>CM076570.1:1284148813-1284875625 GCA_034641835.2 Pinus albicaulis
GTATCAGAGCATGGTTCTAGCTCAGCTTGTGGAGTGAAGAGTCTATGTCATCAGAAGGACACCCCTACATCTGCTACAGAGGAAGGAACTACAGAGATATTGAGCGTAGGTTGGAAAACACCTACGGAGAAGGGGATTGTATTCGAGTAGTGGACAAAGAACCGGGGGAGCCAGGGATAGGTGCGAGAGAGAGAGAGACGATGGCAGATGATAGCGATGCAAAACAGTTTGGGGAAGCCCTCCTCAAATCCGTACAGGATCTGTCGCGACAGATTGAGATGATGGGGCAGAGGTTCACCGTTGTTGAAGCTAGACAGCGTGAAACCCCGAGGGGTTTTTCGGTGGGTGAGGGGTCGGGTACATCCCACCATTTGCAGGAGTAGGCTACCACCCCGCACCAGGCATCACACGCCCCCACTCGTGCTACTATGCCCACTTTCCTAAGTGCAGACACTGGGACAGGAGCACAGGAGGAACCAGAGCCTGACCACATCGGTGATTATTTTGCTGAATACCAGACATATGGGCAGGAGTTCAGGGAGGCACTTCTGTTTAGAGATTTTGTCCAGCTCAAACGGGACCACAGGCCCCGTGACCATTACAGAGGGCACCGGCATTATCATGATGGAGACACCCAGCGTTCAGCAAGCCGATATCATTTGCCTACGTTTGATGGTTCAACAAGCAGTTCGGCAAGGTCCTGGGTGGAGAAGCTGGACATATATCTTCAGCTCAACCAGATGGCGGAGGCGGAGGCCATCAAGGTGGCTACGCTGCATTTGGATGGTGAGGCTCAGAATTGGTGGTTCCATGGAATGGTGACACTTGGGAATTCCACTGTGACAACATATGTCGAGTTCACCCGAAGACTGATAGAGAGATTCGACCGGAAGGATCCGGAAGAACATTTCGTCGAGCTGACGAGGCTCAAGCAGACGGGAAGCCCAGAGACATATATTGCCGACTTCATGAGGCTTTCAGTAAGGGTGCCCGATTTATCCGTGACACGGATGATATTCATGTTCATCAAAGGGCTGGCGGAGCCACTTCGAGGATTGGTCAGATCCGCGAGACCACCCACACTTCAAGACGCCATTGGCAGGACCCGGGATCTGCAAGATGCATTGCCTAGGACCATAACACCTTACCCCCAAAAGCAGGTTTTTCTGCCAAGAGGGAAGGATGTGAGGACCCCGCCTTCCAAGGAGAATCCGGGTGGGGGACAGTTAGATGACAACGCCAGGAGGGAATTGAGGAAGAAAAAGTTGTGCTTCACCTGTCAGGAGCCATGGGCGCCGGGGCACAGATGCACTGCCGGTAAGGCGCATTTTATAGAGGTCTTCTCCAAGAGTAGTGGGGAAGAAGAGGAGTACGAGGATGGAGAGGCAGGAGACAGGCAGGCCGTGCACGATCATGGGCCACCGACGGCGGGAGGTGCGGCTTTCGCACCGACGGGGGGAACCCTTGCAGCATTGCGAGGAGTACCTAAGTATCTAACGCTGCGCGTCAGAGGGACGATGCGTGGGCAACGAGTTTCAATTTTGGTGGACAGTGAGGCAACCCACAACTTCATCGACGCACAGATGGTTGAGCGGAGGGGCATACTGACAGAAATTTTCAATGGTTTCTCTGTATTGGTTCCAGGAGATCAGTCAATGCAGTGTGCGCGATACGTTCCGGAGCTGGCAGTAACCATGGGCACCTACACAGTGACTGACCATTTCTTTGCGGTCAACATACCCGACACCAATGTGGTTTTGGGCGTACAATGGCTGATCACTCTGGGGAAGGTCACCACGGATTGGGAGGCCTTGGAAATGGAGTGGGATGATAGGAAGACAGGGAAGCATGAGAAGATACGTGGGATGCACACTTACCCACCTCAGGTTGTTTCAGCTCACCGGATGCAGGCAACTTTCCGGAAAGGAAACATAGAATGGGCGGTAGAGCTCCGGGCATCACAGACGGGAACTGTTGGGCGGGCAGTTCATCCTGACATCCATGCTGTCCTCGACAGGCATGATGCAGTATTCAGGGATATACCACCAGGCCGGCCACCAAATCGGGGGTTTGAGCACACGATAGAGCTGGAGCAGGGCATCCAGGCCATTATTACCACGCCCTATAGGCACCCTAAGGCCTATCGGGACGAGATTGAGCGGGCTATCTAGGAGCTGCTAGCTCTTGGACACATCCGACCGAGCACCAGCCCTTTTGCTTCCTCCGTGGTGTTAGTTAAGAAGAAAGACGGCACGTTGTGAATGTGCATCGATTACAGGGCTTTGAACAAAAAGACCGTGAAGAATCGGTACCCTATACCCAGGATTGATGAGCTAATGGATGAGTTGAGGGGAGCACAGTTTTTCTCAAAGATTGATTTGAGATCCGGGTACCACCAGATTAGAGTGAGGGAGCAGGACGTGCCCAAAACCGCTTTCAGGTGCCTCTACAACCACTTCGAGTTCTTGGTTATGCCTTTTGGGCTAACCAATGCCCCCGCCACCTTCCAGTCTTGCATGAACCACATCTTCCGCAGCCACCTGAGGAAGTTTGTATTAGTATTCTTCGATGATATATTGATATATAGCAGGACGTGGGAGGAGCATCTCCAGCACATTGAAGCCGTGCTGCATATCTTGGAAGAGCAGCAGTTTTATGCCAAGCTCTCCAAGTGTGAGTTTGGGGTGACGGAGATGTTGTATTTGGGACACATCATAGGAGTGGACGAAGTGAGGGTCCACGAAGAAAAGATCAAGGCCATCCGAGATTGGCCAGAGCCGAAGAACGTGACAGAGCTTCGAGGATTTGTTGGCATCTGCACATATTACCGGAAGTTCGTCAAGAAATTCTCTCAGCTCGCAGCCCCGCTTACGAATTTGACAAAGAAGGGGGCCTTTAGTTGGTCCGAGACAGCGCAACGAGCTTTTGACAGGCTCGAGGAGGTTATGAGCAGCTGCCCAGTGCTCGCGCTGCCAGATTTCACACAGCCTTTTGTTTTGGAATGCGATGCGTCGAGAGAAGGGATCGGCGCAGTTTTGATGCAGGACGGCCACCCTATAGCCTATGAGAGCCGGAAGCTCCTTCCCCATGAGCGGATGTACCCTATATACGACAAGGAGATGCTAGCTGTGATGCACGCGTTAGCCAAATTCCGGCAGTACTTAGTAGGTAGCAGGTTCAGGGTGAGGACGGATCACAACAGCCTCCGATTCTTTTTGGAGCAGAAGCAGCTTCAGGAGAGGCAGCAAAGGTGGATCAGCAAAATTCAGGCTTATGATTTCGACATCGAGTATGTTAGGGGGAAAAACAATGTGGTAGCTGATGCACTTTCACGTAGACCCGTTACATTGTCCCCGATGAGTTGGGAGGCGGATTGGAGGGCCCAACTCTTGGTGGAGTACTCCAAGGACAAGTTCGCTTGTGAGATTTTGGATGGTCAGGTGGTGGACGATAAGTACAGGGTGATAGATGAGATTATCTATTACAAAGACAGGATCTTCCTGACTGTGGGCTCCCAGCTCAAGAAGAAAATACTTCAAGTGTCTCATAATTCACCGTTAGCCGGACATCAGGGGTTTTTCAAGACCTACAGGACCATCCGGGAGAGGTTCGCGTGGAAAGGCCTCAAAGGGGACGTACTCCAACATGTTAGGGAGTGCGAAGTCTGCCAGCGCAACAAGGGGGAAACGAACCATCCAGCAGGACTGTTGCAGCCTCTTCCCATTCCCGAGGGGAAGTGGGAAAGTATTTCTATGGATTTCATCACAGGATTGCCCGTAGTGCAGGGCAAGGATAGCATATTTGTTGTCGTTGATCGGCTGACAAAGTACGCACATTTCTTTGCCATATCCGCACACTATACCGCCGCGCAGGTGGCAGAACTGTTCTTCAAGGACATCTTCAGGTTGCACGGTCTTCCCAAGACCATTGTCAGTGACCGGGACAGCCGCTTCATGGGCGGGTTCTGGCAGGAACTCTTTCGGTTGGTGGGGACGGAATTGACGCCAAGCACCAGCTACCACCCCCAGACTGATGGGCAGACAGAGAGTGTTAACAAGTGGCTGGAAGGCTACTTGCGAAATTATGTCAGCGGGCAGCAAAGAGCATGGCTGAAGTGGCTGCACTTGGGGGAGTATTGCTATAACACCACATATCACATGTCCATCGGAATGTCCCCGTTTTATGCACTGTATGGCTATCATGCTATGTCTTTTGTTGATGTTGTGTTTGGTGCCTGCAAGGCTCCGAGAGCCAAGGATTGGATCCAGGAAAGTCAGGACATCCTCCGGGCTCTCAAGGATAATATCGCCACTGCGCAGAATCAGCATAAGTTGTATGCCGACAAGGGTCGGGTGGAGAGGCAGTTCAAAGTAGGGGATTTGGTCTACCTGCGCCTACATCCATACCGCCAGTCTACTCTGAAGCGGAAGGGGGTGGAAAAGCTCAAGCCCCGCTTTTATGGACCCTACCGGGTGATACGCAGAGTGGGACAAGTTGCTTATGAGTTGGAGCTACCCCAAGGCAGCAAAATTCATAACATTTTCCATGTGTCGTGCCTGAAGAAAGCTTTGGGATCATAGGTGACAGCGACGGAGGAGCTTCCGCCCACAGATGACGAAGGGCATTTGGTGCTGCAGCCGGAAGCCATCATTGATGTCAGAGAGAAGCAGCTGCGGAATAGAACGGTCCGGGAGTTCTTGGTAAGGTGGAAGAACTTGCCGGATGAGGATGCTACGTGGGAGGGAGAAAAGATCTTGCAGCACCCATCACTACAGTTGCTTGGGGTCAAGCAACATTTTTCCAGGGGAGACTGTAATATTCCCAATTAGCAAATAGCTAATTGGAATATCAAACCGGATCAATTTTGCCACCTCTAGTAAATTGCCAACAACCGTGAGCGGGTCGTGGACTCACCCGGGCGCGCGAAGGCAAGTACGCGGGCTGAAGCTGGCAGTGTGGGGACCGAGGGGACTACGCGGGAAAGGAGGATGTTAGCTGCGCGGGAAAGGAGGGAGCTCGGTGCTCGAGAGGAGGGCCGAGTACAAAGGGGAGATAGCTTCCTCATTTTTGGTCATTGATGAATTTTATGAAATTGTTATTGGTCGCTAAGACTTGAGCACGCCGGCTGTTTAGCAGGTTTGCAGCACTGTTCAGTGCACCGAGTGTCTCCGAGCGGAGATCTCAACCTCAGCCTCGGGGGACCTTGTGTAATATTCCCAAATTAGCAATAGCTAATTGGAATATTAATTCGGATCAATTTTACCGTCACTAATTAATTATGAGAGGCCATGAGTAGATCGGGGCTCACTCGAGCGCGCGGAGACAAACACGCGGGCTGAGTTGGCAGCGTGGGGCCGAGAAGGTGTAATAACAGTGAGCGGGCCGTGAACTCATCCGATGCGCGCGAAGGTAAGTACGCGGGCTGAGTTGGCAGCGTGGGGCCGAGAGGGGCTGCGCGGGAAAGTAGGAGTCAAGGATCTGTGATGAAGGCCGCATACAAAAGGAAGGGAGCCACCCTGTTTTTGGATTATTGATGAATTTTATGAAATTGAAACTGGTCGCTAAGACTTGAGCATGCCGGCTGTTTAGCAGGTCTGCAGCACTCTTTAGTGCACCGAGTGTCTCCGAGCGGAGATCTCAACCTCAGCCCCGGGGGACTTCGAGTGCCTGCTCGGGTGAGGCAGTCCTACCGTCGTTTGGTCAGAAGAATTGGGTTGGAAACTGGTTGCAGAGCAGCGTTTAGGAGTGGCGGCGCAGTCTGTGTGGGAAGACCGCAGCCCATCTCGTGTGAGCACTGTCTTGGTTCAATTCAGAGGTTTCGGGACTGGAGAGTGTATCAGAGACAGCCCGTATCTATTGAGGGCATTGGACCGGATTGTGATAACACCTTGGGGAGTTTGTTTCAGCCGCAGCATGACAGCAGCTATACGGTAGTTCATTCCAGCCGCTTGAACGCAGAACGAAGCATCGCCATTCCTCTGTTATTTCTGGAATACCTCTTGTTTTTCCGTGGGCAAGTTTCGGGTGCTATCACCTGCACATGTATTGTATTTCCTTATAAGTCCCCAACATAATAAAATGGCTCAGTAATTTCTCTGTTTAATGTCTATCTGTGCGTAGGCCATTTCTGTTATTTTATGTGCTGTCGAATATTTTCTTGAAGGAGGCATTCCATTGTTGTACCATTTGCTGTGTTTTATTAATTTCCTTAAATAGGAACATTACAGAAACACTCTTCTTAAGAGTAGGAGGACGGGGAGAAGATGGCTGGATACTTGCATCATTGAGCAGCATAGAGTATGGATGCATGGTGCTGATATGATACTTATATCATTCATTGTGTCTTCATCACATGATTGGTATGATGGAAGTATGGGGAGGCAACACAATGTCTTGTTGCTTTGTTTGTTTCGGGGAGAGCAAGGGCAGATTTTCTCTCACACTTTGCATGATGTTGTAGGAGGAGGAGATGGCACTATCTCCTTGGTCTTTGATGATTATTTGGAAGCACTTCCATCCTGGGAAGTATTCCACATTTGTTGCAGCATTATTAGAGGAGTCTTTGACAAGGAGCATGTCAAATAACAGAGCATTGTATTGACAAGAGCTTATTTACATGAGTTCACAGCGCTGTCACTTTGGAGAAGAGACTTATGGATGAAGTGTGCACAACAAAGATATGGTGGATCTATAACCCATAGGTCCCAGGATCACTTCATATTTTCACCTGATGAACAAAGAGGAGGTAATGATGGTAGAGACATCTATGGCATATCCTTCTTGACTTGGATTTCCAGGCATCAGAAGGATTATCTTTTAGCAGCACATGGTTCATTCTTCTCCATAGCATGCCAAAACACTATGGAGGATTCATGTATGGACCCATGTACCATCTTACTCCCAGCATATGGTGAGAATTTTGTTTATACATTCATAGATTTGCACACTCTCACCATTCTTATGCAGTGCATTGCTTCACAGGGGGGCAAGCTTGTCACATTGCTCCATGAGTTGTATTGGGCCAATCTACATGATGGAGGCAGCCATCTCTTTTGTGGCCTTGAGCGAATGTTTTATCACCACATGTATGTTCAGTTGTTGCATTATAGCAGGTATCATATAAATACATGCATGATTAACATTTTGCCTTGTATTTTCATCAAGCAGCAACTTGTAAAACTGCGTTGTACTTGTTTGGGAAGTTGTTGGTACCTTCTTGCACCACATGAAACCTTCAGCATTCTCTTCATATTATTGCTGATCACGTCTCCATTTGCTGATATAGATCAGATTTGTATGGGAGGCTTGATTATGAGGAAGACACATGAGCTGGATGTGTCCGTGAGTGGGAAAAATTCTCACATTTTCTGCACTTCATGTTCTAATGGGAGCATGGGAGGAGGCATGGCCACCACTACTACATATGCGTTCTCTTTTGAGGTGGGCCATGAGATTGATAGTAATCCATTGTACAACCATGGGAAAGTGCTTGATCATGTATTATCGTTGTCATATTCAGCCATTTACTATCCATTAGTAGATGTGATGGATCTTGTACATTGCTTGCCATGTAATTTTCTGAAGTTGCAGTGGATGAGACTGCGTTGTATCCTTGTGAGAAATTGTTTGCATCACGTATCATCATGTAAAACCTTCAGCAAACCTCTCATTCGGATGATCCACGATGACCGTGTCCTATTATTCATGGATGGATTGTCTTGGGCCAACTTGTTCTTCATTGTTGGAGGAACCTTCTCTGGAGGATTGTTCTTCACTTTGCCAATGGTGGGCAATAATTTTGCAGCCCAGGATCAGCTTACACTCTACACATGTCATGAGTGGGGAGAAGGACAGCATGGGGTAAGCTATGATGCTTGCCAAGTTCAGATTTTCAGCTCACCTTCATTTCCGGAGCTGAGGAGGAAGGGACTTTGCTTCGTTTGCAAAGAACCTTGGGGGCCTAATCACTCATGTTTGAGAGATGCAAATGAGGTGGTAGAGGTAGAGCCGATAGAAATTCCTTCCGTATGCCAGGATGAGGACTCTTCTTCAAATGAGTCCATGGGATCATATGAGGATGCTCCGGGGGAACGAGAGCAGCCATGCAGAGATGATGATGATAGTAGACCAGAGCTGTGTTCTAGTGTGCAAGGTGAGCAGTCAGAGGACTGTATAGGAGATACTCTGGGTGATGAGTCCTTTGTGACGATTCAGCCAGAGCAGCATATGATGGAGCCTGACTTAGTAGAGGAGGATACTATGGACATCAGGCATGACATTTCCTTAGGTGAGGTCCAGATGGGCGCCCATATTGAGCCTATGATGGATATGCGGCTAACATTGGGGTCAGCCTTTCAGGGGGAGCAGTTAGATGCACAGACACCGAGTACAGTGACAGCAGCTACAGATCCATATCCTCTGGAGATGTTGGAGGTTGATGAGATAGTTTTGCAGGGGACTAGTAGACAGTAGGAGCATTACATTCCCAATCAGGAGGGGAATGAGCTGTTGGATATGGTAGAGCATCCATGGATGGGTCGACACCGGGATGAGGTGCAGATAGATGTACACGCAGTCAACAGAGCTGTAGTATTCTCAGTGAGTAGCATTCTCCAGGAGTACATCGATGGGGCTTGCAGCATATCTTGCCCACTTTGGCCCATTATAGAGAGGGGGGCTTCCTTCTATAGACAGCTTCCATTGGCAGAAAGGGCAGAGTAGTGGGAGCCGATTACGGGCTGGCAGCAACACTCTAGGCATGTTCCATATACAGTTGTTGCTACATCGGATTCTTCTTCCAGGATGGATTGGCGGGAGATCATGAATAGGTACCCTCTGAGCACAGCGGAGCAGGGGCCCCTAGACATAATAGATGTTACAGATTCCAGTTGGTAGGAGGGCACCAGCTGTCATTACTTCAGGACTCCTCCTCGATTTTAGGAGAGCAGGATCAGCATGGGATTGAGTCGGGGCTTGGATAGGAGAGAGGTGATGAGTTGGTATGCAATTGGTGGGGCAGCATACGCGGTTACAGGTACAGCACAGCAGGATCCTGGGAGCATTGATGCTTGTTGGTGGTCTTCACCTCTGAGAGCATCAACCATAGCCAGAGATAGTGCGCAGCCTAAGTCGTGGGACTTGAGCGATGATTGGCCATGGTGGCAATGGGATTCGGGAGGATTGTTGGTTGGCCGGTACCATGAGAGATTGGTTCGGGATCCTGGCATTGAGAGATCCCTCCATAACCGGGTGATGCAGAGGTCAGAAAAGATTCAGTGGCGCATCTGGGACCCAGGCACATTTTGCAGTATCGGTGGAGAGATGTTCAGGTAGTTGCTTGAGGGCAAGCAACATTTTGCCGAGGGAGACTGTAATATTCCCAAATTAGCAATAGCTAATTGGAATATTAATTCGGATCAATTTTTCCGTCACTAATTAATTATGAGAGGCCGTGAGTAGATCGGGGCTCACTCGAGCGCGCGAAGACAAACACGAGGGCTGAGTTGGTAGCGTGGGGCCGAGAAGGTGTAATAACAGTGAGCGGGCCGTGAACTCATCCGATGCGCGCGAAGGTAAGTACGCGGGCTGAGTTGGCAGCGTGGGGCCGAGAGGGGCTGCGTGGGAAAGCAGGAGTCAAGGATATGTGATGAAGGCCACATACAAAAGGAAGGGAGCCACCCTGTTTTTGGATTATTGATGAATTTTATGAAATTGAAACTGGTCGCTAAGACTTGAGCACGTCGGCTGTTTAGCAGGTCTGCAGCACTTTTTAGTGCGCCGAGTGTCTCCGAGCGGAGATCTCAACCTCAGCCCCGGGGGACTTCGAGTGCCTGCTCGGGTGAGGCAGTCCTACCGTCGTTTGGTCAGAAGAATTGGGTTGGAAACTGGTTGCAGAGCAGCGTTCAGGAGTGGCGGCGCAGTCTGTGTGGGAAGACCGCAGCCCATCTCGTGTGAGCACTGTCTTGGTTCAATTCAGAGGTTTCGGGACTGGAGAGTGTAGCAGAGACAGCCCGTATCTATTAAGGGCATTGGACTGGATTGTGATAACACCTTGGGGAGTCTGTTTCAGCCGCAGCATGACAGCAGCTATATGGCAGTTCATTCCAGCCGCTTGAACGCAGAACGAAGCATCGTCGTTCCTCTGTTATTTCTGGAATACCTCTTGTTTTGCCGTGGGCAAGTTTCGGGTGCTATCACCTGCACATGTATTGTATTTCCTTATAAGTCCCCGACATAATAAAATGGCTCAATAATTTCTCTGTTTAATGTCTATCTGTGCGTAGGCCATTTCTGTTATTTTATGTGTTGTCGAATATTTTCTTGAAGGAGGCATTCCATTGTTGTACCATTTGCTGTGTTTTATTAATTTCCTTAAATAGGGAGCTCTACATTTGATGCCTATGTATTTCGTCACATCCAACTTGTATAATCCTACAGCTCTCTAATTCCTTTTGCTAACGACAACTCGTAGTTGTCCTACATATCCTTTACCAAACAATGTGATTTCAAAAATTCAACTTTCAAATGTTGATCTGTAATTGTAGAGACAAAAAATTAAGTTCTTATTTAATCCTGGAACATACACCACATTTTGAATTTGTTTTTCTTGTCCATTAGGCATAGTAACACTTATATCACCATATCCTTTAATTTCATGCGATCTATTATCTCCTAAATAGATGTGTGCCTCATTATTGACTTCATGATAAGTATCAAATCAATCTCTTTTGCATGACATGTGGATTGATGCGCCGGGATCTATAAACCAAGCATCGTCATCATCATTTTTGTTGATAAAGCAACATTGGTCACAAATAATTGAAGATTGTTAAATTCATGACTAATTACCTCATCTCCTATCGACATAATTTCTGTATGCCTTCTTTGTTTAAATAAATTAGGTCTTCTTTTCAAGAAATTCTTAGTAAAATGACCCGGGCTTTCCACAATAGTAACATGCATCATCTCTACTTGATTTGACATTTGACCTTGGTGAAGGCAAACCTTGAAATGATTTTACTTGTGGCCTTTTGCCTTTATTTTTCTCTCTAGTTTTTCTTTGATGGCTTCCTTTCTTGTATCAATGCTAAATGCGAATTGGGAGATTTTTGATTAAGGCTTCTTCTTCGCTCTTCTTTCTCTTTTGCATAAGTATACACCGCAATTCATCAAATGTAGGAGCCTTCTCTCTAGTTTGCAAGACCGATGATAAACATTTGATACTCATTCAACATTCCATTTAATGTCACAGTAATCAATTACGTACTAGATATTGTTTCACCAATGTCACCTAATATATCTTTTAGGTCCTTAATTCTAGAAATAAAACTATTGATATTTTCATTTTCTTCCATCTTAATTGAAAGAAGCTTACTCTTTAAATACAATATTGATTTGGTCTTCGTCTCATATAAATTTTTGAGTGTCCCATGTCTCTTTGGATGTCTTGCACTCTCTAATGTGTGGAATAATATTCTCTTTAACGAACATCCGCACAATACCTTCGCTTTGTTTTCTCGTCGTTGCAGTCTTGAATTGCGCGGTTTGTGGCTTGAGGGGGTTTGGTTTCACTTCATCTCCGGACAATCGTCCATATATTAGAGCCTTCCATCACGATGCAGCTTAAACTTCGATTTGCATAATTTTCATCTAACTTATCAAAGATTAGATAAATAAGACTCTACTAATACATTTTCCATGATATTAGACTTATGAATATTCAAGTATCAATCTAAATACCAATAACTTTAATGGCTCCTTAGTCACAAATAATAACACCTCAAACACATGTCATAAACTTATGGTAAGCTCACAACTCAAAAGCACTAGTTGGACAATATGGCTCTTTCCTCCTTTTTATTATTATATTTTAACAAAAAAAACTTTATTTCTACTCCAACTTTAAAATCTTCAAAATAAATGATAATTACCACCGACTACCACAATTTACTAAGTGAATGCCAATCACCCATGACTACACAATTTACTTTTCACTTGGT
This sequence comes from Pinus albicaulis, assembly GCA_034641835.2. Classification (NCBI taxonomy): domain Eukaryota; kingdom Viridiplantae; phylum Streptophyta; class Pinopsida; order Pinales; family Pinaceae; genus Pinus; species Pinus albicaulis. The sequence continues at coordinate 1,284,160,813 of CM076570.1, forward strand.
TTTAAACTTGCATTAAGCCTTTAATATTCATAATAACGTCTTCTTTTTTAAATTTAGCTATTAAAACAAATTTAACATAAGCGACCTTCGACACATATCGAAAAACCAACCTACGCGAACTTTAGATTTAAAACGGGTTTCTTGTGACTCGCCTTTGCATAGAGCCTTTACCCATATGAAAGCAAAAACGAGTTTTACACAACCACGAGAACTAAACAAACTTCTACGCTAGACTTCACAGAAATTTGGTTGCACAACTTGCTCTTAGTGGCCAATACACCCTTCAGCGTTCTCTTGGGCATCCAACAGTGACTCCTTGCTCTCGTTTCTCCACACATGTTGCAGATTCACGGTGGCTCCCAACACTGCATTTCCTCTACGAACGAACTCTCGAGACGCTTGACCCTGCGGCTCTTCGACAACAATTCACGCCCGAGCCAACACTCTCCACACGACTTAGCGCTCACTTTGCCAGACTTGCTTTCCACAACAAAAAACTCCTGCAAACTTGAAGATTCACACTGCTTCCGACCCTCCCAATCGTAGGCTGCGATACCATATCGGAGAATGCAGCTCATTACAAACTTGTGAATTTGTATTGCGGAAAGAGATATTTATACACAGTGAAAAGCTTCTATGAGAGCTTACGTCGATGTGAGATAGCTTTTTATGGAAGCTAGACAATCTCTCTAGAAACTCAGAATAACTGGTGCATGTTGATGGTCAGTTTGAGGTTGTAGTTGGAATGCTGCATATCGACAACAAGTTCTTGCATTAACGGTACACCAATCCATTCAAAAATCTCATTTTCCTATATTTAAAACTTATTTAGAACTTGAAGCAATCCTGCAGAATGCATTGATAGTACACTCAATCCCATTCAAAAATCTAATTTCCCTATATTTAAAACACGATCAACTCGAAAGTTATTAATATTAATAAGATAATAACTTTGTAAAAAACAATATATTAAATTAATAATTACATAATTAAAATATAAAAATTAAATTAAAAATATTTATCTATTATTATTATATTACTCTATTTTATTTACTATAAATTAAGATTAAAATAATACAAAAATTAAATTAAAAATATTTATTTATTATTATTATTATTATTAAATTATTTAAAAAATTCCATTTAGTTCCAATCCCGGTATGCTTTTCTCTATTTTTAAAAAAAATAGTAAAAAGGTAAAAATCTAGTAAAAGGACAACATAGTTACATAATAGATATAAAATTTGAATCTAAATCTTCAAATTAGGACATTTTTAAAAATATATTTTAAATTAAAATATATATAAATAAAATTAAAAAATATATATTTTAAAGAAATTTATAAAGTTAAATTAAAAAATGTAATTCAAATTTAGAGTAATGTAAATTTATATTTGTATTTGAATTTAAATCTTTAAATAATATATATTAATATGATATTAAGAAATTTTAAATTTTATATTATTCAAATTTAAAGTAAGATATTATTCTAATGTGAAGTAAAATATTTATATTTTATAAAGTAGAGATTATCTGTGGAGTATGAATTATCTCTTTATCTCATCAATGAACAAACAGCTTTATAAAGAAATTATTAAAAAACTTACTGCTTCTTAACGAAGTCATTGCATGTCATATCCGTGTCGAAAAATGTTGTAATAAACTAGGGAAACAAATTAATGTCGTAATATTGGTTGCCTAAAGAGCCTGGTGACCTTGCAATAGTTTGACACGTATTTAAAAGTTGTCCGTGACGATAAAAACAAAATAAACTTGACAACCAATTTTTTAAAGCGATTTAGGTTTTAACATTGTTTTAAATTTATTTAAATTTTTCATTTTTTATTAATTTTAAAGTATTTTTTATTAACATTAAAATATTAATTATTTTTATTTTATACTAAAATATATTTTAAGATATTGCAATTATAAATCCAATAAACAATATAAATTATAAATTTTTTATATGTTTAAGCCAATCTAATTTCTAATGATTAAGAATACTCGTTTTCTGGAGTTCTTAACCATGCTGGGCATTTATTTGAAGTATGGCTTGTTTTGCCACATAACCAATAGGTTAGCTTATTCCATTTCTCTTGTTTGTGGGAATGGAGATGGATATTAGATGGCTTATAGTAATGTGTTTTCAGGGACATGCTTGTAATATCTCTTTCTTTCTTTCCTGGGTCCCGAGGTGACCCCTTCCTTTTCTATTTGGTTGGAGTATTTATGGATTGTTTACTAGCTTTTCTTTGCCTTCCTTTTTGCTTTCTTTCTCTTGATAAGAGGATCATCAATATTTAGGCCATATTTTACGCAAATTGATTTGCTATTAGGCAATCTAAAGAAAGCTTTTCTAAATATTTGTTAACTCTAGAACTTGTACACAAACCAACCGGTGTTTTAGTAGCATAGAATATATTTCTCTCAGAGTAAATTATTCAAAAGGCAAGCTAGGAAAGCATCTTGCGAGGGCGAGTGAGTCTACAAATCTACACGGAGAGGGTTGCTTTGAATATACTTGTTTCCACGAAGGTTTTTGGAATCTTTTACCTCATGGATGCGTTGCATCCGGTCTCTATGGAAATCTTCATACTCGGATAATTTATTGCACTTAAGATTCATCAAAATCATTTTGTGCTTATACGCTGCTTTCTGTTTCGGGAGACCACGCAATGTTCTTGAATCATGGAGGTGGGAAGCTCCAATCATATTGTTTTGAGGTGTGTCGATCGGCATTATGGATTATGTCTCCAACTTCTGTCTTTCAAAATTTCATTTTCCATTTTTGTAATTAAAGTGGATATGTGTTTCGGTTTCCCACCATCATAGGAGAGTGCCGGTAAAACATTGTATGAGAGTTTTACAAGCTTCAACTTCATCCTTTTATGCACATAAGCATCGATTCCTGTAAACATCATGTCGATCATTTGTCCACTATCTATCCCATACTTAAATTATCAATATTCTATTCTCGGTGAGATGCTGGATAGAAAGTATGGGTCTACTGGAAGTTTTCCCTTTCCACTTCAAGATCGAGCAGAATATCTGAGTGAGCTGACTCTCGAAGAGAGCCTCATAGATGGAGAATATATGTGATTGCTGAATCTTTTGCGGTTTCCGTAAATAAGGAAGCAATAGGAAATCTTTTACGAAGATTCTTCTTGTGAAGGCTAGTCAACTTCTTTAGGCAACAAATGGGAAAATTTGTCGGTCGGCTTGACGGAGTTACGGATACATGTGCATTTCTCTTATGCGAGAATGAAGCGAGAACAAGCTTGTCGGCTTTGGATATATTCTTAATTACGAGTTTCTCGGACAAAGTACTGTTATGAGTCCTTTTGTAGAGCATATTTCTGTATAACCTTCCCCCTCTGCACTTCATCCTAATTTGCTCGGGAACTCTCTTGCATAAAATTTTAAAAACGAGAAGAAAGAGCTTGAATATCATTCAAACAATTATTTACACTATTGGTGAAACACCTGTACGCTATCAGACTGTTCCTTCATGACGGAGAGGTTTTTACGCAGAGTTCATTTCCAATCCCTTAATGGCGGTGTTAGTCCGGTTTCAGCGCTCACTTTGGTTTTTGGATTCTTGCCATCGATGCCTTAAGCATTGTCCATCCTTCAAAACTAGAGGAATAGCTTTTCGCTGAGTTTGCGAGCTTCTCCAAAGGATGATTCCTTTGTAAGGAGGAAATGTGGATGTAGTTTCGGTCTTGCTACCATCTAATGCGGAGACCAAGAATGCGAGAAGATGGAGAGGATGCGATGTCGATCATTAAAACATTCTCATATTGTTTCCATGCTTTCTCCGGAACATAAAAAGATATCCAAGAATGAGATTTGTTCATGAATTCTTTCCATTCTTGAGATAATACGGGATTTTTCTTCCTTTCGGAATGAGTGAGGCGAAAAGATTAAACGCCTCTGGATGGGTGTAAATATCCCCGGTTTAACATCTCTTTCATCCTTTGGGTATCTACTTTATGTTTCTTATAGCCATCCATCATAGTGAAGAATTTATACATTTACGTAACTAATGGCTTCTTACAGTCTTACGGTAAAACACTAAATGCGAGATGCACGGAATCAAGTCATTCGTGTTCTAAAGTGGCCTAGACCATATCTTGGCATGTTTGGTGATCTCATTTGGCTAAACATCTTTGTTAACCTCGGATCTTCATTTTTCCAAAAGAGGAGCAGCAAAGTGCATCATCATAACGTGATTAGATTCATGTGGAAGGGAATATACTGAACACTTTGAGATTCGGACAAGTTTATAGATGCGATGTTTGGGAGGCTTCTCACATCCTAAGATGATGGTTGGCATGCTGTTAGCTCACTGCAGTACGCAGGATTGGCAAAGTCCATCGACTACGGAGAGAGACACTATTTCAGCCACTTTGGGATTCTAGGATCTAGCCCTCCGAATCAGATAGAGAGGGATCTCTCCTAATAAGTGCAAAGATTGGATTTTATCTTTGAAAGGATTTTGGGTAATTATATTGAGCTGGATTATGAAGTCCGAAAGTTTTGTGTTTGTTTTGGATTGGTTGAGCATGATCATTATTTGAGTGGAAATTTCTAAATGGAAAGAAGTTTCAAAGGTGTGAAGTTGCGAAGCAATCGGAACGAGCTTTGGCTAAAAAGATAGATATAATGTTGGTTTTTAGTCCATTGGGCTATGGAGTCATAATAGGATTTAATTGAAACAATAAGGTTCAAGAGTGGTCCATGGGAGCGAAGTCATCTATGTCTAATGATCTCTTTAAAGTTGATTTTATGGAATGAAATGATACAATAAGAAGGAAATTAAACAAATGAAGAACAAAGAGCGACTGTGGCGGTGTAGGTACTTTGAAACTATTTTTGCTTTTGACATACGCTTAAGAAAAGAAATAAAAGCAATCTAAGATACGGCAGTACTTTGAAACCTAGCCGACTTTTGATGCACCTTTCAATAGAAAACATTTAAACACTGAGAAACTTTTAAAACAGCTTTGTTGGAGAAGAAACTGAGAGATCGCTCGCCATAAACTTCCCTAGATTTGCTTTGCTTAGTAAACTTTCAAGACAAACGCAAAAGATAACAAAGAATAGTCTGAGATCAAGTGAGGACTTTGAACCCTGGCACAAAGTGAGCACATTCTCTTGGAAACTTTCGAGGCAGGTCTTTGGGGATAAAACTAAAGGACGGGGGCTTACCATAACTTCCCTCGAGTTCATCTCTACTTAACACATAAAGCTGAGAAAATAACATTTGAGAACAATATTTGGCTTGAGACGGTGGGACAAGGGAATGCCGGCATTCCCTAGCTGCTCATGCTGAATTAAATCATTCCCAAACAACATAATTTTGGAAGAAAATATTTAGATAAAAAGCTTATCGATCGAGAGAAGAATCGTGATATACGATAAATCTAACTCTATGCTTGTTGTTCTTTATAAGAGAAGATGGAAAAAGTGAAAACGGAAATAAAATAATGATTTACAATAAGAAAAACATCACCGTTGACATAGACCGGGGATCCCACTAGGGTAAAGCTTGTATTGATGCTTCAAACCGATTCTGACTTCAAGTCCAATGTTTTAGTTCGGTAATCATCTTCACTTCTCGACCTAACTATTCTATCACTGGCTTCGAGCTTCGAGGGACCCATGAACACTATTTACAAGTAGAGAGTTTCGAGCACAAGTATATTTCAAAGGATTACGCAACCAACATTTTCTCATCTTCTACAAAAGTATTTATAGAAGGAATGAGGAGGTGAGATTTGATAAAGAGATCTTCCAAAGGTCGAATTAATACGAGACTTAAGACTTCTCGGCGCTTTGCTTGATGGAGAAGTTTACGAGATATTTGTACGTATTAATTGTTTTGACATTTAAAGATTTAAGCTCGGTGGGAGCTTTTGTTGACTTTAAGGCTGCGATCTTTACGATATAATAGTGCTGCTTTCGATATGTTTTTTCATTAAAGTTCGTTTCGCGAATTAACTATTCGACTACGTTGAGGGCAAATATCTTCTTCTGCTTTGATCATAAATCGGCCTCTCTTGAATGTTTTGAGGTTCTGCGGGTGGCGGAGTGAATAAAGTGAGAGGAATCAATTAGCCTCTGATGTGGCGGTGGAGGCTCTTCCAGGCGGCAAATCTTTTGCAATTTTCCTCTAATTGTGTTTTTAGTGTTCGGAGGATTAGGCTTTTGATTTTCGAGTCTTAGCACGTAATCCTCCAAAAGCTATGCGAAAACAATCTTCAATCCTTCATTCTTTGTTGTGTTGAAGGTCTTCGACATTGATACTCGTTTGTTTTGATTTAATTCTCGGCGTAGTCTCGACCCGGTGTGCGGGGTTTATAAAGAGGTCCATATGGCATCGATGCCGCGAAGCATTGACGAAGCGTGAGGTTTGAACCCTATGTAATGATTTTTTCTTTATGCACTGTGAGGCGTGGGGGATCGTCATCGAGGCCTTTGTAGTTTTCCTTTGATATAATGGAAAAACCATTTAGGCTTTGCAAAATACACACAAATGTTATGAAAGTCCATTGCGTTTTTGGTAAAAGAAGGCTGCGTCGAGGTTTGTGGGGAGGAGCATGGCGATGAGATGGTAGCATCCAGCGGTGGAGGTTGTGCGTAGAAGTCAAAAGGAGAGCGGTGGGAGATTTTATGTCGGAAACTCGATTTGATCTATGATTTACCAAGAAGATCGATGGTTGAGATTAGCAGGCTGAATTAATAATGCGAAAGGGGTCACATTATTGTGAATATAGAAGAAAATGCTGAAGAAATAAGGTTAAAAACCCTTTGGTGGAGGAAAATGCGAAAGGAAAGAAGAATGGGGTTGATGGATGATCGTGGCCAGGTCGGATGAGGATCGGCCCCACGAGATCAACGATGGAGAATGTACGTTGAAAATCTTCGGTAGAAAGCGAGGAGCGATAGTATAAAGCGAGAATGATGCGGGACCGTTGATTTGAAGCAATCAACGATCGAGGAGGAACGCAATATAATGCGGTGCAGAAAGGGGATAAGTGGTTTCGGGAAGAGAAAACCATGGGTTTCGCGCGGCGTGCGAAGGGCAAGAAAACGGTATTATCTTTTTGGATGCGATATGCGTCGAGTAGGCGATACGCGGCCTCGAGAAACACCTTATATCGCCGTAACTTTTAAGAATTAACCTCCCGGCGGCTTAAAGCTTACGCGCTTCGCGCGTCAGGCGTGTTAGATCGGGGGTCTCGGATCTACGCGCGAGCTATGGAAAGAGCGCGATAACGGATAAGTGCGTTGGTGATAATAAGTGGGGGCGAGTTTCAATGCGAGGGGCGTTGGATCGGGGGATGGACGAAGGCCGAGATCAGCGAGAAGCGGGGACCCATAGGAGGCGGAGTCTGTTGGGTTTTTAATATGAGTCGTTGAGATGTACATGATCGATGGTCGAGGATCTGATGCGGGGATAAAATGGAAAAATGAGACGAGGTGGAGAAAAGGGTTAATAAGGGGCGAGTTTGATGCTGCAGAGATCAACGCAAATTTGTCGATTTGTTGGAAAAACATTATAGAGCGGTGCGTGTTTTTAACCAAAGTCGGGAGGATTGATACTGGACCGTCCGATCATGACACGTGGACGACGAGATGCAATCGGGAGCTTGCGATCGGTGCGAAAGAACTTTGAATGGTGCCAATGCAATTAGCGCGGGGCGCAGTCTAGGTCGATGCGGATCCAGATTGATGGTAGAGAACTCATCGAGTTGACCAATTGGGGGTGGCATAATACTAACGCACGACGAAGAAATGCGATGCGATTTTGCGCGGGCCATCGGATTGGCGATGATCGACGAAAGCGAGCCCGCTTCATAATATATAAAAACCAAAAATTTAATAAATACGAAAGGTTTTGGTGGTTCGGGGCGGGTTATATAAGGATCGGCGCCGGTTGTGGGGCTTGTGGTTTATATGGAAAACAAAAGGCTTGGGGCTTATACATAGAAAGGGCGATCGAGATCGGGCGCTCCGGAACTTTTCAATCTACCCATTTGAATCTCCGAGATGCGATTAGTGCCTCGGGACTTTAACTCTTGATCTCGGGCGTAGGTTTATATGTGAGAGAAAGCGAAAGGCGGGGGTTTATACAATGGAGCTCGGTCGCACATCGGAACTTTGGTGCGAGGTTTTCAATCTTACCCATTTTTCATATACAAAAACATTGTTATGAGCGGGTTTAGACCAAAACTTAGAAAAAAGATGGGGCTTTTATTTAACGAGGAAATATGCATCGAGGAATGGATTTATTACTGATGTACGCGCCGTTGCGGGCCGAGGGTTATATGAAGTGTTGATAAGATCGGGGGTTATGTAAAAAGCCGAATTGCATTGGAGGCTTCTCCATAAGAATTGAGACTTGCGCGGTCCAATTCACTCGCGGTGCGATAAGCGCCAAATGTGCTTAGCGCTGCTGATTCACAGCACCAAGGCATATGGTGGGGAAGTGGTTAGGACTTAGCCCAAAGGGGCTCAGCTCTGGTCAAAAATACTTATGTGAAATTTTTCTTGGTTTTTTATGGATTTGGGGGTTTCGGCAAAGTTTTAAAAAATGAGGTTTTAAACTTCGTAAAAGAGGATTTTATGAAGGGGAAAAGGAGGAAAAATGGAAAAATAGAGGAAATTATGATGATTGGAGGGGTAAAAATAAAGGTTAGTTTAGAAGTGGAATGAAAGGAAAAAATGGTGTTTTGCGGCAATATTTTCTCTATGAAATCATCGAGAATTTCGAGTTTTAAAAATGGAAACAACGGTGAGAGTAAAAGCCAAAGGGCATGATGTCTTCATGAGTCTTCAGAGAGATAACATTTTTTGCAATAAAACTTGTTTCTTGGAGGCTCCAAAAAATGTTTTGAGCCACCTTTTGATATAACAAATTTTATAGGTGGCTAACAACATGAATGACCAATTCGACAAGACGGCTTCCAAAATTTACAAGTGATTTACACTGTAGGGCAAATGACTTCAATAGAGGGAAAAATTGACGATTTGGAGCAAACTCAAATAAACAAATATGTTTAGACAAAGAAATTTGGAGACAAAACGGTATCAACTTTCGAGAGGTCTTTGTCTAAAGGGGGAATTAACGCAAGCTGGTCAATTATTTTCACTCTGTCTGCTGGTAGATGCGAGAAAAGATAGAGATAGCGGAGAGGATTGGTCTTTTCGGATATTTGCAGAAGTAATGTTCTCATACTTGGAAGGTTTTGGGATTTGATGCAACCCAATGCTCGGGAAAGTGAGGTCTTCATTTGATAGTTTGATGTTGTACCTTTTGGTTTTTGGAATTCGTCAAAACAACAACACTTGACTTTGATTCTTTGTTGGGTGTGTGGAGGGCGCATGATAAAGGGTATTGGTATGACGGAAAAAATCCTCTAGTACGGAATGGCGATATTACGTCTTTTTCTTGACATGTCAAATGCGGTGGTACGCGGATGCGCAGGTTTGGAGAATATTGTCGATTGTTTCATCGAAAGACATATACGAGAGAAATTTGGATAACAATTGAAGCTTGAGACTGAGGCTATTTGACAAAGCAACTATTCCTCCAATCAAGGAATTGATATGCTTATTGTGAGTAAGATCTACCGGCGATTAGCTAGGACAAAGGTATTTAGTCCTACGATGTGTCGGAAGCGTTAATGCCAATTCTAATACATCCCAAATGCAAAGTCTTGAGTTTTGAGCCTTTAAAGCTACCGGCTCGAAGTTGCTTAGAATTTAGAAGAGGAATGGTGTTGTACACATTCGGAGTTTTCTTGTGTTGACTAATAGATTCCTTAATGGAAATTCTAGTGGCGACCTTCGAAATGAAAAGGCGTGTGAATCTGAATATACTTGAGAAGCTTGCGATACTGAGGGAGCTTCCATCTATAAGATGGTTGTGATTCTTCATATTCTAATTCGGCGAGAATTAATCACATGACGAAAGCAGAGATGCAAACATATCCCTAAGAGGATTTTCTTCGAAGCTTCTATCTTTACGAGTATAATTCTCGGAAGAGAAACGAGATCTTAAAAATTTTGGATCCATTTTTTAACAAAGAGGTAATGTATTTGAGTACTAACCTTCTCGAACCATTAAATGACACTTTTGGATTTGGCTGCAATTTTACTGTCGCTTCCGGTTGAAGCTTTTAGCAACGGAGACACGAGACTGCCCGCCCTTGTTGAGTCTCTTCTTCCTGTGTATGCTTATTCACCCATACGTGAACCTGCTCGGGTGTTCACGCTGCGGCGACCTTTCTCTACGACTTCCCTCACCTTTTAATGGTCTTGCGCATCCCTTCTACCTTTTGGCCGAACCTGCGGTGAACTTCGGGTGGCAAATAAAGTAACACAAAATACTACCTCAACAAACTTTAAGATATGCTCAAAGTTTTCGGTACTCAAAATATGCGGAAAATCTCACTCTTTATTGGTCGAAAAGGTTTCATATTACAAAGAGTTATAATACGGACTTTCTGTTGTTCTTTCACCGAGATAAGTAGCAGTAGTCAGCATTGCCGAGTGTTTGCTTCTTAATGAATAAGATATTTTTCTAGAGGCTACGGCAGCAATTCCACGGAACTCGGTCTTTGAACAAAGACACACAAACACACATATAGACGATCCTATGCTACTGTTATGGCCACTTTGGGTTCTTACCGGTGCTCGCACAACGATATACGGGCTTCTCAAAACAACCTAATGACAAGAATTTGGGTTTTGCTTCGTGATGCAAGCCGAGATCGAGGCTTGATAGCCCTTGAGATATAGAGTGAGGAAATAACTCAAACTCACTAGACTCACATGAGACTCTCAAACTCTCTAACTCTAAATTCCGATGCCCCATGAATGAGCCTTACCCTCCTTTTATAACAAAGAAAGAGGGGACAAACATTCATGTAGGACCCGTGACTCGGAAATGGAATCATTGCTTTCGGGAGGTAACAACGAGAGCTGAGCGTCGCGAGAGTCGAGTGCGGACGAAAGACATGTGGGGACGAGAGAGACGGACCAAAGCATAGTGGATTCCTTTTGTACGGAAAGCCCACGAGAAAGGCGAAAGGATTACTGAAAGAGAGACTTTCTCTTTGGAAAGTCCTCGGCCGATCTGAATTTACCGTTACTAGGTATCATGAGGCAATGTGGATACTTTTAGATGGAGTCCCACGAGCACCCGAGTTATGTCGGATTGTCGAGGGTAATGCTTGAATCGATATCTCTTGTCACAGAGGCTCATCCCATGCTTTAGTGTAAATCCTTCTAACTATCATGGGTTTGTTTAATACAATTTGGTGTTTAACGCTTGGTCATGACCAACACATTCGTACTTATACTGGTCATATGCTTTGGCGCAAGAATTTGATTCTGCGGTGGTTGAAGATCACCTATCGATTCTGCGAGGAGTGTGAAAGCACTTAGGATATTATTTATTTTCTAAACACCAATCACAGTGCTGTACGTGAAAATATGATTGCGTAATAAACGGGGTCCATATGGTTGTTTTGTTGATGCCAAAATCACTCCACCGGTCTTGCGACCAATCTGCTGACAGTTTTGTTGCATGATCCAGAGTTGGACCAAATTTCAGCTTTGTGTAATGGGTTTCATTTTTCCCATCTACATTTAGCGAATCCCAGTAGGAAGCTTTTATAACCACGAAAATTATATATTGTTTACGAGTCTGACTACATGTGAATAAGAGGCAAAAAATGAAGGTGAAGCTTGTAAAACTCTCATACGATGTTTTACTAGCACTCTCCTACGATGGTGGGGAAAGTGAAACATCTCCAGCCTTAATTACAAAAATGGAAAATGAACTTTTGAAAGATGAAGTTGGAGACATAATCCACAAATGCGGCGAAGCACACCTCGGAACAATATGATTGGAGCTCTCACCTCCGCGAGTTCAAGAACATTGGTGTGGTTCGAAAAGCGAGAAATGGCAGGACAAGCACAAAATGATTCTAATGAATCTTCGAGGTGAAAATAAAGTGTATCTCGGTATGAAGATTTCCGTGAAGCTGGATGCAACACATCGCATGAGGTAAAAGATTCCAAAAACCTTCTGCGGAAACAAGTATATATGGCCGGCCCGTCCATCTAGATTTGTAGACTTCTTAGCGTACGCAAGATGCTTTCCGATTGCCTTTCTGAATCCATTTGCAGGGAGAAATATATTCTATAGTTACTAAAACAACGGATTTGGGAGAAAATCTTTCTAGATTGCACGGCTTGACAAATCAATTTGCGGCAAATATGGCCTAAACATTGATGATCCTCTTGTCGAAGAAGAAAGCAAAAAGGAAGGCAAAGAAAGCTAGTAAACAATTCGGAGAAATACTCCAACCAGCGAGGAAAAAGAAGGGTCACCTGCGGACCCGGAAAGAAAGAAAGGGATATTACAAGTATTTCCCTAAAACACATTACTATAAGCCATCTAATATCCATCTCCATTCCGCAAACAAGAGAGAGTGGAATAAGCCCCAACTTTGTTGGTTATGTGGCAAAAGCGGAGCCATACTTCGAGCAAATGCCCGGATAGGCAGAAGAATCCGGCCAAAAATAGAGGCAAGAAATCTTAGCCTCGGAATAAACAAAAAGAAAGCGTTAAAGGCCAGGGACCCAAATGTTATATATATGAGATGCGAGGTCTAGGAATCACAAAAATGATCATTGTCCCAAATGTTATGATTCGTGAACGAGATTCAACAACAATAGACTTGATGAATCATCCTATGGTTCTTGTAGTTCTTCTTCTTCTGACTCATCAATAGAAGAATTAAATACTCACATGCAACGATGTTTTCGGTCGATTTGAGATGATTGTCATTGCGGTTATTCTCTGCGATTTTGACTATTCGAGTGACATTTCTTTTGAAAGAATATAATCATCGAAAGAAAAAGTATTGATGGCTCATACTTGCTAATGAAGAAGAACTAAAAATCTCGTCTAGGAGTGCCGTGCCATGAAGGAAGAGAGGAGAAATGAAAGATAAGCTCCTTCAAAAAATTTTGAATCGAGATTCATTCACTCCGGCTCCCGGCAAATGGATTTTGCAAAAAAGCCTATCTTTGTGGATGCTTCATATGAGCGAAACATAAAAAGCCTTCCAACGTGATCAACGACAATACTGAAAGTTCATGCACTCACTTTTGAGTAAGTAGAGAAATTCATAATCTCAAAGCGAGAGAATGTAATCTCTGCTCTTAAACATCAAGTAGCTTTCCAATTAAAAAAAGGCAAACAACCTTTGGCACAAAATATTTCTACGTACACGAATGCATATACTGCGTGCGCTACACAAAATCTATTGAATCTCAAGTTGAAATAATTGAGGGAGGAGAGAGATCTCTACGGTGGGTTTCGGAAGGAAATGAGGATACTAGCAATTGAGATATCAACGACATCATGTCCTCATTAATGTACTGCATTAAAGAAATGTTTTCCCTAACGGCCTTAATTGATTCGCGAGATCATAAATATTTTCAATACAAAGGTAATCCCCGGCCAAATATTGGGTTACGGCTACTAGAAAAGTAGTTTAATTTTGGGAGATAAAACCCTTAAATATGAAGTTCCCAAAGTTGCCATATGTTTTGATCAACATTGTATTAAAGTCTAAAGAGCCTGCAGTTTCGCGGTCGCAAACATTTCACATTGATTGTATATTAAGAAATGTCTTTCTTTAGCGGTTTGTGGAACCACATGGTTGAGTCGAGGCTAAAAAGGTAACGAGACTAGATACTTTACTCTTGTTCCCACTACTTACTGATGGGGAATCAAAGAAGGATTGAAATGCCATATATTTCAAATCCTGAGAGTGTCTACTGATATGGTTCGAGTATGAAGGAACTAGACAAAGCTTAAACCAAAAGGCGAAGCGAATTGAAAGATTTAAAGTCTACTAATCCAAATGAGGGAACGATTTAAAAACCCTTACAATCATTAATAAAATCTGCTGAACTAAAGATAAAGGTTGAACGAAGACATGATGTTACGAAGGAGACCAATGCTTTACGGCACAAGAAAAGCGATGTATACGAATTGATCACGCCTTCTAAATCAAGATATGAAGGAAGGCCTTGCACGAGACGAGTCGTTCCTATGAAACAAGGAATATAGAGAGATCTGCGGCAGAAAAAGAGATCAAAGCGATTATTGGATAGAAAAGCTAATAAAGAGAGATACGACAATCCATGGAATGCGGTATGGATTCTATGTGAATAAAAGATGCGAACGAGTGTCCCAAGATTGGTTATAAATTACAAACCCTTAAATTCGAGTCTTAGGCGGCCAGTACCTATCCAATACCCCACGAGGGTGATCTACTAACGGAAATCGCGGGAGAAAAAATGATCTCCAAAGTTTGATCTTAAATTAGGATTACGGCAAGTGGCCATTTGCGAGAAAAAGATAAAGTTCAAAAGAAACGCTTCTTTACGGTATTCCCGCGGGGCCACTACGAATGGAATGTTGTGCCATCCAGTCTTAAACACGCTCCCTTCGAAAGTTTCGAGAAAGTAATGGACTCAATTTTTTTAAGCCTTATTTTTATTGGCTAATGGTGTACATAGATGATATCCTTATATTCTCTAAGAATATTCATTAGACCATTTCAAGTGTGCTTAGAGACTTTCTGTACGGTTGGTAAAAATAAATGGTCTTAGTGTTGAGTAAGAAGAGAGATTGAACTATTTCAAAGCTTCTGTCGAGTTCACCACGATCACCACAAATCCGGAATGGCCAAATATCTCTCCAAAAGCATGCCCTTGAATTTGCGAGAAAAAATTTCCTCGATGTCATTACGGATAAAAACCCGACTTGAGATATTTCTGGGATGTCTAAATTATGTCGGAAATTTTGTCGGGAGTTTGATACGAAAGACAGACAACCTTTTTGAATCGGGAGATTGAGGAAGAATCCTTCACCTTGGACTAGTGCTCATACAAATGCTGTAAAAAATATAAAGGCCAAGGTAAAATCCCTTCGATTTTGTATGTTGTTGATAACAATTCTTCTAAAATTGTTGAATCGGATACTTGCGACAGGATGGGAGAAGGTATTCAAACAAAAGAAGGATGGTGAGGAACAAATAATTCGAGTTTGCCTCAGGAACATGGAGCACTGGCGAGAAAGAAATTATTCTTTCATTGAAAGGAGGTAGCTGCATGGAATTTCTAGTGATAGAATTTGAAATTCATTTGGTCAATAGAAATTTTTTACTAAAGATGCGGTACTTCTACCTTAAAGAAAAGTTTTAAAAAGACATCAAGAAGCCTGGTGAAGCACAGTTCACCGAGATGGTGAGACCTTATTTGCCAATTTTGACTTTGATGTAGAACACATTAAAGGATTTGAAAAGTGTCCCAGCTAGACTTTCTCAACAAAGAGCATATTCAACAACGAGAACATATAATGGTGATTGTATTTGAATGGGACTATAATCAATAGAAGGATGTACTCTGATCCATTTCCTAAAGAAAGATTTGGCGAGAATATTGTGACCGGTGGAATCCAACTTGGCGGCTGGAAACACTAAAGTTTTGGATGCCAGTCACGAGAATCATGCGGACATTCTACACCTAGTTCCTAAAATAAGGGCGTATCCCAAAGGCAGAGCCAGAGGATGGATCCATGACATGGTATATTCCCGAAGCATGGCGACGTGCCTCACGAGCGAGAAGAAAGCATTAAGAGCCCGTGACTTCCATGGCCATCACCATGATATGGTACGAAGGAAGTGATAGACATGAGAGTCTATACGCACGTACTTTTGTATAAACGAGAACTAGAAATCCTACATGGACACATTGAAATAATTTTTCCCGGTGGCCGAGAGGAATCAAATCTTATCTTTCTCTGACACAATATATAATTTTGCGGGTTATAAAAGCTACGCGTGGGGATCTGCTAAATGTAGATGGGAAAAATGAAACCCATTACACAAAGTGCAGAAAATTTGGTCAACTTGGATCTTGCTGACAAAATCAACGGTGTGATTGGTTGCGTACAGTGGAGTGATTTCGACATCAAAAAATAGCCATTGACCCTATTTATTATGGATCATATTTTCGGTTGCATTGTGATTGGTGTTTAGAAAATAATATTCACAGGTGCTTTCATACTCTAGCAAAACGTTAGTGATCTTCAACTAACAGAGAATCAAATTTTGTGCCGGTATATGACCAAACACTATGAATGGTTGGTCATGACTAAGATTAAACACCAAATTGTATTAAGAAAACCCATGATAGTTAGAAGGATTTACACTAAAGCATGGGATGAGCCTTTTTATAAGAGATATTGATTCCCGGTATTACTCCTTTGGATAATGCAGCATAAGCTGGTTCTCGTGGACTCCATCTAAAAGTATCCACATTGTTCAAGATACCTAGTCACGGGTAAATTGTGACCGGTTTTCTTGAGGACTTTTCCGATAAAAAAGTCTCCTCTTTGTAATCCTTTCGGTTTTCTGCGGGCTCTCTGTACAAAAAAACATCCACTATGCTTTATTTGTCCTTGTCCCCACATGTCTTTGTCCAAACTTGGAATCTTATGTGGATGTCGCCTTGGCGTTACCCGAAAGTAATGATTCCATTTCCAAGTCACGAGTCCTACATGAATGTTTGTCCTCTTCTTTGTTATAAAAAGGAGGGTAAGGCTCATTCATGAGGGCATCGGAGTTTAGGATTAGAGAGTCTAAGAGTCTCGTGTGAGTCTAGTGAGTGCGAGTTATTTCCTACTCTCATGCTATCGGGCTTCGAAATGCTTGACTGTGCATCACGAAGTAAAAACAAGATTCTTGTCATTAGGTTGTTCGAGAAGCTTGCATATCGGTATGCAAGCATTGGTAAGAACCTAAAGTGCCCGAACACATAGGATTGTATATAGTGTGTTTGTGTGTCTTTGTTCAAAGAGTCAGGTACGTGAATCGGCCGGTAGCCTCTAGAAAGCTATCTTATTCATTAAGAAGAAAACAACGGTAAATGCCATCACAGATCTATATCTCGGAAAGAAACAATAGAGTCTATATTATAACTACGTAATTCGAAATCTTCTTATCGATAAAGAGTGAGATTTTTCCACATATTTTGAGTATGAAAAACACTCGAGCATATCTTAAAGTCTCGTTGAGGTAGTATTTGCATTATTTCTTTACACCGAAGTTCTCCGAGAGGTTCACCAAAAGGTAGAAGGGATGCCAAGACCAGTTAAAAGGCAAGGAAGGCTGGAAAGCTCGCCGGAGCGTGAAATACTGAGTAGGTTCATGTATGGGTTCAAGTATAGGTGAATTAGTATACACAAAGAAAAGAGACTCAACAAGGTTAGTTGGCTCGTGTTCTTGCTGCAAGCTTTAGTCGAAGCCCACACGTAAAATTGGTATCAAAAGCCGTAAGTGTCATCCGGTTCGAGAAGGTTAGTACTCAAATACGTTACTCTTTGTTGAAAAATGGATCCAACCCGGGAAAGATTTGTTCTTTTCCAAGAAATTAGATGAGAAGAGAGCATATTCACCTCGCATGCAAGATTTTTACATGTTCAAATCCGAAAAAGAGAGCATATTCACCTTTGTAAATTTTAACAAAATCTATAAAATATGCAATCAATACACAAATTACAATATTTATTCCTTCCTTATTATTAACAATCTGATTCTCAATCCAAATTACAATATTTGTTCCTTTCCATATTATTTTCAAGAGAGACCAAACATTTGAAATTGGAATTTTTACCTAAAATATTTTAAACATGAAATGATTTACACTTGATTTTTCAAACTCATCAATAGAGCGAGATAAAATGAAGACAATATTAAAAGAGAAAGTTCAACCCAGGCGATACAACATTAATGGACAAGCTGCCCATACGACATAAGTGAGAGAAAAACTAGTAATAGTAAACTATGTAGCTATATCACTCCCTAAATTGAAATTTGATAACAAGAATGAAATGAAGCACACATTTATTACCCGATTACTACAAAGAGAGATACGAGTTTTTTATCTAGTGATTTTCTAAAATGCTTTTATCAAGTAAAATGTCCAAATACTATCAAAGCGAGTGCATGCCTTTGAATTACTAATTGTGGCATATTTTATAGCATGAATTATGTATGTTCATCGGGGTTCTATGCCATTTCAATGCAATTTTCTAATTATTTTAAATATGACTTCGCAATTTATGCTCGGCATTTTTCTAAATCTTGTTATGGAAATATGTAATTTGAAGACTAACAACATTAAGCGCTAACAAATAATTTGCGCTAGCTCCCAAAAAACTCGCAAATAATTGTGCCGGCTCCCAAAAAACTACCATATAAAGGAACTTTCGTTTGGTTATCTCGGGAATAGAGATATGGCTCCTATCATACCATAATACCAAATGGTTACTATGGGATATTTAATACCATTGAAATTTGGTTGATTATAGGTTGAGCACTCATAATTTTCAATAGGACTTTTTAGTAGGTGAGGTACTTGTAGAATTTGTATGAGAATCTTACAAGGAAAAAAGAGTGAAAGGGCATGAATAAATGTTGATTTGGTCTTTCTTCTTTATCTCGGTTTTTTCAATTAGAAAATTTGTGTTTGTTTCTATTAGGCTTAGTAGCCCTAGGGTCCAAGTTATACGGTATAAGTCAAATGTCCATTCATTAGCAATCATTTAGTATGAATGAGCTAAAGGAATGGACATGTAGGGGCCAAAATTAGATTAAAAGAAGCAAATTAAAGGCAATTTCAGCATCTCAAAGCTTGAGATGGAAGGGTGTCTTGGTTAGGCTTCTTGTCTCGATTTCATGAGATAGGTCATATTGTCTTTATCCCATACAAGAGTATATCTCACGATATTGTCGTTAATTTCTTTTTTCATTCGTTGGAGCATTTGTCCAATTTGAAACCCCTTTTCCACAATTTATATCAAAACGAAAACATAAAGAAGGGCCAACTTATTTACATTTATCATCACCAATCACTCCTCATTGATGGCTTCGAGATTTCTTTCATCCCAATTTTCCCTTTCTTGAGCTAGTGCCAATTAAATTTTGGCATGTGTCATATGAAGCTCAAAGGGGAAGGACATGTTATTTGTTTTTAGCCTAGACACTATCTCAAGATTAGTACTCTTCTTGGAAATCCGGAATATCTTTTAAGACAATGGTATAGTGAATTTCTCTCATCAATTAGATGTTAGTCTTATAGAATCTCTATATGAACCTCCTAACTCATTTTTTATAAGCATCCCCTTTAGTTTTTTTAAATGAACAAATTTCATTACTTTAAAGTGCAATTTCTCTAAATGATCAACCTCTACATCTTTATCGTTCTTCACATTTC
Source organism: Pinus albicaulis (assembly GCA_034641835.2). Classification (NCBI taxonomy): domain Eukaryota; kingdom Viridiplantae; phylum Streptophyta; class Pinopsida; order Pinales; family Pinaceae; genus Pinus; species Pinus albicaulis. The sequence goes on from CM076570.1 coordinate 1,284,180,187, forward strand.
TATTTCTTTGCCTACTACATTAGCTAGAAAATTTACTATAGTTCCCTATTCTTATTAGTACCTTTTGATAATGTTTTTTATTCTTCTTGAAGTTTTGTTTTGAGAATGGTTTTAAAAATGGGTTTTTCTTGTCCTATTCTACACTAGGTTTTAGCTCCCCTTCATTGTTGGTTCCTTCTATTTTCAGAACGGATGGACAAAAATGCATAGCACTAATGAAATGTCCTCTCCCACTTCTAAATAAGATGTGCCTTGTTCTCTTTTTTTTGGTCAAAATTTTGATTAACTTCCATTGTGGCCATAGACTTCATAAACACCGTACTTGTTGGCCACCTCAGCGAGTTTGTTAACACTCCATGCCCTATCACCATATCCAAGGTAATGGAGTTAGGGTGTATATTTGAAAAATCTCTAAAGGATTGTTTAGAGTGTTGTACATGTGATTCCTCAATTGAAGCAAATCATTCTAGATAGAAACATTATCCCAATCACTAGAGTAGTTCCAACATGTTGGTTGTTTCCAATTCCAATTTCTAGAAGCCTTGCTAATTCCCTGGAGCTCTACTACTCAAAATGGTTTCAAAAGTACATGAGATTCAACAAATATTTCAGTTAGTTAGCACCAATGGTTTAAATCCGAATCAACTCCTGGAGCTAGTATGATTTCTGCTTTGGTAAACTTTAGTAAAGCTTCCATCATGAGAGAGCCAAATAAGGCTATACTATATGAAAATTCGTTGTATGTATCTTGGGTTTCTTGCTAATTATCTTATAAAACACAAGAACTTGAGCATGTTATCAGTATCCTTCCTAGACTAAGTCCCGCTTCCTTCTACCCTTATTTCTAGGGTGATCCCTGATTTCTGGGGTGTTCAGCTTTTTCTTCCATAATCCATAGTGTAAATCTTCCTCATTAAGCATACGATATAGTTCAGCAAGAGCCTTAGAGTCAACTTGTCTCTTGAGGAAATAACATAACATGACGTTCCAATATAGAAGAATTTGTAAGCCATGCATTATAACTTTTCCCCAAAACATGATGGTTGACTTGGTATTTTAGGTTAGGGAAACTCAACTACAATCCTTCTAGTAGTGCTTGTATCAGATTGGGCCCCTTGTCTTTCTATTCAATGTGATAGGCTTTAGACAGTTCGGTGATCATATAGGATGCACTAGCATTACTTTTGTTTTTTAATTTTTTAGGGAGTTCCACGCATATCAAACACCCCACAAGTAATATGCCATATTAGGCTTTAGACATTTCGGTGGTCATATAGGATGCACTAGCATTACTTGGATCTTTTTGTTTTTTGCTTTTTTAGGGAGTTCCATTAATATCAAAACACCCCACAAGTAATATGCCACATTTGCATCTGTTGATGCAAATTCCCTCGTTGGAAGCAAAACATCCACAACCTAAAGTTTGCTTGCCTCATTGAAGAGAGTGATCACTACATTGAACATGGAAGGTAGATAACTTACAAGCTGGTTGCTTTACGAGCCACCATTTTTTCCTTGCCCATGGAACACATCAGTCGAAAGCTATGTTTTTGGTGTACTCAAGTGGAGTTCGATTTGTGCACTCAACAATTTAATTTATGTTGACTGAAATAACAAGACACAGGGTCTATGATGCAGGACTCGCCTATAAAAGAGTGGAAATTCATTGGGAAAACATCACCATTTGAAGAAAATCTCATGTAATAAAAGAATATAGTCCAGTGAATTTCCCTGTGCTGGTTGGAAGCTACGAATTAACTTCCACGTGGAGAATTAGAAATTGTCTGCTAAATGTAAACTGATAGATAGGAACCATTGGTCTTTAGTTAGTTTGCATCAATTAGAAGGCATATTTCTTTGTATCATAAATGACATAAATGCAGAGTAAAACTTCACTCTACTACTTGATAGCATAAACTTTTCTCGCCCCCTGGTGGGCATCAAAATAAAACGATCTTTTCTAGCCATCGAGCTTAAGCTTTGCCATTAGAGATTTAGCAGCCTCATTTTCAGGCATGTGCTTAACCCAAGGAACACCCTTTCCGCGGAAAATGAGGAATAGGGAGATTAAATTGGAAGAGTATTTTCCAAAATTGAGGGGATTTCTGGCTTCGAATGAAAAATAAGTGTAGAATAAAATCATCCGTGACTTTACATTTTACCTGGCGCAAAAGGCATTTCAAAATGATTATCTTTATTGACAAGACGCAATTTGCAAAATGAATTATCAAAGCTTCCATGCTCCGGAATTAACATAGGTAGTGGTTTATCACTAATGGATGCCATTGAGTGTTGTCAAATGATAAATTCTCTTCAAAAACAACAATATAGTGTGGAGTCATGTCCTGTACAAATAGTCTTTGATTTTGTACACAACAGTTCATCTGTTCAAGATCTGTGCATTTTGGTGAGCTTTCATTCAGAGGTATGGATGTCACTAGAGAAGATACTCATGGAAACTAAATTTCCTTGATTTAATGCAAAATCCTTCAAACAACTTGCATTCATGCTCTATTTGTAATGTCAATAGGGTTTCTTAGGAGGGAAACTTCATGGACGATTTATGTAGAAGGGAAATCCTACATCTTGAGAATGGCATATAGGAAAAATCTTGCATAAACAATTTCACAAACACATATTTTAAAGGAATATGGGAATTTCAACTTATTTATCCATAAACCATATAGTACCTATAATTGAAATATATAAAGAATTTCCAAAACAAAGATGAAGTACATATCTGTGTTGGTGACTGAAGTCCAGACAATTGACTAAGGTAGAGAAAATTTCCACTCAACTGTAGGATCTATTGTATTTCATATTTCTACAATAGGCCACCCCTTAAGCTATGATACCACCAAGATGAAGATGGACAATGCAATTTCCTCAAGCCATTCTCTCAATCTCAAAGCAAGAATATCACTAAATCGATATTTTGTTGTTGAGTTTTTGAAAATAGAGTTTTTGAAAATAGAGCAGTTCGCAGCACCCACAATACCCTGCCCCCACAGAACACAAGGAGGTCTTCCTTATCTACTCAATATTCACTTAGAAGTATCCTCCCTCCAATGCTATTTACAGTGTGGATAGAAAGTTCCAAGTAGTAGAATTTTAGATTTTAAATTTTCTTGGCTTTGTTTTAGATTTTAATGGCATCCTTTCATGGCTGTTCTATTACATACTATTGTAGGCTTCTTTTCTAGCAAGAAATGTCATTTTTCCCTCCTTTTTTCTCGCTCCACTAAATATTACATTTTCTTCCCATTCGAATTTCCATATGTTGCCCCATTACTTCGTTCTTGTTCCAAGATTGTAGTTAAGATGGCTTCCTAATTTTTAGGAAATGATGGCCCGTACTGAGGTATCTGTTTCTTCCACTCCTCATAACATCTTTTAACACTGGAAAACTAAGTTTTGAAAATAAGAGAAGATTCAAGATAACTGAAGATACATGCTTTTTAGGCATAAACCCCTTAGGCCCCCTCACCTTTCCCCTCTTGTGGTATAATAACCCCTTTAGATGCTCTTACTCCCCAAGCCTTGGCCATTTTTATAACTATAAAAAATAAAATACTTATAATACTCAAGAGGGTTAAACTAGGACATTATATCCCCTCCCATTGATATAACACCATCCTTGGTATTTTTTTATTGCAACAATATTTAGGACCTCATTCATCGGTTATACTTGTAATGTCATCCCTCTTCCTTGTAGGCATATCGCATTCCAACAATGCTTGCTTAGCACCCACAACACCCTACGCAACACAAGGAGGTCTTCCTTCTCTACTCAATAGTCCCATAGACGTATCCTCCCTCCGGTGTTGTTCAAAGTGTGCATTGTAAGGTCGAGCTGATGTCCTTCAACTCTCAATATAATTTTCTTGGTATTCTTGGCTTTGATTTTAGGTCCTAATGGCCTCCTTTCATGGTTGTTCTATAATCTATTACATACTATTACAGGTTTATTTTTTCAGCAAGAAATGTCATTTTCCCTCCTTTTTTCCTTTCTCTAAATACAACCTTTTCTTTCCCTTCAAATTTCCATATGTTCTCCCACTACTTCTTTCTTGTTCCAAGATTGTAGTTAAGATGACTTCCTAATTTTTTAGGAAATGATGATTTATATTGAGCGATTTGTTATATTGAGGGATTTGCTTTTTCCACTCTTCATAACCTCTTTTAACCTCTTTTTTTGTTATATTGAGGGATTTGTTTTTCCACTTGCCATTGTTAATTGTTGCACCGCAACTTCAATTGTTGAGAGAAACAAAGCCGAATCCCCGTCCCAATCTTTGACGAACAAGTCGCTGGGCTACAACCTCATCACTCAAGCTCCATCGCTTGCTAATCCGAGTCATCATCCGAAGGATGATGCACAACTACAACTCGCGACCGCATAAGCAAACTCCCCCTGCTCTTGTTGAAGTCACATCGCCCCTTGCACTCGAAATCTCTCATGCCTTGCAGATGTCTCTCGCTGTCCCTCCCGAAGCCTCCACACTCGTCGTAGCTACTGCTCTGTGCTCGCTAAAATCACATTAGCCCTTACGTGTGCTTGCCGTCTATGCTACCGCAAAGCACTTTTCGCTGTGTCGTTTGCTCCTTTCGCCTTCGGATACGCACTCTGCTTCATCCATGATCTATGACACCAACTGCTCCACTTGTCTCGCTACTATCTTAAGGCTCCCGTACCTCGCTGTGATCCAAAAGATGAGTTGCTCAAGGAACCCGCCATCATTCTATAGCTGCTCTACGGATCCATGTTGCCCCACTTTCGTGGTTCATGAGCGCTCATGGTTGCATCATCTTCGACCCATCATCTGCCACAACGACCTTGGAAGAAGAGGCTTCCTTGTCCTTTTTTTCTTTTTGAGGACAATTGCTTTGGCGAAATGTCCTAATTCACCACACTCGGAAGCACTTGATCTTAGATAGATCCTTCTTCTTCTTTCCCATACGCTTCTTTGATGCCAAAGGTCGCATCTTCTTCATCTTCCTTCTCTTACTTTGCTCGATCTCGAGATATACTTCTTCTTGGTGATTCTCGCAGACTCTTCTTGACGCATGATTCCCCACAAGGCAGCACAATCTGGGAGGTCCACTATGCCCAAGATATTTTGGACAAAGGTTTCTCACTCATCCGTGGATCAGTATTGAGAACATTCCTAACCATCACATCATCTTCCACCTTAGCACTCTGTGGCGATCAACTAGTCTACGATCGATGTAATCTAAAGAGAAAATGTTCATGTCTTCCCCCTGGTCATCATGAATGATCTGCATTCGAGTCTCCAACAACATCTTTCTTTTGATGGATTTTTCCCTCTATATAGGGATGTTCGAGGCCTTCCATATCTCATTAGTTGTTTTCTTCTCGGCATATGTGCGACAATATGGTCCTTAATTCCATCCATTATCGACGCTTGGCATGTCTAGTAGCTTCATTATGCTTCCTTAGCAGGATCTCGCATCGGCCGACGTGCCGTAACTTGTCACATGGTCTCTCTAGATGATATACCTCTGGGACTATTTGGATCCTAGCCTTCCAAAGCTCGAAAAGTTGGAAATACCATTCAATACGCCCCGATCACGCAATCCATGAGGAGCCATACGCGTCGAAATTTGTCTGAGCACACTTTCTCTTTGCTAGAGATTCGGATCTAAGGTCCTTGGCGAAACAAGAACCTTCTTCTCCTTGTGACAATTAACTTCCCTTTCTTTTGGAAATACGCCAAATCAACAATGATTCAACTCTCTTTGATCCTTCGAGTCAATCCCGCAAGTTTCTTTGGCTAGAAACTCTCCGAGAAGCTAATCTCCTCCCGCTCTTTGTCACTAGTGCTTAGGCTAAAAATCTGAAAACTTCGTAAATTTAACCCCACCAACACCTTCCGAGTTACGCAACTCGCGTCGGGCACTTCTAGATACGACGACCTTCGGATTCAAGGTCACCTTGTCTGGATTCGGACAATCCCAACGCCGCCTCGCGTAGTAAGTGCATGGGCCCGCTAGGGGACATCGTAAGACCGCGTTACCCACGCTCCCCTGCGTGAGTCCGGTCCCTCCGAAACTACATTGTCCCTTCAAATACGGTCTTCTCTCGCTACGTCGTCGCTTCTTCTCGTTGTATTACGCATCAAGTCCTTCGATCTTTTGCTTTTGGTGACCCTCCCAGAGCGCAATTACTGCGATACCATGTGAAAATTTATGAATGTCACTTTTATACGGAAATCTCATCAGTTAGATCCGGTTATGCTCCTCCTACTTAATAAAGTTATTAGCGAAGAATTCAAATTAATATCGAAGCAAAACACAACAAAATTTCTCACCAATTCAGGATCTAAAAAAAGTACATGCACACATAGACATAGATGACAATGATTTTACGGACAATAGTCCCTGGAAAAACCCAATGCGGGAAAAATCGGATCTCCCGGCTATTGGAGGGTTTTATTATTAAGAGTATTGCTAAATACAACAAATTCTCGGGTTCCGGATCTAGAAAACCCGACAAAGAAAATATAGATCTCGCAAGTCATCGCTGTTCCGAGGCCAAAATATTGATTGATCCACACCCTTAAATGGTATTTACGGACTCGACCAAAAATTAGGCCCTAGAAACCCATGCCGCTACCCCCGAGGCCCCTACGTCGGCGTTCGCGCACTCTTGCGCCCCTCGCGCGCTAGCTTGGAAAGGGCTACGTAACCCCCGGACCGGGCGACGTCGAGTCTCTATGCTTCCCTAAGGGTTTCGCGTAACCTCTTAGGGTTTCGAATTGCCTTGTGTCGCCTGGGAGTGACTACGCAAGCACCTACGTAGTCGAAGCCGCCCACGCGCAGCCTGCCGTCGCCCCCTCTTGTTGTTGATGCTCCCGATTCCCCACGCCGCCTCGAAGTCGCTCTATGTCTCTTGTCGATTCTAGACAATCGGATCAGATAATCCCCCTTTGTCTAAACTCCCCTCGCTCGTCGAAACACTTATAGATAATTCTTAGCAAACCCCTGCCCTAGAATCTCAACTTAGCTTCGACTGTCTCGCTTCTATGTATCTTTACAAATGACCCCAAGCCTTTCCTTTATACTTTTCACCTTTGGAAAACCAACGACCATGATCAAATTTTGAATCAATGGCTAAGATTAAAAGAAATCTTGATCCGTGTGACTTAAGACAATTTCATCACATGTTTAATTTAATTAACTTTAATTGTTTCATTTTCCTAATTTTAGACTTAGGAAATACATTAAAATAATTAATTAATTAAATATCTCCCCAAACTAGATGAAATTTCCCAAATCCCTTTCTACGGGTCTTGTAGATCATATGTACTATAGTCCCTCCACAAATTTTGGGAGCTAGAGCACACCCAATGCCCTACCCTCAACTACACAAAATCTCAACGCGCTCGCACTTGGGGAGGTGATGGGTGTGAGGAGCCGCATGACACACTTTCGGCTGCAGACGATTCGAGGCATTATATGAGCATGAGGTGCAGGTGGATGGTAGACATCGTCTCATGTGCTTATGTTTAGACTCCGGGGGGTATCGAGGCGCACTTTCCAGAAGGATCACATATTTCATGATGTGGTATGGCGAGGCAGATTTATCCATGTTGTTGCTCGGGGACGAAGATTAGCATTGGATGGCTAGGCACTAGCATCATGGAGATGCTCGGTTAGGGATGAGCTTGGCCTTCGCGCAGTTTTTTCGCCATCGGACCTAAGAGAGGAGGATACAACCCGCGCACGATGGGAAGTATGTCATAATCGCAGTGGCACATCGTCGACATGGTGGCACACTGCGAGGTCCAAGAGAGGACTCGAGCATCACTATACTTTCACAACTCAATGACATTTAGGGATGAGTCGCTACTATGGGGAGATCATTTAGATCTTCCATTGAGCTTTAAAGAGTCATCGATGACTTGGGGGACTTCATTAGCATGGCAGGGTTCGTTAGGAGGATGATATCGAGGGAGCTCATGTGAATGGGACATAGTGCCACCTCATCATAATTCCTTACTCATTAACAGTATGAAGAGGGCTTATGGTACTTATGTTTGGAAGGATAGTGAGTGGGGCAAGGGGAGCTTCGTGTTGGACGGGATGGCTTGGGATCTCGGTATTGAGGATTCCTTCGTGACAAGACATTGCAGAGGTCGTGACGATTTAGTGGCACATCTCGAATTTTGGCATATTTTGTAGTGATAGTGGGGATCAACAACTAGAGAGGATCACACATTCTCTCTCCTTCTCTCAATGGTTCGTACAACATTAGGCATTCTCTCTCCCCCACGTGTGGCATAAGGAGGATGAAATTACGGGACAAAATTGCAGGCCGAAAATCTCGTAAATTTCTATGAGTTTGACTAGTGTTGACTTTGACTTTATGGGCATCATTTGACTTCGATTTTCTAAGTGTATTTATGTCCCAATAGGCTGCATTTTTTCGCACAAGAGCTGAGGCAAAAGGAGGAATTTGACCTACTTTGAACGCAGGTTGACCAAGTTTGACCATAGATTTTGTGATTTGCTTTTTGGGTCGACTTTGTTCTGCTGGAGGCCGAGTTTGGTGTCTTTGACCTGAACGTCAAAGGAGAAGATTTGACTCATCGTAGTTGACCATCTTGGACTTGTGGTTAGGGTTGAAATTTGACTCGGGTTGGGTCGCCGAAATTGACATGGGTATTTTGACTTTGAATTTGGCAAGTCAACTTGACTTTTGTACTCTCTCTCTCTCTCTCTGCTTTGAACATTTTGATATAATAATACGAAGAATTGATCAAAGGGTTTTCCCCACATTGGGTTTTTTCCACTGGCATCCGCCAAATCTAGTGTCCTCTTGTCCTGCTTGTCTCCGCATGTTGTTTCATGTTCTATCTACTTTTATTGTCAATGTAATTAATGATTAATGTGATTGCTACTGAAATCTACATTTGAAATTGTCGTTAGGCTGCTAAAGGAACATTAGAGTAATTATGCTAAGCATAGAACATACCATTGCTATCTTAAATTAACAAACTACCATAACCAAATCAAGAAAGTTATTACATGGAACATGTAAAATGCGAGGGAAAGATATAGAGGAAAATTCAAGATTTTGGTATTCGTATCACAATTTTGATCGCAACATTCTAAAGCGAGATGCCACATCAAATTTCATGTTCCTTATCACTCAAAAAAATAAGGATTCTACTAATTTTGTCTTGTAATCCAAAAAAAGAGGATTTACCGGTTTTAAAGGGAATTATTGGATGTGATGACTTGAAATACCCAAAAGTAATAACAAAGTTGTACACCTTTTTTAATAAAATACTATTTTTATATTTACAAAGATACATGTACATCAGAGGAAAAAAACAAAAAGCTGAAGAGTATATACAAGGTTGCAGACTTCTTAAGCCATGGTGAGTGTGGATGCTTAAAAAACATGGAATTACATTTGCCTTGAGCATTGCTGGAATAAAATCAAAATCCTATAATTGTAAAGCAGGTCTCATGATTTATTCTCGATACTGAACACTATTGATAAATGCACATAAGAAAAATATTAGGTCATCTAATGAGTTTTGGAGACACTGAATGTATGAGCATTGAAATTTTCGAGCATTAAAAAGTTTTTCAAATGAAAAAAGGCGCAAATATTACAAATCGAAATGGAGAACACGAATATGAAGTGAGCAAAAATTAAAATGATGAAAGATGGCATTCTTATTCCATGTAAATATATATAACCAGTGTAGGAAATTTGGGTGACAGATTTACATCAATAATGGTGGAGAGAAAAAATAAAATTGGCTTTATTACAATGATACATATCTCATATAATGAATCTCCATAGGGTGACATATCACTAGCACCCTTAGGTGGTTACCACTTAGCCTCTACCAGAAATATTTAGCATGACATTGTATCACAGGTCAATACATAAAATGAGATTAATGTTAATGATTACTTTAATGGCTTGTAACATAAATGTTAACGAGTATCATAACAACATAATGTTTATTATCTAAAAGAATGATATATTAATTGATAAAAGAATTGCAATGCAAAGAAAACTAATCAATTAACACTCTCAATCGGACTTTGGTTGTTTGTTTCTCGAGTATGAATAGAATCAACTCTTGGAGTATGAACACCATCAATTGCCCTGAGTAATGGCTTTCTATTTGATTCTTTTCCAAAACCTCCAAATATTCCATCACAAGAGGATCTGTCCAAGGTGCTCCAAAGGGGGCGTCATCTCCCGCTACCCAACCAAGATGGCCACCATTCGGTGTCACTACCAACAAGCAATTGGATTTTCCTGAAAGAAAAATTACTGGTTATGAAAACGTCAAAGTCACTAAAAGCAAAATCACAGTTACAAGAAAACATTAAATATAAAAATAATGTGTTCCATATTAACTTGCCCTGGTTATAAGATTACAATGAAGGTATTAGAAAACCTGAAAATTGGATACAAATAGTTAGCTTGCTCTAGTTATAACATTACAATGAAGGTATCAGAAAACCTGAAAATTGGATACAAATAGTTTAAAGTGAAGCTATCTTCAATGGTGGTGCTTTCTCTTTTGTTTGTTCTAAAATTCAATAGTTGTATAAGTTAAAGTTACAATTTAGAACCAGAAAGCATTTTCCTACTAAGAGATGTGTGTGGTTGTTCTACTGAGACACGAACCAACCTAAAGGCCTTTCTCTTAGCTTTTAGGTAGATGCACCCATTTGTACTCTTTGTTGGACTATATATTTTGTTGATATAAGTTGCATTTTTCAAAAGAAAACTTGAAACTGTTGAACTGTTTCTCTAAAATTCTATATAGTCTTTGTTGGACTATATATTTTGTTAATATAAGCTACATTCTTCAAAAGAAAACTTGAAACTGTTAAACTGCTTCTCTAAAATTCTATATATCCTTTGTCATCTGTCAAATTCATATGTAGAATTCATTTCAAATTAACTTGTTTGCTTGAAAATGTTGAGGTCTTCTAGCTATGAAAATTATGAAGTATGTAGAATGTTTCACAGTGTGCTGCCACGATGCCAAAAAATTTTAACAACCAGTTTATTGAAAAATGTCGAAAAAAAGAGTTTACATATATACATGTATGAAAAGCTTTTTAAAATCTTATAAACATATATTGGTAGATTAAATGCTTAAAACACCCTATAATTATATTTTGATCTATCCTAAATTTCGACTTGTAGTTTCAAGACAAGAAATAATGGATCATAAATCTAAAATCTTCTTCTTCAATACTAAATTGAAAATTAAGCATAGTTGTAGGATTTTGAACTTCGGGTGCAATGAAACTACTAACATACTAACTTTACTTTCATTGGTAATAAATAACACACTCTATTTATTAAAAACTACCTGTGTATCAAACGGCATGTCAGTTTCCTAAATCCGTACAAATGTATATGCGGCAGGTGTAATGTGAACATCCCTCAAATGAATATCATTTTCATATTATATATTTTGAAATATAAATCATAAATGGAATGCATGCACGGCTTGGTAGCTCTCTTCCATCCAGAAAGGATTCCTTCCAACCAAATACTTATTGGTTTGCCCCTCCTGCATAATGCGAAGCTAGTGAGACAAATTGACTAACCTTAGAGTGAAGCAGTAAAATTGGACCTTCTGGAAGAATCATCCTAACTAAACTGATCCAATGAGAGATATCAGTTAGTCGAATTGAAAAATTGACTCAATTTTATGTTGCACCAGTTTCTGGTATGTTGGTATTTTCGATATGGAGAATGAGTATTAGAAATTTTGCTCAAATTTACAGGAAACGTTTAAGTTGGGAGTGGCAATAATATAATATATTAAAGTTTAATATATATTAAAAATAAAAGTAAAATAATTTATTTATTTCCATCTAAATGCCAATTAAGATTGGCCAAGAGCCTCATTTTCATTTGGATAGAAAGACTTTCCATAAGCAGGTTGTTGCTCTTAGTTCCATACCCATATCCAGATCTAGACCCAGCCACATACCTTTCCCTTCGCACAGTTCTAAATACACTTAAGTTTGCACTTATTCGTTGCAGTGAAGCTTCCCAAACATCAAAAATATAAAAGATGTTGCAGTGAAACTCTCAAAAAGCACCAAAGTACCCATTAAAATTCCCAACAGTTTTGGAGCGTTTCCTACCAACTCCCAAATTCTCATGAGCAAAAAAACATGAAATAGGTGCTCTCCAATACCTAAAAACTGTACCAGTGTAATTATGAGTTAATCATATAACATGAACTATGCCAGCTCCCAAACTCCCATGAGTGAAAGAACTTAGAGTACTGCTCTCAATCCAGAAAACTGTACCAGAACAACTGTATGGGAAATATCATACTGTACATGAACTATGTCAATGCTTTAACAGAAGAATCCAGAGAGCTACAAATTCGGCTTTCATATTGCCCCCATTATGGGAGTTGGGAAAATGCAAAGTAACCCTGACCCACAGCGAGGAAGTGGCCTTGGCTCCCTGTCAAAATAGGCCCAAGGAATCCCCTGTTCCAGATGTGGCATCACAAGCCATCTTGACATGGATTGCTTTGAGTCCTCTTTGTATTCCACTTTTTCCTGAAATATCATTTGGTTATGGGACCACCAACTAAAATAAAATATACTATTAGAAAGGGAAAACAACCAAAGCTTTGTATTGAATCCTCACTCGTACAGGAATGACAAATGAACTTCAAATTGGGACTAGCCCATGCTACAACGAAAACAAATATGTCCTGTGCTAAACAAGTGAGTGGAAGATTCTACTTCTATCTTGCCCAGTGGGCTTCGGTTAAAGCTCGAGCAACCCCACTTAACTAAGTTTTCCGGAATCCCATAAGAGGAGCTTGTTGTGAAGTGCCAACCTGAAAGTGATTTCACTAGATTTTATTTAAATTGGTGTAATATTTCTTTAGATTCAAAATAGTAAGGTGGGGAAGAAAAGCAACGTTTTTGTGCACGAAGATAAATCTTTCCTATATTTTTTTTAAAGTCGTAGTTTAAAAAATTTATAGAATAATTTAGAAATTCTGTTAAGATTATGAAAAATTTAGGCAAAGATTTTTGAAAATCTAGATTACAGTTGTTAAACTTCAGTATTTTAGATGCTCCGAGGGTTTTTGATAGTGATGAATCCATTTCCACCATAAAAAATGCAATTCAAATACTCCAAGTACATAATTTTTAAATTTTTTAAACCAAATTCCTATTAAAAAATTACTGTCCAAACTATTCTATTCTATTAAGTCGGTAGACAACTCTTTTCTAAAATTTTAATATTTTTTAAAATTATTTTTATTATGATATTTCGTTTTTATTTGGTTCTCTCTACGGACAAATGTAAGTTTAATTCAAACTGTTGACACGTAAAAGCCACGTATTCCTCCTTTTTGCTTTTTTAGAAAGAAAAGCAGATCCGTTTTACCTCCAACGTTGCAAGTCTTTGCCTGTATCCTACTGCTCGAACCGACATCGATTGAACCGTTGGCCTTGAATGCTTTTCTTTCAAATTCAAATATAATATATGTAAAGGATCCAATTGTGTTCGTGTCTTTCTTTGGCTGAGGTTGTCAATTAAGAGAATATGTGTGTTTTCTCCTGCCCTAAGGCCGCCTGCATGTTTACCAGCTTCTGCGTCCTCTTTGAATTTAGCTTCCTCTTTTCTTTTTCGTCCTCTGTTTTCTTTTGTTCTGTTTGGTTTTGTTATATTTGTTTATAAGTTTCTTTTAGGTTTCCTCTGGTCTCTAATATGGTTTTTTGTGATGCTGTGTATTTCGTTTTTCTTTTCAATTTCTACAGTTTAAGTTTTAATGATCTTCATTATATTTTCTCTGCAGTTTTCGGTTTAATTTTAATTTATCTTCATTATATTTTCTCTGGTGTTTTCTCATTTCACACATGAGAGTAAAACTTCTATATATTTGAATTCCCTCAGCGTGTACGGTTCTGCTCTATGAAAATCTGCAATCGGACATGGTGTTCATGTGGTATTGGAGGAAACAAAGGGAAATAATGAGTTACTTGTGAGAAAAATTCCTTGAAGGGTTTGAAAAAGTGTTTGCACCAAGGATAAATAAACTAGATCCTGGTTTTCTGTGTCGGTCAGTGATTTTTATTTGCTAATATAATAATAATATTTTTGAGATTTTTTTATGTTATTGTTAATTGGGATTAAAATTTGATTAAATCTACATTCCTCATCTCTGCCATTTACAGAGGATTGCCTATCTGATTTTATCTATATTGTTCATCTCTGCCAGCTGCAGAGGATTGGATTTAATTGGAATTAAAGGTGCTACAGCGGCTGATTGGCTTTCATTGAAAGCGATGCTGCGGCGGATAAATAATGTTTGCACGAAGGACAGATAAACTAGATGCCGGTTTGCAGTTTCGGTAAGTGATTTTTATTGGCTAATACATAATATATTTTTGACATTTTTTATGTTCTTGTTAATTGGGATTAAAATCTGATTAAATCCACATTCCTCATCTCTGCCTTTTACAGAGGATTGTCTATCTGATTTTATCTATATGCTTCATCTCTGCCAGCTGCAGAGGATTGGCTTTAATTATATTTAGAGGGGCTGTTTACAGAGGATTGCCTATCTGGTTTTATCTATATTCTTCATCTCTGCCAGCTGCAGAGGATTTGATTTAATTGGAATTAATCGGGCTACAGCGGCTGATTGGCTTTCATTGAAGGAGAAGCTGCGGCGGATAAATAATGTGCGCACGAAGGATAGATAAACTAGATCCCGGTTTGCAGTGTCGCTAAGTGATTTTTATTTGCTAATAAATAATATATTTTTGACATTTTTTTATGTTATTATTAAGTGGATTAAAATCTGATTAAATCGGCATTCCTCATCTCTGCCAGCTGCAGAGGATTGGCTTTAATTGGAATTAGAGGGGCTGCGGTGGCGGATTGGCTTTCAGTGAAGGAGGAGCTGCCGCGGATTAATATTGAGTGAAATTGAAAATATGTGAGTAATATTTCTTGGCCTCTGACTGAGAATTCGATATGATAAAGTCGTTCTGATGAATTTTAGTCAATAATATATATATATATATATATATATATATATATATATATATATATATATATTTTGAACTGAAGCTCCTATTGACTCTTTAATATTTTGTATTCATATTTTGTATTCAAATTTGTTCTACAGCTTTAATTGGCATTGGAGAGGCTGCGGCGGAGGATTTGGCTTTCATTGTAAATCTGTGAGGAATATTTCTTGCCCTCCCACTCATTGTTTTGACATTTTGATATGATAAAATAGTAGTTATATATATACACCCAAGCTAAATCTTTCAAATATCTTGTATTACAATTTGTTGACAAATATTTGGTTGATATTTTGTATTTAAATTGGTTGATAATTTTATTTGGTTAGGTTAGATTTAGATTTAAGTTTTTTGTGATTTATAATTTAAATAAATATTTTTTTGATTAATCACATTATTAAGATTTGGTTGATTTTTTGAACCATTTAATATGGTTCATTTAATGTGATTCATCTTCAAAATAAAGTATGAAAAAATAAATCTATTTTAATGAATAAATAATGAGAATGAATCATTTACTAATTATATTCATTTAAAAATAAGGTCAAAATTTTTAACATCTTGCATTCAAATTTGCTTTACAGAATTATTAACTATATTTTATATTAAGGAGTTTAAATATAATCCCTAAAATTTTATGTGGCATAAGTAAATTTCTCGAGAACCAAGTGACTCGTTCTAAAATTGTGTGTGTAAACGATTTGAGGAACCTTTTAAGAGTTCTCTCATTGAAAAGACAATGTCATGGAATTGATGCTAATATACTGCAGTAATTGTCCCTGATGTCTCTGAAAGCGTCACATTCCAAAATGAAATGTTTTTTTGATTCCATGGTCCCAAAAGTGCAAAAAGTACATACCCTTTCTTCTCAAGCTTCTTTAGGTCTCTTCCAGAGTCTTTTTTCACACCTAAGTTGATGTGAGTTAGTTCTTAATTGGGCAATAAAAACCTTTGCTCTCCAAGGAATGTTAGCCCCATATATAGGGTTGAATTCCTAAACATAATACTTCTTCTTTCTACCCAACTCTTTTCCTCATATACCCTTACCAAATTTCTCCTGCACAAAATTCTTTAACTCTTTGCTATTTGTAAACCATGCATTCATAACACTAATCCCCAGAATTTAAAAGAAGAGAATCTATACATTTATTGTTTTTATTCTAAACTCGTTAGCAAGTGAACTCCTCGGTGGCCCACTGAGTCGTTTTCAAATTTTGTGCGTAAAAATGGATTACAGGGAATATTATTATAGGGAATATGGCTAGTTTGAATTTGGGGGCGGAAAAGAGCCAGTGTCCTCACCTAAGAAGCAGCTAGGATAAGTAGCTATTTAGGTGCATGTTTTAATGTTATAATTAAGAAGGTTTAAGTCAAACGTTTAGGATTGGATTTGTAGAAATAATAATATGAATGTTAAATTAAATTTATTTTATTACAATTAATAAATAAATTTTAAAAATTATCAAAAATTTTAAAGCCTTCATTGAATTTCTCAAATTCAGCAAGGACTCTTTGTTATTATGAAAAATGTCATTACAAAGTTTTTTTGGTAAGCTAACCCACCGGGATTTTCATTCAGAGTCAATTCCAATTCAAAGTGCTATTCAAATCTATAAAATAATTTTAATTATTAATAAAAAATATTATTACAATTTTTCAGCAAAGCAATGCTGAAGAAAGTCTCTTTGTAAGCAGGTTCACAAATACAATGATAAACAGAGGAAAAAAAATATTATTAAAATAAAACAGGTCGTTGACGACAAATCTTCAAAAGCTGTCGCTAGGTAAAACCTCTAAATCTAAATAGAACGCCTTAGGCTTAATTACAATTTTTTTTGGGTCAACTATTAATTCCATTTAAACCAGTCACATTCAATATCTTAATGTTAAGAATCTTAATCTTAATGTCTTAACAGTACACTCAATCTTATCTATTTATTTATTTTATTTAAGAAAAAAAAATATTATTAATAAAAAATATTATTTCATTTTTTTTTGTCAACTATTAATTTCATTTGACCTAATCACAAAGACTGCCTTAATGTCTTAACAATACACTCAATCCCATCTATTTAAAATCTATTTGACTCTAAAGAATACCTTAATGTCTTAAATCTATTCAAAATCTAAATGTCTTAAATCTATTCAAAATATAATTTAGTTGTATTCGAAACCCCAATCCCATCTATTCAAAATCTCACTTCCGGTATTCAGTAGGATATTAACTTTGCAAAATAACAATATATTAAATCAATAATTATATAATTAAAACCAAAATAATACAAAAATTAAATTAAAAATACCTATTTATTATAATCAATTATTACAAATTCTCAAATTATTAAAAAATTCCACTTAGCTCAAACCAGTAAAGACTCTTTTCTATCTTTAAAAAATTGATAAAGGGATAAGAACCTAGTAAAGGTTAAAGCAACCTGTGAATTTGAATCTAAATCTTCAATTAATATATATAAAATAATTTTCAAATAATTACCGACATTTCTGTATTTTTTTCGTGATTTGTTATTTTTTTAATTAAAAATATATAATTTTAAAAAATTTATAAATTTAAATTTAAAAATATAATTCAAATTTAAAGTAAGATATTTAAATAAATTTTAATTTTTATTTAAATTTAAATTTTTAAATAATATATATAATATATATTAATACGACTTTTTCTCATATTTTTTCTTGAGTTAAATATTATTCAAATTTTAAATAAAATATTTATATTTTATAAATTTATATTTTGATATACTAGTGTTAAAATTATATATATATATAACAAACCATGAATTATTCCTTTATCTCATAAATCAACAAACCACTTTTAAAATATTCTTTGACTTCAAAATAATCCATTATTTTTTGGTTTAATATTAAAAAAATTATTCATTTTTACAGAAGTCATTGCATATCATATCCGTGTCAAAAATTTCTTAATAAAATAAGATACAAATTAATGGGTATTATACCTTATCCGATTATAAAATTCCTCGTCTAAAGGCCTAATGACCTTGTAATAGTTTATAGTATTTAGAAGTTGTTCCTTACCCAAAAGCAAAATAAACTTAAGACCTAATTTTAAAATAATAACCTTTTATTAAGGATTTTAATATTGTTTTGAAATTTAATTAAATTATTTCTTATTAATATTAAAATATTAATTATTTTTTTATTTTATATTAAAATATATTAAAATTATAAATTTGATAAATCATATAATTATAAAGTTTGTATCTTATTTTTTTATATTATTGAGTGGGTCTAATAATTAAAAATATATTTTTTGTTTAAATTTAAAGAAATTAGTTAATATATATACACTTTCATAGATTTTTATAAAGTTTGTATCTTACTTTTTTATACTATTGAATGAATCTAATAATTAAAAATATATTTTTTGTTTAAATCTAAAGAAACTAGCTAATATATATACCTTCACTGATTTTAACAAAAATTTATATAAATATACCATCTTTACACAAATTACAATATTTATTTTTTCAGTATTATTAAAAATATAAAATCTTTATATAAATTACAATATTTGTTCTTTCAAATTAGAATTTTTACCCCGAATATGTTAAATATGAAAATATTTACACACCAAATTTTTCAAACTCATAAATAAAGCGACATAAAACAAGGAAAGATAATATTAAAAGAAAAAAGTTCAACCCTCTGGCCCATATACAGCACTAGTGGACAAACATAATAGTTAACTATGTAGCCAACCTCCAAATTTAATAAGCGGATGTAATCTCTCAAAGAAAAAAGTTCAACCCTCTGGCCCATACAGCATTAGTTGACAAACTATAATAGTAACTATGTAGCCAAACTCCAAATGTGATAAGCCGATGTAATCTCTAAAAGAAAAAAATTCAACCCTCTAATACTGATTGCTACAAAGAGAGAGATGCAGAGTATTTTATCCAGGGATTTTCTAAAATGTTTTTATTGGTATACTTAATACCATTGAAATTGGGTTGGGTTGACTACATGTGGTACTTGTAGAATTCTAAATGTGGTATTTGTAGAATTGGTATGAGAATCTCAGAAGGAAAAAGAGTGAATGGGCATGAAGAAATGTTGATTTGGTTTTCCTTCCTGCTCTATCGGTTTGTCTCAACTGGAAAAAAATTGTTTTTTCCTGTTAAAATTTGTAACCCTACGTTCCAGGTTATACAAAGTATAAACTGTTATTCATATTAACAATCATTTAGTATGAGTGAGCTAAAGGAATGAACATATAGGGGCCAAAATCACATTAGAAGCAGCAATTAAAGGCAATTTAGTCTTTGAAAGTTTGAGATGGAAGGGTGTCTTGTTAAGTTTCCTGTCTTTTAATTTCATAAAATAGGTCATATTGTCTTTATCCCATACAAAAGTATATCTCTAATATCAAGTATTGCCAACTTTTTTCATTCTCTAAAGCATTTTGCCAACTTTTTTCATTCTCTAAAGCATTTGTCCAACTGAGATCCTTTTTTCACAATTTATACCAAAATAAATACATAAAGGCCAACTTATTTACATTTATCATCACCAATTGCTCACCAGAACCAAAATAAATACATAAGGGCCAACTTATTTGCATTTATAATCACCATCATCACCAATTGCTCATCCTTGTGATGGCTTTAGAGGTTTCTTTTATCCCAATTTTGCCTTTTTGAGCTCTTGCCAATTAAATATGAAGCTCAAAGGGGAAGGGCGTCTTATTTGTTTTCAGCCTAGACTCTATCCCAAGGTTAGTACTCTTTCTTGAAATCCAGAGGTTAGTACTCTTCTTGATCCAAAGGTTAGTACTCTTCTTGAAATCTATAATATTTTTAAGACAATGTTACAATGCCTTTCCCTCGTCAATTAGCTGTTAGTTTTATAGAATCTCTATAACAAACCTCCTAACTCATTTTTGTAAGTCCATTTATTTTCTAGATGAACTATTTTCATTGCTTTAAAGTGCAATTACTCTAAATAATCAACCTCTACATCTTTATCATCCTTCAAATTTTTATTGTACTGCCCACTACATTAACTAGAAACTTTACTGTAGTTCCCTATTCTTACTTCTTACTTTTCATAATGTTTGTATTCTTTTTGTAGTTTTGTTTTGAGAATGGATTTAAAAATGGATTTTTGTTTTGTTTTGAGAATGGGTTTAAAAATGGATTGTTCTTGCTCTAGTCTTATTCTAGGTTTTAACTCCCTTTCATTGTTGGTCCTTTCTATTTTCAGAATGGATAGACATAAATGCATAACACTAATGAAATGTCTCCACTTCTAAATAAGCTTTTTGTTGCTTTCTTTTTTGGTTAAAATTTTGTTTCACTTCCATTATGGAATAGCTATCCATTTTGTTCAACTCAGTTACACAGACTTCATAAACTCCATGCCTTATCACCATATCCAAGGTAATGGAGCTGGGTTATATATTTGAAAAATCTCTAAATGATTGTTTAGAGTGTTGTACATGTGATTCCTCCATTGAAGCAAATCATTCTAGAGAGAGAAATTATCCCAATAGCTAGATTAGTTCCAAGCAAATCATTCTAGAGAGAGAAATTATCCCAATAGCTAGATTAGTTCCAACATGTTGGTTGTTTCCAATTCCAAGTTCTAGAAGAACCCTTGCTAACCTCTGAAGCTCTACCATCGACTAGAATTGTTGCAAAAGTACATGAGATTCAACAAATATTTCAGTTAGTTACGGCCAATGGTTTAAAGCCAGATCAACTCTCAACAAATATTTCAGTTAGTTACTGGCCAATGGGTTAAAGCCAAATCAACTCCTGGAACTAGTATATTTTCAGCTTCGGTAACTTCAGTAAGCTTCCATCATGAGGAGCCAAATAGGGCTAATACTATATGACACTTTGTTGTATGTATCTTGAGTTTCTTTGCTAATTACCCTATAAAACAAAACTTGAGCATGTTGTCAGTGTCCTTCCTAGACTAAGTCCCGCCCTGATTGCTGGGGTATTCAGTTTTTTCTTCATTTCATTTTATAGTAAATGCAATGACATTTATAGTTTTTATTCTAAATAAATGGACTCCTGGGTGGCCCATTGAGTCGATCTCATTTTATTTTTTTTGGCCTAAACAAAGGATTACATGAATGGATTACGGGGAATATGGCAAGTTTGAATTTGGGGGAGGCCGAGAGCCAGAGTGTCCGTTACATAAGAAGCAGCGAGGATGTAGCTCTTTAGGTTCATGTTTTAAGGTTATAATTAAGACCGAAAGAGGCTCAGGTCATCCGTTTAGGATTGAATTTGTAGAAATAATAATATGAAGGTTAAATTAAATTCATATTATTATTATTAGATTTTAATAAATTTTAAAATTTATTAAAAAAATTCAAAATTTTCATTGAATTCTCAAATTCAGAAAGGATTGTTTAGTATCAAGAAAAATGTTATTACAAAGCTTTATTTAGTCAGCTAATCCATCTGGATTTCCATTCATAGTTAATTCAGAGTAAACCCACTGAGATTTCCATTCAGTCAATTCAAAATGCAACTCAAATCTAGAAAGGAATCTATCATTATGAAAAATATGTTATTATAAAATACAAAAAGAAACTCAAATCCAGAAATGAATCTTTATCATTAAGAAAAATATGTTATTACAAAATCCAGAAGGAATCATTATAATTTTTTAGTCAATTAATTCCACTGGGATTTGAACAAGTAGCAAAAAAAAATGCATTAACAGTATACCCAATCACGTCTATTCAAAATCTCAGTTCCCTGTATATTCAAAATTATTAATAAATTAATAATTTTACAAAATACAATATATTAAATTAATAATTATATAATTAAAATAAAAAAATAAATTAAAAATACTTATTTATTATTATTATTATTAAATTATTAAAAAAAGGTAAGTATTCCACTTATCTCAAACATAGAAAAACTCTTATCTATTTTTTTTTAAATTGGTAAAGAGATAAGAACCTAGTAAAACGGACAACATATTTACATAATAAATATTAAAACAGAGTGTAGAATTTGAATCTAAATCAATAATATAAATAACTATTACTACACTTTTTGTATTTTTTCATGAGTTTGTTGAGTTTTTTGTTTTTTAAATTTAAAAAAATGTAAATCATATAAGATATTATATAAATTTATATTTTTATTTGAATCTTGATCTTCAATTATATATTGACTTTTTGTATTTTTTCTGAGCTAATTTGTTTTTTTTTTATTAAAAATATATATTTTAAAAATAATTATAAATTTAAATTTAAACAAAATGTTTTTTCGTGAGTTAGTTTGGTTTTTTTAAATGAAAAATATATATATTTTTTTTTTAAATAAAAATTTAAATTAAAAAAACATTTTTCTAGTTTGTTTTTTTCCTTTTTTAATTAAAAATATATGTTTGAATTCATGCTTCTGTGATCATAGTAATTTTTCCAAAAATTTTCGGTTGTAATCATTTTGGATAGAAAATTGTCTACGACTGTGGTTCATCTTCACATCGAGTCTTTAAGCTTATATAGATATAGAGAATGCCAAATAGTTGTTGGAACAACAGCTAGTTTGACTAGGAAGAAAAATTATTTATGATAAAATAATATTTTTATTTAATATATAGAGTTAAAATATTATTATAAAAATGTATTAATGAGTATAAAGTCAAA
Organism: Pinus albicaulis; assembly: GCA_034641835.2. Classification (NCBI taxonomy): domain Eukaryota; kingdom Viridiplantae; phylum Streptophyta; class Pinopsida; order Pinales; family Pinaceae; genus Pinus; species Pinus albicaulis. The sequence goes on from CM076570.1 coordinate 1,284,202,943, forward strand.
TCAACCATTAGAATAACCTCTAGTTTGACTCAAAAGACCAATTTTATTTATTTATTATTTTTATTATTATTTATTTATTTATTTTTATTTTTATTTTTATTTATGTTATTTTTAATTTTTTAATGAATTAATTAATTAATTTTATTTATATATTTATTTATTTATTTATATTTGAATAAAAAAATAAAAATAAAAAAAAGGGGAACAAGACCTAGGAGTATAAGGTTGGAATCCGACACGTGCTAATATTCTAGTCGTCGTCTCTATTGAGATTGACAAGTCTTTTTTCAATCTCTAAAGCCTCCCTTACTTTACGGTGATGAAAATTGTCAATCCGAGTAATAACCTTAGCTTCTTCGATGCATATGTGATGGTTCGTCTTTGCAGCATGTTCAGCTAGGGCTGAGGATCGGGATCTCTTATGCCTAAGGTCAACAACATGCTCCCAAATCCTTTGATTAATGGATCGACCAGTTTCGCCAATGTAAGGAGTCCCACAGGAGCATGGGATAATGTAGACACCTTTTCCATCCTTGGCATTCACAAGATCTTTAACCGATCTGAGAGAGCTGCGAATGGTGTTCAGGGATTTGAAAGTAGAAGAAATCTTATGCTTCTTAAGGATCCTAGCGATCTTATCAGTGGTTCCTTGAATAAAGGGGAGGTGCACTCTAGAAGATCATTCTTTAGGATCTTTTTTATTCATACTATGACCTTTTTCTGCTATAAGAAAAACTCCAATTCCTTGGGATTTACTATAACCGTTCTTACTGAAGACATCGAGGAGATGGGTTTTTCCTCCTTCAAGGTGAGATTCGTCAGAGATTCTCAATGCCCTAGTGGCTAAGGTGTTGAGGACGCCTAACTTTTGAGCAGGGAAATGATTCGAGTTAGCGTGAAGACACTGCTCAGTATGTGTTTTCTTCCGAAAAACCTGATGGGAGAAAGAACCATCTTCCTTTCTAGAAATAAGAATGTCTAGGAAAGGAAGGCTACCATTAACCTCTTGTTCCATCATGAATTTAATGGAAGATGGCTCACTATTGAGATGAAGGAAAAAAAGATCTAACTTTTCTTTGCCATGAGGCCAGACAACGCATGTGTCATCTACAAACCTCTTCTAGAGTTTAGACAACGCAAGTGTCATCTACAAACCTCTTCTAGATTTTAGGCTGGAATAGAGCAAAAGAGAAGAGAGGGCCTTAAGATTCAAAGTCATCCATGAAAAGATTAGCAACAACAGGGGATAGGGGGGAACCCATGGCTACACCACAGGTCTACTCGAAGAATTCACCTTCGAAACTGAAGAATGTCGAGGTGAGGCAAATTTCAACTAAATGGGCAGTGTCGGGATCAGTAATGTGAAAAAATGTTTCTAAAGTTGTCGCTCTAGCCATTAGATCTAGTAGCTAAGTTAGTGCCCTTAGTAAGAAGCTTATCTGAAATAACCCTCTCACTCCTAGAATCTATGGTCTTCCTAAGATCCATAAAGAGGGGGCTCCCCTTAGGCCCATTATTAATACCATAGGCGGTCTGACGTATCTCCTAGCTAAATATCTAGCGAATAAGCTTAAGCCCCTCGTTGGTCGCACCGAATCCTTTGTCAAGGATTCGTCCTATTTTGTTAATGAGCTTAAGGGCGTAAAATTGGATCTAGATGATAAGTTGGTAAGCTTCGATGTGGTTTCTCTTTACACCAATATTCCCATTATGAGGCTATTAACGTCATCAATTGCATTACTGATCCCGACTCTGCCCATTTAGTTGAAATTTGCCTCACCTCGACGTTTTTCAGTTTCGAAGGTGAATTCTTCGAGCAGACCTATGGTGTAGCCATGGGTTCCCCCCTATCCCCTGTTGTAGTTAATCTTTTCATGGAGGATTTTGAATCTAAGGCCCTCTCTTCTGCTCTATTCTAGCCTAAACTCTGGAAGAGGTTTGTAGATGACACTTGCGTTGTCTGGCCTCATGGCAAAGAAAAGTTAGATATTTTTTTCCTTCATCTCAATAGTCAATCATCTTCCATTAAGTTCACGATGGAAAAAGAGGTTAATGGTAGCCTTCCTTTCCTAGATGTTCTTATTTCTAGAAAGGAATATGGTTCTTTCTCCCATCAGGTTTTTCGGAAGAAAACACATACTGAGCAATATCTTCACGCTAACTCGCATCATTTCCCTGCTCAAAAGTTAGGTGTCCTCAACACCTTAGCCACTAGGGCGTTGAGAATCTCTGACGAATCTCACCTTGAAGGAGAAAAAACCCATCTCCTTGACGTCTTCAGTAAGAATGATTATAGTAAATCCCAAGGAATTAGAGCTTTTCTTAAAGCAGAAAAAGGTCATAGTATGAATAAAAAAGATCCTAAAGAATGGTCTTTTGGAGTGCACCTTCCCTTTATTCAAGGAACCACTGATAACATCACCAGGATCCTTAAGAAGCATAAGATTTCTTCTACTTTCAAACCCCTGAACACCATTCGCAACTCCTGCAGATCGGTTAAAGATCCTGTGAATCCCAAGGATGGAAAATGTGTTTACATTATCCCATGCTCCCGTGGGACTCCTTACATTGGCGAAATTGGTCGATCCATTAATCAAAGGATTTGGGAGCATGCTGTTGACCTTAGGCATAGGAGATCTCGATCCTCAGCCCTAGCTGAACATGCTGAAAAGACAAACCATCACATATGCATTGGAAAAAGCTAAGGTTATTGCTCAGATTGACCATTTTCATCACCATAAATTAAGGGAGGCTTTAGAGATTGAAAAAAGACCTATCAATCTTAATAGAGACGACGGTTGGAATATTAGTAGGTGTTGAATCCATGCCCTATACTCCTAGGTCTTGTCCCCCTACCTTTTTTTTAATTCAAAAATAAATAAATAAATAAATATATAAAAATAAATACATAAAAAAATAAATAAATAATAATAATAAATAAATAAATAACTAGCAGTTATTCTAATTGCTAATTTGACTTTATACTCATTAATACATTTTTATAATAATATTTTAACTCTATATATTAAATAAAAATATTTTTTATCGTAAATAAATTTTCACTAGTTGTTCCAACAGCTATTTGGACTTCTCTACATCTATATAAGCTTAATGACTTGACCTGATTTCTCATCTAGTTGTGAAGATGAATCACATTAGTTGGTTCAAAAAACGTGATAATTTTATTTCTGTCCAATATGATTACAACAACAAAAAATTTAGATAAAAATATATATTTTAAAAAAATTATAAATTTAAATTTGAAAAATGTTATTCAAACCACCGTCAAGTGGGTCAAAATGAACCAACCACCTTTAAAATATTCCCAAATAATCCATATTGTCTCCCAATAAACAAACAAACATTCAATTAGTGCTTATTATTTTTTATTTAGTATTAAAAAAACTATTGAAAAAATTAGAGATTCTTACCGAACTAGTTGCAAATCATATCGGTCTCAAAAAATTCTCTAAAATAGGAGATATACCTCATCCTCTTATATCATATCTCCATGTAATATATCTCGTATAAAGGTCTAAAGGCCTAATGACCTTGTGTATTTAAAAGTTGTTCGTGACGCAAAAACTAAATAAACTTTAACACCTATTTTTAAATTTTTAAAATGACTTAGCTTTTAACTTTTTATTAACGAGTTCAACATTGTTTTAAAATTTAATTGAATTTTCTCAAAATACTTTTTATTAAGATTAAAATATTAATTATTTTTTATTTTATACTAAAAATATTAAAATTATAAATCTAATAAATCATATAAATTATAAAATTTATTTTATATATATATATGGATTTAATGATAAAAATATGTCTTTTCACATATACATTTCCATAAATTTTATCAAAACCAATATAAATATGCAAGAGTCCCAACCCTGTTCTACCCATATTATTTTAAAAAAAAACACCAGACATTTGAAGTTGAAATGTTTACTTGAAAGTTGAATCTATGCAAGAGTCCCACCCCTGTTCTACCCATATTATTTTCAAAAAACACTATCAGATATTTGAAGTTGAAATGTTTACTTGAATCTTTTAAACATGAAAAGATTTACCATTCAGATTTTTCAAACTCATCAATATAGCGGAAAAATAATATTAAAAAGAGAAAAAGTTCAACACTCTGGCCCATACAGCATGAATCTTTTAAACATGAAAAGATTTACCATTCAGATTTTTCAAACTCATCAATATAGCGGAAAAATAATATTAAAAAGAGAAAAAGTTCAACCCTCTGGCCCATACAGCATGAGTGGACAAACTATAATAGTAAACTATGTAGCCAAACTCCAAATGTGAGAAGCCGAGGTAATCTCTAAACCAACCCAGTTTCTATAATAGTAAACTATGTAGCCAAATTCCAAATGTGATAAGCAGATGCAATCTCTAAACCAACCCGGCTTCAAACATATAGCTCCCAATTTGAAATGTGATAACAAGAATGAAATGAAGCCTGGCTAATACCGGTTGCAACAAATAGAGAGATACAGGGTTTTCTATCCAGTGATTGTCTTTATCGAGTAAACTGTCCAGATACCATTAAAGCAAGTGCATGCACTGAATTTCTAATTGTAGTATATTTTATAGCATGAATATGTACGCTGCCCGGGGTTCTATGCCATTCAGATGCAGTTTCTATTTATTTTAAATATTACTTCTGTAATTTATGCTCATAACTTTTCTAAATCTTGTTCTGGAAACATGTAATTTGAACATTAACAACATTACGCACTGCACATAGAACTGTGCCAAACTCCAGAAAATCTACGATATAGAGGAACTTTCCTTTGGTTATCTCAGGAAATACCATTGAAATTTGGTTGACTACAGGTTGAGCATTCATAATTTTCAATAGGATTTTTTAGTACATGAGGTACTTGTAGAATTTGTATGAGAATCTTACAAGGAAAAAAGGTGAATGGGCATGAAGAAATGTTGATTTCGTCTTCCTTCTCTATCTGTTTTTTTTTTCAACTGGAAATTTTTTGTTTCTTCCTGTTATGCAAAATTTTTGTTTCTTGCTGTTACGCTTAGTAGCCCTTAGGATCCAGGTTATACAAAGTATAAACCGTTATTCATATTAGCAATCATTTAGTATGAATGGCCTAAAGGGGCCTAAAGGAATGGACATATAGAAGCCAAAATCAGATTACAAGAAGCAATTAAAATCAATTTAGTGTTTCAAAGCTTGAAATGGAAGGGTGTCTTGGTTAGGTTTTTTGTCTTCTGATTTCATGAGATAGGTCATATTGTCTCAATCCCATACAACATAATATCCCTGATATCAGGTATTGCCAACTTTTTTCATTCTCTGGAGCATTTGTCCAACTGAAACCCCTTTTCCACAATTTATACCAAAATAGATACATAAGAAGGGCCTGCTTATTTACATTTATCATCGCCAATCGCTCATCCTTGTGATGGCTTTAGTGGTTTCTTTCATCCCAATTTTGCCTTTCGTGAGCTATTACCAATTAATTTTGGCATGTGTCATATGTAGCTCAAAGGGGAAGGACATTTTATTTGTTTTCAGCCTGGACTCTATCTCAAGGTTAGTACCCTTCTTGAAATCCAGAATATCGTTAAGACAATGTTACAGTGCTTTTCCCCCTTTCGTGAGCTATTGCCAATTAATTTTGGCATGTGTCATATGAAGCTCAAAGGGGAAGGACGTTTTATTTGTTTTCAGCGTGGACTCTATCTCAAGGTTAGTACCCTTCTTGAAATCCAGAATATCTTTAAGATAATGTTACAGTGTTTTTCCCTCATCAATTAGATGTTAGTTCTATAGAATCTCTATAAGACCTCCTAACTCATTTTTGTCAGCCTGCCCACTTATTTTTTTAGATGAACAATTTTCATTGCAGTGCAATTACTCTAGATGATAAACCTCTACATCTTTATCGTTCTTCAAATTTCTATTGTACTGCCTACTACATTAACTAGAAACTTTCGTTCTTCAAATTTCTATTGTACTGCCTACTACATTAACTAGAAACTTTACTGTAGTTCCCTATTCTTGCTGCTTACCTTTGATAATGTTTTGTATTCTTCTTGTAGTTTTGTTTTGAGAAACGTTTAAAAAATGGATTGTTCTTGCTCGTCTTATTCCCCTTCATTGTTGGTCCCTTCTATTTTCAGAATGGATAGATAGAAATGCACAGCACTAATGAAATGTCCTCTCCCACTTATAAATAAGCTTTGTCTTGCTCTCTTTTATGGTCAAAAGTTTATTTAACTTCCATTGTGGAATAGCCATCCATTTTGTTCAACTCAGTTACACAGACTTCATAAACACTTTTCTTGTTGGCCACATCAGCAAGCTTGTTAATGTTGAGATTTTGTGTATTTGGGGTAGCATTAGTTGTGCTCTAGCTCCCAAATTTTGTGGAAGGACTAGAGTACACTTGATCTACAAGACCCAGAAAAGGATTTGGGAAATTTCATTTGGTTTAAGAGATATTAAATTAATTAATTATTTTAATGTATCTCCTAAGTTAAAACTGAGGGAACTTAAATAATTAAAGTGAATTTAATTAAACATGTGATGAAATTGTCTTAAGACACACGGATCAAGCTTTCTTTTAATCTTAGCCATTGATTCAAGATCTGATCATAGCCGTTGGTTTCCCAATGAGAAAAGTATAAAGGAAAGGCTTGAAGTCATTTGTAAAGACACACAGAGGCAGAGCGCTCAAGCTAAGCTGAGATTCTATGGCAGATTTGCTAAGAATACTCAGAAGTGTTTCAGCTGCAGAGAGGGGAATTTAGGCCAAGGGGATGATCTGATCCTGAGGTCTAGAATCAGCAAGAGTCAGAGATCATCTCAGAGAGGCAACGCAGAGAAGCAGGGGAGCAGCAGCAGGAAGGGCAGCAACTATGCTACGCAGGTGTTGCGCAGTCCCTCAAGGACAGCGTAATTTGTTACAGGAAACCCTCAGGGGTTATGCAAAGACCCTAAGGGGCAGCGTATGGACTGCGTCACCCAGTCTAAGGTAACACAGCCCTTTCCGAAGCAGCGCTAAGGGTCAGAGGGGCTTCAGAGGATGACGCAGAGGCTTCAGGGGCAACGCTGGGGTTTCTAGGCCCTAATTTTGGTTGAGTTCTGTAAATCTCATTTGAGGGTGTGGATCAGTCATTATTTTGGCCCTAGATCAGCAGTGAGCTGTAGATCTAATATTTCTCTGTCGGGTTTTCCAAATCTGGAACCCAAGCTTGTTGTATTTAGAAAATTCTTAATAATAAAACCCTCCAGCAACCAGAAGACCAGTTTTCCTGCATTGGATTTTTCCGGGAACTATTTGTCCAGAAATAACTGTGTCACTTTGTCTATGTGTGCATGAACTTGTTCTAGATCTGGATTGGTGGAGATCTGTTATGTGTTTTGCTTCGATTTTAACTTGAATTTCTTCAGTTAATAACCTTTATAAGTAGGAGGACCATAACCAGATTAACAGTAAATAATTTCTGCATAAAGTATAAAGATTCAAAAATTTCCACATGGTATCAGAGCAATTGTAGATCTAGGAGGGCCACCAGCAAGAGACTGAAGGTTCTAATTGCAGAAAGAAACTGGAAAAGCAACAAAAACGCAGAGCTGAAGGGACAACGCAGTTTTCAGAGGCAGATTCACGCAGAGCGAAGGGTGATGCAATCTAATGTTGTCTCCTAGCAAGCCCACGTAATTACTGCACATAGGCAGCTCAGAAACATCGTTGGATTAGTCTGAAGCCTACCAGTGCGATGCAGATCTGAATCTGTCAAATCCATAAAAAACTGAAGAAAAGCTGCATAAATTCAGAAGGTGCTGGTAGGGTTAAAATTCTAAAGTCTTCAGATTTTTAGCCTAAGCACAGGTGACAGAGCGGGAGGAGATCAGCTTCTCAGAGAGTTTAAAGCCAATGAAACTTGCAGTTTGATCAGAGGATCAAAGAGAGTTGAATCATACTTGATTTGGCAGATTTTCAAGGAGGGAAATCAGTTGTCAGAGGGCGCAGAAGGTGCCTGTTTCACCAAGGGTCTTAGATCCATTTCTCTAGCAAAGAGAAAAGGAATTTCTGATACATTCTGAGTGCGTGATCAGGACAAAATGGATGGCCTCTCAAACTTTTCAGTTTGGAAGGCAAGGATCCTGATAGTCCTTGAGGCATACAATCTTAGAGACCATGCAGAGCAAACTCTGATCACACCGACAGATCCGGATCTCCTTCGGAAGCATACGGAGGCTACTGAGCATGCCAAGCGGCTAATTATGGATGGAATTAAGGACCATATTGTACCACACTTAGCTGAGAATAAGACAGCTAATGAGATGTAGAAGGCCTTAGTCTCCCTATATGAGGGAAAATCCATCCAAAGGAAGATGCTATTGGAGACACGGATGAGGTCATTCATGATGGCCAAGGGAAAAGACATGGAGCATTTCCTCTTCAGACTGCAGTCGATCAGAGATCAGTTGACTACAACGGGTGCTAAGGTGGAAGACGATGTGATGGTCAGGACTACCCTCAATGCAGTCACGGATGAGCGGGAAACGTTTGTCCAAAGTATCTTGGGCAGAGCAGACCTCCTAGATTAGGACAGCTTGTGGTCAGTTTTGCGTCAAGAAGAACTCCGCAGATTCACCAAGAAGCAGTATAGCTCTGGATCGAGCAAGTGAAGAAGGAAGATGAGGAAGATGCTTGGCATCAAAGAGGCAGCCAAAGAAGAAGAAGGATCTCTCAAAGATCAAGTGCTTCTAGTGTGGTGAAATGGGACATTTTGCCAGCGATTGTCCTCAGAAGAAAAAGGACAAGGAAGCCTCTTCTTCCAAAGCTGTTGTGGCAAATGATGGGTCAGAAGATGATGTAGCCATGAGTGCTCATGAACCACGGAAGTGGGGTGACATGGATATGTAGAGGGGCTACATAGTTTGAAGGCGGGATCGTTGAGCAGCTCATCTCTTGGATCACATGCGAGCTACGACAGCCTTAAGACAGTAGCGGGACAAGTAGAGCAGTGGGTGCATAGATCACAGATAAAGCAGAGGCAGATCTGAAGACTGGGAGGAGCAACAGCAGCATAGAGGCTGATGTGACTTTAGTAATGCAGAGCGGAGCTACTTACGCAGTGCAGAGCTGTAGCAGTGCAGAAGGCTTCAGAGGGATAGCGCAATGCAGCAGCAGCGTGAGAGATTTCATCACAAGGGGCTGATGTGACTTCAGTAGTGCAGAGGGAGTTTGCTTACGCAGTGCAGAGTTGTAGTTGTGCATCATCCTTCAGATGCCAGCACAGATCTGTAGCCTATGGAGCTTTAGTGATGAGGATGCAGCCCATCTGACTTGTATGTCAAATATTGGGCAGAACATTCAACTATTTCCCTCAACAACTGAAGTTACAGTGCAGCAGATCAGCAGTGGCAGTGCTATGAGCAGCACATATGCAGCAAATTGAGAGGGAGTTGTAGTATAGAGGTTGCAGTGGCAATGGTAGAGTCATGGGCAGCAGTACAGAATGACAGCAGTAGTGCAGAGTTGAGGGGTAGCAGGCCAAGCATTAGAAGCACAGAACCAGTACCCAAAATCATGTAATGCATAGTGTGATGTATTGCTAGAGCACACCCTTGATGCTAAGAGGGAGTGTTGAGATTTGGTGTATTTGGGGTAGCATCATTTGTGTTCTAGCTCCCAAATTTTGTGGAGGTACTAGAGTACACTTGATTTACAAGACCCAAAAAAGGATTTGGGAAATTTCATCTGGTTTAGGAGATATTAAATTAATTAATATTTTAATGTATTTCCTAAGTTAAAACTTAGGGAACTTAAATAATTAAAGTGAATTTAATTAAACATGTGATGAAATTGTCTTAAGTCACACAGATCAAGCTTTCTTTTAATCTTAACCATTGAAGATCTGATCATGGTCGTTGGTTTCCCAACGAGAAAAGTATAAAGGAAAGGCTTGGGGTCATTTGTAAAGACACACAAAGGTAGAGCACTAAAGCTAAGCTAAGATTCTAGGGCGGGTTTGCTAAGAATACTCAGAAGTGTTTCAGCTGCAGAGAAGGGAATTTAGGCCAGGGGGATGATCTGATCTCGGGGTCTAGAATCAGCGAGAGGCAAAGATCAGCTCAGAGAGGCAACACAGAGAAGCAGACGAGCAGCAGCAAGAAGGGCAGCAACTATGCTACGCAAGTGATGCGCAGTTCCTCAAGGACTGCGCATCACTTTGTCTATGTGTGCATGAACTTTTTATTAATTTGCTGCAAGAAACCCTCAAGGCTTACGCAGAGACCCTAAGGGGCAGCATATGGACTGCGCCACCCAGTCTAGGGTAGTGCAGCCCTTTTTGGAGCAGCGTTGAGGGTCAGAAGGGCTTCAGAGGCTGACGCAGAGGCTTCAGGGGCAGCGTTGGGGTTTCTAGGCCCTAATTTTGGCTGACTTCCATAAATCCCATTTGAGGGTGTGGATCAGTCATTATTTTGGCCCTAGATCAGCCAGTGAGTTGTAGATCTAATATTTCTCTGTCGGGTTTTCCAGATCTGGAACCCAAGCTTGTTGTATTCAGAAAAATATTAATAATAAAACGCTACAGCAGCCAGAAGACCTGTTTTCTCACATTGGGTTTTTCCGGGGGCTATTTGTCCAGAAATAACTGTGTCACTTTGTCTATGTGTGCATAAACTTGTTCTAGATATGGATTGGTGGAGATCTGTTATGTGTTTTGCTTCGATTTTAACTTCAATTTATTCAATTAATAATTTGTCTAAGTAGGAGGAGCATAACCAGATTACCAGTGAATAATTTTTGCATAAAGTATAAAGATTCAGAAATTTCCACAGTTAACACTCCATGCCTTATCACCATATCAAAGATAATGGAGCTGGGGTATATATTTGAAAAATCTCTAAAGGATTGTTTAGAGTGTTGTACATGTGATTCCTCCATTGAAGCAAATCATTCTAGATATAAAAATTATCCCAGTCGCTAGAGTAGTTCTAACATGTTGGTTGTTTCCATTCCCAATGTCTAGAACCCTTGCTAACTCCAGAAGCTCTATTGATTGCTAGAATTGTTGTAAAAGTACATGAGATTCAACAAATATTTCAGTTAGCTACTGCCAATGGTTTAAAGCTAGATCAACTCCTAGAGCTAGTATATTTTCAGCTTTGGTAACTTCAGTAAAGCTTCCATCATGAAGAGCCAAATAGGGCTATACTATATGAAACTTCATTATATGTATCTTGGGTTTTTTCGCTAATTATCCTATAAAACAAAAGAACTTGAGCATGCTATCAGTATCCTTCCTAGACTAAGTCTTGCCATGATTTCTAGGGTGTTCAGCTTTTTCTTCCATAATCCATAGTGTAAATCTTCCTCATTAAGCATACGATATGGTTCAGCAAGAGCCTCAGAGCACCTTGTCTCATGAGGAAATAGCATAACATGACGTTCCAATATAGAAGCAGTTGTACGCCATGAATTATAACTTTTCCCCAAAACATGATAGGCTGACTTGGTACTTTAGGTTGAGGGAAAACTCAAATACAATCCTTCTAGTAGTGCTTGTATAAAATTGGCCCCATGTCTTCCTATTCAATGTGATAGGCTTTAGACATTTTGGTGATCATATAGGATGCACTAGCATTACTTGGATCTTTTTGTTGTTAGCCTTTTTAGGGAGTTCCACGCATATCAAACACCCCACAAGTAATCTGCCACATTAGGCTTTAGACATTTCAGTGGTCATATAGGATGCACTAGCATTACTTGGATCTTTTAGTTTTTTTTCTTTTTTAGCGATTTCCATGCATATCAAAGCACCCCACAAGTAATATGTCACATTTTCATCTGTGGATGCAAGTTCTCTCAATGGAATCAAACCATCCACGACCTTCAAGTATGTTTACCTCATTCAAGGGAGTGATCACTAAATTGAACGTGTAAGGAAAATAACTTACAAGCTGGTTGCCTTACGAGCCACCATTTTGCCTTTCTTATGGGGCACATCAGTCAAAAGATATGTTTTTGGTGTACTCAAGAGGAGTTCGAGTTGTGCACTCAACCAATTTAATTTATGTTGACTGAAATAACAAGACACAAGGTCTATGATGCAAGACTCACCTATAAAAGAGTGGAAATTCATTGGGAAAACATCACCATTTGAAGAAAATCTCATGTAATAAAAGAATATTGTCAATTGAATTTCCTGTGCTAGTTGGAAGATACAAATTAACTTCCAGTTAGAGAATTAGAAATTGTTTGCTAAATATAAACTGATAGATAGGGACCCTTGGTCTTCTAGTTAGTTTGCATCAATAAGAAGGCATATTTCCTTGTATCATAAATGTAAAGTAAAACTTCACTCTACTACTTGATAGCATAAGCTTTGCTCACCCCTGGTGGGCATCAAAATAAAACTATATTTTCTAGCCATGTAGCTTAAGCTTTGCCACTAGAGATTTAGCAGCCTCATTTTCAGGGATGTGCTTAAACCAAGGAACATCCTTTTTACGGAAAATGAGGAATAGGCAGATTAAATTGGAAAAGAGTATTTTCCAAAATTGAGGGGATGTTTGGCTTCGAATGAAAAATAACCATAAAACAAAATCATCTGTGACTTCACATTTTACCCAGTGCAAAAGATATTTCAAAATGATTATCATTATTGCCAAGAGACAATTTGCAAAATGAATTATGAAAGCTTCTATGCTCCAGAATTAACATAGGTAGTGGTTTATCTCTAATGAATGTCATTAAGTGTTGTCAAATGAGAAATTTTCTTCAAAAAGAACAATATAGTCTGGAGTCAAGTCCTGTAAAAATAGTTTTTGATTTTGTATACAACAGTTCATCTGCTCAATATTTGTGCTTTTTGGTGAACTTTCATTCAGAGATATGGATGTCACTAGAAAAGATACTCATGGAAACTAAATTTCCTTGATTTAATGCAAAATCCTTCAAGTCACGTGCATTCATGCTCTATTTGTAATCTCAATAGGGTTTCTTAGGAGGGAAACTTCATGGACGATTTATGTAGAAGGGAAATACTACACCTTGAGAATGGTATATAGGAAAAGTCTTGGATAAACAATTTCACGAACGCATATTTTATAGGAATATGGGAATTTCTATTTGTTTATCCGTAAACCATATAGTTCCTATAATTGAAATATATAAAGAAATTCCAAAACAAAGATGAAGTACATATATGTGTTGGTGATTGGAGTCCAAACAATTGACTAAGGTAGAGAAATTTTCCACTCAACCATAGGATCTATTGTATTTCATATTTCTACAATAGGCCACCACTTAAGCTATGATACCACCAAGGTGAAAATGGATAGTGCAATTTCCTCAAGACAATCTCTCAATCCCAAAGCAAGAATATCACTAAACCAATATTTTGTTGTTGAGTTTTTGAAAATAGAACTCTTCTCTTCTTATAGAACTTCAACTGACGAATTCCAAGACCTATGACCCTTGACCAATACCCCTCCAAGACCAATTCAAACCTCTCATGGATGAGCTCCTCTTCCACAAAGTCAATGATAGTCAAACTAGTCTTCCAACAGCTACTTGCTTCCTCTTCGACCTCAATTTCAGACCTGCATTTTTTACTGTGATTCTCAGCCCTCCTGCAGCAACCCTAACTCACACGTGTGACAAAAATATGGTGAAGATGGTCTCTATTCTCCTTCGCTTGGGCAGCAGTTCCTTCTCCAACAATTCGGCTTCTATATAGATGCTTCTTTAACCCTTTACTTGGCTTCTTAACCTGACTGTAATTCGGTCTTGCTGTAGGTGAGAAGATGCCCTAATTACAGTCTGCACATGTGAGAGATTACCCGAAAACAGACCTTAAGAAATCTGAATTCTTCTTCCTTTTGTATTTTCCTTTGTTGGATCTTCTAGGGTTTTCTGTACTTCAGATCGAACTAATGTGTGCTTCTTGGATGCCTTCAAAAGTGATCGACTAGCCTCTTATATATAGGCTTTCTTTCCTAGCATGTAGGCCGACTTGTCATTGTCTCTAGGCCGACTTGATACTTGGAAAGGTTGACTTGTCTTGGAGCATTATGACAACGTCTTGGAGAGTCTTTAACTCTTATAAGTTTTTCTTTACAATATGCATCATGCTCAAAAGGCTCTTCCATACATGACAATGACTCAATTGACTTGTAGACTCAATGACAAGCCCTAGAAGCACTCAATGGGTGCTTGACCTATAAAAATAATTTTTTCTCGAGTATGAAATCCATGCATCAAGAATGACAATAATAAATTTATTTTTCTCTTTACATCAAATACATAAAATCATGATTACATTATGTCATTATGACAACCGAACCTAGTTACATATTTCAACACTCCCTCTTAACTAGAGAGTGTTCATAATCCATACAAGGTACTTGGACATTCTCAAACTAAATAATTCTCATAAGAAGAGTCGGATTGGTAAGCCATCTCATAAGCTATTTCCTTAGCTTATGCTAGAGCATCTCATCATACCAACCAACATTGTCACATAGCAAGGCCTTGAATAACAACTTTATCTCTCCACGAGATCAGAGCACAATGTTGGCGAGGCCAATGACTGACAGACACCATCATCATTGTCTTTCAAAGCACATACCCCACCCGGGTGTTCAGAAGGTATGTCCTTTTAGGAAAATTCCTATCTTGGAATAACACATCCTCAAGGAATTTTATCTTCAACTACTCTTGCCTATTGGATGGCCTACCACATCCTCAAAGAGTATCAGAATCAATCTCAGATGCTTAACCAATCCTCCATTCTTTCTTCACAACATGAAGACAAGAATGATGTGTGTATTTGTCCCTCTCAACTAGGGAAGATATACTCATTCCTATAAAAGGAATATACCCAAGCTCCCTCTTACCCAAGGACTTGTTACCAACAACAACTATCTTCTCTTTGGCGGAGATCATGGTACTATTAGCTGCTTGTAGGGATCCTCCTTTCATGTCATGAAATTCATCTTCTTCATTATGGAACCTTCATCTTCTAGGTGTTTCTTCATAGTACATCGTCCATCTTCTCCATCACTTTCCCTTCAACAAACCATAGTATTGAACCAATAGTCATGCCATCTTCATTGGAAAGTGATCTTCTAGTCCACATCTGAATTTCCTTTATACAACTACCTCTTGCAAGTCATGTTTCTTTCAGGCTCTTCCATCCATTCTCATGAGTACTAGTTGTAGGTGACATCTACAACTCTCTTTCGGTAGCACTATTTCAACCCAACTAGTTGTTCAAAAATAAAAAATAAACATCATATCAAAGTTACCTTTTATGATGGCCTTTCAGCATGAATTTTGCTTCTAGCAACATCAACATCCTGCACATTCATAAACACATCAACAAGACTTTCAATGTCAAGGGTCTCCTTCCTTTACAAACTTTATCAAAGTCTTCATATCTTCTCTATGTAGATGTCATAGCTAATGTTGATCACTTATCTTATTTTACGTGACTATAGTTGCATATTCTACGAACACTTCTTCCTTTCTTCACATATTTCTCCCCATGAAATTTTATATATAGCTCCTTCATCTTTGTCAACCACCTCATATTCCATACGAGGTCATATTATGTTGAATTTATCTTATCAATATGTAAACTATTTCAAGGTATATGCCTTCATGCATCTTTCTAAAGGAAGAGATCCTTCTTCTTCAATCATGCTCATGAGATAGAGCATTCAACCATGCTATCGCAACTATATGATGACATGACTCAAATATGTACATACCTCTTTTCTTCTTTTGGTCATCTACACTTCCTTCGGCAATTTCCTTTGAAGGTACTTCAACCATATTGACATGCTAAACTCCTATGTCATCATACCATCATCCTCGTAAACAATGGATCCCATACAATGTAGAGTGTAGACCATCAGCGAGACACTTGCTTCTTCCAAGTAGAGGTGAACCTTCTAATGAAGATTCCAAAGGAGGATCTTGATTATCCTCATCCTGCAAATGCACCTTCCTAATGATGAGGTATGATGACCTTTCTATCTTCTATCATGCTAGATGACTTTCTTCCAACCATATATACTACTATTTCAGATGTCTTTCCATGCTTTCAAAGAGGATACCATGAGCTACTTCCTTTCTATCATATGATGATAGGTACAAACATGTAGACTTCTACTTCAGCTATCCTTTCAAGCTTCTATAATGAGCTCTTTTCTGCTTCAATCGTATGCTTCTAATATGATAGGAGATCTCGATCCTCGGCCCTAGCTGAACATGCTGAAAAGACGAACGATCACATATGCATCAAAGAAGCTAAGGTTATTGCTCGGATTGACCATTTTCATCACCATAAATTAAGGGAGGCTTTAGAGATTGAAAAAAGATCTGTCAATCTTAATAGAGACGATGGTTGGAATATTAGTAGGTGTTGGATCCATGCCCTATACTCCTAGGTCTTGTCCCCCTGCCTTTTTTCTAATTCAAAAATAAATAAATAAACAAATAAATAAATAATAATAATAATAAATAAATAAATAACTAGCAGTTATTCTAATGGCTGATTTGACTTTATACTCATTAATATATTTTTATAATGATATTTTAACTCTATATATTAAATAAAAATATTTTTTTATCGTAAATAAGTTTTCACTAGTTGTTGTTCCAACAGCTATTTGGACTTCTCTACATCTATATAAGCTTAATGACTGGACCTGATTTCTCATCTCGTCCTGAAGATGAATCACACTAGTTGGTTCGAAAAACGTGATAATTTTATTTCTGTTCAATATGATTACAACAGAAAAATTTTAAATAAAAATATATGTTTTAAAAAATATATAAATTTAAATTTGAAAAAATGTTATTCAAACCACCTTCTAGTAGGTCAGAAATGAACAAACCACCTTTAAAATATTCCCAAATAATCCATATTGTCTCCCAATAAACAAACAAACCACCTATTCAATTAGTGCTTATTATTTTTTATTTAGTATTAAAAAAACTATTGAAAAAATTAGTGATTCTTACCGAAATAGTTGCAAATCATATCGGTGTCAAAAAATTCTCTAAAATAGGAGATATACCCCATCCTCTTATATCATATCTCCATGTAATATATCTCGTATAAAGGTCTAAAGGCCTAATGTCCTTGTGTATTTAAAAGTTGTTCGTGACGCAAAACTAAATAAACTTTAACATCTATTTTTAAATTTTTAAAATGATTTAGCTTTTAACTTTTTATTAATGAGTTCAACATTGTTTTAAAATTTAACTGAATTTTCTCAAAATACTTTTTATTAAGATTAAAATATTAATTATTTTTTATTTTATAGTAAAAATACTAAAATTATAAATCTAATAAATCATATAAATTATAAAATTTATTATATATATATATATATATATATATATATGGATTTAATGATTAAAAATATGTCTTTTCACATAATAAGTTCAAGTAAAATATATACACTTCCATAGATTTTATCAAAACCAATATAAATATGCAAGAGTCCCAACCCTGTTCTACCCATATTATTTAAAAAAAACACACCAGACATTTGAAGTTGAAATGTTTACTTGAAAGTTGAATGTATGCAAGAGTCCCACCCCTGTTCTACCCATATTATTTTCAAAAAAAACTATCAGACATTTGAAGTTGAAATGTTTACTTGAATCTTTTAAACATGAAAAGATTTACCATTCAGATTTTTCAAACTCATCAATATAGCGGAAAAATAATATTAAAAAGAGAAACGTTCAACCCTCTGGCCCATACAGCATGAGTGGACAAACTATAATAGTAAACTATGTAGCCAAACTCCAAATGTGAGAAGCCGAGGTAATCTCTAAACCAACCCAGTTTCTATAATAGTAAACTATGTAGCCAAATTCCAAATGTGATAAGCAGATGCAATCTCTAAACCAACCCCGCTTCAAACATATAGCTCCCAATTTGAAATGTGATAACAAGAATGAAATGAAGCCTGGCTAATACCGGTTGCAACAAAGAGAGAGATACAGGGTTTTTTATCCAGTGATTGTCTTTATCGAGTAAACTGTCCAGATACCATTAAAGCAAGTGCATGCACTGAATTTCTAATTGTAGCATATTTTATAGCATGAATATGTACGCTGCCCAGGGGTTCTATGCCATTCAGATGCAGTTTCTATTTATTTTAAATATTACTTCTGTAATTTATGCTCATAACTTTTCTAAATCTTGTTCTGGAAACATGTAATTTGAACATTAACAACATTCCGCACTGCACATAGAACTGTGCCAAACTCCAGAAAATCTACGATAGAGAGGAACTTTCCTTTGGTTATCTCAGGAATAGAGACATGCCTCCTATCATACCATAATACCAAATGGTTACTATCGTATACTTAATACCATTGAAATTTGGTTGACTACAGGTTGAGCATTCATAATTTTCAATAGGATTTTTTAGTACATGAGGTACTTGTAGAATTTGTACGAGAATCTTACAAGGAAAAAAAGTAAATGGGCATGAAGAAATGTTGATTTCGTCTTCCTTCTCTATCTGTTTTTTTTTTCAACTGGAAATTTTTTGTTTCTTCCTGTTACGCAAAATTTTTGTTTCTTCCTGTTACGCTTAGTAGCCCTTAGGGTCCAGGTTATACGAAGTATAAACCGTTATTCATATTAGCAATCATTTAGTATGAATGAACTAAAGGGGCCTAAAGGAATGGACATGTAGAAGCCAAAATCAGATTACAAGAAGCAATTAAAAGCAATTTAGTGTTTCAAAGCTTGAAATGGAAGGGTGTCTTGGTTAGGCTTTTTGTCTTCTGATTTCATGAGATAGGTCATATTGTCTCAATCCCATACAAGATAATATCCCTGATATCAGGTATTGCCAACTTTTTTCATTCTCTGGAGCATTTGTCCAACTGAAACCCCTTTTCCACAATTTATACCAAAATAGATACATAAGAAGGGCCTGCTTATTTACATTTATCATCGCCAATCGCTCATCCTTGTGATGGCTTTAGTGGTTTCTTTCATCCCAATTTTGCCTTTCGTGAGCTATTGCCAATTAAGTTTGGCATGTGTCATATGAAGCTCAAAGGGGAAGGACATTTTATTTGTTTTCAGCCTGGACTCTATCTCCAGGTTAGTACCCTTCTTGAAATCCAGAATATCATTAAGACAATGTTACAGTGCTTTTCCCCCTTTCGTGAGCTATTGCCAATTAATTTTGGCATGTGTCATATGAAGCTCAAAGGGGAAGGACGTTTTATTTGTTTTCTGCATGGACTCTATCTCAAGGTTAGTACCCTTCTTGAAATCCAGAATATCTTTAAGACAATGTTACAGAGTTTTTCCCTCATCAATTAGATGTTAGTTTTATAGAATCTCTATAATGGACCTCCTAACTCATTTTTGTCAGCCTGCCCACTTATTTTTTTAGATGAACAATTTTCATTGCAGTGCAATTACTCTAGATGATAAACCTCTACATCTTTATCGTTCTTCAAATTTCTATTGTACTGCCTACTACATTAACTAGAAACTTTACTGTAGTTCCCTATTCTTGCTACTTACCTTTGATAATGTTTTGTATTCTTCTTGTAGTTTTGTTTTGAGAATCGTTTAAAAAATGGATTGTTCTTGCTCATCTTATTCCCCTTCATTGTTGGTCCCTTCTACTTTCAGAATGGATGGACAGAAATGCACAGCACTAATGAAATGTCCTCTCCCACTTATAAATAAGCTTTTTCTTGCTCTCTTTTATGGTCAAAAGTTTATTTAATTTCCATTGTGGAATAGCCATCCATTTTGTTCAACTTACACAGACTTCATAAACACTTTTCTTGTTGACCATATCAGCGAGCTTGCTAATGTTGAGATTTTGTGTATTTGGGGTAGCATCAGTTGTGCTCTAGCTCCCAAATTTTGTGGAGGGACTAGAGTACACTTGATCTACAAGACCCAGAAAAGGATTTGGGAAATTTCATATGGTTTAAGAGATATTAAATTAATTAATTATTTTATTGTATTTCCTAAGTTAAAACTTAGGTAACTTAAATAATTAAAGTGAATTTAATTAAACATGTGATGAAATTGTCTTAAGTCACACGGATCAAGCTTTCTTTTAATCTTAGCCATTGATTCAAGATATGATCATAGTCGTTGGTTTCCCAACGAGAAAAGTATAAAGAAAAGGCTTGAGGTCATTTGTAAAGACACACAGAGGCAGAGCACTCAAGCTAAGCTGAGATTCTAGGGCGGGTTTGCTAAGAATACTCAGAAGTGTTTCAGCTGCAGAGAGGGGAATTTAGGCCAAGGGGGTGATCTGATCCCGAGGTCTAGAATCATCAAGAGTCAGAGATCAGCTCAGAGAGACAACGCAGAGAAGCAGGGGAGCAGCAGCAAGAAGGGCAGTAACTGTGCTACGCAAGTGTTGTGCAGTCCCTCAAGGACAGCGTAATTTGTTACAAGAAACCCTCAAGAGTTATGCAGAGACCCTAAGGGCCAGCGATGGACTCCGTCACCCAGTCTAGGGTAACACAGCCCTTTCTGGAGCAGCGCTAAGGGTCAGAGGGGCTTCAGAGGCTGACGCAAGGGCTTCAGGGGCAGCGCTGGGGTTTCTAGGCCCTAATTTTGGTTGAGTTCTGTAAATCTCATTTGAGGGTGTGGATCAATCATTATTTTGGCCCTAGATCAGCCAGTGAGCTGTAGATCTAATATTTCTCTGTCGAGTTTTCCAGATCTGGATTCCAGGCTTGTTGTATTCAAAAAATTCTTAATAATAAAACCCTGCAGCAGCCAGAAGACCATTTTTCCCGCATTGGATTTTTCCGGGGACCATTTGTTCAGAAATAACTGTGTCACTTTGTCTATGTGTGCATGAATTTGTTCTAGATCTAGATTGGTGGAGATCTATTATGTGTTTTTCTTCCATTTTAACTTGAATTTCTTCAGTTAATAACTTTTATAAGTAGGAGGACCATAACTAGATTAACAGTAAATAATTTCTGCATAAAGTATAAAGATTCAAAAATTTCCACATGGTATCAGAGCAATTGCAGATCTAGGAGGGTCACCAACAAGAGACTGAAGGTTCTAACTGCATAAAGCAACTGGAAAAGCAACAAAAATGCAGATTTGAAGGGAAAACGCAATTTTCAGAGGCAGATTCACGCAGAGCGAAGGGTGACGCAATCTAATGTTGTCTCCTAGCAAGCCCACGCAATTACTGCGCATAAGCAGCTCAGAAACATTGTTGGATTAGTTTGAAGCCTACCAGTGTGACGCAGATCTGAATCTGTCAGATCCAGAAAAGACTGAAGAAAAGCTGTAGAAATTCTGAAGGTGCTAGTGGAGTTAAAATTCTAAAGTCTTTAGATTTTTAGCCTAAGCACAGGTGACAAAGAGCGGGAGGAGATCAGCTTCTCAGAGAGTTTAAAGCCATGAAACTTGCAGTTTTATCAGAGGATCAAAGAGAGTTGAATCATAGTTGATTTGGCATATTTTCAAGGAGGGAAATCAATTATCAGAGGGAGCAGAAGGTGCCTGTTTCACCAACGGTCTTAGATCCATTTCTCTAGCAAAGAGAAAAGGAAGTTCCAATACATTCTGAGCAGATGGCTCCTCATGGACTGCATGATCAGGACAGGCTGGATGTCCTCTCAAACTTTTCAGTTTGGAAGGCAAGGATCCTGATAGTCCGTGAGGCATACAATCTTAGAGACCATGCAAAGCAAACTCTAATCACACCGACAGATCTGGATCTCCTTCAGAAGCATACGAAGGCTGCTGGGCATGCCAAGCGGCTGATTATGGATGGAATTAAGGACCATATTGTACCACACTTAGCTAAGAATAAGACAACTAATGAGATGTAGAAGGCCTTAGTCTCCCTATATTAGGGAAATTAGCTGAGAATAAGACAACTAATGAGATGTAGAAGGCCTTAGTCTCCCTATATTAGGGAAAATCCGTCCACAGGAAGATGCTATTGGAGACACGGATGAGGTCATTCATGATGGCCAAGGGAAAAGACATGGAGCATTTCCTCTTCAGAAAGCAGTCAATCAGAGATTAGTTGACTGCAATGGGTGCTAAGGTGGAAGATGATGTGATGGTCAGGACTGCCCTCAATGCAGTCACGGATGAGTGGGAAACGTTTGTCCAAAGTAAGAGCGGACCTCATAGATTGGGATAGCTTGTTGTCAATTCTGTGTCAAGAAGAACTCCGCAAATTCACCAAGAAGCAGTATAGCTCTGGATCAAGCAAGTGATGAAGGAAGATGAGGAAGATGCATCCTTGGCATCAAAGAGGCAGCCAAAGAAGAAGAAGGATCTCTCAAAGATCAAGTGCTTCCAGTGTGGTGAAATGGGACATTTTGCCAGCAATTGTCCTCAGAAGAAAAAGGCCAAGGAAGCCTCTTCTTCCAAAGCTGCTATGGCAAATGATGGATCAAAAGATGATGTAGCCATGAGTGCTCATGAACCACGGAAGTGGGGTGACATGGATATGTAGAGGAGCTACATAGTTTGAAGGCGGGATCCTTAAGCAGCTCATCTCTTGGATCACACGCGAGCTACAACAACGTTAAGATAGTGGCGGGACAAGTAGAGCAGCGAGTGCATAGATCACAGATAAAGCAGAGGCAGATCTGAAGACTGGGAGGAGCAGCGCAGAGCAGAGAAGCAGCAGCAACACAGAGGCTGATGTGACTTCAGCAGTGCAGAGCAGAGCTATTTACGCAGTGCAGAGCTGCAGCAGTGCAGAAGGCTTCAAAGGGACAGCGCAGTGCAATAGCAGCGTGAGAGATTTCATCACAAGGGGTTGATGTGACTTTAATAGTGCAGAGGGAGTCTGCTTACGTAGTGCAGAGTTGTAGTTGTGCATCATCCTTCAGATGCCAACACAGATCTGTAGCCTATGGAGCTTCAGTGATGAGGATGCAGCCCAGCTGACTTGTTTGTCAAATATTGGGCTGAAGATTCAGTTGTTTCCCTCAACAAATGAAGTTACAATGGCAGTGGTAGAGTTATGGGCAACAGTACAGAATGGCAGCAGCAGTGCAAAGTTGAGGGGCAGCAGGCCAAGCATCAGCAGCACAGAACCAGTACCCAAAATCATGTAATGCATAGTGTGATGTATTGCTAGAGCACACCCTTGATGCTAAGAGGGAGTGTTGATATTTGGTGTATTTGGGGTAGCATCAGTTGTGTTCTAGCTCCAAAATTTTGTGGAGGTACTAGAGTACACTTGATCTACAAGACCCAGAAAAGGATTTGGGAAATTTCATCTGGTTTAGGAGATATTAAACTAATTAATATTTTAATGTATTTCCTAAGTTAAAACTTAGGGAACTTAAATAATTAAAGTGAATTTAATTAAAAATGTGATGAAATTGTCTTAAGTCACACAGATCAAGCTTTCTTTTAACCTTAACCATTGAAGATCTAATCATGGTTGTTGGTTTCCCAACGAGAAAAGTATAAAGGAAAGGCTTGGGGTCATTTGTAAAGACACACAGAGGCAGAGCACTGAAGCTAAGCTAAGATTCTAGAGCGGGTTTGCTAAGAATACTTAGAAGTGTTTCAACTGCAAAGAGGGGAATTTAGGCCAGGGGGATGATCTGATCTCGGGGTCTAGAATAAGCGAGAGGCAGAGATCAGCTCAGAGAGGCAACGCAGAGAAGCAGGGGAGCAGCAGCAAGAAGGGCAACAACTGTGCTACGCAGGTGCTGCGCAATCCCTCAAGGACAGCGTAATTTGTTGCAGGAAACCCTAAAGGTTTACGTAGAAACCCTAAGGGGCAGTGTATGGACTGCGTCACCCAGTCTGGGGTAGCGCAGCACTTTCTGGAGCAGCGAGGTGGGTCAGAGGGGCTTTAGAGGCTGACATAGAGGCTTCAAGGGCAGCGCTGGGGTTTCTAGGCCCTAATTTTGGCCGAGTTCCATAAATCCCATTTGAGGGTGTGGATCAGTCATTATTTTGGCCCTTGATCAGCCAATGAGTTGTAGATCTAATATTTCTCTGTCGGGTTTTCCAGATCTGGAACCCAAGCTTGTTGCATTCAGAAAATTCTTAATAATAAAACCCTACAACAGCCAGAAGACCGATTTTCTCGCATTGGGTTTTTCCAGGGGCTTTTTATCCAGAAATAACTGTGTCATTTTGTCTATGTGTGCATGAACTTGTTCTAGATCTGGATTGGTGGAGATCTGTTGTGTTTTGCTTTAATTTTAACTTGAATTTATTCAGTTAATAATTTGTCTAAGTAGGAGGAGCATAACCAAATTCACAGTGAATAATTTTTGCATAAAGTATAAAGATTCAGAAATTTCCACAGTTAACACTCCATGCCTTATCACCATATCAAAGATAATGGCGCTGGGGTATATATTTGAAAAATCTCTAAAGGATTGTTTAGAGTGTTGTACATGTGAATCCTTTAGAGTGTTGTACATGTGATTCCTCCATTGAAGCAAATCATTCTAGATAGAAAAATTATCCCAATCGCTAGAGTAGTTCCAACATGTTGGTTGTTTCCATTCCCAATGTCTAGAACCCTTGCTAACTCCGGAAGCTCTATTGATTGCTAGAATTGTTGCAAAAGTACGTGAGATTCAACAAATATTTCAGTTAGCTACCGCCAATGGTTTAAAGCCAAATCAACTCCTAGAGCTAGTATATTTTCAGCTTTGGTAACTTCAGTAAAGCTTCCATCATGAAGAGCCAAATAGGGCTATACTATATGAAACTTCGTTATATGTATCTTGGGTTTTTTCACTAATTACCCTATAAAACAAAAGAACCTGAGCATGCTGTCAGTGTCCTTCCTAGACTAAGTCTCACCATGATTTCTGAGGTGTTTAGCTTTTTCTTCCATAATCCATAGTGTAAATCTTCCTCATTAAGCATACGATATAGTTCAGCAAGAGCCTCAGAGCACCTTGTCTCATGAGGAAATAGCATAACATGATGTTCAAATATAGAAGCAGTTGTATACCATGAATTATAACTTTTCCCCAAAACATGATAGGCTTACTTGGTACTTTAGGTTGAGGGAAAACTCAAATACAATCCTTCTAGTAGTGCTTGTATAAAATTGGGCCCCTTGTCTTCCTATTCAATGTGATAGGCTTCAGACATTTTGGTGATCATATAGGATGCACTAGCATTACTTGGATCTTTTTGTTGTTAGCTTTTTTAGGGACTTCCATGCATATCAAACACCCCACAAGTAATCTGCCACATTAGGCTTTAGACATTTCGGTGGTCATATAGGATGCACTAACATTACTTGGATCTTTTAGTTTTTTTCTTTTTTAGGGATTTCCATGCATATCAAAGCACCCCACAAGTAATATGTCACATTTGCATCTGTGGATGCAAGTTCCCTCGATGGAATCAAACCATCCACGACCTTCATGTATGTTTACCTCATTCAAGGGAGTGATCACTACATTGAACGTGTAAGCAAAATAACTTACAAGTTGGTTGCCTTACGAGCCACCTTTTTGCCTTTCTTATGGGACACATCAGTCGAAAGCTATGTTTTTGGTGTAACCAATTTAATTTATGTTGACTGAAATAACAAGACACAGGGTCTATGATGCAAGACTCACCTATAAAAGAGCGGAAATTCATTGGTAAAACATCACCATTTGAAGAAAATCTCATGTAATAAAAGAATATTGTCAACTGAATTCCCTATGCTAGTTGGAAGATACAAATTAGCTTCCAGTTGGAGAATTAGAAATTGTTTGCTAAATATAAACTGATAGATAGGGACCCTTGGTCTTCTAGTTAGTTTGCATCAATAAGAAGGCATATTTCCTTGTATCATAAATGTAGAGTAAAACTTCACTCTACTACTTGATAGCATAAGCTTTTCTCACCCCTGGTGGGCGTCAAAATAAAACTATATTTTCTAGCCATGTAGCTTAAGTTTTGCCACTAGAGATTTACCAGCCTCGCTTTTAGGGATGTGCTTAAACCAAGGAACACCCTTTTTACGGAAAATGAGGAATAGGGAGATTAAATTGGAAAAGAGTATTTTCCAAAATTGAGGGGATGTTTGGCTTCGAATGAAAAATAACCATAAAACAAAATCATCTGTGACTTCACATTTTACCCAGTGCAAAAGACATTTCAAAATGATTATCATTATTGCCAAGAGACAATTTGCAAAATGAATTATGAAAGCTTCTATGCTCCAGAATTAACATAGGTAGTGGTTTATCTCTAATGAATGTCATTGAGTGTTGTCAAATGAGAAATTTTCTTCAAAAAGAACAATATAGTGTGGAGTCAAGTCCTGTAAAAATAGTTTTTGATTTTGTATACAACAGTTCATCTGCTCAATATTTGTGCATTTTGGTGAGCTTTCATTCAGAGATATGGATGTCACTAGAAAAGATACTCATGGAAACTAAATTTCCTTGATTTAATGCAAAATCCTTCAAGCCACATGCATTCATGCTCTATTTGTAATCTCAATAGGGTTTCTTAGGAGGGAAACTTCATGGACGATTTATGTAGAAGGGAAATACTACACCTTGAGAATGGTATATTGGAAAAGTCTTGGATAAACAATTTCACGAATGCATATTTTATAGGAATATGGGAATTTCTATTTGTTTATCCGTAAACCATATAGTTCCTATAATTGAAATATATAAAGAAATTCAAAAACAAAGATGAAGTGCATATATGTGTTGGTTATTGAAGTCCAGACAATTGACTAAGGTAGAGAAATTTTCCACTCAACCATAGGATCTATTGTATTTCATATTTCTACAATAGGCCACCACTTAAGCTATGATACCGCCAAGGTGAAGATGGACAATGCAATTTCCTCAAGACAATCTCTCAATCTCAAAACAAGAATATCACTAAACCAATATTTTGTTGTTGAGTTTTTGAAAATAGAACTCTTCTCTTCTTATAGAACTTCAACTGACGAATTCCAAGACCTATGACCCTTGACCAATGGTCCAATACCCCTCCAAGACCAAGTCAAACCTCTCATGGATGAGCTCCTCTTCCACAAAGTCAATGATAGTCAAACTAGTCTTCCAACAGCTACTTGCTTCCTCTTCGACCTCAATTTCAGACCTGCATTTTTTACTGTGATTCTCAGCCCTCCTACAGCAACCCTAACTCGCACGTGTGACAATAATATGGTGAAGATGGTCTCTATTCTCCTTTGCTTGGGCAGCAGTTCCTTCTCCAACAATTTGGCTTGTATATAGATGCTTCTTTAACCCTTTACTTGGCTTCTTAACCTGATTGTAATTCGGTCTTGCTGTAGGTGAGAAGATGCCCAAATTACTATCTGCACATGTGAGAGATTACCCAAAAACAGACCTTACGAAATCTGAATTCTTCTTCCTTTTGTATTTTCCTTCGTTGGATCTTCTAGTGTTTTCTGTACTTCAAATCGAACTAATGTGTGCTTCTTGGACGCCTTCAAAAGTGATCGACTAGCCTCTTATATATAGGCTTTCTGTCCTAGCATGTAGGCCGACTTGATACTTGGAAAGGTTGACTTGTCTTGGAGCATTATGACAAGGTCTCGGAGAGTCTTTGACTCTTATAATTTTTTCTTTACAATATGCATCATGCTCAAAAGGCTTTTCCATACATGACAATGACTCAATTGACTTGTAGACTCAATGACAAGCCCTAGAAGCACTCAATGGATGCTTGACCTATAAGAATAAGATTTTCTCGAGCATGAAATCCATGCATCAAGAATGATAATAATAAATTTATTTTTCTCTTTACATCAATTACATAAAATCATGATTACATTATGTCATTATGACAACCGAACCTAGTTACATATTTCAACACTCCCTCTTAACTAAAGAGTGTTCATAATCCATACAAGGTACTTGGACATTCTCAAACTAAATAATTCTCATAAGAAGAGTCAGATTGGTAAGCCATCTCATAAGCTATTTCCTTAGCTTATGCTAGAGCATCTCATCATACCAACCAAAATTGTCACATAGCAAGGCCTTGACTAACAACTTTATCTCTCCACAAGATCAGAGCACAATGTTGGCGAGGCCAATGACTGACAGACACCATCATCATTGTCTTTCAAGGCACATACCCCACCCAGGTGTTCAAAAGGTATGTCCTTTTAGGAAAATTCCTATCTTGGAATAACACATCCTCAAGGAATTTCCTCTTCGACTACTCTTGCCTATTGGATGGCCTACCACATCCTCAAAGAGTATCAGAATCTATCTCAAATGCTTAACCAATCCTCCATTCTTTCTTCACAACATGAAGACAAGAATGATGTGTGTATCTGTCCCTCTCAACTAGGGAAGATATACTCATTCCTATAAAAGGAATATACCCAAGCTCCCTCTTACCCAAGGACTTGTTACCAACAACAACTATCTTCTCTTTGGCGGAGATCATGGTACTATTAGCTGCTTGTAGGGATCCTCCTTTCATGTCATGAAATTCATCTTCTTCATTATGGAGCCTTCATCTTCTAGATTTTTCTTCGTAGTGCATCGTCCATCTTCTCCATCACTTTCCCTTCAACAAACCATAGTATTGAACCAATAGTCATGCCATCTTCATTGGAAAGTGATCTTCTAGACCACATCTGACTTTCCTTCATACAACTACCTCTTTCAAGTCATGTTTCTTTCAGGATCTTCCATCCATTCTCATGAGTACTAGTTGTAGGTGACATCTACAACTCTCTTTCGGTAGCCCTTTTTCAACCCAACTAGTTGTTCAAAAATAAAAAATAAACATCATATCAAAGTTACCTTTTATGATGGCCTTTCAGCATGAATTTTGCTTCTAGCAACATCAACATCCTGCACATTCATAAACACATCAACAAGACTTTCAATGTCAAGGGTCTCCTTCCTTTACAAACTTTATCAAAGTCTTCATATCTTCTCTATGGAGATGTCATAGCTAATGTTGATCACTTATTTTATTTTACGTGACTATAGTTGCATATTTTACGAACACTTCTTCCTTTCTTCACATATTTCTCCCCATGAAATTCTATATATAGCTCCTTCATCTTTGTCAACCACCTCATATTCCATATGAGGTCATATTATGTTGAATATATCTTATTAATATGTAAACTATTTCAAGGTATATGCCTTCAGGCATCTTTCTAAAGGAAGAGATCCTTCTTCAATCATGCTCATGAGATAGAGCATTCAACCATCCTATCGCAACTATATGATGACATGACTCAAATATGTACATACCTCTTTTCTTCTTTTGGTCATCTACACTTCCTTCAGCAATTTCCTTTGAAGGTACTTCAACCATATTGACATGCTACACTCCTATGTCATCATACCATCATCCTCCTAAACAATGGATGCCATACAACATAGAGGTTAGACCATCAGCAAGAGACTTGCTTCTTCCAAGTAGAGGTGAACCTTCTAATGAAGATTCCAAAGGAGGATCTTGATTATCCTCATCCTGCAAATGCTCCTTCCTAATGATGATGTATGTTGACCTTTCTATCTTCTATCATGCTAGATTACTTTCTTCCAATCATATATACTACTATTTCATATGTCTTTCCATGCTTTCAATGAGAATACCATGAGCTACTTCCTTTCTATCATGATGATAGGTACAACCATGTAGACTTCTACTTCAGCTATCCTGTCAAGCTTCTATCATGAGCTCTTTTATGCTTCAATCGTATGCTTCTAATATGATGCCATCTTCAAATATGATACATCCTATCATACTTATAATGCTTCCTACCGTGGTAGCTATCTTTTACAAAACTGAA
This sequence comes from Pinus albicaulis, assembly GCA_034641835.2. Taxonomy (NCBI): domain Eukaryota; kingdom Viridiplantae; phylum Streptophyta; class Pinopsida; order Pinales; family Pinaceae; genus Pinus; species Pinus albicaulis. The sequence goes on from CM076570.1 coordinate 1,284,232,746, forward strand.
AAGAACTAACTGAAGGATATTATCTTAGTTATAATAGAGATCTTTCACTTCCTCCTTCTTTGCTTTCTTCTTTTCAAATTCTTCCACTTCATCGGTGACATGGGCTTCATTCCTTTCTTTCCTTCTCTTGTTGTCCTTCTTGAGTTTAGGACAATCTCTCTTGAAATTCCCACATTCCCGACATCCATAGCATCGGATCTTTAACATATCGATATTCTTCCTTTTCTGAGGACCAGACTTTCCTAACTTTCCTTTTCTCCTAGCCATGGTAGCAAATGCTTGAACTTGTTCATTTGATCCCATATTGCTTTTTTCTTTCAACCTAGTTTCTTCAATCTTACATAATGACAAAAGTTCATTGAATGGGTATCCTTCCTTCTTCCCATAGATACTTGGTACAAAGTTGCCCCATTTATGAGGTAGTGCACTGAGCACCACGGTGGTCATCTCTTTTCAGACATTACTTCCCCTAACTCTTGCATTTGGTCTCTTATTTGTGACACAATCATAAGATATGAGGCGATCCCTTCTTCCTTTGATACCTTCATCTTATATAACTCTGTTCTCAAAGATATTACTTCTCTTGCAATGCTTACTGAGAATAATTCTACTAGCTTATCATAGAGGTCTTTTGAATTCTCCAATTTTGCTACATAAGGGATGAGATAATCATTGACTGATTCTATAAAGATTCTTTGTGCCCTTATCTCCCCCTTCATATATTTCGCTAGAGCTTGAGCTTTTTCTTTTGGTGGTTCAGTCACTAAACCCTTAACATGTCCAATGACTTCATTTTCAATGAGGATCAAATCTGTCCTCTTCTTCCATGCAAGGAAATTTGATGACCCAAACAATTTATTAGAATGAAGTCATTTTGATAGTAGATTCAGTCATAGATATAAGGATACTTGTCAAGTGAAGACGTTCCTTTGATGGTGATATATTCAACTTATTGCCTTGATTTTGATGATGAACGATGATGTTTGCTTCCTTGAAGATGACAATACTTCTTATAAAGATGCCTTTCTTCAAATATGCTTGAGATACTTGATTCAAAGATAGGGAGAACAGCTTGATTCCTTTGATGATGATGGAAATGCTTCTTCTTGGATGGCAATGTAGAATTTGCAAACTTCAAGATACTTCAAATGTGTGGTCCTTATTCCTTTGAGTGGAGGTAGGGTTCTTCTTGAAAGTAAAGTCTTGAGGTGTTTTTGTTGCTGCTTCTAGATTGTACGATCTTTGTGATGAGATGGATAGTCTTCCTTGATGCGTCTTAGATCATTTCTTCAAGATGAAGTGAAGACTAGTCCTTCTTGATGGTTTGATGTCTTGACTTCCTTGATACTTCTTTTGATGATCCTTTCTTCAAGTTGCCTTTCCTTGTCTTGTCACCTTAGCTCTGATACCATGTTGAGAAATATAGAGGTAGTTAGATTAAGTGATTTCTCTTGCTATAACAACTTCTTGTGATGTATTTTTACTTAACTTGATTAGCGTCTTCTTTTACTTGACTATGATTAGTGTTCTTATCATCAAACAACTATCAAACAATAAAGAACATTAAGACAAGAGGACACAAGATATAGGTGATAAGCCAAGGCCAAAACCTCTCCTCTTAAGAGGAAAACTCACAAGAACTCTTCTCTTCTTATAGAATTTCAAATGACGAATTCCAATACCTATGACACTTGAACAAGACCCCTCCAAGACAAAGTCAAACCTCTGATGGATGAGCTTCTCTTCCACAAAGTCAATGATAGTCAAACTAGCCTTCGAACAACTGCTTGCTTCCTCTTCAACCTCAATTTCAGACCTGCACTTTTGATTGTGATTCTCAACCCTCCTACAACAACCCAAACTTGCACATGTGACAAGAATATGGTGAAGATGGTCTCTATTCTCCTTCGCTTGGGCAACAATTCCTTCTCCAACAATTCGGCTTGTATATAGATGCTTCTTTAACCCACTACTTAGCTTCTTAACCTGATTGTAATTCAGTCTTGTTGCAGGTAAGAAGATGCCCTAATTACAGTCTGCACATGTGAGAGATTACCCCAAAACAGACCTTAAGACTTCTTCTTCCTTCTGTCTTCGCCTTTCTTCATTGGATCTTCTAACGTTTTATGTACTTCAAATCGAACTAATGTGTGCTTCTTGGATGCCTTCAAAAGTGATCGACTAGCCTCTTATATATAGGCTATTTGTCCTAGCTTGTAGGCCGACTTGCCACTATCTTAACCATGTAGATACATCTGATCTATGGGGTGAATGGTTTTTGGTTCAAAAGCGAAAATTGATTGCTAATAATCATCTGTTGTCCGAGGTTGAGGAAACTTGGGTTCTAGGAAAGCAATTTGCATCTTTCCTTCTTTTTAATCAAAAGTTGGTAGAAGCCTATGTTGGGAACTTGTTGTTTGCTTCCAAAATTGAGAAAATGTAGTAACTTTCAGTGCCATATTCCTTCTTTTTATTTCCTGATAGGCAGCGAATATACTTGGTTCCTATTTTTTAAGCTTCTGTGGTTATCAATTAAAGAAGAGCTATCCGGATAATCTGGATAGCTCTTCTATACTTGGTTCCTTTTGACTGTTTTGTCCCAACTCCCTTGCTAGTGATTTCGGTGTTGAATGGTCCGCAACAAGGAGTATATATAGAGGTTCATACTAGGTTATTAGGCCGATCATTCAACTATTATATAGGCCGACCATTCAGCTGTCATAAAGGCCAACTTGAAGACTATATATTCCAGCGTAGGTGAGGGCTATTACAAGCCATTCTTCCACGGTTTCTGGACTTGGTCTTGGAGCATTTCTTTTGACTAGATCCTTCATGTATATATGACACTTATTACATTTATATCTAGAATACAAAAACCTAGATAGACATCAAGAAGAAGTATACTAACCTATAATAAACTTTTTCTCATGAAACCCAAGAAGTAAGTACAAAATACATTTTATTATCTTTGTCTTCTACTTTACATAAATTCATAATTATATAGTCAATATGAAGACCCACCTAGTTACACTTTTCAACACTCCCTCTTAACTAGGCAGGTATTCATACAGGTACATGGTCACTTTCAAACTAAAGAATCTCATAAGAAGAATTGGATTGGTAATCGCATCTGTATAGCATCATATCAACCAGCATTGTCCTAGTGCAAGGCCTTGACAAACAGCCCCATCTCTCAACGAGCCAATGGGCTACAATGCTGGCGAGACACGTGACTTATAGACACCATAGTCATTGTCTCTCCAAGGTACATACTCCACCCAGGTGTTCCCAAAGTATGACCTTCTTGGACTATTCTTCTCTTGGGTAGCCAGCCCTCAAATAATATCGGTCCTCGACTACTCTTATCTTGAATGCCCTAGCTCATTCTCAAAGAGTATCGAATGCCAAATGATTACCCAATCCTCCATTCTATCTTCCAAGTGAAGACTAGAATGATGTGTTTATCCATTCTCTCCACATGGCCTTCACTAAGACTTGCGGTTCTTATTCCTGGTCTAGTGCATAACACATGTATTAGAGAATCACATATGTCACTCCCTCTCAACTCAGGAAGGACATACTTCAAGTTTCTTCGAATTAAGAAACTTACCACCAGGCTCCCTCTCAACCAGGGTCCTGTAGCAGCAATCCAGCGACTCATGAAGAATTCCTCCCCTCAATGTCATGCATTTCGATATTGAGGAATCTTCAACTTTTGGCTTCATAGGGCACGAATCATCCATCACTTTCAGTCACGAGTCATGTCCACTATCAGAAAGTGATTCATCAGTCTTTCTCATCTAGTCCACTGTTATGCCATGTTGCTTTCCTTCGAATCATCTCCAAGGATCATACATCCTTTCTAATGATTAGCAACCCTGCACAATTCATCCAGATAAACATATACATATGAACTTTTAAAACAAAAGTTACCTCAATGATGATCTTTCACCATGACATCTTCCTATAGGCATCAGCATCCTTTATTCAGATTGAATCATCTCCTAATGATATGCTTTGTCAAGGGTCTTCTTCTTTACCAGACTTTTGTCAAAGTTTACATATATTCCCAGGAGATCTCCTAGTCACATCTTCTTGGCTTCCGAATGATAATTGCCTCTTCACATGGTTGCATTTCGTGATATCTTCCTTTCTGCACATTCTTCATTCCTAGGAACTTAGAAATTTTCCAGTTTCTCGTTCATATACAACCACCTCATATTCCATGAGGATATATTATGTTGATTTCATCTGTCAGTGCACCAAGAGATCCTCCTTCATAGATCATACTTTTAAATATGGAAGTCTATTACCTGCAACCATATGACATGACTTCATAGCACTCAGTGTTAGCATATAAATATATACATACCTCATACCTTTATCATTTAAGTCATCCTGTAGCAGTTTTACTAGAATGAAGAGCTTCATTCCCTTGACCTGCTTCATCCATATGTCATCACATCCCATAATTATGTTTCCATGATGACCCTTGATCTTGATGACCGCCTTCCATCAATATTGTTATCAGAGAGGCTTTCCAGGAGTTGTTTCATCGAGAGCTCTTGTCATGCTTTGATCATGATGCTATAATATACACTGCTTCCTATAATACTATTTTACAACCAACAGAAATCACTTAAAGGAGAAGATGATCTCAATCATAGTATTGATCCCTTGCTTCTTCTTTGTTAGATTTCTTTGCATCAGGTTCTTCCCTCACATATGAGATAGATATGGGCTTCTTCCCTTTTCCTCTTGTCCTTATCAAATTTAGGACAATCTCTTTTATAATGCCCAAGTTCATTACATCCAAAGCATCGTACGTTGTCCATATTCCTTCTTTTATTTTGAGGACCAAATTTTCCGAATCTTCCTTTCTTCCCGTGTGTGGCTGCAAAGGCTTGATTCTCTTCACTTAGTCCTGTATCAACTTTGGCTTTTAGTCTTGTTTCCTCTATTTTACATAGAGACCATAAATCATGGAATGGAGTGTCTTCTTTCTTCCCGTATAAACTTGAAGTGAAGTTTCCCCATTCCTCTGGTAGAGCATTCAGCACCATTGTAGTCATCTCAGCGTTAAACATTACTTCTCCCAGTTCCTGCAGTTGATCTCTTATTTCAGAAATCCTCATAAAGTATGGAGTGATTCCTTCTTCCCTTGAAAATTTCATTTTATATAGTTCTTGTCTCAGAGAGATTGCTTCTCCTGCAGTACTCACAGAGAATAGCTCCACCAGTTTCTCATATATTTCTTTAGCAGACTTTAGTTTTGATACATAGGGAATGAGTGAGTCCTTGATGGATTCTACGAGAATCCTCTGGGCTCGGATTTCTCCCTTCATGTATTTGGCATGAGCTGGAGCATCTTCTTTTGGTGGTTGAATTGTCAATCCATCGATGTAGTCCATAGCTTTGTCTTCAATTAAATTCATATCTGTCCTCTTCTTCCATGCGCTAAAGTTTGATGACCTAACCAACTTGTTGCTTTCTTTACAATAAGTCATCTTGACAGATTTAAGTAAGGTCATAGATACTTACTTGAGTAGAGTGGCTTGCAACTTCCTTGACGATGACGAAGGAGATAGGAGCTTCTTCTAACATAGAAATCTTTAGTCTAGGTGTTCTTGAATCCTTGATGGCAAAGGATATCTTCAAAAGATGATGTCCTCTTCAATTAATGTCTTGAATGAAAATCTTTGATGGCAAAGATTATTATCTTGAAAAGTTGATCCTTTGAATGAGATGAAGATCTTTCTTGAAAATAGCTTGAGAGTCTTCCTTGCAAACTGATTTGACTTTTCACTCAAACTTTGATTTTTGCTTCCTTAAGTGTCTCTTTGTCAAGCAGCCCTTGAGTTCAGCACCTTAGCTCTGATACCATGTTGAGAATTTGGAGGGCTAGTGATTGATTCAAAATTCTCTTCTTGATAATTACTTGTGAGGTTACTTGAGTTATTTATGTCTTCGCTTCGTTAACTTATTAAATCTTTCATCAAGTCAATTATCAAAAGACACGAGACACAAGAATTAGGTTCCCAGAGCCAGGGCAAAACCTCTCCCTCTTGGAGAGGAAAACCCACGAGAAATTCTTCTTATAGATGTTCAAATGACAAGTACCATGACCAAGATTTAGACCCTTAACCTATATATACATCCAAGACCTTGTCCTTGCTTCTTTGATGTCCTTCAGTGCTGATCCTTCTTTCTTTCACCAACTTGCGCTGTTCTGCACCAACCCTTCATTCAAAAATAGATGAGACTTCAGATACTTGAGATATATATATGTTGTGGTAAGGAAAGTAAATCACAGATTTTCTTTCCTACTTTCTGTCACTTTCTCACTGCTCCTCTTTGGAGTATCTTCAAGATCTGCCCAACTGCTCGAACTTTTCATGAACTGGAAATCACCCTTGTCTAGCTGTTATACTTCAGTATAGTCCGTAGATGAACTCAAGACAAATCCGCACTTCAAAACTGTCTTTGAGTTGACCATTGTCTAGCTGTAGCTACTTCAGGATATCTGCACTGAACTTCACCTCTAATCCGCACTGAGCTTCCGCACTGCACTTGCTGCACTTCACACTGCACTTCCTGCACTTAGATCTGTACTAAAACCCTTTCATGCATCCGCACTTAGCTTCAGAGATAGTCCGCACTTAATGATTGAGTAATCCGCACTTCATCCTCAGAACATTCCACTTGATTTCAGTGTTGAATGGTCCACAGCAAGGAGTATATATAGAGGTTCATACTAGGTTATTAGGCCAACCATTCAGCTGTTATATAGGCCGACCATTCAGCTGTGATAAAGACCGACTTGAAGACTATATATTCCAGCGTAGGTGAGGGCTATTACAAGCCATTCTTCCACAGTTTCTGGACTTGGTCTTGGAGCATTTCTTTTGACTAGATCCTTCATGTATATATGACACTTATTACATTTATATCTAGAAGACAAAAACCTAGACAGACATCAAGAAGAATTCTAATAACCTATAATAAACTCTTGCTCATGAAACCCATGAAGCAAGTACAAAATACATTTTATTATCTTTGTCTTCTACTTTACATAAATTCATAATTACATAGTCAATATGAAGACCGACCTAGTTACACTTTTCAACAGAACAAGGGGGACGAATTTTGGCCTAAGGCTACTGGTCAAAGGGCCAAAATTCTGTCCTGCAATTTCACAGAAAATTAAGTCAAACTTCAGTCAACTGCCCAGAACAGAGACAACTCTTTGGTCAACAAACAGTCAACGAACCACAGAAAATCAGCATCCAATCCTTAGTCAACAGCCCAGACAAACAGCAGAAATCTGGTCAAGTCAATGCTGGTCAACAGAAGTCAAAAACTCACTGGTCAACGCAGAGATAATCCTTCTTCTTCCTCACACATGTGAGCAGATCTTCCTGTGATTGGTTGAATGAGTGAGTTGTGAAGATGCCAAATGAGGTCCAACAAGTGCCAATATATATGTGAGTCAAGTGGTAGGTTTTGACCTTGGGGTCAAACCCCTTCAAGTAGTGGGGCCGACTTGTCCAAATGAGGCAAACTTTGGACAGTTGGAAAATAATAATTTCTTCATTTTTCCCAATGAAAATACTGACTGCAGCTACCATTTTTCAACACTAGAAAGGCTTCAGGTGTGTTCTAGGGTAGGCGGTTATCAAAAATAACAGACAGACTCTAGACTCTAATTCTTTTATTAGAATCTGATATGTCACATAAGTGTTAGGAATAATAATAGATGCCATGGGTTGGCAAGAGGCTTTCTTGCCAAGCTGGATTACAATGTACTTTTTCAGAGTATAACACGAGAATAATATATGTTATTTTCCAATAAATCATGCAAGAGAACAATTGGAATAGAAAAGAATGTGGATCCACTCTTTCTAAGAATCAAAGGAAGTGATAGTTTTTTTATTAGTATAGCAAAGAAAATTCATCATATATTAGCTATATGTACCTTGATATCTTCTTGAGGGATACCACGAGAGGGAGCTATAGGATCATTTGCAGCCTGCATCAAATAAGGTGAATCAATATCACTCATCTATCTGCTATTCTAATGTCCAAATTAAAACCTCTTATTTAATGAATTGTTGAAAACCTTGACAGAGGTAAATATTGAAACAATTGAATCACCTGGATGCATAATAAAGAAGTTTGGACATATTTAATAGAAAGAGAACTGCTTGAATTGCTGTAGTAGTCATCCACTGATTTGTATCCAAAGGATACTAAGCAAATATCCAAAACAAAAATGAGAAACTGATGTCAGATGGTAAGTAAGATCACATTGCATTCAATAGATATGATAGCTTGATTTGTGTTTGCTTAGACATGAGCAAGACGAACCTCTTGTTAAGCCTTCATCAAAATCCCTTACAGATCTTGCTTTAGCCACCATGGGTATATTGTACTCTCCTTCTATCCCTTCAAAAAGACGTTTATGCCTGCCATTAGAACAACAAGCATTGAAGTCACAGGTTTATATAGGAAGCAAAAGCACAATTTGATGCATGTAAGTAATGTTCTAAATGTATCAGATAAGCCTTACTTTTGGAATATATTGCGAAGACCTCTAGCAAGAGCTTTATCGTAGACATTATTGAAACCCTTGTGAAAATCCACATCTGCAATGACCAAGTTGAAAGGATTGCAAAGAGAAACTGCTCCAGATAGGGGGCAGTTACCAGCCTCCTTCATTAACATTAAAAAATCCACATGTTAATTCTACAGAAAAGAGACAACCCAAGATCTAAGAAAACCAATCAAGATCTATGCATGCAAGTGATATTATTAATATAGAAGCAGGTGATCTTGGGAAGGAAAAGACTAATGTCCAAAGCTGACTTGGATTTTCTGAAGTTGACTGTGAAAAGATGCTTGTCTGTACAAAGTCTGAGTACCCCCCCATTCTCAATTCGATTTGAAAATTAAAACACTCAAATTTATGTTTTGATTTGGAAGATTCATCAATGATAGAGCTGTCTGAATACCCCCCATTCTCAATTCGATTTAAAAGTAATTAAAACACTCCAATTTACGTTTTGATTTGGAAGATTTATCAAAGATAGAGCTTAATCGGGCCTGATTTGAAAAGCATCTTTTAGCTAACTGCACAAGCTACAAAAGAATCATAGGGGATATTGTAGCAAATCTCTGCAGCAATGACCCACAGTAGGAGTATTGATGTGAGACAAAAAAAATCAATGGAAGAGGAATGATCAACATGTTGGCCTTTGCAAGAGTTCCCAAAACCGCAATAATGAGGGAGATGTTGTAACGAACAAAGTTCATATACTCAGATGAATTTTCAGAATATCTAGAATATGTAAATATACATTATAGGACAAATAATATTTATATATAAGAATGTTTAATGTAAAATTGATATGATATCCGATTAGAAATGAGAGCCCTGCTTATATACTGTTAAAATTTGGGTACCAGAGAACAAGTGGTTCCCTAAGGCTTTGATCTTTGGCCTAAGGAAAAGTGTCGAAATTTATTTGTACTTTCTCCTAAAGTGACTTAATAAGTGGTGAAATCAATCTAATTTTAATGTGACTTTATAAGTGGTAAAGTTACATTCTAATTTTAAAGTGACTTTATTAAAGTCAATGAAAAATTAGAAAGTGAAAAAGTGACTATGGAAATAAAAAGCTAAGTGGGTCTTTATTTAAGTGGGTGAGTTAAAAAACAGAAAGTGAGAATTAACTGCACATTTATTCTCATCCCTAGATCTAAATGAATCTCAGCATTTAGATCTTAGGGTTACCCAAAAGGTCATTTAGGGTAAAAGGAGAGAAGAAGAGGAAAAAATCAATTCAGTCTTTCATGAGCTATTGAAAGAAGAGAAGAGGAGAGCAAGGAGAAATATTTCTGAGCAGTGAGAACTTTAAGGAGAGCAGCATCTTTGGCACGCATCCCAAGAATATATTTCAGCGGTCTGTACAGCAGCATTTATTGGGCACATTTACCAAGGCAGAATCCGTACAATAGTTTTGAGCACAGATTTCGAGGAAGGGAGAGGCACAAAAATCGAGGTGAGAGGACAGCAAACTAAAGGCACGAATTCTGAGGCTGCTGGGCACGTTTTCCAAGTAGCTGGGCACAGTTTTCGAGGAGAAAGTACAATTGTACTTTTTCGTACAACAATACGACCTCTCTACAGAATTTTGGGCACATTTTTCGAGGAGTGTACAACATTTAATATTGTTATTCTTTGCTGTAATTTTTTGTCATTGTTGGCACATTTTCCAAGGCAGAGTATAAGCATGGAAATCAAGATAAGTTGTAAATTTTGGTTGCTGGAATTTTTACTGTGTATTTCAGTTTCTCTGTAAAAGCATTTTCAAAAATAAAGAAGAGCTCTCAAACTGGTTTTCCCCAAGAGTTGTAGGGGGTTTTTCTAGAGTCACATTGACTAAAAATCACTATGTCATTTTCTCTATGTGGCTGTTATAATTTTGCTGTGTTTTATTTCTGCATTTTCCAGCAGTTGTGAAATCTCCAAATTTGTGTTTTCAAAAATTTCTATAATTCCAGATGTCAGTATTTATATCATGCTTGGATTCTAAACTATATGCATGGAGTAATAAGGAAAACCGATAACCAGAGTGGGGGTTGAAATTTCTACATGGTATCAGAGCTTGGTTGGATGAAAAGTGCAGCTTGGGACAGCAAAGTGAAAATCACAGCAAGCTGATTTTTACACAGAAAACTGAACCTTTACCACAAATTCGAAAATTTCAGTGTTAGGACAGCAAGCATGTCTTTGGGTTTGAGGGTTGAAGATAATTTGGATGGGCAGAGCAACTACAGTGCATGGAGAGAGAAAATCCAGAGCATCATTAAAAAAGCAGAAGTCTAGGGCATTATGGTACATACCACACAACACCCAATAGCAATACCTGCTGACCCTGTACAGTTAGCAGAGTTAAACAAAAAGAATGCTAAGGCAAAAAGACTGATTCTAGATGGAGTTAAAGATCATGTCATTCCTCATGTGAAAGGAAAGACTTATGCACATGAAATGTGGACAGCCTTGACCAATCTTTACCATAGCTCAAATGAAAACAAAAAAATGGTCCTAAGGGAGAAACTGAAGGCCATTAAAATGGCTAAGACTGATAGTGCTACAACATACCTCACGAAGATCACTTCTGTGAGAGATGAGTTGGCAGTTGTAGGAGAGACCATAGCACCCACTGAGTTGATGAGGATAGCCTTAAATGGTCTTCCCAAGACTTGGGAGAGTTTTGTGGATGGCATTGTTGCACGGGAGAACCTTCTCGGATGGGAGAGGTTGTGGGATGATTGCATTCAGAATGAGATCAGAAAGAACCATCTTCGGGTAGCCAAACAAGTGGAGGAGGATAACAATGTAGCATTGTTGGCAAGAGGCAAGAAGGGCAAAGGAAAGAAGTAAGATTCCATCAGTGGAGGTGGAGGCAAAGGCAAAGGTAAAGGTAAGCAGCAGAACAAGGAAGACTATGCAGTTGTGTGTCCGGAGAAGAAGAACAAGAAGGGAAAGGAGAAAACCATGGCAGCTTCTGCAAAGATAGAGGGCTTCTCAGAGAGCTTTTATTGGGAGTTTGGGTTCATAGCTTGTGATGCCACTAGTGCAGGATCACCTGCCATACAGGTTCAGAGGGAGTGTGCACTCTCCACTACTAGCAGAGCATCTTCTAGCATTTGGTATGTTGACAGTGGGGCTTCTCGTCATATGACCAGAGTCCAGGAGTACTTCTCAGAGCTTTCAGAGAGTCATACTGATATGGAGGTAGTACTTGGAGATGATAGCATTATTAGAGCAGTCGATGTGGGGACATTAACATTTGATAGGGAACCCAAACCTCCCTTGAAAGTGCCAGATGTTCTATATGTGCCTAGAATGAAGAAGAACGTGATATCCGTCTCAGCACTTGAGGACAGAGGGTATGAGGTGTTGTTCAGGAGAGGACAGGTGCTTATATATCCTAGGGGAACTCCATCTTCTTCAGCTAGAGTGATTGGTGTGCACCATGCTAAGGTGTACAAGTTCTCATTCCAGCTCCTGATGGCATTAAGTAGCAACGCTAGAGACAGGACCGACAATAGATCTAGCAGTTCAGAGTTGTGGGAGATTTGGCACTACAGGATGGGGCACATGTAACATGGGGTCTTGAGGACATTGCGAGAGATCACCACTGGTGTGCCAGATTTCAGTTCTGATCACCTTGATGTATGTAGAGGATGTGCTATGCGGAAGTTTGCTAAATCCCCTTTTCCCAACAATGACAGAAGATCGACAGGGATCCTTGACTTGATTCATACCAATGTGAGTGGCCAGATGTCTCATGTATCCTTGAGTGGCTATGAGTATTATGTGTTGTTCATTGATGTTAAAATTGGACAACTAGGTCCAAACTCTAGGTTGTGCTGCTCAGATGACAATTGCAATATTTTTATTGGATTCCTCTTTCGGAGAGGTGTAAGATTGATCTAAAGATCATCTCAATCGGATGAGCAGAACATATACTTTGAATTTATTCCACTTATGTGCTAGGTCGGCCTAGAATAAAATATAGACTTAAATGTCTTAAAGGACGTGTCACACACCCCCAAAGATTCCTATATATTGGAGAGACTTAGAGTTCATTTGACACACATTGGTGTGGAGGAATTCTCTCTCTCTCTGGATAGCGTTGTAGCTGTGATATATATGGACTGTTCTTTGTTTGGGTTGTTCTGGGTTATGTGTGATACGCTTGGCTGAATGACGTATTGAAGACTTCGCTGGTAGAAGCATCTTGCTGATCGCCATAACGCCACCATTTATTATCTCTGTTTTGGCTTGTCTTCTATTGATCTATTAGCATGTTCTATCTTCTTCAGTATTGTGCCCTAATCTGAAATGGCATAGAACATCTGCAGAAATTAACATGGTATCGGAGCAAGGAGAAGACAATGTCCAAATTTGTGTGCTCTAGATGCAGCTACCACGGCAAGAAGAAGGAGCTCCGTGGGTTTATTATATTATGTCATAAAGGCAGAACTCTATTGGGACTAAAGACTCTCGACTGCTGTGTGCTAGGTCGCAGGCCATAGCACTAGAGCAAGGCCTCCATGAAGCAAATGGGCATCTTGTTTTTTTGGTTGATGATGCGTGCGTCACTGAATTGTTGCCTCTAAGAGTTTCGTCTATTGTTTGGTGGATATCGAACCCTACGTATATCGCATTGCGGGCTTCAATATCGAAGATGGCACATCCAACATAATTTCGTAATTCCCTGCTCCTACGCAGTCAAAATAGCAACTTGTGAGCAAGGCAGGGCACGTAGCCACCTAGAGATTAAAGGTGTGGGTCAAGGAAACTTTGTTTTCACATTCTCTAATATTTTTGAAGCACAAGATACTTGAAACATTGGGTTAATGATGTCTAACCCAGCGCTTTGAACCACGGCGATACGGAGATTTTGATTTTCGCGTTATCATGGCCGCAATCGTCAACCTATTTCGAGATAAGAAGCAGCAGCAGGCCTACCATCCATGTCAAATATGCATTGAGCGGGAATCTAGGCGTCCGTTGACGTCATGAGGCGTTCGAGAGGCCGGAAGTCGGTGTATGAGGGAATTGATATGTGCGTCAGGGCCAGGATTGCTTCTGTTTTCCGAGTGTTGTTTGTTTTTCTGCTTTTGGCAACGCCTGGTGCCTGCGACCGAAGGAAAGGTAGGCCTTAAGGTCCCGAAATTTTTGTTAATCGCGTGAAAGTGAAAGTGTGATTTCCAGTGCGACTGATAAACGATCTATATTTCAAAACTCTACAAAAACAATCAACGCTCGATCTACAGAAGAACCTGACGGAGTATCGAGTGGAAATAATAATCGTGGGCGATAACAAAATCAGAATTGGATTTTCAGAGCGAAGGTCCTCCACCACCATCTTTATTATCACCGACAGCAATGCCACCGCTTTTGGCACATCAAATATTTTTCTATCAGTTTCACAATCTCATAACAGCAATCGAATATTTTTGCCATCGAATAACAGTGGGCTTTATATCATTTTTACAATCTCATAACAGCAATCGAATATTTTTGCCATCGAATAACAGTGGGCTTTATTCAATTTCCCCGAGCCCTTCAAATTCTTCGATCACGAAAAGCATGCGGAAGTTCGTTACCAGCAACGTTCCCTGAATGTGGAAGTTTACAAAACTAACGTCATGAACTTGTACGGCAACGTTCTTGGACTGTAGAAGAAATTCTTCCCTGACATGAGCTTATAATGTGTCCATAGCTGTCTCCACTGAACTCCACTCCTGGGAATCGATGCTGGAACCACTGTCCATGGCAGACCACAAGCATTGACATGCTAATCAGAGGACTATGACAGTTGTTATCTACTCAAGAAGAATGAAGACTTGTTTGATAAAGGCAAAGTTTGTTCGACAGCTGAAATGGAAAAACAGTCGCAGCAAAAGAAAGCATGATGGGTCAGATTTGAGGACTGTGATGGTTGCCTTAAACGGTCAGATATCAACAGAAAAGGAACCGACCTATCCAGGTATACTTTCTGTGTTATTTTTTTTGCATTAAACAAAACCAAAAACAAAAAAATCTTCTCTGTATCGAGTTGCAGAAAGAAGGCTGCCATAGCAGCAGCATGGGATAAGAGTTTGAAGACGTCAGGATCTTCAACATAGACATGAGTACAACATTTTAATAAAGATTCTTCGTTTTGGGCCTGGCATCTCTGAAGAAGGCCGGAGATTGTTCATGAAAAGAAGGGTAAGAAATTGCCAAGTGTGCAAAAGAGAGACTACACTAGTCTCTGTCTTGATCTCAGATATTTTTAGAAAGAAACCTTGAAATTGTGCTTCAAGTCTGTACAAAGCAGGGTCGAGAAAGGATCTCTAGGAGGCTGTGGAAAATTCAAGAAAGACAGATCACTAAGAACCAGCCTTTCTAGTCCTGATGAAATTCAGTGACATTTAGAAGATGGCATACTATGGCATTTAAGACCACATGTTTAGGAGTTGTGCACTGAAATCAGAGGGGCCAAGAGGTCAAATATGTTCAGGGCACCTTGAAGAGGAAAAATCAAATAAACTATGAACAACAATGATTGATGTGCACTTATGACTGTGCTAGATCTGCAAACCGAAAGATACCACATAAGGTATGGACTGACATGAAGAAGGGTAAATTTCTGTGTTTGGAACATCTGTATGATTGGTTCCTAGATCTGTGCAATTCAAAAAAAAAAAAAATCGTAGAACTGAAATCTGAAGTCTTGGGCAGATCTGTAAATAAGAAGCAGTGCTAGATAAGATGTCAGATGAAGCAGATGAAGCTCTCAAGTGCAGACAAGGAATCATGTTTGGATTCCTAGTTCTGTGGGTCGCAGTAAAGAGCGCTGGTTGAGAAAGCTACAACAGACCTCCTCAGAATAACTGGACTTCTATCAAGCTAAGTCGTGTTGATATATTCTCCCTGTTGGACAGTGACATAGATAGACACCTATGTAGCAGTCAGCATGAGACAATAACAGTCTCACTGAAGCGTAATGGTAAGATGTGTTTCGACAGCATTTAGACACATTGGAATCTTGAACCATGATCAGTAAAACCTGCTGGATGGCTTTGACTGTGGAAGATTAAGTCCCCCTTTCCAAGTTGATGTCTGGGATGCCCCCATTTGACATAAATGTCTTCTCTCACAAGAGAAGCTGGCATTAAGAGGGAGAATTCAACTTTATATGCTCCTGGGCTAATATCATTGCTGAATGAAAGAAGATCCTCATGGCTCAAAGACATATGGCTTCAGAGGGGGAAGAAAACCGAGAAGCCATATAAATACCAGGAGTATCTAGCTGCCATGAGTACAATATGAGCCTGGAACATTTGAAGAAACTGGAAAGAATCAAGGTCTACAAGGATGTGAGGGTGATGTCTAGGATACGGTTCCTAGACCACAGATCAAAGGTGTTTTCATAAAATCAAGCATGGATCTGATGAAAGTGCTGAAAAGCTCAGGCAAGATTCACTGCCCATGAGGAAGGCATAGACTATGATGTCACACCTGCACCTGTGACCCGATATACCACCATTCGATCAACAATAGCCCTTGTTGATACGCAAGGATGGAGTCTTCATCAGATAGATGTAAAGACCGCATTTCTGCATGATGCATTAAAGGAAGAAGGTGTATGTTGAGCAACCTCTGGGGTTCGAAGTCCAGGTTAGGGACACCCATGTCTGCAGGTTGAAGAAAAGCCCTCTATGGGTCGAAACAAACCACCCTAAGCTTGGTACGAGAGGATAGATAGCTACTTGATGTACAAGAGGATAGATAGCTACTTGATGGCGCTGGGCTTCACTCGTAGTAATGTTGATCCGAACCTTTACTTCAAGGTTGATAGAGAGAAACCTCTCATTCTGGTGTTGTATGAGGACAACCTCTTCCTGACAGGTGCTGACCCTCTCATTCATCAGTGCAAAAGAGAGCTCGCTGCTGAGTTTGAGATGAAAGAACTAGGACTGATGCACTACTTCCTAGGCCTGGAGGTCTGGTAGAGACCGGGCAAGATTTTCCTTTCTCAAGGAAAATACATTGTGAAGCTTCTGGAAAGATTTAGTATGGTGGACTGCAAGTCTGTGTCAACACCGATGGAGCTCAACTTCAAGAAGTTGAGTGGCAGCACTGCTGGGCCCATATTGACAAATCCTACTGAGTATCATCAACTCGTAGGGGCCCTGATGTTCTTAGTGAACACCTGTCTAGACGTATGTTTTGCAGTGAACACTTTGAGTCAACACATGGCTGATCCTAAATTCACTGGGTTGGTGCCAAGAAACTCTTGAGATATCTCTGGGGCACCACATACCTTGGACTGAGATACACTGCCAGGTGCATGACACTCCTTGGTTATACTAATGTCGATTGGGCTGGTAGTGTGGTGGATCGCAAGAGCACATCTAGATGCTACTTCACACATAGATCTGCTTCGGGCAGGAAACTGAAGTCGGTAGCCTTGAGCACCACTGAGGTCGAATACATTGCAGCATGCATGACCCGTTGTGAAGTCACTTGGTTGCGAAAGTTCTTCAGTGAGCTGTTCGAGCATGTGCTAGATGCCACCGTTATCCTTTGTGATAACTAGAGGGGGATTCATTTGTCATAGAATCCTAGGTTCCACGATCGATCCAAGCATGTTGATGGCTGCTACCACTTTATTCGGGATATCGTACAGCGAGGCGTCGTAAGGCTCGATCATAAGAACTGATGAGCAGGTCGCGGATATTCTCACTAAGCCCCTAGGGAAGGTCAAGTTCCTAACCTTCCGCGAGAGACTTGGTATCGTGGAACGACCCTATGATGTGGGTCCTATTGGACGATGAGCTCTGGGAGCTCTGGGGGGCTTTGGGGATAGCTTCTCGGAGCTATAAGCAACAATAGGGCTAGGCTTGCTGAACCTTGTTGGTGTGCTTAGGCCCCACCATGATGATTGAGTTGGTTCGCCTCTCATGATTTGTACCCCGTATGCATCCTACCCATTTGACTTCCGGACTCATGGGAAGTACCTCTTATTTGGCCAATGAGGTGGGAAAAGCTAGAGACTAGTAGCAAATATTGATGGACGGATCAAAGATTGTCGTACTCTCTATCTAGGATGACACGTGTCCAACCACTTAATCTGGGATCAAGTCTAGTGAGGTTTCGGACCTCCAACTAACTTCAGGTCAGTGAGACTAACTTCAGGTTAGTATATATGACTCTCTTGAGTCCAAGCGAGGTTTCGAACCTCCTACTGACTTTGGGTCAGGGAAACCAACTTCGGGTTGGTATGAGACTCTTTGTGGGTCCGATAGAGGTTTCGGACCTCTAGGCTGAATCTGTCAGTCGGGGACTGATGTCTTTGTGACTGACCCACTTCGTTCAACAAAGAAAGTAAGAAAGAAGTTCCACAGATGATGATGTTTGGATTGCACTCTTGGACGAGTTCTCCCTAGTTGAGAGGGAGTGTTAAATTCTGGACAACTAGGTCCAAAACTCCAAAGAAGCCGCTCGTATGATGATTGCAATATTTTCACAGCGGGATTCCTCCCATCGAGGAAAAGATTTGATCTCAAAGATCATCTCGATCGTATGAGCAGTAACATGTACTTTGAATTTATTCCACTTATGTGCTAGGCCTGCCTAGAATAAACATACACACATTGTACAGACTTAAATGTCTTAAAGGATTTGGTCACACACCCCCAAAGATTCCTATATATTGGAGAGACTTAGAGTTCATTTGACACACATTGGGTGGAGGAATTCTCCCTCTCTGGATAGCATTGGAGCTGTGATATATATGGACTGTTCTTTGTTTGGGTTGCTCTGGGTTATGTGTGACACGCTTGGCTGAATGACCTATTGAAGACTTTGCTGGTAGAAGCATCCTGCTGATTGCCGTAACGCCACCATTTATTATCTCTGTTTTGGCTTGTCTTCTATCGATCTATTAGCATGTTCTATCTTCTTCAGTATTGTGCCCTAATCTAAAATGGCATAGAACATTTGCAGAAATTAACAATTGATGACCACTTTAGGAAGACCTGGATTTATTTCTTGAAGACTAAGAGTTAGGTCTTCAAGCGGTTTCAAAAGTTCAAAGCTCTTGTGGAGACCTAGACAGGTAGGAAGATCAAGGTCCTCAGATCGGACCATGGAGGGGAGTATACCCTTGGTGAGTTTGTTGATTTTTGTGTTGAGGCAAGCATCAGGAGGGAGTTCACAGTTCCTTACAACCCCCAACAGAACGGGGTTGCGAAGAGGAAGAACAGATCCATTGTGGAAGTTGCCAAAGCCATGCTTCATGATCAGGGGTTACCTTTATTTTTGTGGGCAGAGGCCTGCAACACTGCTATGTACTTGCAGAACAGGAGTCCACATCGTGCCTTGGGGAATGTGACTCTGGAGGAGGCTTTTTCTGGGAAGAAGCCTGATGTTGGTCACTTTCATATCTTTGGGTGCATTACATACTCCTATGTTCCCAAGGAGAAGAGGACCAAGCTAGAGCCCACTGCAGATAAGGGCATCTTTGTGGGTTATAGCGAGACCTCGAAAGCTTATCGGATTTACATTCCTACGAAGAGGAAAGTTGTTGTCAGGCGGGATGTGAAGTTCGAGGAGGAGAGAGCTTTCAAGAGGTCACGAGAGTTAGAGTATCTGGATTCACCAGACCCTCAGGAGCAGTTGAGTCAGCCACAGGGATCAGGAGGTACATCGATTACAGCGTCAGGTCCTTCAATTAGTGGCTCCCTGAGTCAAGTGGGTGGTGCTTCGAGCAGCATGCAGAACAGTCCGCTGAGCAGTTCATAGGGAAGTCCACTGATGGACAGTTCGCATGATACTTCAACATCTACAGGCATAGGTTCAGACATGAGGTCAGTTGGCAGGCCTTCAAGAGTTCAGGCTTCTGATGATGATGAGGATTCTTTCACTCCGGTGGGAGAAGTGTGCTCAGGGAAGAGGAAGCCCAAGTGGCTTTAGGACACCTTGCGCAAGGCCACATCTGTTGTTGGGCCAAAGAGACAGGTTACAGAGAGTAAACCACCTGAGTGGTTCTGTAGTTATATGGCATTGGTCACTAGCATCGTTGATATTGAGCCTTCTAGCTATGAGTAGGTAGCTAGCCAGCAGGAGGAGTATTCTTCTATTATGAAGAACGATGTTTGGGAGGTAGTGCCGAGGTCTGAATATAAATCAGTTGTTACTTCCATATGGCTTTACAAGATAAAGCATGTTGCAGATGGCAGCATCGAGAAGTTCAAGGCTCGATTTGTGGCGAGAGGGTTCTCACTATGAGGAGACTTTCGCTCCCGTAGCTCGGTATACATCTATCCGCTCCATTATATCGATAGCAGCAGAGATGGGTTGGAAGATCCACTAGATGGATGTAAAGACAACATTTCTCAAGGGCTTCATTCAGGAGGAGGTTTATATTGAGCAGTTGCAGGACTTTGAGGTGCATGGGAAGGAGTCCCATGTATGCAGATTGAAGAAGGCATTCTATGGCCTGAAGCAAGCTCCTAGAGCTTGGTACTCAAGGATTGATACATACTTGCAGCAGTTGGGTTTCACAAAGAGTGAGGCTGATCTGAACCTATACTTCATTGTGGTAGGTGAGGAGCCTCTCATTCTAGTGTTATACGTTGATGAATTGGTCATCACTGGTGCAGATATAGACTCATTGAGGGTTGCAAGAGAGATCTTGCTTCAAAGTTTGAGATGAAGGATATTGGCTTGATGCATTACTTTCTAGGATTAGAGGTGTGGCAGGAGGAGGGGCATTTCTTCTTGGGACAGGGGAAGTACATTGTGGACATTCTTAGCAGATTTCACATGGAGGATTGCAAACCCATGTCTACACCTATCACTAACTGGAAGAAGCTTCATGCTTCAGATCTTGAGTTGGTGAATCCTACTTTGTACAGACAACTGATTGGTTCATTGATGTATTTGGTCAACACTCGGCCAGATATATGTTTTGCAGTTAACACGATGAGTCAGTTCATGTGTGAACCCAGGAGAGTACACTAGGTGGTTGCAAAGCACATTCTTCGTTACTTGCAGGGTACGGTGGATTTTGGTCTAGATTATAGACAGGGAAATAGAGTGAGACTGGCAGGGTACACTAATTCAGATTGGGCAGGTTGTGCTTCTGATAGGAAGAGCACTTCAGAGTGTTGTTTTGGTTTGGGTTCGGCAGTTGTGTCGTGGTTCAGTCAGAAACAACAATCAGTTGCATTGAGCTCAAGAGGCAAAGTATATGGATGCTAGTTTGGCTAGTTGTGAGGTCATATGGCTTTGCAAGATGTTGTTTGGTCTATTTGGTCAAGCATTGAGACCTTCAATGATTTACTATGATAATCAGAGTTGCATAAAACTCACGGAGAATCCAGTTTTCCATGACAGGTCAAAGCATATCGGGATCAAGTATCACTTCATTAGAGATTATGTCTAAAAGGGAGCTGTCAAGCTTGAGTACATTCCCACAGATGAGCAAGTAGCGGACATTTTCACCAAAGCCTTGCCACGGGGCAAGCATGTCTACTTCAAAGACAAGATGTGAGTAGTGAGGAACACTTTCTTCGGTAAGAGGGAGTGTTAAAATTTGGGTACCAGAGGACAAGTGGTTCCCTAAGGCTTTGATCTTTCGCCTAAAGAAAAGTGTCCAAATTTATTTGTACTTTTCTCCTAAAGTGACTTTATAAGTGGTGAAGTCCATCTAATTTTAAAGTCACTTTATAAGTGGTAAAGTTACATTCTAATTTTAAAGTGACTTTATTAAAGTCAATGAAAAATTAGAAAGTGAAAAAGTGACTATGGAAATAAAAGGCTAAGCAAATATTTATATAAGTGGGTGAGTTAAAAAATAGAAAGTGAAAATTAATTGCACATTTATACTCATCCCTAGATTTAAATGAATCTCAGCCATTAGATCTTAGGGTTACCCAAAAGGTCATTTAGGGTAAAAGGAGAGGAGAAGAGAAAAAGACCAATTTAGCCTTTCATGAACTATTGAGAGAAGAGAAGAGGAGAGCAAGGAGAAAAATTTCTGAGCAGTGAGAAGTTGAAGGAGAGCAGCATCTTTGGCACGCATCCCAAGGAGATATTTCAGCAGTCCGTACAGCAGCATTTATTGGGCACATTTACCAAGGCATAATCCATACAAGAGTTTTGAGCATAGATTTCGAGGAAGGGAGAGGCACAAGAATTGAGGTGGGAGGACAGCAAACTAAAGGCACGAATTTCAAGGTTGTTGGGCATGTTTTCTGAGTAGTTGGGCATGATTTTCGAGGAGATGGTACAGATGTACTTTTTCGTACATTCCGTACAACAATACAACCTCTCTGCAGAATTATGCGCATGTTTTTCGAGGATTCTGTACAGCATTTAATGTTGTTATTCTCTGTTGTAATTTTCTGTTGTTGTTGGCACGTTTTCCAAGGCGGAGTATAAGCACGGAAATTGAGATAAGTTGTAAATTTTGGTCGCTGGAATTTTACTGTGTATTTCAGTTTCTTTGTAAAAGCATTTTGAGAAATAAAGAAGAGCTCTCAGACTGGTTTTCCCCAAGAGTTGTAGGGGGTTTTTCCAAGGTCACATTGACCAAAAATCACTGTCATTTTCTGTGTGGGGCTATAATAATTTTGTTGTGTTTTATTTCTGCATTTTCGAGCAGTTGTGAAATCTTCAAATTTGTCTTTTCAGAAATTTCTGTCATTTCCAGATTTTTTGTATTTATATCATGCTTGGATTTAAAACTATATGCATGGAGTGATAAGGAAATTGACAACCGGAGTGGGAGTTGAAATTTCTACATATACTATGCAAGATGCCCCATCATGAATAGTCATGTCTTTTAGAACATGCCTCTTCAATATGCTAATTATTTATTATTTATTAATTATTAATTATATATTATATTCATATCTCGTCTTCCCCTTTAGTAAACCTTTTCCCTCAAAGCTTATTGATGGCAATGCTTGATATATTTTCTATCTTGTAATGTCTTCTAATCTTTCTTAATTCTTGGAGCTAACATTTTTTATGATAGTAGACATATGAACTCCTGAGTGTGGTACAAAATTATCATACTGTAAAATGATATAACCATCCCAAATTAATCTTCTATGGAATCTTGTGATTACTAGAGACTTAGGATTGTTAGCTACCAAACGTGGGTACCACTAGAAGAGTTTTTCTCCTATTCATATTCTTCTAGTCAACAGCCGATAGCCCCTGACAGCCACTTTGTAGCCGATGCGATGTGCCACTTTATCTTTGTCACTTGCATCAGTTGTGTGTTTCCTCACCCATTTGTGAAGAGCATGTGTTAGAAGGTGGGAAATCTGATCCAAAAGGTATGCTTTTCATGGTGTAATTGGGTGCTTATGCTTGTTTTTCATTTGGGCATTTTGGGTATGGATTATTGGGTGACTTGGAAGAAGGAAGGGCATTGATTGTGGATATGTTCCCTTATCTTAAATGGGGGGTTAATCCTCAATCCTAGTCCCGTGGGATCTCCCCTACTGGCCTATGGCTTTAGGAAGGGCACTACTTGGGAAACCTTGATTTTGATAGTGTGGTCCCATTTTCCCATTCCATATTTATCAATTCCCTTCGCACATTACAAGCCCTATTCACCATTTCCCTTCTCCAGGTCCACATGACCATTGGGTACATAGGGCACTAGCACACTCCCCTTGTCCGCATATCTAGGTCTAGCCTAGAAACGTTGCCCCAGAGGTTCATGTAGCTAAAAAAATTTAAAAGCATATCATGGCCATGCTGATTTTTGGGTAGCATCAAATGTGCTCTAGCTCTGAAACTTTGTGCAGGGGCTAGAACACATGAGATCTCCAAGATCCAGAAATCGTTTGGAGAATTTCCACATGGAGCTTAAGTTATTCAAATAATTAATTATTTTAATGAGGACCCTAAGTCTAACTTAGGGAAATTAAATAATTAAAGTGAATTAATTTAAACATGTGGGTGAAAATGTTCTAAGTGACGAGGATCAAGTCTTTTCTAATGTTGGCCGTCAATTAGAGATTAGATCACGGTCGTTGATTCGTCAACTGGAAAAATATTAAAGGAAGGCTTGGGGTCAATTGGAGGCACAGTGGATTCGAGCAATGCTCGGATGAAAGATCAGATCTAAGTGATTCAATGCAGTGGGGCAATTCAGCGGCGGGATTTCATCCAAGGCCAAGAATACAATAGCAGAGAAGCAGATCAACACCTGGAGGGACAGCAGAGCTCAGAGGGGGTGACGCTAAGCCAGTTGGTCTCATGCAGGAGTGACACAGAGCCAGAGAGGGTGACACAGTCACTCGAGGAGTAGCGCTGGGGTTTCTATGGGGCAGATCAGGCAGCTATCCACCATATCAATTTCTGAGCCGAGAAGGCTCACAGAGAGGGTGATGTAGCCACTAGGAGAGGTGACGTAGTCCCAGCGCAGAGCTAGTTGCAGCCATCGCTGCGCAGCATTGGAGACTATGTAGGCACCTGTGGGGTTTCTTCATTCTGCCGCTGGATCTGCCAAAATATCTCTCTCCGGATAGAGGTACTTTCGCCGAGGATTTTCTCTGTTGGGTGAGCTGGATTTGGCACCCTAGATTGTATTCAGAAATCTGCTTAATAACATAAACCCTCAGAACTGTTGCACTGGTTTTCCTGCATGGGGTATTTTCGGGGATATTTGTCCAAAAAATCAGTCTCCTTTGTCTGTGTGCTTTACTTATTTTTCAGCATTTGATCTATATAATTGTGTAGGCTACAGTGTATTTACTTTGATGTTTTTCTGAATTATTCAGAAAATAACTTGTTAATTAAAGAAAACAAGTAGGAGAAGTAAATCAGATTTACTGTAGTACGGTTTCTGGTTTAGATTCAGAAATTTTCATAGGCCATGTTGTCACTCAAATTATACAGGCACGATGCAACAACGACCAGGCCATGTATAATATTCCAAATAGAAAATTTACAGTGATAACAAAAGACGTGCCATAAATTTTAATACAATTTTATTCAGCATCACAAGTACAGGAAAATATGCCTAGAACACCAATTTTATTAATATGGTCAACTGGAGTACAATAAGAGATGGGAGGGCACCTGGGTTTGAACAAGGCAGGCTACAAGCCTCAGGTGATCAACAACAAAAATGTACAGCTACTGCAATGAACTGCTCTCTTGGAAACTGCGTTGTCCTTGGCTTCATGCACTGTTCGCTGACTTCAACACTTGATTTTCCCACTGAATAGTGCTTAGAAAATTCTAGGAATTTGGGAAGGTGATCCTTTCCCAAAACCCAGGAAAAACCCAAAAAGGATTCTCACTACTTCCAACCTTCAAAATTGGACCCCTCACAGCCTGGCCCTCCTTTGATTTTGAAACCTGCTCCTGAAGATCTTTGCCCTCCAAATCTCCAGCAAACCTCCTCAAATATATCTCTAATCAAATCCCCAACACCTCAACTCCCAAATCCTCCCACAAACTTGCCCCTGAAAGAACCTCCATAAGTGACTATGCAGTCCAAGGATGGCTTACGTAGTTTCTGGGGAAGACTATGTGAATACTGTGTAGAGGCTGAATCTCCAAGGCTTCCACCACTGCTACACTTCATAAATGCTCCTCTAATAGCCCTTGTAGCTCCTCTAATGATTCTCCACTCGATTCCACTACATAGCAACTCAATTGCTCCAGCTACTGCGCGAAGGGCTTTGTGACTGCGTCACAACTCCATGCAAATGAAGAACCTGTGATTGCTTGCTCCACCGTACAGAAGCAATGGAAAATATACCCTCCTTGAGTGGCACTTGAAGTCCACTGAAGAAGGGGTGAGCTTCACTCCTTGGGAAGATCCTGTGATAAGGAGCACAACGTTGGCGCAGCTAAGCAGCTAAGGCAATACGATTTTATGAATAATCAAAAGTTGCCAATGCCTTCCCCAGACCTTTCTTTTATGAGTGTTGGGCATGCATTTCTTGTGGGTCCCTCCACCAATTCGATTTGCCCAAGGGAATTCGAATTGCTTCCTTCACTAATACGCTTTCCTTGTGGGTCCCATTCTCCACTAGCAATTAGATTTATTTCTTTTTTCCTATGTTGGCCACAAAAAGGTACTTCAGTTACTTAATTCAAAATTGACAAAAATGTATTTTCCCAAACATTAGGAAAACTTAGGAAGGGACATTACAGTCCTCCCCTCCCGGATGTTGCTTGACCCCAAGCAACTACAAAATTGGAGGCTATAAATTTTGTTCATTCTCCCATGTAGCATCCTCCTTTGGCAAATCCTTCCACTTGACCAAGTGCTCCTGGACCACCCTGTTCCTCAGCCTTCTCTCCCTAGTATCCAAAATAAGCTTCGGTGTCAACCAAATGCCCCTCATCATCCAATGGAGGCAATTTTGCCATTGCTGCAACCTGTTGTCCCAATGCCTTCTCTTCAGGCATGAGACATGGAATACATCGTGAATCCGGCTCTCAAAAGGCAGCTCCAACTCATAAGCTACCTCACCAACTCTCCTCACCACCCAGTAAGGTCCATAAAATCGAGGCCGCATTTTTTCTGCTCCCTTCTGCTTGAGTGAAGATTGCCTATACGGCTACAAACGCAGGTAAACCATGTCTCCAACCTTGAAGTGCCTCTCCACCCTATGTTTATCAGCATATACCTTTTGTTGATTCTGGGCTACCTGCAGATTGTTCTTAAGAGCCCAGAGAATCTCCTCGCTCTCTTGAACCCAATCTTTGGCCCCCGAGGACCTGCTGTCTCCAAAAATCATGTCAGAAAATCGAAGTACATCATATCCATAAAGAGCTCAAAAAGGGGACATACCAATAGACATGTGATAAGTCGTGTTGTAGCAGAACTCTCACAGATGCAGCCATTTGACCCACGCTCTTTGTTGTCCTGTCACATAATTGCGTAGGTACCTTTCAACCACTTGTTCACAATCTCGGTCTGCCCATCAGTCTGGGGATGATAGCTAGCGCTGGGTGTAAGCTCAGTCCCCACCAAGCAGAATGGCTCTTGCCAAAAATCCCCCATGAATTTGTTGTTCTTGTCACTCACTATCGTCTTGGGGAGACCATGCAAACGGAAGACCTCACGAAAGAACAATTCAACCACCTGGGAGGCTAAATATCTCGATGGAATAGCGAAGAAATGGGAAAACTTGGTCAGTCTGTCCACTACCACATAAATGCAGTCTGGTAGTCCCGTGATGAAATCCATAGACACACTCTCCCACTTCCTCTTTGGAATGGGAAGTGGCTGCAGCAACCCGACTGGATGAGAGAGCTCCACCTTGTTCCTATGGCAATCTATCCACTCTCTCACATGTCTTAGAACATCTCCCTTGAGACCTCTCCAAGAGAATCTCTCTCTGACAGTGCAGCAGGTCTTGAGAAAACTCAGGTGCCCTGCTAGTGGAGAATATTGTGTTGCCTGCATGACCTTCTTCCACAACTGAGATTCTAGGACCAAATAGATCTGATCCTTGTAATAGATCACATCATCCATCACTCGGAATCGATCATCCCTGTATGTACCAGCCAAAATATTGTATGCCTGTCTATCTTTGGAATACTCAACCAACAATTGAGACTTCCAATCCTGCGTGACATCCATCAATGATAGCGTTGTTGGTCTGCGTGAAACGACATCAGCTACTACGTTGTGTTTGCCCTTCACGTACTCAATCTCAAAGTCGTAAGCTTGAAGCTTACTCACCCACTTTTGGTGCCTCTCCTCCAATGACTGCTGCTCAAGGAAGAAACAGAGATTGTTGTGATCTGTCTTTACCTTGAATCGGTTGCCCACTAGATATTGTTTGAACTTCGGCAATGCATGCATCACTGCCAGCATCTCCTTGTCGTATACTGAATACAGCCTCTCATGAGGCAGCAACTTCCTACTCTCAAACGCAATGGGGTGGCCCCCCTGCATCAACACGGCACCAACACCTTCATTGGAAGCATCACACTCCAACACAAAGGGTCTTGTGAAATCCGGCAAAGCCAAAACTGGGCAACTTCTCATGACGCTCTTGAGCCTCTCGAATGCCTCCTCTGCTATCTACATCCACTCAAAAGCACCCCTATTTGTCAAATTTGTAAGGGGTGCTGCCAGTTATGAAAATCCCCTAACGAACCTCCTGTAATAGGTGCAAATATCCAGGAAGCCCCTCAACTCTGTCACATTCCTGGGTGTTGGTCAATCTAATATGGCTAGGATCTTCTCTTGATGTACATTCACTCCATCTTATCCTATCACATGCCCAAGGTACAACATCTCAGTTAGTCCAAATGCACACTCGGACATATTTGAATACAATTGTTGCTCCTCTAATATGCGTAGCACTTCGTCCTGTTGATTTATGGTAGCATCGGATGTGCTCTAGCCTTGTAACTTTGTATATAGGCTAGGACACATGTATTCCATAAAACCCAGAAATAGTTTTTGAAAATTCCACTTGGAGATGGTTTAATTAAATTAATTAATCATTTTTTAATATTTTCCTAAGTCTAAACTTAGGAAAACTGATTAATTAAAGGGTATTAATTAAACTAAGTGTGAATCTTCTAGAGAAATTCATGGATCACCTCCAAGTTAATCTTAGCCCTTGACTATGTTTTAATCTTGGCCATTGAAGGTTCAACAGAAGAATATAAGGAGGGTGAGGGGCCTATGCAAAATAAAAACATTGTGACACTTGAGCCATTGAGCATTTTCGATTTGTGTGAAGAGACACAGTTTCTGATCAAGGATCAAATCACTAGGGCAGGGTTTGCTAAGTGATTGTGATTCAGTGATCAGATCCAGAGAGGGGCAGAAGCAGAGATTGGTCAGGTGAACCAATAGTGCATTTCAGAGAGAGGCAAAGGTGACACAGAGAGGGGATAGTGCAGTTTTCTGAAGAGGTGACGCAGACTGTGCAGGAAATCACACAGAAACAACGTAGTGTCTCTTCAAGTCAGCCTAGAGATAGCTAGAGGTTGGGGTTCTGAGTCACGAGGGCCAAAATCCAGCTTCAGATCAGCTAGATCAGTTGCAGAGAGGGGTGACGAATTTCCTCAAGCTTTCCCACGTAGGCTTACGCAGATCCAACGTAGGCAATTACGCAGAGGTAGTGAGGGCTTCACTCACGCTGTCAGATCAGCCAGAGACTTGCAGAAGTGAGGTATATCTCACATTTCTCACCAGATTGTCTAGATATCTCTGAATGGTTTGCCGGATGTGGGCACCCTAGTTGTATTAAAGATTCTGCTGCTTAATAATACAAACCCTCAGATCTGTTGCACCAGTTTTCCCAAATTGGGTTTTTCCGGGGACTTAGTCCAAAAATAACTATCACATGTGGATTCTTTTCACTGTATTTTGTTCAGATTGTTTCAACGCTTAGATTTATTTCCGCATCATTATTTGTGTAGAATGCTTCAGAATTTACTTTGATATTTCACAGTAATGAAATAATTATGTAACATAATAGAAGAAGTAATTCAGATTTGCTGCAGTAGGAATCCAGATCTAGGATTTTTCACATGGTATCAGAGGTTATTCAAGCTGAAGTGCAGGTGAAACACAAGTGAACCAGCAGATCAGCGCTGAAGAGTCTGGGATCTGCGTAATCAGTGCAGACCCTCCCAAAAAATTACGCTATCTAGGCCAGGAGGGCATTTCAGTGCAGAAAAGGCTCCCTCTGAGAGAGTTAACAGAGGGGTAAGCTTTTTCAGTTGCAGAAGAGGCAGCGTAGCTGAGGGACGCTATTACTGCACAACAGTAAGAGTTGGTGCATAAGCGTCAGAAAATTCTTAAAAACACAGTTGGGGATTTCTTGACCTCAAAGGGTTTCTTACTCAAAGAAACTCAGTGTTTCCTGTGCAGCAACAGAAGCAGTGACTTACTCCTCAAGGAGTGCGCAAGTCTAGCTGAGCAGAGGGTTAGAGGAAGATTTCAACAAAGTTGAGGAGATGGCTAGCAATGGACTGCGTGACCAAGATAGATTGGAGGGTACCTCCAACTATGTTATTTGGAAATCAAGGATAGAATTTCTCCTTGATGAGCATGATCTGAAAGCCCTCATAGACAGTGCAGTTGCAAAACCTCTTGATGCAGCACACCTGAGGCAATTCAAGAAGAATATGGCAAAAGCCAAGCAGTTGATCCTAGATGGAGTGAAGGATCATATCACCACGGCTAGAGAGATGTGGGTAGGGCTGGAAAAGCTATACCAAGGATCTTCCAAGCAGCGGAAGATGTACCTTGAAGAGAAGATGTGAAATATCAGGATGAAGAAGGGACAGTGTTTTGACTCCTTGTCTCGGATTCAGGAAGACCGAGATCAACTGTCTGCAGTAGGACCTACTCCTAGAGACTCAGAGCTAGTAAGGCTCACATTGAACTTTGTTTTAGAGGATTATCAAGTCTTTGTCCAAAGTATATTGGGCAAAGAAAGACTTCCAGGATGGGAAGCGATGTGGGCAGCATTACAGCAAGAAGAGTTGAGGAGAGATCTCCTAAAAATTCTCTTGGAGGATGGCAATAACAGTTCAAAGCTTAAGAAGGAGGAAGAAGATAGCATTGCCCTTGCATCAAGAGGGCAACAGAAGCAGAAGAATAAAGATATGTCCAAGATCAAGTGCTTCCAGTGTGGGGAAATGGGGCATTATGCCACACAGTGTCCTCTTAAGAAAAAGGATAAAGAGGAAAAGGAAGATCCACAAGCAGGAGTTGCCAAGATTGAGGCAGAAAAATATTGTGCCATGTTAGCTCATATTCCGAAAGGAGAGAAGTGAGCTGACTTGGATTTGTAAATCCAGAATCTACAAGGAGGTGGGATCCTTGAGTATTTCCGAACTCTTGGATCACATGTGAGCTACGGCAACCTAAAGACAGTAGCGAGATGGACAGTTGCAGCAGAAGATGAGAAGACAATGCAGTGGCTAGCAACACTAGAGCCTGATCAGCGCGGAGAGGGAGCAACAGCATCAGCAGTTGAGTAGCAGCAGCGTAGTGCACACTGGTGCAGCGCAGTGTAGTCTAGTGCTCATGCAGTGCAGAGAAGCAACAACGCAGTATTTTTAGAGAGCTAGTATAGAAACTAGCAGCAGTCAGTCTTATTTTCCAGTTGTAGATTTTCTTGTCCAATTTCAGATGCTTTTCTGTTGCAATTAGCAATAGTGCAGCAGCAACAGTAGATGAGTAGCAGCAGCAGCGCAGTGCAAAGTAGAGCGCACGAAATGCAGAGCAGTGCTCACGCAGTGCATAGCAATGCTCACGCAATGCAGAGCAGTGCTCACGCAGTGCAACAGCATGGTTGCAGAATTCAGAGGGAGTTGCAATACAGTGGCAGTTGGCAGCAACATGCAGAGTTAGCAACAGTATAGTTGCAGCATTTTCTTGTGCAATGTTGGTAAGCAGCATCAACAGCACAACAGCAGATGTTCCAGAAGTTAGAGCAACACATTGAGTTGTTTTGCTAGAGCACTTTCCTCGCTAAGAGGGAATGTTGATTTATGGTAGCATCGGATGTGCTCTAGCCTTGTAACTTTGTATATAGGCTAGGACACATGTATTCCATAAAACCCAGAAATCGTTTTTGAAAATTCCACTTGTCTTGAATTCAGGATAATTGAGATCAACTGTCTGCAGTAGGATCTGCTCCTAGAGACTCTGAGCTAGTAAGGTGCACGTTGAACTCTGTTTCAGAGGATTATCAAGTCTTTGTCCAAAGTATATGGCAGAGAAAGACTTCCAGGATGGGAAGCGATGTGGGCAGCGTTACAGCAAGAAGAGTTGAGGAGAGATCTCCTAAAAATCCACTTGGAGGATGGCAATAGCAGTTCAAAGGTCAAGAAGGAGGAAGAAGATAACACTGCCCTTACATCAAAAGGACAACAGAAGCAGAAGAAGAAAGATCTGTCCAAGATCAAGTGCTTCCGGTGTGGGGAAATGGGGCATTATGCCACACAATGTCCTCTTAAGAAAAAGGATAAAGAGGAAAAGGAAGATCCACAAGCAGGAGCTGCCAAGATTGAGGCCGAAAAAGATTGTGCCATGTTAGCTCATATTCTGAAAGGAGAGAAGTGTGCTGACTTGGATTTGTAGATCCAGAATATACAAGGAGGCGGGATCCTTGAGTATTTTCGAACTCTTGGATCACATGTGAGCTACGGCAGCCTAAAGACAGTAGCAGGATGGACAGTGGCAGCGAAAGATGAGAAGATAGTGCAGTGGCTAGCAGTACTAGAGCCTGATCAGCATAGAGAGGGAGCAGCAGCATCAACAGTTGAGCAGCAGTAGCGCAATGCACACTGGTGCAGCGCAGTGCAGTGCTCACGCAGTGCAGAGCAACAACAGTGTAGTATTTTCAGAGAGCTAGAACAGAAACTAGCAGCAGTCAGTGTTATTTTCCAGTTGTAGATTTTCTTTTCCAATTTCAAATGTTTTTCTGTTGCAATTAGCAGCAGTGCAACAGCAACGCAGTGCACAAGTAGTGCAACGCAGTGCAGAGTAGTGTTCACGCAGTGCAGAGCAGTGCAGAGCAGTGCTCACGTAGTGCAGCGCAGTGCAGAGTAGTGTTCACGCAGTGCAGAGCAGTGCTCACATAGTGCAGCAGCATGGTTGTAGAATTCAGAGGGAGTTGCAGTACAGTGGCAGTTGGCAGCAACATGCAGAGTCAACAGCAATACAGTTGCAGCATTTTCTTGTGCAGAGTTAGTGAGAAGCATCAACAACACAACAGCAAATGTTCCAGAAGTCAGAGCAGCACATTGAGTTGTTTTGCTAGAGCACTTTCCTCACTAAGAGGGAGTGTTGATTTATGGTAGCATCGGATGTGCTCTAGCCTTGTAACTTTGTATATAGGCTAGGACACATGTATTCCACAAAACCCAGAAATGGTTTTTGAAAATTCCACTTAGAGATGGTTTAATTAAATTAATTAATCGTTTTTTAATATTTTCCTAATTCTAAACTTAGGGAAACTGATTAATTAAAGGGTATTAATTAAACTAAGTGTGAATCTTCTAGATAAAGTCATGGATCACCTCCAAGTTGATCTTAGCCCTTGATTATGTTTTAAGTTTTAACCTTGGTCGTTGAAGGTTCAACAAAAGAATATAAGGAGAGTGAGGGGCCTATGGAAAATAAGAACATTGTGACACTTGAGCCATTGAGCATTTTCGATTTGTGTGCGGAGACACAGCTTTTGATCAAGGATCAAATCACTAGGGTAGGGTTTGCTAAGTGATTGTGATTCAATGATAAGATCCAGAGAGGGGCAGAAGTAGAGATTGGTCAGGTGGACCAAGAGTGCATTGCAAAGAGAGGCAGAGGTGAAGAGGTGACGCATACTCTGCAGGAAATCACGCAGAAACAACGCAGTGTCTCTTGGAGTCAGTCCGGAGATAGCTAGAGGCTGGGGTTCTGAGTCGAGATGGCCAAAATCTAGCTTCAGATCAGCTAGATCAGTTGCAGAGAGGGGTGACGCAATTCCTCGAGCTTGCCCACGTAGGCTTACGCAGATCCAGCGTAGGCAATCACGCAGAGGCAGTGAGGGCTTCACTAACGCTGTCAGATCAAACGAAGACTTGCAGAAGTGAGGTATATCTCACATTTCTCACCAGATTGTCTATATTTCTCTAAAGGGTTTGCCGAATGTGGGCACCCTAGTTGTATTCAAGATTCTACTGGTTAATAATACAAACCCTCAGATCTGCTACACCAGTTTTCCCAAGTTTGGTTTTTCCAGGGACTTAGTCCAAAAATAACTGTCACATGTGGATGTTTTTCATTGTATTTTGTTCATATTGTTTCAACACTTAGATTTATTTCCGCAACATGATTTGTGTAGATTTCTTTAGAAATTACTTTGATATT
Organism: Pinus albicaulis; assembly: GCA_034641835.2. Classification (NCBI taxonomy): domain Eukaryota; kingdom Viridiplantae; phylum Streptophyta; class Pinopsida; order Pinales; family Pinaceae; genus Pinus; species Pinus albicaulis. The sequence goes on from CM076570.1 coordinate 1,284,266,198, forward strand.
TCACAGTAATGAAATAATTATGTAACATAATAGAAGAAGTAATTCAGATTTGTTGCAGTAGGAATCCGGATCTAGGATTTTTCACACATCCAAGTGTTGGAGGTGCTCCTCCCATGTTCGACTGTAAATGAGTATATCATCAAAAAATACTATGACAAAATGTCTCAGTTGTCCACAGAACACATGGTTCATACTAGACTGGAAGGCAGTGAGAGCGTTGGTTAGCCCAAAAGGCATCACCAAGAACTCGAAATGTTCATAACGACAACAGAAAGTGGTATTAGGAATATCTTGCTCCCTCGGGTATTTGGTGGTACCCCGAACGCAGATCTATCTTAGAGAAGTATTTAGCTCCTCTAAGCTCATCCATCAGCTCATCTATGCGGGGACTGGGATACCTGTTCTTCAGAGTCTTCTTATTTAGTGCTTGGTAGTCTATGCACATGCACAGTGTCCAATCCTTCTTCACCAACACTGTAGAAGAAGCAAAGGTACTAGAGCTAGGCCTGATATGCCCCAAACTCAGTAACTCTTGTATAGCCCACTCTATCTCATCCTTATAAGCCATGAGATGCCTGTAAGGTGTGCTGATGATTGCATTTACAGCCTCCTCCAACTCAATAGTGTGCTCAAATCCCTGGCTTGGTGGTCTCCCTGACGGAACATCTCCAAAAACCCCCTGATGTTGCTCCAACAAGGCTAATATGTCTAGGTGTGTAGCCTTAGCCCGTGACCTAGTCTCTGAAATGCATAACTCAACTGCCCACTCCACATCTCCATGTCGCAGATCGGCCTCCATCCTGTGATTTGAAACTGTTTGAGGTGGATAAAAGTGTATCGCCCTCAACAATATTGGCCTCCCATCAAGCCCTTTGAACTCCATCTCCAGCTACTTCCAATCAGTGGTGACCTTCCCCGGTGTGTACAACCATTGAACTCCCAACACCACATTGGTATTTGGAATATCAACAACAAAGAAATGATCGGTAAAAGAGTAGTTCCCCATCTGCGAAGTCAATCCAAGGACATATCTCGTACACTGCATGGTTCGGTTTCTAAGTATCAAAACTGAGAATCCCTCAAACATGGTTGTCTGGATGCCCCTACGCTCCACCATCTCAACATCAAGAAAATTGTGGGTGGCCCCACTGTCAACCAGAACTGACACTGAATGGTCCCCCCGACTCTAAGTGTCAGGTACTTCGACACACCCCGAAGTGAAGCAAGAACTCCTACTGTTGGGGCAAATGGTCCTCCTCCATGTGGGGGTGATGGTGTTCCTCCTGCTCTCGATGGACTTCCCTCATCCCTCGGATCCTCCACTATCTCGGTCTCCTCCTTATTTGGCTCACTATCTGGGAACACCTCAATGAAATGGCCCTTGCCCTTGGTGCGCTTGTGCCCAGGTGCCCAAGACTCCTAGCACTTGAAACACAATCTCCTCCTCTTGAGGTCCCTCCGTGTCTCATCATCCAAATGACCACACCCTCCATCTCTCTATGGTAGCCTCATATCTATGTTCTGTTGTGGGGTTGTGAGTCTCGTGGGAACGAAAGTTCTATTCTTGGGCACTGTGTTAATCATATCCCGAGCTTGAGAGATGGCATCCTGTAATGATGTGGGCTTGTAGGCCCTCACCCGTCCACGCAATGGCTCAGCAAGCCCCTCCACGAATAGCATGATCAACCGGCTCTCGGAAATGTTTGTCACCATCACGGCCAGCCTCTAAAACTCGGTGATGAATGCCTTTGCACTACCTATTTGTCTCAAGTGGGCTAGCTCCCTGAAGTGCAGCTCTGAGTCTTTTCTCTCAAACATCTCCAACAACCTCCAGGTGAACTCCTGGTATGATGTGATGTGGATGTGTCCAAGTGTGATCAGCGCATGGTACCACCACTCTTGGGCGTCCCCTTCCAAGTGAAGGGTGGCAAATCGAATAGCATTTGCTCCCCATCAAAATTTGGAAGTTTGACCTTCCCTGCCAATCTCTGCACATCCTGGCTAGATGATCCTCCTCTGAAATGATATCCAGCCCCCGTGGTACGGATCTCCTTCAGGTGAATGAATTCACCAAAGGACATCACCCGCCTGATCTAGGCATCCAATCCCTCATACTCATCGATGCCTAATACAACTGAATGTACTAGATCTTCAACTGGATTCGGCTCCCTCTCAAGCTCAAGCTCCTCTACGAAGTATGGCATCAATGGTCTACCAACCTGCCCACGTTGTGGAGTGTGGGGGAGTTGGAATATATGACTACTTCCAACTCTAGAAACTCCATCACGCTAAGACTTTGTTGCTCCATTTGGTCTTCCACCCACATGCAATCCCATCACCTGCTGCATCATGTACATCACAATCTGCCCATCTCATCATCTGCTGACTTGCTCTCAGCAGCTCCTCCAAAATCTAGTCAGCGCCCCTCGGACTGAGCTGCTCCTCCTCATCGTGTTGGCCCATTCCTTCCCTCCTAGCTTCTACTTCTGTGTCTAAAAATGGGTCTAGGTTACCTTCTCTCCCACGACCTCTACCTTTGCCTCTGCCATGGCCTCTATGAAAAACCACTCCTGGGTATCTCGGTGGCATCACTTGCTTTTGCTCCCCACCTTAGCCAAGAACATGCTCTGATATCCCTGTAATATTCCAAATTGAAAATTTACAGCAATAACGAAAGACATGCCATAAATTTTGACACAAAATTTTATTAAGCAACACAAGTACAGGAAAATATGCCCAGAACACCAATTTTAGTAAATCAGCTAGAGTACAATATGAGATGGAAGGAGGGCACTTGGGCTTGCACAAGGCAAGCTACAAGCCTCAGGTGATAAACAACAAAAATGTACTATTGTTGCAATGAACTGCTCTCTTGGAAACTGTGTTGTCCTTGGCTTCCTGCATTGTTGGCTAACTTTGACACTTGATTTTCCCACTGAATAGTGCCCAGAAAATTCTAGGAATTTGGGAAGGTGATCCTTGCACAAAACTCAGAAAGAGTTCTCCCTACTTCCAACCTTCAAAATTGGACCCCTCGCAGCTTAGCCCTCCTTTGATTTCGAAAGCTGCTACTGTAGTTGCTCCTGAAGATCTCTACCCTCCAAATCTTCAACAAACCTCCTCAAATATATCTCCTATCAAATCCCCAACACCTCAACTCCCAAATCCTCCCATAAACTTGCCCTCGAAAGAATATCCACAAGTGACAGTGCAGTCCAGGTATGGCTTACGCAGTTTCTGGGGAAGACTGTGTGAATATTGCGCAGACGCTGAATCTCCAAGGCTTCCACCACTGCTACACTTTAGAAATGCTCCTCTAATGACCCCTGTAGCTCCTACGATGATTCTCCACTCAATTCCACTACATAGCAATTCAATTGCTCCAGCTACTGTGCAGAGGGCTCACTAACTGCATCACAACTCCACCTGCAAATGAAGAACCTGTGATTGCTTGCCCCACTAGACACGAGCAATGAAAAATACCCTCCTTGAGTGGCACTTGAAGTCCACTGAAGAATGGGTGAGCTTCACTCCTTGGGAAGCTCCTATGCTAAGCAGCACACTGTTGGCTCAACTAAGCAGCTAAGGCAATACGATTTTCTGAATAATCAAATTTTGCCAATGCCTTCCCCAAACCTTCCTTTTATAAGTGTTGGGCATGCATTTCTTGTGGTTCCCTCCACCAATTTGATTTTCCCAAGGGAATTCGAATTTCTTCCTTCACTAATACGCTTTCCTTGTGGGTCCCATTCTCCACTAGCAATTCGATTTATTTCTTTTTTCCTATGTTGGCCACAAAAGGTAATTTAAGTTACTTAATTCAAAATTGACAAAAATGTATTTTCCCAAACATTAGGAAAATTTAGGAAGGGACATTACAACAGGGGTTGTCACTTTGATCCCCGCCCTCTCCATTCTAGTTGTATCCAAACAGCAGTCTATGGTGTGAATATTTCATCTATCACAACACCTGGAAATTATTCTCCTAATTGTTAATTTTATTTAACAATTTATTTGTAGTTTGCTAAAACAAATACCAAATAATTCACACTGTGATTTTCACAAATAAAACTGCAGAAATAAAATTGTTGGAAATACTGAGAGGGGGGGTGAATCAGTATTTCTTTTCGATTGTTATTTTAACCAGTTAATATTTTTCACAATTACAATCAGAAAATAAATAATAGGAACTTTATTAAGAACAAATGAGGACACCAATCCTCTTTTTACAATAGTTTGAGTACAATAATGTTGAGGGCACCAAGTTCCAACCCTTCAATTTACCAGGCTCCAACTTGTTGCCAAGCTCCAACTTGGGCTTTACGAGGCTCCAACCTTTACGGCTTCAACCCTATCTTCCTCAAGGCTCCAACCTTGTATTTAGAGGCTCCAACCCTTCAACTTTTAACAAATAGAATGTATGAAGGACTTACTTCAATAGTCGAACAACTGCTCCATAAGACTCCACCAGACTTCCTTGTTCACTGTCCAAGGGCTCCAATTACTTCAATGTCCAAAGCTTTAATTACTTCTCTTTCCAAAGCTTTAATTACTTCACTGTCTAGAGCTTCAATTACTTCATTGTCCAAAGCTCCTAATACTTCACTTCAAGGTTTGCTCCAAATGATGCTTTTCCACCTAATGTTGTGAACAAAAGTCAATATTCATAACTGATCAATAGCCCCCACATAAGTCTAAGCCTTCACCAAATCCCAAGCCACCGCAATGACAATAGTGCTCTACAATGGTCATTGTTCGAGCTAAAATACACAGTCCAAACACCTTTTCATAGGTTCACATCATTGTTGATTTGTTGCAGTGTACCAGTCTGACTGTTGATTTGTTGCAGCATACCAGTCTGAGCTTGAAGGAGGTCTAAGACTACAACTGAGCATGAAGGAGCCTTCACAAGTCCAAGTTTGAAAACAATTACTCAGATCCGAGCCCTCCGCTCCAACAGCTCTAAGCCTTGATCAATGATGATTGTCCGAAATCTGAGCTGAGGTGAGGTATTACCACTAGTCTTACGTCAAGGTACTATAATCCTCTTTCCACGGGTTCACAATTACCACAGGTCTCCACACTGTAGTATAGTCTGAGGGTCACAAGTCTTCACTGTAGTATAGTCCGAAGGTAGGCCTCCTCCAGAAGAATTGTGTCATTCTTCTACATCTTGATACTTCGAAGTTTGTCCTTGAGCGCCAACTTTTTGTGGTCACTATTATTCTCGAACAGTTCTGACAGTGCTTTCCACATCACAAACAGAGTTTCCTTTCCATGGAGATTCAAGACAATATGATCTCGTACACCCTCCAACAAGATTCTCCTCGCTTTGGCTACGTCTTTCTTCCACTGAGCACGATTTTGAGCATCAGATTCAAGTGGTTGTGCAACATCTAACCTGATGTATTCTAGCAAACCATTGTCATCCAATATTGCCTCTATGTGGTCGTTCCATGCAACAAAATTAGAGGTGCCTTTCAAGGCATACTCTAGCCTTAGCCCATTGAAAGCCATCTTCTCAGTTCTGAAGAAAACCTGCAACATTGATCCGCAAATTTGAGCTTCTAAGAAACAAATTCGAATTTCTCCTCTACTGTGAATCCAACTCTGATACCATGTATAAATTATGTTGTATATTTGCAACTACTCATGAAGTTTTAACCAAAATCACAAGACACAAACCTACTCTACTATTTTGCGAATATTATTTCACGATATAGAACAAAAATTTCAGATATGCAATAACAAATCACACACATGCAACAAGTATTTTTATCGGAGGAAAGCAATCTGCTAAAAACCCCAATGCCTCTTGCATTAATCAGAAGAATAGAGATGGATTACAATTGCTTTGCTCAACTGTGCTCACCTTGCAAGTGCTCAACCTATCTCACTGCTCACTGAAGGCCTTTGACCCAGACTTAGTCAATTGATGCCTTGGCTTGAGTTTCTCTTTCCTTGTGTTGTTCTTGGTGGAATTAGCCCCTATTTTCAAGGAAATTCCCTCAACTGAATTGCGCAATTCCTCTAGGTCCTTCCTTTGACTTCATGCAAAATTTGTACACTCAGAACTAGTCTACAAATGATGTTATATTGTCTTGGAATCTCCATATCAACTAGGTAACTTGAATTCTCTGCATGAACCAGTTATTTTGGGATGATTGATCAGTTAACTAGATAATCGTTGAGTTTGACTGAAGTCCCACTACACAACTTGACCCTCCACTAGTTCTTCCAACAGTTGGAACTAGTTTAACTGGAAACAACCTTAGATAACTAACCTTAATTGCTACAAATTAGCAATCACACATGCTAAACTGAACTCTAACTCCTCCAACTCGATTTTACTGAGTAAACTGGGTGACACAAGCCATGTCACTCAACTTAACATCATCCAAGTTGTCTACCGATGTGGAAATTCGAATTTTCTCAATTTAATCAAGGCAAAATCAAATTGAGAATTTCTTGCTGCAATTTTCAATAAATTGATCCCCTTTGAGAAAGATCTCATCAAAGCTGCGAATGATTTTGCCTCTCTTGAGGGTCCATCTACAAATTGGGGCATAATGGGATGACTAGAATGATCGGTTATAGGTTGGATCTCTGGTTGGTTTGTGTATGCATGTGTTTGACTCCCTTCGTTGGTCTAGGATCCTCATTTCCCATTATTGTCCTGCCTTCCCTGGTTCTGTAAATGAACACTAGCCAACTATGCCAACATGTCCATCATGAGATTTTGTTTCCTGGCTAGCTCTACCAATGTTAACTCCTTGTCCCCTTGTTCAAGCCCCTCCACATTCTCTTTAATATCCATGGTTTCTTCCCCCCAATTATCACGCTCTCTAGTGTGCTCTAGTTTAGTATCTAAAAAAGGGTTAGGCCCTAAGCTTCTACCTTGGCCCCTACCTCTATGAAAGACTACACCCCCACAACGAGGTGGCATCACAAATTCCTGCTCCCATCACTAGCCAAGAACATGCTTTGATACCACTATAGTATTCCTAAACAGAAATTAACAGTAAATAACAGAATAATGAACTAGGAACATTTATATAAATTAAAAACCATGCGCACAAAACAGGACACCAAGAAATCTAGCAAAACAACTGAGCCATTTTATTAATGATGAAAATTTGTGTACACAAATGAGTAGGAATGATAGAACATGTGCTTGCTATGCAATCTATGCAAAACCCAGTTGATATGTCTTGGTCCCAGATGAGGAAATGGCCCCAGAAGAGGAAATGTGCATTGCCTAGAAAAAAAATTGTTGGATGCGCACTAGAACTAATGGTTCTACTCTGAATATTGCTCGAAATTCCCTGAAACTTTAGCCCCGAACTCCTGGATCTTTGGCTGGCTGTATGCACTGCTGGAAAACACTACTCCTGAAATACCCCAAATCCTCCAATAAAAAGAGGTCTCCAATGCTACATCGTGAAGTTTACCTTCAGAAACCCCAATCCATTTAGCCTTGGCCCTTCAAATCTGCTCCTCTCCTACACCCTATGTAGGCTCTGCTCAAAAACCCCCAATCACTGCCAAAAAAGATGAACTCGGTCCACAAGAAAGGCCCAACACCAGCCTTGCACAATATTACCAAAATTCCAACACCAATAGAAAATTCTCCTGCAATTTGTCAACTCATCCAACTCACTATAGTTGCCCCCAAATAATGCTACACGAATTGCCTTTGTGCCTAGGAAGTACATACAACTAGAAACTATGTTGCAATGTAGCTGCTTAGAATCCCGTAAATAGACTCCCCAAATTCCCACTAGGGAGACACTAAAAGTTCTTCGAAGATAGTGTGGAATTTCGCCTGATATCCCTGTGTTCAATAGCACTCCAACTCTTGCACTAAGCAGTTCCAAGAGGGGTTGAATTTATGAAATATGATAGTGAAAAGATAATCCAAAATGCATCCTTGTCGCCTTCTATAGTTATGGTCTCCTTCTCTCTCCTTGGTGGCTCCCACAATCCACAAATTCATCCCCCTTCACATTCGAATTGCCACCTTTGGTGGCCCCCACAATCCACAAATTTGTCCCCCTTCACATTCGAATTACCACCTTTGGTGGCCCCCACACTCCCCTCAGAATTCAATTTTTCCCTCTAGCCATATTTCCTAAGTCCAAAATGCCCAAAATTTTCCTCATCTCCAAAATCACAATTTTTTGCTAAACTTTAGCAAATTATGAAATTAGGGATATCACATTGTTGAAATTTGATGACTAAAAAGCTTCCTGCAATCCCGACCCGGTTTTAATTTCACCTTATCACCCCCATTCAGTTAAATTCTCTTTCCCATAAACATACAATCAACATATAGAATTTTGGAAATGAAATTTTTAGATTAAAACACATGGGACTGTCAACACATGCTAAAAATAAATATGGACATAAATAGACCAGCAACATATAAAAATACATAGATTTTGGTCCACTTAGACCCAGGCAAAACCCCTTCAATCTTCTCCAGGGAAAACCTATTAGAGAGCTCTTCAAATTTATTTATCTTTCAAGTTCAGGAAAAATACATTTGCAGACAAAACAAAACAGCAAAATACAACTTATCTCTTCAGCCCAAAACTCCTTGAAAACCGTGCCCACTTTGCCTTGATTTCCATGCCCACTTGAAGCTGAAAATATGTACTGTACATATATGGACTGTACTATATGGATTTTTTTTAAATCAAAAAAATTTCTCGAACTACGTGCAACTCACAGCATTAAATGATGTTTGTACTGTACCTTCTGTTTCTTCTATGCCTTGATTTCCATGCCTAGCTTTGCTCAGAAATCACTCCTTCAGCTTGCTATAACAAATTTCTCCTTCATAACTTTTCTCCAACCCTCAGCCTCCTTTCCCCAATCTACTCATGAAGAATGAATGCAGTCTCTCTTTTCTTTTCCCCCTTTTGTTTCCCTAAATGACTTTTGGGCAACCCTAAGATCTAATGGCTCAAATTCATTTAGATCAAGGGATGAGAATAAATGTGCATTTAATTCTCACTTTCTATTTTTCAACTCACCCATTAAATAAAGTAACCACATTGTACTTCATGTCTAAATTCATTTTTCACTTTATAATTTAACATTGACTTTACCACTTATAAAGTCTCTTTTCACTTTATAATTTAACAATGACTTTACCACTTATAAAGTCACTTTCACTTTATAAAGTCACACTTAGGAAAAGAATTATTTTGGACATTTTTCCCTAGGTAGAGACTAACCCATGGGAAACCACTTGTCCAAGGTACATTAAAAACCAACACTCCCTCTTACCAAGGAAAGTGTTTCTCACCACACCCATCTTGTCCCTGAAATGAACATGCTTGCCTCTTGGCAAGGACTTCGTGAGAACATTGGCCACCTGCTCATCTGTCAATATATACTCCAACTTCACTACCCCCTTCTGAACATAGTCCCTGATGAAATGATATCTGATGTCAATGTGTTTTGACCTGTCGTGAAACACTAGATTCTCCGTCAGTTTTGCAACTTTGATTATCATAGTGAATTACCGTCGGTCTCAACTCCTGATCAAATAGGCCATACAACAACTTGCGAAGCCAAATGGCCTCACAACTAGCCTGGCTAGCGGCCATATACTCAGCCTCAGAAGAGTTCAAAGCAACTAACTTTTGCTTTCGACTGAACCATGACACAACTGCCAAACCCAATCCAAAGCAACACCTTGAACTGTTTTTCCTGTCAGAAGCACAGCCTGCCCAATCTGAATCTGTGTAACCTACAAACCTCACTCCATCTCCCCGCCTATAGCCTAGAACATAATCAACAATGCCCTACACGTAGCGAAGAATGTGCTTTGCAACTACCCAGTGCACCCTCCTGGGCTCAACCATGAACTGGCTAAGTGTGTTCACTGCAAAGCATATATCTGGCCTAGTCTTGACCAGATACATCAAGGACCCAATAAGCTGCCTATACAATGTGGGATCCACCAAACTAGAATTTGAAGCATGAAGCTTCTTCCAATTGGTGATCATAAGTGTAGACATGGGTCTACAATCTGCCATGTGAAATATGCTCAACACATCCACAGCATACTGCCCCTGCCCCAGAAAGATATGCCCCTACCCTGCCACACCTCAAGCCCCAAAAAGTAATGCATCAACCCAATGTCCTTCATCACGAACTCCATAGCAAGATCCTCCTTGCAACCACTAATCAGTCTCTCTACCCTAGTAATGAACAAGCCATCAACATATAGCACAAGAATGAGCGGATCATCCCATACAACAATGTAGTATAGATTTGGATCTGCATCACTCCTCATGAAACCCATCTGCTGCAAGTAAGTATCAATCCTCAAATACCAAGCTCTCGGAGCTTGCTAAAGTCCGTACAGTGCTCGCCTCAATAGGCATACATGGGTCTCCCACCCAAGTACCTCAAAGCCCTATGGCTGCTCAACATACACCTCCTCCTCTATAACTCCGTTCAGAAATGCAGTCTTCACATCCATCTGATGGATCTGCCTACCAATTTCTACAACAATAGAAATAAGAGACAGGATAGAAGTGTACCAAGCTACAGGAGCAAAGGTCTCATCATAGTCAACTCCCTCTATCTGTGAGAACTCTCTAACCACAAACCTCGCATTGAACTTCTCAATGTTGTCATCCGCAACATGCTTGATCTTGTAGAGCAACCTAGAAGTCACAACTGACTTTCCCTCAGGCCTAGGCACCACCTCCTAGACATTGTTCTTAATGATAGAGGCATGCTCCTCCACCATAGCCTCTCTCCATACCTCTTGGCTGGCAGGAGTCAACAATGCTGGTAGCCTTGACTACATAACTGCAAAACCGCTCAGGTGGCACACTCTCCCTGTTCACCCTCTTCGGAGGACCAACGCACTCTGCTTCCTTCAAGGTGTCTTGAAGACTTGAGCCTCCTCTTCCCTGAAGAAGATTCCCCATAAGGTACCTCATCCTCTGGGCCCAGTCTGGTGAACCTGAAGATCTGCCAACTAACCCTGCTGTGCTTGTACCAGCACCTGTCCTCGAAGAACTTGTACCGGCACCTGTGCCTATGTCAACTGAAGAACCATGTGAACTTTGTACCGGTGGACTCCCTAAAGAAGTGCTCGGTGAACTCGCCATTGGTGCCCTAGCTGTCACTGACACTAAAGAACCTCCTGTACCAATTGATCCAGAACCCTGAGGTCCTTCTCCCTATACCTAACCTCCCTGCTGAGGAGAAGTCTGTGACTCTCTCTCATCATACTCCTGTGATCTCCGATAGGCCCTCTCCTCCTCGAACCTCACATCCCTCCTAATCACAACTCTCCGTTTAGAAGGAATGAAAAGCCAATAGGCCTTTGAAGTCTCGTTGTAACCCATAAAGATACCCTTCTCTGCCATGGGTTCCAATTTCGTCCTCTGCTCCTTGGGGATATAAGAATATGTGAGACATCCAAAGATACGAAGATGTCCCACATGAGGCTTCTCTCCAGTGAAAGCCTCCTTCGTTGTTATATTCCCCAATCCTCTGTGAGGACTCCTATTCTGAAGATAAACAGCAGTATTGAAGGCCTTAGCCCACAAAAACAAAGGCAACTCCTGATCATGAATCATTGCTCTAGCAGCTCCAATAATAGCTCTTTTCTTCCTTTCAGACACCCCATTCTGTTGGGGTTTGTAAGGAACGGTGAACTCTGTCCTAATGCCCTCATGTGCATAGAAAGTCAGAAAACCCACCATCGAAGTACTCATGACAATTGTCTGACCTCAAGACCCGAATCTTCCTACCTGTCTGCTTTTCCACAAGCTTTGAACTTTTTAAAGCCACTGTAGACCTCACCCTTAGTCTTCAGGAAATATATCCAAGTCCTCCTAAAGTAGTATCCATGAGACATATGACCACTAACATCAGTATGAATCAAGTCTAGTATATCTGTAGATCTGTTGTCGCTCGTTGGGAATGGTAACTTGGTGTACTTTCCCAAAGCACACCCTCTGCAGACCTCATAATGCTCGACACTGAAATCAGAAACTCCAGTAGTGATCTCCCCCATAACTCTCAAAGCTCCATGATGCATATGCTCCATCCTCCGGTGCCATAACATGCACAAATCTCTATTGTTGGTGTTACTAGTGTGAGTGCTACCAAATGTGCTACTCACCAATGCTCTTGCCGACTGAAAACTGAGCCTGTATAGTTTCCTAGAGCGGACTCCAATCACTTTGGCCGAAATGAAGGAAGCTCCCCTGGGATGCATCAATACCTGCCCTCTTGAGAAAGTTACGCAAAACCCCTTCTCCTCCATAGCAGACATTGAAATCAAGTTCTTCTTCATCCCCGGAACATACAAAACATCCATGACCTTCAAAGGAGGCAAAGAATCCCTCTCAAAGGTCACAATCATAGTATTAAAAACTGGAACCGATGACCGAACCGGTGAACCTAATGAACCGATAACTAGATCGGAACTGACGTAACCGGTACTGGTCAGGTCTAAATGAACCGGTTTTAAAAAAATACATTAAATAATTATTTTTTAATAAAAAAACTATTTTTAAGATTTGCAACCATGATTCCAAGCCAACAGAGACAAAATATGCAAAGTTTGCTCATTTATATACCATGCAAAGGTGAATATATCAAATGGCACCGAGTGCAATACATATCATCGAAAAATACATAAGCAATGAGGCTCCAAATGGCCCATAAAGTCCAAAAACAATGCTACAAGCTATGAGGCCATTGGCCTAATAAAAGACTACACATGAATCATGATCAATCATCAAATTCATCATCGCTACTAGACACAGGATCAACATCGGAAACTGCATAGACATCATCTAGATCAGAGTCTGAGGATGCCTCAGCCTTAGGCTCATCTACAACCTCAATACCACTGCCACCAATAACAATAGAAGTGGACCCAATGAAAGCACGAGTTACTTGAGCTGCATGACTAGTGCCTTCCATAGGTTGTTTGCCTTTCCTTGATGCAGCTACCAGTCCTGGGTCTCCGTCTGATGGCGCCACCAAATCTGCTTCAAATTCACCCCCCGCTAATGCTGCATCAAAATCAAAATCTGCCTCAAACACTGGATCTTCAGTCTCCTCCACCCATTCTGATGTTGGATCAATATCATCCAACACAATGGGATCTAGATCAGGTGTTTTGTTCATCAGTTGGTTCTGCCTCAAGCGAAGGTTGTATTGCACAAACACAAGATCATTTAACCATTTTTGTTCCAAACGGTTTCTCTTTTTTGTGTGTATGCGCTCAAAAACAAACCAATTGCGCTCACAACCTGAATCACTGCAAGTTTGGCTGAGGATTGTAATTTCAAACTTTTGCAATTAAGGACATTGGCCGCCAAATGACTCCCACCAATGTGCTCCAAATAAAAAGACATTCATTAGTAACATAGTTCATTTCAGTACTTATTTACAAACAATTTAACTTGAAAAGAAAAACAAATTGGAATTGCTTACCTGGTTGATCCACATCTCTTGCCATTTTGCCATTTTCGCCAAGTTCTTTCCAAAGGTACCAGCTGCCATACTGAAAAGAGTAAGTTGTTTATGTGTTTCCAAAAGGTCTGCACGAATAGGGACCATGCACTCCAAGCAATCAATCAATCCAGATCTGACCTCCCCATCCTACTGATCTCCTAGCCGAGCTTTATAATGATACTTTGGGTTCAAAAAATACCCAGCTGCATGTATAGGACGATGGGGTTGATTGTTCCATCTGTTATCAATGATCTCCCATATCCGGCCATATTTAGCTAACATGTCCTTGTAAACTGCCCATATCTGCTCCTTTGCCTAATCCATAGCCTCATAAATGTATCCCAATGCCATCTTTTCCCCATCCACCACCCTTAGCACCTTAACAAGGGCCTCAGCAATTTTTACCAGCTCTAAAGACCTTTTCCAAAAATAATTGTCAAAGACTTTCTTTTTGGTGTCTTTTCCATCTTGTCTACGAGCCCACCGGGATTCAGTCCAATCATCAAAAGAAAACATTTTCTGCAGGTTTTTCTGTTGAGAATTGAGACATTGCAACGTGAGGAAGTGAGTTGCAAATCTCGTAATGGCAAGCCTAACAAGCTCTTTGCCCCCGGTGTTTTTCCTCATTAGGCTCAATACCCATGAGTGGTTGTAAATGTATTTTGTAATTCACTTGCCATGCTCTACAGTGTTTTTTACCCAATCCACTTTGCCTATGTCCTCAAGCATGAGGTCTATGCAATGTGCAGCACATGGAGTCCAAAATATGGTATTATACTTCGACTCAAGCATCTTTCCAGCAAGAACATAGTTTGAGGCATTATCTGTGATGGCTTGCACAACATTCTGCTCCCCCACTTCTTGAATAATCTCATCCAAAAGCTCAAATAGAAGGGTTGCATCCTTCACCTTATCAGATGCATCAACTGATCTCAAAAACATTGTTCCTCGAGGGCAAGAAAATGATAGTGCGGTTCTTTCCATCAGTCCATCCATCTGACATGATGGAACAACCTGTTTTGAGCCAAGACTCATTATATTCAGCCAAATACTCATCAATATTACAAATCTCTTGTTGCAAAAGAGATCCCCTCAAGTCATGCACAGTAGGACCTTTGAAGCCCTTTCCTGTAGCTAAAACAGAGTCCCACATAGCTTGGTAATAAGGTGAGTGGGCAGCATTAAATGGGATATCTGAATCATACCACCATCTAGCAATGTACTGATAAGAAGTTTCTTTGCATTGTTTTTTCCAATGTTGATCCAAAGGGGGTTGACGACTTGGCTGGGAGGAAGTGGCTGTGGGATTAGTAGTGGATGAGAACTAACTCTAGATTTTGGGTCTCTTTGTTGGTTTTGATTTTTGGCCAACAGGAGGAACATAGTGAAAGGGGTCATTGGTGGAAGGGATAGAAGTGGAGTCTTGAATCTCATAATCATCATACCCACTCTGTCTCATCATATCTATTAGTTCCCTCTTCCTTGCAATTTCATCTTGGATGGCCTTCTCCCTAGCCTTAGTCTCCTCAAACTTTTCAAACTTGGCAAGGTATTCTGCCCTAACCAGACCTATCACTTCATTAGGTGCATCACATGGCTTTACTTGGCCTCTTATCCCAGCCAAGTGTTTTTTCAATCTAAGAATACCCCCACCTCCAATACATTTTTCACAAAATTTGCATATCATCTTTCCATCAACCACATCATAATGGGCCCATGCACTGTCCTTGGTTTTTGGAGCCATCTTGACTTGAAATAATTGAAATTTGGAAATAAATATGCCATTTAAGAAAAAATTGCAGCTAAGGTAAATGGACAAATAAGGCTAAATTTACGAAACAAAATGCACATTCAAACATACAAAATTTGATAGCATAGGACTAGAGATTTGAGAGCAATATCATAGCTAAACACATGAGAAAATAAATACATGAACAACAATGAAATGATGGATTTTTCAAGTGGGAATCCTTACCTTGCAATGCAAACTAGCTTCCTTAGCGTCCTCTTGAAGATGCCAACTCTATTGACACCTCCAAACTATGTCCGAGATGTTAGAGTCAAGCAACGGAAAAACAATAAACACACACAGCAATCAAACATGAAGACAACAGATTTAACGTGGTTCACCCAACCAATCTGGGCTACGTCCACCAAACAAAGGCATCGGCAATCTCATTCATCAACAGCAGAATTACTCATCTGCAATTCTCTTCCACTCACCTCACATCTCTCATGCTCATTTGCCTCTACGGGCTTACATTTTATAGCTGGGAGTAGAAACTGAATCATAAATTCAATCACAACAAAATAGGATGCAATAACTCCACATTAGGATTAGATGGAGTCAATTTAGCAACAAATCCTATTGTTGTCATATTTATGAGATTTTCTTCAAATTATTATTAGAAATCTCAACAATCTCCACCTTGACAACAATTAGCCCGATACCCTGTTCCATTATTATTTTTATCTTTTCTGCAAGCCAAGAGAAGCCAGACACCATCGTAGCTTCTCTAATAAAACTGGTTTCATGAATATGTCTACATAGTTTTCCTTTGTATGCACTTTTTCAAGAGAGACTCCCCGTTCAGTGATAACCTGTCTTACAAAATGGTACTTGATAGGTATATGCTTTGATTTACTATGATAGGTCGGATTTTTAGCCAAGTGAATTGCACTTTGACTATCACAAAATAGCTTTATGTTGTCCAGCAACCTACCAAACTCACCAAACAAACCTTTCAACCAAACCGCTTCTTTGCAAGCATGTGAAGCAGCGATGTATTCTGCTTTAGTAGTGGATAAAGCAACAATGTTTTGTAGCTTTGACATCCAGCTTATAGCTCCACCTGCAAGAGTAAAGACATATCCTGAAGTTGACCTTCTCTTATCCAAATCACCTGCAAAATCGGAATCAACATATCCAACAAATTCACATTTGCTATAAGGAGAGTAATAATCATCAGGCTTCCTCTGGATACTCCATACCATTTCAACAAGCCATCAGTGTTCTTCTGATTTGCTTATACACCTACGAGAATCGAATCATATGTGAAATATTTGGTCGTGTACAAACCATCACATACAACAAACAACCTACTACATTGGCATATGGAATTCGAGACATATATTCATTTTCTTCATTTGTGTTAGGACATAAACTTGAAGAAAGCTTAAAATGGGAAGCTAAAGGGACTGAAACAGGCTTCACATTGTTCATACCAAACCTCAAGAGTATTTTCTCAATATACTTATGTTGTGATAACCACAACTTACCATTGCTCCTGTCTCTGAAAATCTCCATGCCCAAAATCTATCTTGTTGCTCCTAGATCTTTCATATCAAACGTCCTAGCCATCTGAGCCTTTAACCTGTTGATCTCTGTTATGCTTTTGCTTGCTAAAAGCATATCGTCAACATATAACACTAAGATAATGAACATGCCATTACTCAATTTCTTAAAGTAAGCACAATGATCATATTCACTTCTTATATAATTTTGACTCATCATGAAAGAATCAAATTTCTTATACCATTGTCAAGGCGACTGCTTCAGACCTTACAATGATTTCTTGAGCCTGCAGACAAATTTCTTGTTGCGATTTGGAACAAACCCTTTCGGTTGTTCCATGTAAATCTCCTCATCTAAATCTCCATGTAAAAATGCAGTTTTAACATCTAGTCGCTGTAATTCTAAAACAAGTAAAGCAACTAATGCTAACACAATCCGAATTGAAACAATTTTAACAACCAGTGAAAATATCTCATGAAAGTCAATTTCTACTTTCTGAGAAAAACCTTTCGCGACCAGCCTTGCTTTGTACCTGTCTTCTGTATCATCAACACCCCTTTTCAATTTGTAAACCCATTTACATCCTACAGTTTTTCTGTCCTTAGGAAGTTCAACCAGGTCTAATGCCTTCATCTCATCCTTCACAGCCTCTTTCCACTTATTACTGTTAGAACCTTCTACAGCTTCCTGATAGCATAAAGGTTCATCATCATTAGCAGTTAAAGCAACTGAAGTAACATAATCATCATACCTTTTAGGAGGACGTCTGATTCTCGTGGACCTCCTTAAAGATGTTTCTGGTTCTTCCACAATTTGCTGATTATTATCTGTAGGAACTTCTTCATGATCTGTGTTTGAAACATGTTCATGATCTGCATCTCAAACTTGTTCATCTGGACTATCATCAGTATTTGAACTGGTTTCAAACTGAATATGTTGAAACTTAGGTACATTATCCTGTTTCAATTTATCATCTACATCTAGATTATCGAGTGAAGATTCATTGAATTTAACATCTCTGTTAACGATGATCTTGTGAGTAGTAGGATCCCACAACCTGTATCCCTTAATCCCATCACCATATCCAACAAAGATATATCTTTTTGATTTTAGGATCTATTTAGAACGTTGATGTTTCTGAATTAGAGCATATGCATCACAACCAAAACTTTCAGTTTAGAATAATCACAAGGATGACCTTTCCATACCTCTTGAGGAATTTTGCGTCCTATTGCAGTTGATGGTGATCGATTTATCAAGTAACAAGTCATAGAAACCGTTTTTTTCCACAATTCCTTCTGCAAATTGGTGTTACTAAGCATTCTTCTTGCTCTCTCTAAGAGAATCCTGTTCATGCGTTCAACAACTCCATTTTGCTGAGGAGTATATACAGTAGTTCTATGTCTTTCGATCCCAACTTCCTTGCAATAATTATCAAATTCCTTTGAAGTAAACTCACCACCATTGTCAGTTCTTAAACATTTAATGGTTCTTCCAGTGATGTTTTCTACTAATGCTCTAAACTGCTTGAAAACTGTGAATACATCAGACTTTTTCTTTAACATATAGACCCACACTTTTCTAGAGAGATCATCAATAAAAGATACAAAATATGATGATCCTCCATATGAGATTGTAGGAGATGGACCCCAAACATCAAAATGGATATAATCAAGGATTCCCTTACTAGTATGTTTTCCAGTTTTAAACTTCTGCTTGCTTTGTTTCCCATATAGACAATGTTTGCAGAAGTCTAACTTAGAAGATTTTAAACTAGGAAGTAACTTACGATCAAATAAAATTTGTATTCCTCTTTCGCTCATATGGCCCAACAGTTGATGCCATAAACGAATAGAATTACTGTTGTTTTCAGATACTATAGAAACATGATCTGACTCTGTTCTTCCTTCTAACTGAAAAAGATTTCCAACCTTCTTTGCTTTCATTACTAGTAAAATTCCTTTATAAACTTTCATTACTCCACCTTGAATAAAGGTTTTATATCCATTTGTGTCTAGCACTCCTAGAGAAATGAGGTTTTTTCTGAGTTCAGGCACGTGTCTTACATCAGTTAATATTTTATTTGTCCCATCAAACATTTTAATTTGGATGCTTCCAATTCCCACAATATTACATGAGACATCATTTCCCATGTAAACCACTCCATCATTGATTGATTTATAAGATTTAAACCACTCTCTATGAATGCACATGTGATTTGACGCACCAGAATCTAACAACCAATGTCAATCATGATTAGACAAACTAACTAATAACACTTCATCACTCATACCTGAACCGGATGCCGAACCTGTATCTGTCGCGTTTGCTTCTTTCTTTTTTGTCGAAGAGTCTCCTTTGGATGTTTGCTGTCTCTTCCAACAGTCCTTCTTCAAATGTCCTGATTTGCCACAAAACCAACGCTTTACCTTACTCTTCTTCCCTTTCGATTTTGACCGTGAGTTGTTCTGCTTACTGAAGCGTCTTTCTTTAGAACGACCTCTAACCATCATTGCTTCTGATGTAGAGGTTTCTGAATTTGACCTTTTCCTTGTTTCTTCAGATAACAAAGCTCCAACAACATCATCAAATTCAAGGGTTTCTGATGAACTAAGACTTATAGAAGTAACAAAATGATCCCATGAATCGGGCAACGAGCATAATAAAGTTACAGCTTTATCTTCTGAATCAAATTTTACATCTATACTATCTAACTGCACCAGAAGAGTATTAAAGGTATTCAAATGATCAGTTATTGATATACCTTCCTTCATGCGCAAGCTGTACAACTGTCTCTTCAGAAGAATCCTATTGGTTAAGGATTTTGTCATGTACAGCATTTCAAGCTTTGTCCACAAACCAGCAGCAGTTTTCTCTAACACGATGTTAAACAAAACATCATCCGCCAAACACAATCGAATGCCACTCAGTGCTCTTTCATCGACGTCACTCCATTCGTCATCTGTCATGGCGCAAGGTTGTTTAGCTTTTCCCAAAAGTGTCTTCGCCACACCTTGTTGCACGAGTAGATCATGCATCTTAACTTTCCAAATCTCGAAGTTATTTTTCCCATTAAACTTCTCAATCTCAAACAAAGCACTTTGAGTTTTTGCCATTTAACAATAGAAACAGCACCACACGCAGTTAATTAAAAAATGCAGAATGACACAGATGTTTCCTTGATTAGTGGTACTCAATCGTTATGCAAAAAAAGAAAACAAGCAGATAGCAATACAGTACATGACCTCTCTTTGCTCAAATATTTTCAATTTCTTCAAATATTAATCTGCTCCTTCAATTCCAATCTATACGCTTAGATGAGAAATATATTATAAATAAGCAAATGAATTCATTACTTATTCAGATATGCGCATCTTCGTTCCGGGCCTGATGCTGCCACCAACATTTTCACATATTAATCCCAGCTCGATCCATGCACGCCAACAGTCTTCACGCACGCACTGATCTCTAACGCAGCTTTCACGGTCATGTGACTTGCCGTTTCATATGGCTTGCCGTGATTTTTATACCGATTGCAATATCCTTTTATCCACTAACAATACCACTGGAATCTTTCTCGTGCTGCAGGATGACCTTACAGGTTATTCATAATAATAACGCACAAGCAACAACAAAAAAATGAATCGAATAAACCGAAACCTGTCTCCACCTTTGCGCAAGCTGGTCTTTGACACGCAGATCTAACACTCTAGCTCACCGCAGATATATCTTTCACAGGTTGCTTGATCCACGCACATACATGTATGGATCCATGCTCGAGCAGTTGGCTGCCAAGCACAAAGTCGTGATCTGCATCAAGCAGAAGTACATTCGTTACAAACCCTTCACGCCTGTCTCCTTTACGCTCACAGATGCCAATCAACACAGCTTCACACCGCAAACTTTCAACTCGCCACGTACCCGTCCCAGCACCGGCTCTTAAAACTCTGCTCAGCTATGTTTATTTCATAACTGCAACGCTGATTCCATTTGGAAATCGCAACACATTCTCATTCAATTCTCTGCTTAGCTGTGAAACAGCAGACTCCATCCCACGCACAAGAGCAGAATCTATCGCTCACAAGAGCTCCGATACCAATTTGTTAGAGTCAAGCAGCAGAAAAACAATAAACACACACACAAATCAAACATGAAGACAACAGATTTAATGTGGTTCACCCAACCAATCTGGGCTACGTCCACCAAACAGAGGCATCGGCAATCTCAATCATCAACAAAAGAATACAATAGCAGAATTACTCATCTGCAATTCTCTTCCACTCACCTCACATCTCTCATGCTCATTTGCCTCTACGGGCTTACATTTTATAGCTGGGAGTAGAAACTGAATCATAAATTCAATTACAACAAAATAGGATGCAATAACTCCACATCAGGATTAGATGGAGTCAATTTAGCAACAAATCCTATTGTTCTCATATTTATGAGACTTTCTCCAAATTATTATTAGAAATATCAACATGAGATAGCTCCAACTCCAACTCCAAGCCTCCAAAATCACTGCTCCGACAAACACTCAACACTCTCCAAGCTCTCAATCAAACTCACAAACTGCAAATGAGATGGTGTGAGACAAAGGAGAGGTTGCCCCTGCTTGTAAAAGATTGGGGAGGGTGTTTTTGGAGGGAAACAACCCTCCCCTTCCCTCCATATCAACCCTAAACCTCCTTGTTGGCCGTGCGTGGGTCCCCGCAGCAAAAGAGGTGCTGACAGGCCAGTTAAGGACGGAACCGGCCAGTTTATTCATAAACCAACCGGTTTCATCCTTAACCAGTCGGTCAGCACCAATTAACCGGTCTTTTCAGGCGACAGGGAGGGTATAACCAAGTTTTCCAACTGGTTTGGACCGGCTAGCCTTCTGACCGGCCGGTTTGACCAGTTTTCAGTTCAAACCGGCCGGTTTTTAACACTATGGTCACAGTCCCCACACCAATAGCTCTCACAGTGCGGTCATCTCCTAGTACAATCTCAATATCAAGTGCCCTCTCTGCAAGCTCTGAAAAGATTTCCCTTGCACCTGTAGGCTGTCATATGGCAGGAAGCCTCGTTGTCTATGTACCACACATTGGATGATGTACTCCTACTAGATGTAGAAGTAATAAATGCAAAGTCCCTGTCAAACTGTGAAGCAAAATGCTCCACCTCTGCTGAAGTTGCAGTACCCTTCTTCCCCTTGTTTTTCCTCTCAGGATGCATAGCAGCATAATGTCCCATATTCTAACATGCCCAACATTTGACTTTGGACATATCTGTATCTTCCTTCTTCTTCTTCTCCTTTCCCTTAGCCCCATCTAATGAGGGCCCTTTCTTGGCCTTCCCTTTGTTCTTCCCCCTGGCTGTCAAGGCTACATCCTCCTCATCTGCTATCTTCACCCCACCACTGCCAGTCTTTCGTATCTCATGCTACACACAATCATCCCAGAATCTGTCCCAATTGAGAAGATTCTCCCTAGAGGTAACAACATCTCCAAAGACCTCCCAAGACTTAGGAAGTCCCGCTATAGCTATCCTTACTGACTCTGTGGGTGCAACTGCCTCACCAATAGTAGTCAAATCATCACGTACATGTTTGAACCTGGCAAGATAATGAACTACACTTTCAGCCTTTGTCATCCTAATGTTCTTCAATTGTTCTTTGAGTACCATCTTCCTGCTCTAAGTGGTACTCTGATAGAGAGTGGTTAGAGTTGTCCCAAGGTTGCACGAAATGGGGAAACGGAAACGAGTTTCCAAAACGGGAAGCAAAGCGAAACGCGACCTCCCCAAATTTTGGAAACGGGGAAACGCAGTATATATATATATATATATATATATATATATATATATATATATATATATATATATATAATTTAAACTTATATTATAATTTAGGACATTTAAGAAATGTTATGTGAAATCATACAAGTTTAAAACATACATGATAAATCATAAATTCAAAGCATAAACTATTACAAATTTACAAGTTACAACACATTTACTCATGAATGATCATTTATAACAAACACATAATAAAAATAGCAATATTGGAACCTCCAAAACCAGCCTTTATTATATATCAAAATATCAAAATCAACCTTTATTATATATATGAGGCTGCAAGTACAATAAAGTCAAAAGACTAATACTCATTATCAGAATCCTCATCAAATATAGCAGCAGAAGCATGCTCAGCAGTGGATGGTGTAGCTGAAGAAGATGTTTGGCCAATTCCACTTCTATGATCCTGGTCCTCAATATTCAAGGCAACAAGAGAGAGATCCAAATCAGGATTTTTTGGTTCCACATCCCACTCCTTAGAAGGACCATTGCCATATTCTAGACCCCTACGAGATGCAAGCCGAAGGTTGGAGTGCACATAAACAAGATCCTTTGCCTTCTGTGAGCCCAACCTGTTGCGCTTCACAGAATGAATAAAACCATAGGTGCTCCAATTCCTTTCTGCTAATGAAGAGCTTGCCACTTGTGAAAGGACGCAAATGACAAGGTTTTGCAAATGCACACCATTTGCTCCATGACAAATCCACCACCTAACTGGATTCATGGTGCTTCTCTCTTCCAAAGATGATATATTTGAATAATCATCTATACCTGCAGCAAAACTGGCAAATTATTCCTTCACCTCCCTGTGTAGATGAGCTAGAAAAATTCTCATAAGGGCTTTTTTCACCCCATTAGCCACCTCTCTATTCTTATGGGGTGCCTTCCTCTTCCCATTGCTTTGAGAAATAAGTTTCTCATCATAAAATTTTGGGTTCAAGGCATGTGCTAAAGTATGCAATGGAGTGTTGAAATTGTTCCACCTATCAACAATGATTCTCTTGATTAATTCGGCAAACTGACCATCTACAAACAAAAGCTGCGGTGACTCCTGTGAAATAATTTCCATAGTTTTCTCAACCATGGAATCCATGCCATCATATACCTCTCCTAAGAAAGGTTGGTCAGTGTCAGCATGCCGAAGAAGCTCAAATGCAAGGGTTGTGAACAGTAGCAAGAAATCTACCTTGCTCCACCAATCCTCATCAAGGCACAATCTATGCACCGCAGTTCCCCGCTCTAAATCTGCCTATCTCCACTCAACCCAAAGCTGACTCACCACCAAAGACATTAATGCTTGCTTAACCTCAACAAGGCGGCGCAACATTATGAAGTTTAAGGCATATCTTGTCACAACAACTTTTAACAACTCCAATTTGGAGTACTCTCGAAATATTGCTCGAGACTGGTGGTGGTTGGTGATGAATTTCACAATTTCCCTTGCTTCCCCTGTGAGTTCCTTTATCCATGGAACTTTATTGTCAATCTCCTCTAAGATCAGATTCACATTGTGGACAATGCAGGGTGTCCAAAAGATGTGTTCATACCTCCCCTCAATAATCAAACCTGCAGCTTTGCATACCGGTGCATTATCCGTGATAACTTGCACCACCTTGTTAGGACCAACCTGTTCAATAGATTTGATAATGACATCAGCAATGAATTGTGCATCTTTTACCTCTCTCGAGCAGTCTTCTGCCTTTAGAAACATTGCTCCTTTTGGTGAAGTGGCAATGATGTTTATCAATGGTCTACGCCTTGTATCTGTCCATCCATCTGAGACTATGGTAACCCCAGAGCTAGTTCAAGAAGAACGAATTGGTGATAGCACATCCTCCACAAGATCCTTCTCATTTTTTAGAAGTTGAGTTCTAACTTTCTCATAGTTGGGCCCCTTGTACCCTTGAGGAGCTTTGTTAACTGCCCTTATCATATCTTGCCAGTAAGTGGAGCGAACAACATTGAATGGGAGACCACATGCATAGATGCACCAAGCCACTCTGGAATCAGCTTCTTCTCTTCCTTGCACATTCACCAGCTTAGCAATTTTGCTATCTTGAACAGTACCAGATGCCCCTCTGGATGGTGGTTGTTTTGGTTGTTGAGTGCCACTGCCTCTCCTCTTCCTTGCTTCAATTACAATCCTTGGCTCACTGTTTCTGGATTTTTAGCTACTTGACTAAAATCATCATGCTTTCTTTTGATTCCATCAGCCTGATCTTGCTCTCTTTGATATTCCCTCCTTGCTATAGGGTCAAATGTTTTCATGCAACCTGCAATCCCCTGTCCTCCTCCATGCAAAAGATGTGCCTTCACTCTTGGGTAAGAGCCCTTGTAACAATTATTGCAAAGAGTACACCGCTATTCCCATGAGCCACCACCTCCACATCTTTGCAGCTTCTCAACATGCCTCCAAAAAGAATAATATTCAACCCTTGGGTTGGCCTTGGGGTTTGCACTTGAACCTTGGATGCAAGAAACCATTACTGCAAAAAAAATAAAAAAACAAATCTATAAATAAAAAAACGTATTTTAAAGTTTTGGTAGCATAAACCCTTGAAAAATAGACAAAACAATGAGAAAAAACAAAGAAATTGAATGCTTCTTACCCAAAATAATTTTCTGTAGCTAAAGCTACCCCAAAATGCCAAAAAAAACAAGAGAAATATGGCTGCAGCTAAGCCAAAAACCAAGAATGCCGTAGTTGAAAACTTCGCACTCCAAATCTACTCCTCAAATCTCTTTCTCTTGCTACTGAAATCTCCTTTGCTCAATGGTGAAAACACCCAAGATGAAACACTACTCTCTTCCTCCTTTCCAAAATTGCTCTTCACCAAGTGAATTGACTTGCTGAATTTGTGTGATGAGAGAATGAGGCTAAGCCTCTTTTTATAACTTTGGAAACCCTTCTAGATGCATCCAATACCTAATAGAAAACAATTAAATAATATTAAATTGCATAAATCGAAAAAATAAAAATAAAAATAAAAATAAAAAATTTTAAAAAAAATTAAAATTAAAGAAAAAAAATGAAAAATTGCATTGTACGTAAGAGGAAACGGTGTTGTATGGCCAAGAAATGCGTTTTCGGTCGTACTAGTACCGTTTCCCACCGTACAGTATGCGTTTCCACGTTTCAGTTTCGTTTCTTTGGTGAAATGGCCCTCCTTCCAGCGTTTCCTGCAACTTAGAGTTGTCCACATCTTATATGCATATGTGCTTCTTCTCACCTGAGGAACCACATGATCCTTCAAACTAACCATCAAAATCCTTTTTTCTTTGCATTATTTTTTGTGAATTCAGCAAGTTCATTTGCAGCAGTAGGAGGTACAACCTCTTGCCACACTATGTCCCAAACTACTGCCTGCTCAAACATTTTCTGGATCTTGTCCTTCCAAACGGCATAGTTGGATATCCCATCTAGTCTGTCCTCTATCCTTAAGAACATGGCCATGGCTGTTGTCCAAAATTTACAAAACCAAGAAAATAGAGAAAAGAACTTTCCAGCACACCTTGATGTCCCAAAAGTTCAATCTGTGTGAAATTTCAAACTGAGTTTGTTGTCCAATCTAAGTTTTTTGTCCAAAAATTTAGTTTGTTGTCCCAAACTACTGTCTGTTTGTTGTCCAAAAATTTAGTTTGTTGTCTAAACCACTGTTTGTTGTCCCAAACTATTGTCTGTTGTTCAGACTACAATTTCTAGCCTGTAGCTCTGATACCATGTTGAAATTTGATGACTAAAAAGTTTCCTGCAATCCCAAACCGGTTTTAATTTCACCTTATCACTCACATTCAGTTAAATGCCCTTTCCCATAAACATACATTCAACATATAGAATTCTGGAAATGAAATTTTCAGATTAAAACACATGGGACTGTCAACACATGCTAAAATAAATATGGACATAAACAGACCAGTAACACATAAAATTACACACAGATTTTGGTCCACTTAGACCCAGGCAAAACCCCTTCAATCTTCTCCGAGGAAAACCTGTTAGAGAGCTCTTCAAATTTATTTATCTTTCAATTTCAAGAAAAATACATTTGCAGACAAAACAAAACAGCAAAATACAACTTATCTCTTCAGCCCAAAACTCCTTGAAAACCATGCCCACTTTGCCTCTATTTCCATGTCCACTTAAAGCTGAAAATATGTACTATACGGATACAGACTGTACTGTACGGATTACGTACTGACTGTACGGATTTTTGTACCATTGTACGGACTGTATGGATTTTCAAATTATTGTTTTTCAAAAACTTCTCTCGAACTGTGTGTAGCTCATAGCATTAAATGATGTTCGTACTGTACCTTCTATTTTCTTCTATGCCTTGAATTCCACGCCCAACTTTTCCCAGAAATCACTCCTTCAGCTTGTTGTAACAAATTTCTCCTTCAGAACTTTTCTCCAACCCTCAACCTCCTTCCTCCAATCTACTCATGAAGAATGAATGTAGTCTCTCTTTTCTTTTCCCTCTTTTGTTTCCCTAAATGACATTTGGACAACCCTAAGATCTAATGGCTTGGATTCATTTAGATTAAGAGATGAGAATAGATGTGCATTTAATTCTCACTTTCTATATTTTAACTCACCCATTAAATAAAGTACCCACATTGTACTTTATGTCTAAAGTCACTTTTCACTTTATAATTTAACATTGACTTTACCACTTGTAAAGTCACTTTCACTTTATAAAGTCACACTTAGGGAAAGAATTATTTTGGACACTTTTCCCTAGGTAGAGAATAACCCATGGGAAACCACTTGTCCAAGGTACATTAAAAATCAACACACACTAGGCTTTCACCCACGCACTAAATAATGTCCCGACCATCTTTTGCATTTTAAGTTTTCTTTTTCTTTTATGGTGGTCATCTTATGCTTTTATCGTTCTTTTAGTTGCATCAACCTCCAAGGATATGAGGGTGCCAATCCCAATGAAGCAATGACAAGAAGCCCAAAGAATGGATATGAAATCTAGGGAATGATGGAATAGCTATGGACATGCTACTTCAAAAAGTTTCTCAAGTAGTGCCCCTCCTAAAACCCTAAGCCTTCATAGGAGATCCAACTAGACTGGGGTCAAAAAATAACCTTCCTAGTAAGGTGAGAGAACAAGTTCATAGTCGAGATCGGTCAGTCATCCAGATCACCCCTTAATCCATGTTAAAATGCTCAAAACATCAAGTAAAAGCACATGATTGCAAAATGGTTAAACTACTCATCGAATGATGACCCACTTTCCTTTAAGAGGAATGCCAGAGGATGAGAGGTGTCTGTCTAGTGCAAATGGTAGAGGAATATGACATATCATCGTATACTGAGCAATGTAGGCATGTTGATTGGCTGGTTGTTCAAAGGAGAAAAATTTTCTCCTATGGGGTTACCCACTTTTTACTGGGCAACACTCGACACTATTCTCTTCTTCCAGACCAAAAATCCATGTTTACTCGTACATTCTATATGATGTCCCTCAATAGCCCTCGATCTAGGTTAACTATCCCCCCTCCACTTCATGCAATTTATTCTCTTATCGAGATATCTGAAAGACTATATGAATGATGAATATTAATAAAGCAACAAATGAAGAAGGGTTCAAGCAAGATCTTCACGCTATGGATAACCACCTAGCTATCCCATTTAACCATTTGGTCTATATGGGTTTTCCATAGTCTTCGTTAGATCACTTTATTCACCCAATTACAAATCACAGTTTAGTATGGATCTCAACAACTACAAGATGATCATGGTAGGCCACTCGTTTTCATGTCAATCTATTAAAAGAATTTCAACGCCCTAGTGAAGAATGCCAAACAAGCACCCAATTGAGGTCAAGCAACCACTGAGCAAGTTGTCTCCATCGTACAAATCCATCACAAACCAGCTCCCATGCGCCAATCCATGTTGAACCTGAACATACACCATGTGCCCCAAATCTCATGAAGCACCCCCAATGTAAACATGAACCTATATATACAAAGTCAGCCTTGCCTAAATCCTAAAATATAATAATAATAAAATATAAAATTGGCCATGGCCAAAAGTGAAGATTACACACTATTTTCAACACCATATTGTTGGATATTGGGTTCAGCGCTCCCTCTATGTTTCGCGACATGGACTAACTGCCTCTCATGAATCTTAACTCCGCGATTGTAGCGGAGACTAACGCCTGCAGGTTTTAGTCTAACGGCATTTGTGATTCCAATACATATACGAGTACGTGGGAAAATGTTTAGGAAACATTTCCTATATATTCTAAACAAGATAATGCAAAAAACATTTCACTTTCATTAACATAGATTTACTTAATCTTTGATATTTGGTGTATCTTTCATTTTATCTGAAATGATAGTGTAAAGAACATTTCGATTTAATTAGCATAGATTTAGTTACTTAATATTTGATCTTTTGTGTATCTTTCATTTTATCTGAACTGTGTATACAGCTGACGGAGGTTATGTCCTAATCAGCTTTGTTTCAAGTACAAATAATAGACACAAAATGAAAAACACAAAGTATATTAGAAACTTGAACAATAATGATAGGAAAAGCCCAAAACAAATAAACTAAGATCCTAGAAACATATATATGAATCAAGTACCCTTAACCCTAGCTATCGTAATCCTGGCGAGTCATAAGTTACAAGTTACAACTAAACCTGTTCATGGCCACAGGGTCTCAATGCAACCAAGGAGGAAGATAGTCGCCAAAATAGACTAGAAACGACAATTACGCCTAATAGGAGAAGGGAAAGGAACCAATGAAAAGCAGGCAATCTCATATTACAGTCAGTTGACCCAAGAGGACCTATAGATGAGGCAAATGGAGGAAACAACCCTGCAAGAGGCTAAGAACTGGAAGGATATAGATTGCAAGGTTCTAGAAATGGAGAACGCCACTTCATTGGCAAGCAGTTCTAAAGTCTCCGACCTACTTGTGGATGACAACAAGGATGGCCTACTTGTGAAATTTACTGATAAACTAAATACTTTGTGAGATTATTAATCTTCATTATTCAGGATTATTAGTCTTTGAGGTGTTGTGTATCTTCAATTCTATCTGAGATATTTACAGAGCTAGTGGATATTATCTCCGAATCAGCTTGGTTTTCATTCCAAATAATAGACATAAAAACTATTAGAAACTGGAACAATGATGATAGGAAATGTACCTAAAACTGATAAAACAAGCTTTTGAAAAGAGATATGAATCAAATATCCTCAACCCAAGCTATGATGATCCTGGTGAGTCATATATTATCTCCGAATCAGCTTGGTTTTCATTCCAAATAATGGACACAAAAACTATTAGAAACTGGAACAATGATGATAGGAAATGTACCTAAAACTGATAAACCAAGCTTTTGAAAAGAGATATGAATCAAATATCCTCAACCCTAGCTATGATAATCCTGGTGAGTCATAAGTTTTAACGAAACCCATTCATATCCATTGGGTCTCTCAGTGCCTAGAAGGAACAATCACACATGATGGAAGAAGGAAGTGAACCAATCAGAGCGGGCAATCTCATATTACTGTCAACCGACACAAGAGTACTTATAGACGAGGCAAATAGAGGTAACAACCCTGTAAAAGCTAAGAACTAGAATGTTGCGAACATCGGGATAAAATCGGCAAGGGTCCAGAAAACCAAAAAATCGTAAAAATTGGGAAAATATCGGTAAAAAGGGCAAAATTAAAATACCATTAAAAATATTTTTTAAAAACTGCAAACATCTGCTTGGCCAAAAATCGTGATTTCAAGATAAAATCGGGATGTTATCAAAATGTTCGCAACAGTCTGCACTTCAAGATTCCAGAAATGGAGAACACCACTGCATCAGCAGGCAGTTCTGAGTCTTTGACCGATGTGTGGAGGGCAGTAAGAACAGTCTAATTATGAAGTTTATTGATAAACTAATGTTTTGTAAGTTATTCAGGATTAATTCCCAGAATGTAACCTCACCTCGCCCAAATACCGCACAAGGATATTGGCCCCAAGGGACCAACCGACCGCATATATATTCGACTCAGAAAAACGAACAGCTACATGATTCACGACTTGGCGGAGATCCTTTGTAAAAGAAGCTGAGTAGAACTGCAGAAAAAAACAGAATATTTATATTAATTGCTAATTTAAAAGAATAAAAAGGCAAAGAATAACTTTTTATGATTACAGGTTTCAAAGTAAGGTTTGGACTGCTTGACTCCAATGCCAGGCAAGCAAAAAACGTATGACCTTGACATAACAAATAAGTTACTGCAGAGGAATTCCAGTGCCACAGTTTTATAGTCCCATAATAGACAAAACTAGTAAATAATCTTTAGAGAAAACAAAGGAAGAACTGCAGAGATTTCAATGAAGAGTTTAAACAAAAATCAAATATCATAGCCTCAAACATTTCAAAGTCAAGCTATATTCCAGGGAATAGATTCTTCAAGTGTGGCCAGGTGTGCATACAACTCAGGTAAAATATACAACATGCAAGGAATTTGCAGCTTGATCCCAGCTTCACACGAACCATAACCAAGCAATCGCAATGTAGCAGTCTTCAATTAAGATCTCAAAGAGACCGTAACAAAGTAGTACTGAAAGTTTAAATCTTGGATTAGCATTCTTCCAAATGAATAACGGGTTCAAGGATTCTGCTTTTACTCGAGGGAAGTCGGTTCCATACCTTAAAATATTGAATGGTGAATATGTATCTCATTTAATATGGACACGGCAAGTTATGTTTCAATGCATAAATTATTTAATCAGTTTCCAAAACAAAAATCAGATACCATACCAAACGAGTTAGAGCTAATCAATATCGAGTGAAAAAGATAGATTCTTAACTTAACAAATTAAAATCGTATTCATTGCTCTTAATATCCAAGTAGAAATTAGGCCATCTGTTTCCTAAATGAAACAAATGAACAATGCATTCATCGGCATTTGCCATTAAGATCCAAGCATATATTAGCCTATCTGCTTTCAAAAAAGAGTGACAACAGATCCTCCAGCTCAGATATTGTATATCAAAATATAAAGCTTCAACATAAAAATGCTTACGCTTATATGATATATCAAAATATATAGGTTTATTTGTAAAAGTGTGTATGATTACACAGTGTCTAAGTGAAGTCATAGTAATTTGATGAAGCCATATAGTCTAACTAGTCTGTTTTTTTCTCTAAAAATCATGGAAATTTCTGTAATATTTTGATAAAATCTAACAGGAATTTTTGTAAATTTAAGTTATAGCTGTCAAACTTCAAGATTTAAAATTTTGAGTGCTTCAAAAAAATTTGATGGTGTTAAATTCATTTCCACTAAATTCATTTTCACCATAAAAACATAATTCAAACACTGCTCTTGCAATATTTTTTGAATTTCTTTTTTCCCAACCAAACAAACAATTCCTCAATTCCTCAGCCTCTATAAACTCTTCCTTTATGAATGTCTAATGATCAAGAAAACAAAAGGTCGTTGAGATTTACAACTAGTCGTCAATAACTATCATAGTGTTTAAACACACTCAAATCTTAAAAAGCAAAAAGAAAAAATAAAAGGGTAAAGATACTGCAAACAATAAAACAGAGTATGAAGATCTAAGATACAGCAAACAATAAAACAGAGTATGAAGATCTGAGTGTTTAAGACACGCTAGAATGTAGCCAACAATAATGCTATTCATATTTTTTTTATTTTTTTTGGTCAATTTTGTTTTATATAATTTGTGGTTATTATATTGATGTAATTATATAATTAAATGGTTAACAAATGATTTTATAATATATTTTATTTTATTATGTCAAAATTAAAATAAATAATAAAAAATAACTGAATTATAATTTTATTATTATTATTACTATTAAAAAGAATTAATATATCTATTAAACATATATATATTAAAAAAATATTTAATAAGATTTTTAAACATGTAACAAGATTTTTAATTATGCAAATTTACTTTTACTTTATCACGAATATTATTAGCTTATAAATAGATTTCTTTACATTACTATGGGTCAATATTATGGCTAAGTAATACCACAATTTTAATAAATCTTAAGTCATGTTGATATGGCACATGTTGGTATGATATGTTTTTAATTAATTGATTTAATTAAAATGACAAAAAAAGCAATAAGTACTTTTAAAATATATCTCAATTTTTTATCTGTAATTTTGTAATTTTAAAAAGTATTTAGTGAAAATTAAATCATTCTATTCACTTAATAATTATTGATAATTAAATTAAAATTCTGAGAACCTTATTCCAAAATAAACTAACTTATTCATATATTATATGAATAATTTTAAAAAATAAAATAAAATATTAATAATTTTTATGACATTTTTAAAAAATAAAATAAAATATTAAATTTCAAGTGATAATAAATTTATTTATAATGCAATACAATTTTATATGTTTAAAAATAAATCTTAAAATTCTATTTCCCGTTAAATTTTAAAAACATAAATTTTACATATATGAAAGAGAGTGTGGAGTTAAATAAATATAATTAATTTAAAATTACAATTGGTTTAGTTTTAATTATATTTCTTAAAAATAAGGATAAATTTTATTTCTTTGCATTTGCAAGTTCTTTGTGAAATTCATTGTCATTCATTTCAATTTTAAACATGCACCAACTAGATGACGTACCTTCTAATTCGGAAAAGACGTCATGAAACATCGAAAGCCCCATTTATATTGGAGCTTCACGGTAGAGAGAACATTCTCGTCTAGAAAAAGACAAATGAAAAAGACAATTAATGGATTACCTGAGGCGTAGTGACAGGACTTTCTGCACAGCCACGGCTGTTGAAAACTACGGTACGCCATCCATGCTTCCTTGCTCGCAAAAGCATGTGCCTAACGTAAGAATCATCACTTCCACCTGTAAGACCTGGCTGAAACCTTCAGTGTTAGAGACATGTTCCACTGTAGACTTCAGAAAATTTTGATTTGTATTTTATTATTTTTTATTTGTATTTCGAATTAATAAAATTACAAGACTTAGTAATTGCATTAATGAACACTACTTCTGTAAGCCATTCATAGACAATGAGTACAGAAATTACAGAGATCGGTAAGCAGTGGGAATAAATCGTATATTTCCTTTTCAATGCTTTATATATCATATATCAATTCGGAGAACAAGGAAGTTAATATAAATAATAAAAATAGATGATAGGATTTAATATAATCTAATTATTAATGTCCTCTGGTTATCATGATATGATATGATATATTTTAATGAAGTCTACCATACCCAGACGAACTCCACCCCAAACAAGATATCAGTCTCAAGTTTCTCTCTAAAACAGCCCTTTTGCCATGAATCTTCATCAAAAAATTCGCAGTTTTGTGGAGGCTTGCTTCTTCAAACAGTTTGCTCAAAATGTCCACCTTTAGACCACTTTCAAACTGATTATGAATGTCTTCATAAGCCGGACATTCCATGATGAAGTGTCACTTGGTTTCAACCACTCCTGTCCTACAAAAGATACAAATTCTTTCTTCCCACTCTTCCTTGGGAGTTATCCATCTACCTATTTCGCACCCGAGATAGTGAGATATGGTTCCCCACGGCGCTATTAAAATATTGGCCTTTCCCTTGATTGTGGCACTCAAATAAGTCTTTTCATCATGCGATTGTGATGGGTTGAAATTTTTGACAATCTTGCCAATTAATTCCCCATTTGCTCATCCACTCGTCATTTTTCTTCCTCCAAGTTTTCTTCCTGCACTTTACCTCCTCTGCAGCAATCATCTTGGGCCAATGATGTGCATCCATCTTTTCTATCTTTTTTAAATAACTTAACAAACAAATGATTGCTGAAGCCTCCATCAGGAACATTCTAGCCTCAGCTAGTAGGATCTCATATGGGACAATTGAATTGACTTTGAGGTTACTAATGATCAAGTGCCTTTGAATTCTTTCCGGCTGTCTTCACTTGTGATTTGACATACTACTCCCCCAAACTTCACATCCATAGAGGACAACCGAGGCAACCAACAATCCAAAAAGAGTTTTCTTGGTTTTCTAGTCTCATAATTATGCTTTCCTGCATCTGTTTTGAAGAAGGTAAGACACTCTCCAACCCCCTTGGATCCCTTCAGTTATGCATATATCCCAACTGAGCCTATTGTGAAAAACAATTCCTAGGTACTTGTACTCTTCCACTATCGCCAAGGGTTTTTCCTCAAATATAAAGCTAACCTGCTGCTTTTCCCGTTACAAAGAGAAGATCGTGACTTTGGTTTTGCTAGTGTCTACTTGCATCCCAAACTCCTGACAGGAGAGCTCTAAATCCTCCAAATGTTCTCTCAGACCATAAGCAGATTTTGCAATTAGGATAAGATCATCAGCATACAAAAGTAGCTTCACCACATAACCCACTAACTGAATCCCCTCTCCACCGGTGGTGTTTAGCCATTCTTCTAGCTTATCAATATATAAACCAAATAAAGTGGGGGAAAGGGGGCACCCCTGCTTGACCCCAATGTCACAACCAAAGCATTCCAAGAAGCCCTCTTTAGTTCTGATTTTAGCACTGACTTTCTCATACAGTTTATGGACAGCAGCTCTATATTCCAAGCTCTTCCATTCTTCTCCAGAGCTTATCTCTAGGAACAGTGTAAAAAAAACAAACAAGCAAAAAGTGCAAAGTACACAAATATCGTCACTTCCATCTGTAAGACCTGGATGAAACCATCAGTGTTGGCAACATGTTTACACCAGACCTCAGAAAAATAAATTTTCTTTTGAATAAATCAAAGTACAAGATTCAATTCGATTCAAAATGCGAATTAAAAAAGAGCAAATAACAGTGAAGAATTGCAGTGCCAACCCATCTCCATGACGACTGGAAAAGAAAGAAACAGTGAGTGCAAAAAGA
Source organism: Pinus albicaulis (assembly GCA_034641835.2). Taxonomy (NCBI): domain Eukaryota; kingdom Viridiplantae; phylum Streptophyta; class Pinopsida; order Pinales; family Pinaceae; genus Pinus; species Pinus albicaulis. The sequence goes on from CM076570.1 coordinate 1,284,301,738, forward strand.
GATACAGTCGAATACAGGGAGAGCGTCATTGCTATGGCTCCATCACTCCATCTGTCAGACCTGGCAGAAACCATCAGTGCTGGCAACATGTTCACTCTAGACTTCCGAAAATTTAGATTTGTCTTTTGAATGATCGAAGTAGAAGATTTAATGTAATTTAATTATTATAATCCACTAGTGGTCATGAATAGCGAACAGGACTACAAAAAATCAGTAACAGTGGCAATGCTAACCCATCTCCATGAGGACTGGAAAAGGAATAACATAATGAGTGCCAAAAGAGATACAATCGGACACATATATGAGAAAGAAAGGACTGGAAAAGGAATAACATAATGAGTGACAAAAGAGATACAATCGGACACATATATGAGAAAGAGAGGACTGGAAAAGGAATAACATAATGAGTGACAAAAGAGATACAATCGGACACATATATGAGAAAGAGCGTAGCTGCTAGGGTTTCTTCTACAGAATCAAGCGATCTAGGCAATCTTCATACAAGTAGTTGGGGGTAGCAAAACGTCGCCCCCGTCCCCTGGAAAATCTGCTGCCAACAGCATGTCCTCTCCCTTCGAGATAACTGCTACAGCCTTGAAAAGGCTAGTTGAAGGGTCGAAGAAAATGTCGGGGATTAAGAACTCTTCCTCACAGGGAAAGTTTATCCGTAGGATAAAAATCATCCTTGCCCTGGATATGCCGAAGGATCTGCCATCAAGATAGCAAATGCGTTCTCAGAGAAAGCCTTCATAGGAAAATTTACTGGCACATGGCCAAACACATGAATGGTTGTCAACCAAATCAAGACGCAGTGGGTAGCAAATCCCAAAGGTAAGGTCCATCATTATATGTGTGGCAAAGGATTTTCAGACCTTTTATTTCAATACAGAGGAGGACAGAAACTTTTCTTTCCAAAACGATGTTTGGTTCTTGGGTCCCTATATTTTATATTTGAAAAAGTGGTCCTTGGATTTTGATCCTGAAGAGGCGGTACCATCTGCTGTCCCAGTATGGAAACATTCGCCTCCCTGTCCTCCCATTGAATCTCTGCAATGATGAATATCTAGAAAACAGAGGGAACAACAGGTCAGAACCAAAGTTTGGCATCTATAATTGCACACCAATCTGCATTAAGGTAGATCTGGAAAAACTTATGAAAAATTTAGAATTGAGACAAGATGGTAGGATGGTAGGACTTGTATCCAGACACTGGATTATGAGAGGAAACCTTTAAAGCACAGCATTTACAACAAATATGGTCATTTTGTCAAGGATTGCAAGAATAATCAAGAGGAGCCCTCACAGGATCTTGGGAAGCAGACTGATAAGGGGACTAGCAACGGAACATTATATCAAATAGGAGAAGGCAACCAACCTATGTTAATGCCCATTCAAAAATGCGGGCAAGAGTGGTTCTAGTACGCATAATTGATTTAATGTCCTCGGGGTGTTGTTCTATCAAAATGAGAATCAAAACCTGCATCCAAAAATTGACATAAAGGGAGTTGCAGAAGAACATGAATTTGTATCAGATTAAAAGGAAAAGGAGATGGGCATCTTGCAATTGGAAAATCATGATGATCCACAATCCCCTCATCGGAAAGACCAAGCTATAGAGCTAGAAAAAAATCAGAAAGAAGTAGCTGAACACACACCATCCCCCTTCACCCGCCCCCAAGGGCACCCACAACCCTCTAGCAGGTGTACAAGGGGCAGATATTTTTGGAGCAAGCGGATCTGGTCCAAATAAGCACTGAATCCCCTGGAATAGCAGCAAGAGCCAGGCGTGCCCATCCCCCTCACCCTTGAAATTGAAGATCCCACTCACACAAAGGGGAGTTGGTCTAGAAAAAGTTGTAAGAGAACAAGAGGCAATGAAGAACAAAGAACTGGGAACACAAGCTATCATTTCACAGCCTTTGAGCATCATGGCCAAATCTAAACACGGTAAATTACAGCCCTGTCACTGCCTGAAAATGCAAGCCCAAATTACATTTTGAGACACCTTCTTTTCAGCAGCATTGAATCAGCATATATGAAATTTGGAGAATGTAAATTGATGTTAGTAGCTCTGGCAGGTACTTCCACACAGACCTATGTGTCTAGCATGTGGAAGTCACCTAATGGACCCTGTTACCCACCAAGATGGGTAACCCTATAGGAGAAATTTGTTCTCCAATTCTTCACATCCATCCGGCCAGCGATGCAGCCACTGACAGTCACCACTAGCCAATGTTGTGCCATTATATCTCCGCCACATGCATCAGTCATATGCTCTCACCCATCCGGCAGAAGCACATGGACATGGACGAACATGTGCTTCCAATCGAAAGGTAGTTTATTCATTTTGCAATTAGTGTTTATGCTTGTTTCTATTTCAGCATTTGCTATAGATTATGGGGTGACGTGTGTGAAAATTCCTAAAACTGGAATCCTATAGCAGCAACTAGAAAATATTCACCTAGTTTTTAATTTTATCTTAACAATTTATTTGTAGTTTCCTACGGCAAATATTGAATACATCACACTGTAACCTTCACAAATATAAAATGATGTGGAAACAAAATCCAGTGCAGGAAAGAAATAAACACACAATGGACACCATTATTTTTGGACAAATGTGTCCGAAAAAACCCAATGCGGGAAAACCGGTGCAACAGCTGAGGGTTTGTATTATTATGCAGTAATTTCTTAATACAAATCTTTGAATGCCTTACTGGCTATCTGATACAGAGAATATAATTGGCATAGATGAAGTGAGAATTAACCTCACACTATTACTTGTGATCCGATACTGATCCAGCGTCTGAATGGCTAGCCCCAAGCTGCCTCTGCACAGTCACTATGCTGCCTATGCGTCACAACTCATAGGGATTGCGTCACTCCTCTAGCTGATCGATCTACTGGCTGGATACTCAGATCTCTGACCCTCCGGTCTCACACCCCGGCTCCCGACACTGGATCTGGACTGCTCAGCAAAACTATGGATCTCCTCGCAGGGTCTACGCTGCCTCAGTGTGGCTCTGCGCTGCCTCTTTGGATCTCACTTTGCCTTCTCTATTCTGTATTCATCGGATCAAGAAAACTTCCACAGGCCACTATCCATGCCCCTCATTGCAAGAAATCAGCTTGATCTTGTGAAAATTTCTAAAACGAAGTTCTACTGCAATATCTGATATTATTTCTCCTTATTATTTAGCAATAAGTTATTTACAAAAATTGCTTCAGAAAATATTGAAATAAATTCATCTGCAGACTTCACAAATAAAATGCTAAGCAGAATATAAAGAAATACAAACACATGAATGACACAATTATTTTTGGACAATTGTCCCCGAAAAAACCCAATGTGGGAAAACCAGTGCAGCAGATGAGGGTTTCTTTTATTATTCTTCAACAAAAATCTCTCGTACAGAAAATGACCAACAGAACAGAAGAGAAATATTATGAGAAATTTACAAACAAATTCCTCACTTGCTTTTCAGTGAGTTTCTGACTCTGGAGAGCCCCTGAGTCCCTCTCCATCTCACTGCATCAACCTCTGCGCAATGATTACGCAGTTCCAGCGTCATAACTCCTGCGTTGTCACTGCTACTGCATCACTGCCTTTGCGTTGCTTCTCTCCATCAGATTTTGTACTCTCAGCCCTTGTTGATCCCTCTCTCTTTCCACCTTGCAACTCTCCCTTTGAATCGATTTTTTGTGCCGAACTTCAGCCAGTGAGAAAATCAATCTTCTTGGGCAACTAAGTATCTGCCTCGGTGTATTTTACAAATGACCCTCAAGTCTTCCTTTATAGTCTTCTTGTTGAGACTTCAACGGCCGAGATTAGATCCCCTGTCAACGGCTAAGATTACATTTTGACTTGATCTGCTTTTTCTAGAAGATTTACCCACATTTTACATTAATACTGATTAATTATTTTAATTTCTTAAGTTAGACTTAGGGTCCTCATTAAAAATAATTAATTTTTCTTATAAAACTGTTTCTGGGTTATCTGTAATGCATGTGTCTAAACCTCTCGACAAAATTTGAGACATAGAATACATCCGATGCTATTAAAAATCAACGCTCCCTCTTAGCGAGGAATGTGCTCTAATAGATATGCCCTACTGCACACTGCTCTGATTCTGAAGCATCTATCTCTTCACTGCTGATGTTGCCCATCAACTATTGCGCTGCTGCTGCACTGTACTATTGTTGATCCTGCCATAATCAACACTACATATATTCTGCAACTCCCTCTCAAATGTTGCATATGTGGCTGAGATATCACCTATTTCTACTACTGAAACGGATTCTCTATCATACCCATCTGCTCTCTGAAGTGAACAAACTTGGCTCTTCCTAAAGCTTTGGTGAGTATGTCGCCACCTGATTCCCGGTGGGAACGTACTTAACTGTACTGCTCCTCTCTAAACACAGTGTCTGATAAAATGGCACCTAATGTCAATGTGCTGTGACCGATCATGGAATACCAAATTATCATAGAGTTTGATGCAACTCAAATTATCACAATAGACATTGGTCGCTTCCATCTTCTTTCTGAACAAGTTCACTAACAGTTTTCTAAGCCATATGGCCTCGCACGTAGTTGTTCTTGCTGCCATGTATTTTGTCGCTGCTAAGCTTAGTGCTACGGATTTCTACTTCCTACTGCACCAAGAGGTCATCCCTAATCTGATGTTGAAGCAATACCATTTCCAATCTACTGAAATTCCTGCCCAATCTGCGTCTGTGAACTCGTTCAACCTGACATCATCTCCACGGGTATATTTCAACCCGTATCCGACTGTTCCTCACACATATCTGACAATGTGCCTTGTTGTTGCCCAGTGCACCCTCTTTGGTTCTACCATGAACTGACTGAGGGTGTTGACTGCAAAGCAAATGTCTGGCTTGGCGTTGACCAGATACATAAGTGACCCAATGAGCTGCAAGTACAAGGTGGGGTCCACTTCCTTGTCTCTTGATGCATCTATATTCTTCTAGTTGGTTATCATGGGCGTTGCCATGGGCCTGCAATCTTGGATCTTGAATCTCTTCAAGATTTCTGAGGCATATCTTCCTTGTCCTTGGAAGATTTCTCCATTCTTCTCCCAAACTTCCAACCCTAGAAAGTAATGCATCAACCCCAATTCCTTCATGTCGAATTCAACTTCTAAGTTCTTCTCATAGTCCTTTATGAGCCTAGATGATCCTGTAAGGAATAGATCATCCACATACAATACCAAAATAAGTGGCTCACTCTCTACCATCAAATAGTAGAGATTGGGATCTGCGTCACTCTTGACAAATCCCAATTGTTGAAAATACACGTCAATCCGACCGTACCATGCTCTGGGTGCCTGCTTGAGCCCATATAGAGATTTATTTAATCTGCATACATGAGACTTCTTCTCACGAGTCTCAAAGCCTTCAGGCTGCTCAATGTACACATCTTCTTCGATCACCCCATTCAAGAATGTTGTCTTGACATTCATTTAGTGAATTTTCAAAAAACTCTAAACAGGTTATTCCATTGTTTTCAAATCCATTTAGTGAATTTCCCATCCCATCTGCGCAACTTGGGACACAACGGATTTGATGGAGGTGTATCTGGCAACAGGGGCGAAGGTCTCCTCATAATCGATTCCTTCCTTCTGTGCATACCCCTTGGCCACGAACCTGGCTTTGTACTTCTCTATGCTGCCATCTGCAACATACTTGATCTTGTAGATCCATCTCGAACCTACAACTGATCTGTTCACTAGTCTATGTTGAGATTTTGTGTATTTGGGGTAGCATCGGTTGTGCTCTAGCTCCCAAATTTTGTGGAGGGACTAGAGTACACTTGATCTACAAGACCCAGAAAGGGATTTGGGAAATTTCATCTGGTTTGGGAGATATTTAATTAATTATTTATTTTAATGTATTTCCTAAGTCTAAACTTAGGAAAATGAAATAATTAAAGTTAATTAAATTAAACATGTGATGAAATTGTCTTAAGTCACACAGATCAAGATTTCTTTTAATCTTAGCCATTGATTCAAGATCTGATCATGGTCCTTTGTTTCCCAATGAGAAAAGTATAAAGGAAAGGCTTGGGGTCATTTGTCTTTATACACAGAGGCAGAGCACTGAAGCTAAGCTGAGATTCTAGGGCAGATTTGCTAAGAATTCTCAGAAGTGTTTCAGCTACAAAGAGGGGAGTTTAGACAAAGGGGATGATTTGATCCTAGTGTCTAGAATCAGCAAAAGACAAAGATCAGCTTAGAGAGGTAGTGCAGAGAAGCAAGAGAAGCAGCAGTAGAGAGGGTAGCAGTTGCGCAGCGCAGAGGTTGCTTCAGCTACGCAGGTGATGCGCAATCCCTCCCAGGGCAGCGTAAGTCAGCTAGAAACCCTCACGGGTTACGCAAAGACCCTTAGGGGCAGCGTAGGGACTGCGTCACCCAGTCTAGGGTAATGCAGCCCTTTCCAGGCCAACGCTAAGGGACGTAGGGGCTTCAGGGGCAGCGATGGGGTTTCTAGGGCCTAATTTTGGCCGAGTCCTATAAATCCCATTTGAGTGTGTGGATCAGTCATCATTTTGGCTTCAGAACATCCGGTGAGTTGCAAATCTATTTTATCTCTATCGGGTTTTCCAAATCTGGAACCCAGATTTGTTGTATTCATAAAACTCTTAATAATAAAACCCCTCCAACAAACAATAAACCGGTTTTCCTGCATTGGGTTTTTCCTGGGGACTATTTGTCCAGAAAATCACTGTGTCACTTTGTCTATGTGTACATGTACTTTTTCTAGATCTGAATTGGTGAAAGTCTGTTATGTGTTTTGCTTCGATATTAATCTGAAATTTTCAGTTAATAACTTAATTAAATAGGAGGAGCATAACCAGATCTAACAGTAGATTTCTGCATAATTGTAACATTCAGAAATTTTCAAATGGTATCAGAGCAATGGCAGATGTAGGAGGGTCACCAGCAGAAGACTGAAGGTTCTTACTGCAGAAAGCAGCAGGAAGAGCAGCAGAAGGGAAAATCTGAAGGGACAACACAGTTTTTAGAGAAGCAGAGTTACACAGAGGGCAGGGTGACGTAGTCTAACATTGTCTCCCAGCAGGCCCATGCACTTACTGTGCAGAGGCAGCATAGAGGCGGCGCTGGGATTGTCTGAAGCCATCCAGTGTGACGCAGATCTAAAGTTGTCAAATCCAGAAGAGCTTGAAGCAGAGCTGCAGAAATTCAGAAGATGCTAGTGGGGTTAAATTTCTGAAGTTTTCAGATCTTTAGCCTAAGCACTAGTGACAAAGAGCGGGAGGAGATCAGCTTCTCAGAAAGTTTCTAGCCAAAGAAACTTGCAGATTGATCATAGGATCAAATATAGTTGAATCATTGTTGATTTGGGAGATTTCCAAAAATGGAAATCAGTTGTCAGAGGGAGTAGAAGGTGCCAGTTTCACCAAGGGCCTTAGATCCAGTTCTCTAGCAAAGAGAAAGGAAGCTTTGGCACATTTCCGAGCATATGGCTCCTCATGGACTGCGTGATCAGGCAGACTGGATGGTCTTTCCAAATTCTCAGTTTGGAAGGCTAGGATCCTGATAGTCCTGGAGGCATATCATCTAAGGGACCATGGAGAACAAGTTCTGGCCACACCGACTAATGCAGATCTCCTAAGGAAGCATAATGAAGCTGTTGGACATGCCAAGCAGTTGATCATGGATGTAATTAAGGACCATATTGTCCCACATATAGCTAAAAAGAAGACAACGAATGAGATGTGGAAGGCCTTAACTTCCCTATATTAGGGAAAGTCTATCCAAAGGAAGATGCTATTGGAGACTCATATGCGGTCATTCATGATGACCAAGGGAGAAGACATGGAACATTTCCTCTTCAGATTACAGTTGATCAGAGATCAGTTGACTGCAATGGGTGCTAAGGTGGAAGATGAGCTGATGGTCAGGACTTCTCTCAATGCAGTCACAGATGAGTGGGAAACCTTTGTCCAAAGTATCTTGGATAGAGCGGACCTCCCAGATTGGGACAGCTTGTGGGCAATTCTGCGTCAAGAAGAACTCCGCAGAATCACCAAGAAGCAATACAGCTTTGGATTAAGCAAAGTGAAGAAGGAAGATGAAGAAGATGCAGCCTTGGCATCAAAGAGGCAACAGGGAAAGAAGAAGAAGGATCTGTCAAAAATCAAGTGCTTCCAGTGTGGTGAATTAGGACAATTTGCCAACAATTGTCCTCAGAAGAAAAAGGACAACGAAGCTTCTTCTTCCAAGGCTGTTGTGGTAGATGATAGATCGGAAGATGATGCAGCCATGAGCGCTCATGAACCACGAAAGTGGGGTAACATGGATCTGTAGAGGAGCTACAAAATGTATGGCGGGATCCTTGGCAGCTCATCTCTTGGATCACATCCTAGCTACGGGAGCCTTAAGACAGTAGTGGGACAAGTGGAGCAGTGGGTGCATAGATCACGGTTGAAGTAGAGGCAGATCGAAAGACTGGAAGGAGCATCGTAGTGTAGCAGTAGCGTAGAGGTAGCAGCAGCGTAGGGGCTGATGTGACTTCAGCAGAGCTGCAGCAGCGTGGAGGCTTCAGGAGGACAGCGCAACACAGCAGCAACATGAGGGATTTCAGCACACGGGGCTGATGTGACTTCAGCAATGCAGAGGGAGTTTGCTTACGCAGTGCACAGCTGTAGTTGTGTATCATCCTCCAGATGACAGCACAGATCAGTAGCCTATGGAGCTTCAGTGATGAGGATGCAGCCCAACCGACTTGTCTGTCAAAGATTGGGCAGGAGATTCAGTTGTTTCTCTCAACAATTGAAGTTGCAGTGCAGTAGATCAGCAGTGGCAGTGCTATGAGCAGCACAAATGCAACAAATTGAGAGGGAGTTGCAGTACAGATGGTGCAGTGGCAGCGTCATGGGCAGCAGTACAGAATGGCAGCAGCAATGCAGAGTTGAGTGGCAGCAGGTCAAGCATCAACAACATAGAACCAGTGCCCAAAATATTGCAATGCATAGTGTGATGTATTGCTAGAGCACACTCCTGATGCTAAGAGGGAGTGTTGAGATTTTGTGTATTTGGGGTAGCATCAGTTGTGCTCTAGCTCCCAAATTTTGTGGAGGGACTACAGTGCACCTGATCTACAAGACTCAAAAAGGGATTTGAGAAATTTCATCTGGTTTGGGAGATATTTAATTAATTAATTATTTTAATGTATTTCCTAAGTCTAAACTTAGGAAAATGAAATAATTAAACTTAATTAAATAAAACATGTAATGAAATTGTCTTAAGTCACACAGATCAAGTTTTCTTTTAATCTTAGCCATTGATTCAAGATCTAATCATGGTCGTTGGTTTCTCAATGAAAAAAGTATAAAGAAAAGGCTTGGGGTCATTTGTAAAGATACAAAGAGGCAGAGATTCTAAGGCAGGTTTGCTAAGAATTCTAGGCGGGTTTGCAGAGATTCTAGGGCGAGTTTGTAGAGATTCTAGGGTAGGTTTGCTAAGAATTCTCAGAAGTGTTTCAGCTACAGAGAGGGGAGTTTAGACAAAGGGGATGATCTGATCCCAATGTCTAGAATCAGCAAGAGACAGGGATCAGCTCAGAGAGGCAACGCAGAGAAGCAGGAGAAGCAGGAGAAGCAGCACCAGCTGCGCAGCGCAGAGGCAACTTCAGCTATGCAGGTGTTGCGCAGTCCCTCCCAGGGCAGCGTAATTCAGCTGGAAACCCTCATGTGTTACGTAGAGACCCTTAGGGGTAGCGTAGGGACTATATCACCCAGTTTGGGGTAACGCAGCCCTTTCCAGGCCAGCGCTGAGGGACGCAGGAGCTATAGAGGCTGACACAGGGGCTTCAAGGACAGCATTGGGGTTTCTAGGGCCTAATTTTGGTTGAGTCCTGTAAATCCTGTTTGAGGGTGTGGATCAGTCATCATTTTGGCTTCAGAACATCCGGTGAGTTGTAGATCTATTTTATCTCTGTCGGGTTTTCCAGATCTGAAACACAGATTTGTTGTATTCAAAAAACTCTTAATAATAAAACCCTTCAGCAACCAGCAGACCGGTTTTCCTGCATTGGGTTTTTTTCGGGGACTATTTGTCCAAAAAATCACTGTCACTTTGTCTATGTGTGCATGTACTTTTTCTAGATCTGAATTGGTGAAAGTTTGTTATGTGTTTTGCTTTGATATTAATCTGAAATTTTCAGTTAATAAATTAATTAAGTAGGAGGAGCATAACCAGATCTAACAGTAGATTTCTGCATAATTGTAACATTTGGAAATTTTCACAATCTAGGCACAACTTCCCAGACATCATACTCCTCTACCATGGCATCCACCCAGACCAGATGTTGTACGGCCCCTTGAAAGCTAGAGGGTTCTTCAACCTTTGCTACTAAGGCTTGGTATCTGTTGTGTTATCTTCTCTGCCTCTTCTCGGTTCTCGGAGATCCTATAAACTCTTTTATGCCCCTTAGCATTTGTCGTACTTCTTTGTTGATTCTGCCACTGTTGGTGGGTGGCTCAACCAGTTCTTCATGTGTCTCACCTGCTTTGAACTATCTAAATTTTTCCCACCTGAGGAAATACTGGTGTTGGTTATGGTGCTTGATCCAGATGTCTGTACAATAGCTGCTTCTACCCCCTGTTGCTACTAGACGAGAGGAACATCTTTCGACCTCTCTCCATGAGGCATCTCTTGGGATTTCCTGAAAGCTCCGTCTTCCATGAGCTTTTCATCCCTTCTGACTACAATCTTCCCGCTCCCAGGAATGTAGATCCTGTATGCCTTCGACGTCTCGTTGTATCCTATGAGGTACCCCTTCTCTGAAGTCTGATCTAGTTGGCTTCGTTTTTCATCTGGAATGTGATAGTATGCCACACTTTCAAATATCCTGAAATGACTCACTTCTGGCTTCTTTCCTATGAAAACACTCTCGAATGTTGTCTTGCATTAGCCCTGTGCGGAGTCTTATTCTAGATATATACGGTTGTGTTGCATGCTTCAACCCATAAGAATCTAGGCATATCCTGATCATACAATATGGCTTCCGTTGCCCCAACAATGGTCCTGTTCTTCTGCTCTGCAACCCCATTCTGCTTCGGATTATACAGAATTGTCCACTCTCTCCTGATGCCCTCTCTTGCGCAAAAATTTGTGAAGTCCTTGTCTGTGTACTCTCCACCATTATCTAAGCGCAAAACTTTTATCTTCTTCCATGTCATGTTCTCAACCACAGCTTTGAACTCTTTAAACCGATCAAAGACCTCATCCTTGGTCTTCAAGAAGTAGATCCAAGTTTTCCTGGAGTGATCATCAATAATGGTGATGAAGTACTCGCCACCACTAAGAGCTTTGGTAGACATTGGTCCGCAAATATCTGAGTGTATTAGCCTAATACACTAGGATTCCTCTTGTTGATTCTAGAATATGCTACTTTCGCGTACTTCTGTAGTGCGCATCCTCTACACACGCCATCATGCTTGCTACTCAGGACTGGAACTCCCGAAACAGTTTCTCTAAGCATTCTCAAAGCTCCATGCTGTAGATGCCCCATTCGTCTGTGCCATAGCTCATTCAAATCTTTTCTCCACTAAGATCGTTACCTACCAGTGCCATTGGAGACTCGAGTTGCATCCTGTACAGTTTGTTGCTTCGAGTTCCAATCTGAGCCTTCTTCGTCCAACTTGGATGCTTAACGTATACTTTTCTTCCAATGAAGTACACATCATATCCCTTGTCCTGCAACTGGGACACTGAAAGTAGGCTCATTCCCAATCCTGGCACATGCAGCACATTTGTGGCGTTGCTTCTCTCCGTCGTATTCTATACTCTCAGCCCTTGTTGATCCCTCTCTCTCCACCCTGCAACTCTCCTTTTGAATTGATTTCTCTTGTCGAACTTCAGCCTGTGAGAAAATCGATCTTCTTGGGCAATTGAGTATCTCCCTCGGCGTATTTTACAATGACCCTCAAGTCTTCCTTTATAATCTTCTCGTTGAGACTTCAACGGCTAAGATTACATTTTGACTTGATCTACTTTTTCTAGAAGATTCACTCGCAGTTTACATTAATACTGATTAATTATTTTAATTTCTTAAGTTAGACTTGGGTCCTCATTAAAAATAATTAATTTTTCTTATAAAATTGTTTCTAGGTGGAATTTTCCAAAACGATTTATGGGTTATTTGTAATGCATGTGTCCAAGCCTCTCCACAAAATTTGAGACTTAGAGCACATCCAATGCTATTAAAAATCAATAGATCTTCCACCGACAACTATTGCGTTGCTCTCTTGAGAAATTGATCTCTAGATCTCTTACTCGATGTGTCCTCTCCAAGTGCCCATCGAGCTCCTTCTTATAATCTTCTCATTGAACATTCAATGGCCCAGATTAGATCCTAATCAATGGCTTAGATCATCTTGACTCGATCTCCTTCTTTTTCTAGAAGATTCACACCCATTTTAATCAATACCCTTTAATTATTTTAATTTCCTAAGTTTAGACTTAGGCATCCATTAAAAATAATTAATCATTTTAATTAAACCTCCTCGGAGTGGAATTTCCCAAAACGATTTCTGGGGTCTTGGAGAATGCATGTGTCCTAGCCTCCCTGCAAATTCTTGAGGCTAGAGCACATTTGATGCTACCAAAAATCAACACTCCCTCTTAGCAATGAATGTGCTCTAGCAATGCAACCTACTGAAGCATCACTCTGACTCTGTATCATCTCCTTCTGCGCTGCTGATGTCTGACATCACTGCCCACCAACTACTGTGCAAATGCTGCATCCGTGCTGCTGCCAACTACATCTGCACTGCAACCCTGTTGTTGTTGCAACAGAAAAACATCCAAAATATTGAACCAAATATGTTCAGTATGATGCATCTGTCACTGGAGTTCCGACTACTACTTGTCTCTATGCTGACCCTCTAAAGTCTCGTTGTTGTTGACTCTACACTATGCTAACTGCACTACTACCAACTCTGCTCTGCGTTGCTCAATCTCTACGCTCCTAACCACTGCGACTGTCACTCCGACACTCCTTTGCACCAACTAACACTGATCCATCCTACTACTTCTGTTATGGGCTCACGTAGCAAGGTATTGACCTAAGAGGTGGACTCCTCAAGGATCCTGCCCATGTGTAGCTCTCTAGAACTACAGTACTAGATCACCCCACCTCCCCCCTGGAGGTATGTGCAATCACGGAAAAATCCTCAATCTTTGTAGGTGCAGCATGTTGATCATGTTTCTCTTCCTTGTCCTTCTTTCTGATTGCGTAACGTAGTGACCACGCTCACCACACCTAAAACATTTGACCTTTGAGACGTCCTTCTTCTGCCTCCTCTGCTCCTGTTGCCCTTTCGATGTGAGGGTTGCGTTCTCCTCTTCCTTCACTTCGGTCTTCGTCCCACTCTTGTTGCTGCCTCCTATGGTGCTTTTCACCAAATCGCGTCGCATCTCTCCCTCAAGCCAAGAGGTAACTACTCAAAATGAATTATATTTTGCATTAAGGGTGCACACAAATATATACACGAAGGGAGAGACTCTAGGGATTCATCTCCCAGTGTCTCTTCATATTCCAGCTCTCCTTGTTTTCTATTTACATTATTTTACATTTTCTCTTCCAAGCGCTTTGGTGAAGATGTTTGCAATCTGCTCATTTGTGGAACAATGGCGTAGATGGATTGTCTTGGCCTCCACATGATGTCAAATCATATGGTATTTTGTATTGATGTGCTTCGTTCAATTGTGAAACTTTGGATTCTTGACCAACTTTATTGCAAAAGTGTTGTCGATCATGAGTGGAGTTGAATGCACTTGTTTCTCCTGCAAATCTTCTAGAATTTTCCTGAGCCACAAAAATTCCTTTGTTGCTTCAGTTGCTACCACATATTCTGCCTCAATTGTGGAATTTGCTAGAACTGATTGTTTGTGTGATCTCCAAGAGATAGCTCCTGATCCAAGACTCATAGTATACCCCAGTTTCTTTGTCTCCATCAAAGTCTGAATCAGAGTGTCCAATCAAGCTGAAGTCACCCACTTGTGTATACTTGAGTCCAAAGTCTTGAGTCCCCTTCAAGTATTTTGGAACTCTTTTTGCAGCAGAACAATGTCCCTCACAAGGCTTTTGCATAAACCTAGAGAGGATTCCAACAACAAATGAAATGTCTGATCTAGTAGTAGTCAGGTAGTTGAGACTTCTTACAAGCTATCTATATTTTGTTGCATCCTCAAATTCTTTTCCTTCAATGGATGTGAGCTTCAAGTTTTATTCCATTGGAATAGTCAAAAAATTGCACTCAACCATGCCAAACCTATTCAATAGATCTCCAATGTACTTCTTCTGAGAGAGGAATATAAACTTATGATGTTGAGTTACTTCAATACCAAGATAGTAGTGAACATAACCCAAGTAAGTCATTTCAAAACCTTTCCTCAAATCCTTCTTTATGGATGCAATGTAGCTCTTATTGTTCCCTGTCATCAAAACATTATCTACATACACCACAAGATATACAATTGTGTTGCCAACTTTCTTGACAAACAAAGTTGCATTATCAAGATCATAATATTTGAAGTTGAGTTTCAGAAGATGCCCAGTTAACTTCTCATACTAGGCTTGCGGCGCTTGCTTGATGCCATACAAGGATTTTACAAGCTTGCATACTTTGTGTTCTTGGCCCTTCACAACAAATCCTTCTAGTTGGGACATAAAAACATTCTCCTTTAGATCTACATTCAAGAAAGTTGTTTTTACATCCATCTAATGGACATTCCAACCGTTCTAAGTTGCCAAGGCAAAGAGTGTCTGGATGGTAGCCCATTTTGCTATGGGGGGAAAAGTCTCCTCACAATTGACCTCTTCTTTCTGTGCAATACCTTTTGCCCCAAGCCTGCCTTTGTGCTTGTCAAGTGAGCCATCATCTTTATACTTGTTCTTGTAGACCCACTTGCATCCAATTGGTTTGGTTCCTAATGGAGGATCAACCAGCTCCCAAGTGCCATTCTTTATCAAGGCATCATATTCCTTCTGCATCACTTCATTCCATTCATCATGAGAAGCAGCTTTTTTGAAGGAAGTTGGTTCAAAATCTATAGACAAATTCAGTTCACAATTATAAGAAACATCCATATCAACAGGTGAATAAGAATCATCTATATCACCTCCATTTTGCCCGGTGGAACTTCTTGTTCCTGTCTTTCCAACCTCATCAGGATGAACATTTTCAAGTGTCTTTGTCATCCATTTTGGAGGACCTTTCTGAGATGGCCCGGGCTGCTCAGTTGACTAAGTTGGGGCTGAATCAAGATTTAGTCTCCCAAATCTATCAATCACATCACTCAAAATGTCATCCGTGGTTGGAGCTTCATGTGGGGGAGAGAGTGCTTCAGAAGAAGATTCCACAGATTGATCCAATATAGGAATACCCCCTTCAAGATGTGGAATTTGATTATCAAATTGTTGAAATGACTTTGCATGCTCAAATTTATCCGAGAGATCAAGCTGCCGCTTAACAACATTGTCAGTCTTGGAAGATTCAAGAAATATGACATCTCTAGATACTACAAACTTCATCATAGAGACGGTATGTTTTGGAGGTATTTGAATACCCCAAGAAGATACACTTATGACTCCTTGCACCAAGTTTGTTCTTTTGTTCCTTAGGTATCAAGGTATCACAGGTGGAACCAAAGACCCTGAGATGCTTACCGAAAGAATGTGGTCATGCCACATTTAATAAGGAGTCTTGTTTCTAATTGCATTAGAAAGACACCTATTCTTTATATACACGGCACATAGAACTACATTAGTCAAAAACATCAATTTTGCATTCTTGAAAAACATCATGGAACGTACCATATTTAAAATTGTCCTATTCTTTCTTTCAGCTACTTCATTCTGTTGGGGATTATAAGGCACAATTATTTGATGTTTGATCCCATGTTGGCGAAGATAGTTTTCAAATTCATTTGAAGTGTATTATTTTCCATTATCAGTGTGAATAGAACCAATATGAGTTTGTGCATCATTTTCAATCAATGCATGAAAGTTCTTGAATGTTTGAAAAGCATCAGATTTGTTCTTCAATTAATTAATCCAACACATTATGGGGTAGTCATCAATAAATCTCATCATGTATTTATTGTCATTTGCAAAAGGAACGAGCATTGTGCCACATAAATCTGAATGAATGAGTGCAAGTTTTCAATGTGCTCTAGAATGTGAATCATGAAGAGACTATTTGCTATGCTTTCCTAGAATGCAAGCATCACATTGCTTAAGTTTCCTAGGAATTGTAGGCAAACCAGTAACACCATTTTACTTCAACAAACGAAGGTTGTCATAGTTCAAGTGTCCAAATCTAGCATGCCATAAAAGACTTAATGTAAATGTACCTTCATCGTAGTGAGCACTGAATGCAAAGTTTTGTGCACGAGCAGAGGTACCTTGCAACTTTAGAAGTCTTTCTTCTTTTATCCCTGTCATGACAAGTGAGCATTCTGATGCTTTTCTGACCTCAACCTTGCCATCAAGCATATGAATGGAGTGCCCTTGCTGGCGCATGTGGACCAAAGGTAGCAAGTTTCTCCTCAACTCTGGGAGGTATAGAACCTCATGTAGAAGAAATTCTCGAAGACCAAGCAGTTTGAGCTTGATTGTGCCAAGCCCTGATGGCTTGAGTTTTGATTTGTTTGCAAAGTATACTACTCCATCTACATTGTCAATAAATTCTTCAAAAAAATCTCTTCTAAAAGTCATGCAGCGTGTTGCTCCTAAATCAAGCAACCAATCATTTCTTCAAGACACAAGTGAAGCATTAAACAAGTCTTCAGTTACTCCAATATTACAATGTGCCACAACATAATGAGCCGATTGAGGTGCTTTACAATTCTCTCAATCATGAGTTTTACCTTTGGCTTCATTTATTTCTTGCTCAATTTTGTCCCAAGGTAGCTTACATGTGGATGCATCATGTCCATCTCTATTGAAACGTGTGCAATGAAGATCAAACTTTTCTCATTGAAATTGCCCGCCCCCCTGCCTCTAAAATTTCTTCTTTCTCTTCCTCTTTCTCTTCGGCCACCTCTTCCTCTAGAAGAATGTTGAGGATGATTCTTCTCTCTATGTGCAAGACACACAGCTTGTTCAGAAGACTAAGGAGTTGTCTTCATCCCAAAATCTCTCTCTCAGCAAACTTCTTCTCAAAGGAGTCAAAGGTAATCTCCTTGAGATTTCCACTTGCTTGCAATGACTCAAGATATCTGAGTAAGTGGGATATAATGCCTTGACATAAGCTATGAGAAGTATGTCTATTTCAACACCAGTGTTTTTAATGTCATGCATTATAGATCTTACTTTTGATGCTAAAGCAAGCGGATCATCATTTCTCAATTCAAGACTGAACAGTTTAATCATCAATTGGACAACTTCAAGTTCAAAGAGAAAGTCATACAATTCTTTCAACTTCTTCAAGGCATCATAAGCATTTGAGAATGGCGAAATATGGCGACTCAACTTTTTATTTACTAGTGCTGCAATCAAGGCACAGGCCTTGTTGTTCTTGTTTTCCCAAATGGCGATCTCCTTGTCTGAGGTAGGATTTGCAGGTGCACTGTCTCTGTCTCCTACACAAACTCCTTTCGACAACTCATTGAAAATGAGTGTGCTTTATTTTCCGGGACCACTCAAGATAGTTCTCCTTGCCAGTGAGAACCACTCCCACAATAGATATGAGTGAATGCATTCTAAATATGTACTATATAAAAAAAAATTATACTTTGTTGCCAATAGTGTAAAAAAGATTGCAATTCTGGTGCTAATTATTTTGTAAAAAAAATACAATTTTGAGAAGTAGAGGTATTAGTTGGGGGCGGTAGTATATAGGGGAGGGTATATATGAGGGAGGTGGTATATGGGAAGGGATATATGGGGGAGGTATGAACTGGGTAGGTGGAGGAGCATGGGGGAGGTATGAACTGGGTAGGCGGAGGAGCATGGGGGAGGTATTATATGGCATGGATTATATGAGGGCAGAGTCGAAAACCAAGTGTGGTATTAACTGTGGTGATGCCGCAATGTAAGCAGAGGAGAGTGGACAGGCATCGAAGGGAGGAGGTTGGCACCGAAGGGAAGCTGGGGGGTGGTATGACAGAGCACCAAAGGGAGCAGACTCGATTGTGGGCAGGGTATGATGTGGGTAGTCGAGGGAGCCACGGTGCGGGAGTTCAGTGGGGACGTGAAGTGGTATACCGGCAATGGAGCAAAGGGAGAAGCGTATAACCGAAGTGTGGGCAGCGTGACAAGGCGATGTGAGAACCAGTGTTGTGATAACGCGCAATGGGAGGTGGAAGGAGGGAGCCATGACAGGACAGGTGGAGGAGGACTGCAATCAGGCTGGCAATGGGTGACTGTGGTTGGAGGAGCAGTCCGGGCAGTGTTGTTGGTGACCTTCACAGTGAGAGGAGGCAGCGTTATGCAAATGCCTATGATATAACCGAGGTATAGAACGTGGCTGCCACAAAGGACTATGGTATGGGGCCGACTGTTGATGAACACCATCATTACATACATTATAAGGGGTTAATTGTCACCGTTTTAGCTTAATTATTCTTTCTCACATTTAATTGCATTTTGTCGTGTTTTTCTTAGTGAAGATGGTGTATTAAGGGTTGTCATGCTTCGAGGCCTAATGTGGTTTAAATGCGGGAAAATTAGGAGAATATGCAATCTTTGAGGAAGATTGCACAACCAGGGCTCGAAGTAGATAGCAAGGAGTGATTGTAGAGGGGTTGACACCTCCTTAACTCCTAAAGGCAGCCAATATCTCCTCGAGATTCTCCTCCAACAGCTCGAAATCAGAAGCATCAAAGCAAGTGAAAGATCAAGAGGAGCCAAGCTCCACTTCTCTCGAGTTCCAAGGGAACAAACACCTACATTTTAGGGAGTTGTTGGTAGCTACCTTTTAGGATAAATAGGTCAGAGCAAGAGCTCATTATGATTCGATTTTTGGATGTAGCTAGAGCACTCTTGGCTCTTGTATTAGACATTTTTGACTTTCATATGTTATGTACCAAACTAGTTATGGAATAAAATGAGCATTTGGTTTCTTCTCCACTAAGTTAGTTTCAGGGAGTTGAGCTTGTGGGTTAGGGCCCAATCCATTGGCCTCAGTCTCTCTTATGCACTTGTGTTTTCTCTTATGTTGCAGTAGTTAATGTCTTTCATTTCATGTTCAGTAGCATATAAAATCTCAAAATTGCGTGCTAAGCCTCCCTCTCTCACCTTTTCCATTGGAGCTTGAGGAGGAAGATCCTCACCACAGACCAAAACGTCTTTTAGTATATGATTTCTTGGAAAATTTAGATAGATTACTTTGCTTATGATGGACATGTTGTAGATGCAGAGGTAGATTTCTGTTTGAAGTGCATAGGTAGATTTAAGTAAATTCAACTCATCTTTTCCACCATTGTTATGATAAATTTGTCAATGATGAATGCATGAACAAGTAGTTTGTTTGCAGGTTTGAATAAAGCAGCAGAGGAGGACCCCTCTAGCACCATCACCTTCAGTTTTCACCCTCCATCAACGACCTTCCATCCAAGTCACATTCAGCCCTGTTTTTAGAAATCACCACCACAACACCGAGAGCCACCTTGGAGGTGCAAGACAGGCTTTGTGAAGAGTTTTGAGCTTTGCCAAGGGGTTGGCTACCCTTCATCCACCTAGATCCACCTTCACCCCACCTCTCCTAACCTTTTCCTCACCATTTCTACCCTTAAACTGCCCATGGCCTGTTTCCTGTAGCTTTTCAGGACATCCTGTAGCAGTTCTTGTAGCAGCGCCAAACACTCACTCCTTCAGCCCAAAATCACTCCTTCGCCTCATCTAAGCCTAGCCAAGCGTCCAACACACCTTCAGCTCTGAACCTTTGGGTCAGGGACCCTCTTAGACCACCTCAGCGCCTCCTCCTTTTGCTGAGTCATTTAAAAGTGTGATTAGCTCATTGTTAAATGCATTATTAGACACAGTGGTTGAGCATGAGATAGATAGGACTCAATTAGTCATTTAGTTCAGTATATGTTCCCTAGATTAGTTTCATTTTCTACAATTCAATTTAGCAATCTAGGTTATGAATGCCACTTAGTGTAATTTCCTTTCTTGCATTAGCTTACGTGTGAATTTCTCTTTCTTGCAGATAGCTAGATGCATCAGTATGACCTGGAGTAGTTTCTTTCCCTGTTGATAGAGTAATGGTCATGGTTTATTTCCAGTCTTAGATTACATTCAGAAGTGTGACAGACTTACTTTCCTAGAAGTAACCCTAGCAGTAACACCTCCTTGTAGAACTGAGAAGAGGATGGCATGACTAGAACTCATCTCCTTACACTTTTATCTCCAAGTTTGTACGAACCCCGGGGTGATAAAGTAAAGTTGAGTAGCCTTTGGGAGTTGCAGCACTCTTGGTGCAATACCAAGGCTCACCACTTTTTGGTGTCGTTGTTGGAGAGGTGTCTAAGTAGATATTTGATTCTGCTTTAGCATTCTTTTCTGTTTTCCTTTTACATACAGTTCCAAAATATTGAAAAATACAAAAACAGTTTGACTTTCATACCTCGTAGAAGTAGGGATAACCAAGGCAAATTCTTACCAAAAACCCCCACATCCCCACACAGTCACCCTTCACTCTTCTTCAGTGACTGTGAGGTTGAACACACCATAAAATTTGAAGAACCTATTGGAGAAGAAGAGGAACTTGCTTCACCCGAGGAACCTAATTCACCAATTCAAGCCATGGTTGAAAGTAGGACCCAAGGAGTCTTTCCCATTAGAGAAACAGATGGAGAAACTAGAATGAAGAACATCAGTACCTCAGCCCTTCCACATTTCCATGGCCTTACTTCTAAGAATCCTGACACCTTCATGTTTGAGATTGTTGTTGTCTGCAGGACTTATGACTATGCCTCAGATGACCAAAAGCTAAAATTGTTCCCATCCACCCTCAAGGATGCAGCGTTGCGCTGGTTCATGGGTTTACCTGGGAACAATATTACTACCTAGGCACAGATGCAAGAGTACTTCAACAATAAATATAGAGACTACTGCAGATCCAAAGAAACCAAGAGGAGATATTTAGGATGACTCTGGGACCTGATGAATCCTTGGATGACTATGAAGAAAGATTCCAACTAAACTATAAAAGAGCCAACTGCACCCTTGATCCCGGATCACTCAAATTAGTACTTCTCCCAAGGATCAGGGAAGAGGTGATAGAAACCCTTAATATGTTGTCTGGAGGAGACATCTACCAACTACCTTATGAGGACATCAAAATTGTCTTTAGAAACCATTCTAGGGCAACTAGGAAGAAGGGTAGAGCTAGCCAAAGCATGACCAACACCCCTTCCTCTTCCACCTCCATCAAGCATGAAATTGGAAATATGTTGGAGGACTTCAAAAGTGAGATGTTACACACCTTTGTTTTGCAAATGGACACAATGCAGATCAAGAGGAAGCAAGAGGGCCTTAGCTATTTTTTGCCCTAGATGTACCAGAAAACACCCTCGAAATGAATGTCCACTAAATGTCATAGAGGTTTGCTTAGTCTGTGAAGAGAATCATGGCACAGATAAGTGTCCCTCCCTACCTGGTCTCAAAGTTGTACATCAAGGTGAGGAAGGAGGACCAGAGCAACTCTGTTTCATAAATCAGAGAATGCCTCAAGGACCTCAGTCATATCATCAGGGCATGCAAGGTGCACCTTACTCCTGCTATCATACAAACCAAAACACACCTATGCAGTCTTGGTACACATCCACTCCTTCGTCATGGCCTACACCTCCTACTTGGCCTTACACCCCTCCATATCACCTTCAACATGTGAACCAACCAATCCAACAATATGTTCCTCAACCACCTCAGTGGAGCAACCCATCACAAGGGTGGAGGCCCCAACACAACCAACCACCTGCTTTGCTGCCTCTACCCAACCTCAACCTCAGCTCACCCACTCTGCTCCACCTAAGTTGCCTTAAATGCCTACCCAGCCCAATCTGAACCTAAACAACAAGTAGGCACAACAGGTTTATAGTGGGTAAACATCCTATCCAACTTATGCTGTGGAGATACATGAGATTAACCTCAGGTCTGGAAGAGTAGTCCCAGACAATCATCCTCCATCTCCACCTGTAGAGGTTGAGGAGGAAAAGGAAGAAAGCACTACTCAGACCAATCAACCTCCTTTTCCTAAGCGCCTAATCCACCCTAGTCAGCACAACCCAAAAGAGACTAAACTTCTAGGAAAACAGAAAAATCTATGTGAAAATACCCCTTCTCTAGGCCATTAAGGATGTCCCTAATTACAATAGGCTCATCAAAGAAAAATGCTTTAAGAAACCTGGGAGAAAGAAGAAAGACACCCCCACCATCAATGTTGTGGGACAGTTGTCCGACTTAATGTTGGGAAGGGTGATCTTCCCGAAGTACCCAGACCCTGGGAGTCTAGTAGTAGATGTACCATCAATGTAATGACCAAGGAAACTATGTTTAAACTCAACCTCCAAAGAGCGTTGAGAAAGACCACCACTGTTCTGCAACTTGCAGACAAATCCACAGTAGCTCTAGAAGGAATTGTTGAGGATGTTGTGGTCTCAATCGACTCCTAGGAGTACCCCATAGATTTCCTGGTCCTCCAGCCAAAAACCATGTTTAATGGATGTCCTCTCATATCAGGGAAAAGTTATTCATCCCTAGATGGGTCATAAACAATCACCTAATGATAGCTAATGATGCCAACCTTGCAAATAAATACCTCAATACCCAAGCATAGGCGATTGCACATTATGATGACATCTCTAGACTGTTGGGAGAGGATTGTGTGATGGCATGTGAGAGAAGATGGAATGGCCTCCCACTTAGCCTAAGAAACATGGAGTATCATACTCCAGAAAGATTGAGAGTTGCCCTAGAAAGGGCACCTTTGTACAAGAAGGCCATGCAAACAATGAAGATCAAATGGCTTGGCTTAAAACTCAATCCACCTTTGCTACTGGGACTGAGTGAAGGAAAAGATCAAGCTGAAGGGGACAAAGAATGGGAGGAGGCAAAAAAGAATGCAGGATTCTACCCTCTTGAGGGGACTCCTTCCATGATACCTCGAGATGTCAGAGAAGCTACAAGGGCACTAAAAGAAATGAAGAAAGAGGACTAAATTGCTCAGCAACCATCTGGTAGGGGGGTGATGATGAGCACCATCATTAGGTACATTCTAAGGGATTAATTGTCACCTTTTTAGCCTAATTATTCTCTCTTTCTCACATTTAATTGCATTTTGTCATGTTTTGCTTAGTGAAGATGGTGTATTAAGGGTTGTCATGCTTCGAGGCCTAATGTGGTTTAAATGGAGAAAAATCAGAAGAATATGCCATTTTTGAGGAAGATTGCACAATCAGGGCTCAGAGTAGACAACAAGGAGTGATTGTAGGGGGGTTGACCACCTCTTTAACTCTTAAAGGCAGCCAATATCTCCTCGAGATTCTCCTCCGACAGCTAGAAATCAACGGCAGCCAAGCAAGTGAAATATCAAGGGGAGCGCCAAGCTCCACTTCTCTCAAGTTCCAAGGGAACAAACACCTACTTTTTAGGGAGTTGTTGGTAGCCACCCTTTGGAATAAATAGGCCAAAGCAAGAGCTCACTAGGATTCGATTTTTGGATGTAGCTAGAGCACTCTTGGCTCTTGTATTACACATTTATGACTTTCATATGTTATGTACCAACTGGTTATGAAATAAAATGAGCATTTGGTTTCTTCTCCACTCAGTTAGTTTCAGGGAGCTAAGCTTGTGGGTTAGGGCCCAATCCATTGGTGTTAATTTTGGACAACTAGGTCCAAACTCCATGTTGTGATGCTCAGATGAAGATGCCAATATTTTTATTAGACTCCTCTTTCGGAGAGGTGCAAGATCGATCTAAAGATCATCTTAATCCGATGAGCATAACATTTATTTTGAATTTATTCAAAGTATGTGCAGGTCGGACTTAAGGTTTTGTGCCCCAGCAGTTGTGTCACACACCATCACTGACGGATATAAATTGGTCAACATTGGAGAACATTTTCACTCATTTCATCCTCACACATTTCTCTCTCCTCATCTGATTGGTTCGATGACCTTGGTGGCTCTTCTCTCTCCATGCATGGGAAATCTGGCAGCAGCACTTTTCTGATTTCAGTCTAGGGTTTCAACTTTCTGCAGCAAACTTTGACTAGCGTTGACTTTGGTCAACACAAGGTCAAATCGACCTAAAACTCTCCCAAAAATTCGACTTTCCACATCCGCATTTTTTTGGCACTATTCCTGAGGCAAGACATTTACTTTGACTTTTCTACATTGACCTAGTTGCTACTGTTTGCGTTGACCATTGACTGACAGCGTTGCCTTTTGTTGACTTTTGGGGTTGACTATATTGGCTGTCCTAGAGGGTTGTGTGACACTGCTGGTTGGCTAACCGTAATGAGACTTTGTTGGTTGAAGCATCCTGTTGACCACCATAATGCACCAACACAATTATATATTTCTCGCTTGTCTTTTGTCGATCTACTGGTATGTTCTATCAACATTTTACTTTATTGTTTATGTGATTGCCATCTGATATTGAAGAGAAAGTAAAGTTGCATCAAGCATAGAACATCTACAAAAATCAACATGGTATCAGAGCTGAGGTGAAGACAAAGCCCTAATTTGTACCAATCACAGAAGAAGAGGATGGGTTCCTCAAACTACAATGGCTCTAAGGCTGATGACAAATTGACTAGGAAGGATGACTTCCATGCTTGGAAGATGACATTAGATCTTAACTTGGAAGACCAAGATGTCATGGACTATGTGCAGGGTAAAATCCAAGAGCCTCCATCCACTGCAACCACTGCTACCAAATCTAAGTACAAGAAGGGGGAAATCAAAGCAAAGTTTATGATCAGGGACTCAATTCATAAGAGTCTAGTTGCCTACATCTCTGAGCTGGGCACATCCAAAGAGATGTATGATAAGTTGGTCTACATGTTCAAGGCCAACAATGTGAATCAAGTCCTATTCTTCAAGAATAAATTGAAGAATCTGAAGAAAGGCAAGGATGAGTCTATTCAATCATAT
This sequence comes from Pinus albicaulis, assembly GCA_034641835.2. Classification (NCBI taxonomy): domain Eukaryota; kingdom Viridiplantae; phylum Streptophyta; class Pinopsida; order Pinales; family Pinaceae; genus Pinus; species Pinus albicaulis. The sequence continues at coordinate 1,284,326,896 of CM076570.1, forward strand.
TTTCTGAAGCTGACCGAGATCAGGAATAATATGTTGGCTATTGGGGAGACAATAGTTGATCGAGAGATGGTACTCACCGCACTTGGAGGTCTCTCATCTGAATGGCATGTATTCAACACTACCATTCTCAATAATAATGTCATACCTGATTTTAATGAAGTACTATCAAGATGCGTACAAGAAGAGACAAGGATGAAGGAATATGGAAATGAAGGAAATGTTGCCTTCTCTGCTCATTCTAAGAAGAAGCACTTTGGTGGTCCAAGGAACAAAGGAAGAGCAGGGGCCCAAGTAAAGAAGAGCGAGTGTTACACTTGTCATAGGCCAGGTCACTATGCTAGAGAATGCCCTTTCAAGAAGGATTCTCCCGATGATGATGACAACAACAACAACTGGAGGAATGGCAATCAAAGGAACAACAGGTTCAAGGGGAAGAGGAAGGCTCCCTCCGACGAAAATGGGCAATCTTTCAAGAGGTCAAGAAATTCCAGGTATGAGGAATCAAATGTTGTTGATAAAAGAAATGAATTCATTCTTGTATCTACCCTCTCTGCTGCATCTCCACCAGACACTATGGATGTCTGGTTGATAGATAGTGGTGCCTCAAGGCACATCACTGGGTTCAAAGAAGCACTTTCTGATATGGTTGAGAAGGATACTAATCTGGAAATTATCCTTGGAGGTAATGCCACATATTCCGTGAAACGGACAGGGACTGTGACCCTCCACTTGTCTCAAGGCCAAGTCCTCCACTTGCAAGATGTACTCTATGTACCTAATTTGAAGAAGAACCTTGTGTCTATATCGGCCATGGAAGACAAAGGTTTCAATGTGGCATTCATTGATGGAAAGGTGCGCATGTGGAAGAAGAACTACAAGGAAGCTATCACGATTGGGTTTAGAGTTGACACACTCTACCAGGTTGGAGGAAGTCCACTGGGAGCAATGACGTGTGATACTATCTGACAGACTAAACTATGGCACCAGAGGTTTGGACACCTTCACTACAAGGCCCTTCTCGAAGCAAGGAAGGTGGTGACGGGGATGCCCGAATTCTCAAATAATCATGAAGGTGTATGTCAAGGTTGTGCCGAAGGAAAGCATACAAGGGGACCTTTCCCCTCAAGTGTCACAAAGACATCTAATGTCTTGCAATTAGTACATTCTAATCTGTCTGGTGTGCTACCCGTGACATCCTTGGGAGGATGTTCTTATTACATAACATTCATAGATGACTTCTCTCACAAAACCTGGATATACTTCTTGAAAAAGAAAGACGAGGCTTTCATGTGGTTCCGTACCTTCAAAGCCTTGGTGGAAAATCTGACAGGGAAGAAGATCAAGATATTGAGGACCGATAATGGCACTAAATATGAGACGAACAAGTTCAAGAACTTTTGCAGAGAAGCTGGCATCAAGAGGGAGACCACAATGTTTGTGGGCTACAGCAAAACTTCGAAGGCCTACAGAGTTTATGTGCTTGGTGAAAGGGAAGTGGAGATATGCCATGGTGTTGCCTTTGACGAAAATGCTTCCCTTAGGAAAGTAGTCAATCTTCCAATATCTGAGGAAGATCATGAAGTAAGGCCTAGAAATCAAGAAGAACCGAAGGATGAGATGATGCCCAATGTTGAAGGACTAATGGACCCGATTGATCCACCTCCTTCAATGAGGAAGAGATCATCATGGCTCAGGGACACTCTCGAGGATGCCAAGGGACATATGGCCCCGAGGGGGACATTCCGTGAAAGCAAGAAGCCGAATAGATACCAAGGGTATCTAGCAGCCATGAGTACTATCGTACAATTTGAGCCTGGATATTTTGAGGAAGCCATAAAGCATAAAGTCTGGATGGATGCTATGCACGAAGAGTATGAGTCCATAATGAAGAATGATGTCTAGGACGTGGTTCCAAGACCGGAGGACGAAGCAGTTGTCACCTCGAAATGGCTCTACAAGATCAAGCATGGATCTGATGGAAGTGCTAAAAATTTCAATGCAAGATTTGTTGCCCGTGGCTTCTCTTTAAAGGAAGGCGTAGACTATGATGATATATTTGCACCTGTGGCCCGATATACCACCATCTGATCTATCGTAGCCCCTATTGCTATGCAAAGATGGAGTCTTCATCAGATAGATGTAAAGACCGCATTTCTGCATGGTGCGATAAAGGAAGAGGTGTATGTGGAGCAACCTCTGGGGTTCGAAGTCCAGGATCGAGACACCCATGTCTGCAGGTTGAAGAATGCCCTCTATGGGTTGAAGCAAGCACCCAAAGCTTGGTACGAGAGGATAGATAGCTACCTGATGAAGTTGGGTTTCACTCATAGTAATGCTGATCCAAACCTTTACTTCAAGGTTGATAGAGAAAAGCCTCTCATTCTAGTGTTGTATGTGGACAACCTCTTCCTGACAGGTGTTGACCCTCTCATTCATCAGCACAAGAGGGAGCTCGCTGCTGAGTTCGAGATGAAGGACCTAGGACTGATGCATTACTTCCTAGGCCTAGAGGTCTGGTGGAGACCTGGCAAGATTTTCCTTTCTCAAGGAAAATATATTGTGAAGCTTCTGGAAAGATTTGGTATGGTGGACTCTAAGTCAGTGTCGACACCGATGGAGCTCAACTTTAAGAAGTTGAGTGGCAGGGTTGTTGGGCCTGTGCTAGCAGATCCTACTGAGTATCGTCAACTCGTAGGGACCTTGATGTTCTTAGTGAACACCCATCCAGACGTATGTTTTGCAGTGAAAACTTTGAGTCAACATATGGTTGATCCTCATAACATTCACTGGGTTGGTGCCAAGAAACACTTGAGATATCTCTGGGGCACGATAGACCATGGGCAAAGATACACTGTCGGGAGCATGACACTCCATGGATATACTGATGCCGATTGGGCTGGCAGTGTGGTGGATCGCAAGAACACATCTAGATGTTGCTTCACACGTAGGACTGCTTCGGGCAGGAAGTCGGTAGCCTTGAGCACTGCTGAGGCCGAATACATTGCAGCATATTTGACCTGTTGTGAAGTCATTTGGTTGTGAAAGCTCTTCAGTGAGTTGTTCGAGCATGTGCTAGATGCCACCGTTATCCTCTATGATAACCAGAGGGGGATTCGGTTGTCAGAGAATCTCGTGTTCCACGATCGATCCAAGCATGTTGATGGCTGGTACCACTTTATCCAGGATATGGTACAGCGAGGCGCCGTAAGGCTCGATCATATAGGAACTGATGATCAGGTCGCAAGTATTCTCACAATTCCCTTGTGGAAGGTCATATTCCTAACCTTCCATGAGAATCTTGGAATCGTGGAACAACCCTATTTTGAGGGTCTTGTTGGACGATGAGCTCTGGGAGCTCTGGGGGGGGGTTTGGGGATAGCTTCTCGGAGCTATAAGCAACCACAGGGCTAGGCTTGCCGAACCTTGTTGGTGTGCTTCTGCCCCACCATTATGATGTTGAGTTGGTTCGCCTCTCATGATCTGTGCCCCGTGTGCATCCTACCCATTGAGTCTCGGGCTCATGGGAAGTACCTCTCATTTGGCCAGTGAGGTGGGAAAAGCTAGAGACTAGTAGCAAATACTGATGGACGCATGTCGTACTCCCTATCTAGGATGACACGTGTCTAACCACTTGATCTGGGATCAAGTCTAGTGAGGTTTCAAACCTCCAACTGACTTCGGGTCAATGAACCTAACTTTGGGTTAGTATATGACTCTCTTGAGTCCAAGTGAGGTTTCAGACCTCCAACTGACTTCGGGTCAGTGAAACTAACTTCAGGTTAGTATATGACTCTCTTGAGTCCAAGTGATGTTTCGGACCTCCAACTGACTTCGGGTCTGGATACTAACTTCGGGTCAGGATACTAACTTCGAGTTAGTAAATGACTCTCTTGAGTCCAAGTGAGGTTTCAGACCTCCTACTGACTTCAGGTCAGATAAACCAACTTCGGGTTGGTATGAGACTCTTTGCGAGTCCTATAGAGGTTTCGGACCTCTGGGCTGAATCTATCAGCCGAGAATGATGTCTTTGTGACTAAGCCACCTTTGTTCTGAAATAAAGAAACCAGCAAAGCAAGTTATGGCGGGATGACGCACGATGTTTGGATTGCACAGGTGGATGGAGTTCTCCCTAGTTGAGAGGGAGTGTTAATTTTGGACAACTAGGTCCAAACTCCATGTTGTGATGCTCATATGAAGATGCCAATATTTTTATTGGACTCCTCTTTCGGAGAGGTGCAAGATCGATCTAAAGATCATCTTAATCCTATGAGCAGAACATTTATTTTGAATTTATTCAAAGTATGTGCATGTCGGCCTTAAGGTTTTGTGCCCCATCTATTGTGTCACACACCCTCACTGATGGATATAAATTGGTCCACGTTGGAGGACATTTTCACTCATCTCATCCTCACACATTTTTCTCTCCTCATCTGATTGGTTCGATGACCTTGGTGGCTCTTCTCTCTCCACACGTGGGAAATTTGGCAGCAACACTTTTCTGATTTCGGTCTAGGGTTTCTACAACAATCTTTGACTAGTGTTGACTTTGGTCAACACAAGGTCAAATCAACCTGAAACTCTCCCAAAAATTCGATTTTCCAAATCTGCATTTTTTGGCACTATTCCTGAGGCAAGACGTTGACTTTGACTTTTATGCATTGACCTAGCTACTGCTGTTTGCGTTGACCATTGACTGACAGCGTTAACTTTTGTTGACTTTTGGGGTTGACTGTATTGGCTGTCCTAGAGGGTTGTGTGACACTGCTGGTTGGCTGACCGTATTGAGACTTTGTTGGTTGAAGCATCCTATTGACTGTTGTAATGCACCAACACAATTATATATTCCTTGCGTGTCTTCTGTCGAACTATTGGTATGTTCTATCAGCATTTTACTTTATTGTTTATATGATTGCCGTCTAATATTGAAGAGAAAGTAAAGTTGCATCAAGCATAGAACATCTACAAAAGTCAACAATTGGCCTCAGTCTCTGTTATGTACTTGTGTTTTCTCTTATGTTGCAGTAGTTAATCTCTTTCATTTCATGTTCAGCAGCATGAAAAATCTCAAAACTGTGTGCTAAGCCTCCCTCTCTCACCTCTTCCATTGGAGCTTGAGGAGGAAGATCTTCACCATAGACCGAAATGTATTTTAGTTTATGATTTCTTGGAAAATTTAGATATATTACTTCGCTTATCATGGACATGTTGTAGATGCACAGGTAGATTTCTATTTCAAGTGCATAGGTAGGTTTAGTTAAATTCAACTCATATTTTCCACCATCGTTATGATAAATTTGTCAATGATAAATGCATGAACAGGTAGTTTTCTTGCAGATTTGAATAGAGCAACAGAGGAGGACCCCTCCAGCACCATCAGCTTCAGTCTTCACCCTTCATCAACTACCTTCCATCCAAGTCACATTCGACCCTGTTTTAAGAAATCACCACCACAACACCGTGAGCCACCTTGGAGATGCAAGACAGGCTTTGTGAAGAGTTCTGAGCTTGGCCAAGGGGTTGGCTACCCATCATCCACCTAGTTCCACCTTCACCCCACCTCTCCTAACCTTTTCCTCACCATTTCTACCCTCAAACTGCCCACGGCCTATTTCCTGTAGCTTTTCAGGACATCTTGTAGCACTACAGGAAATCCTGTAGCAGCGCCAAACACTCACTCCTTCAACCCAAAATCACTCCACCTCATTTAAGCCTAGCCAAGCATCCAACACACCTTCAGCTATGAACCTTTGGGTCAGGGACCCTCTTAGACCACCTCAGCACCTCCTTCTTTTGCTGAGTCATTTAAAAGTGTGATTAGCTCATTGTTAGATGCATTATTAGATACAGTAGTTAAACATGAGATAGATAGGACTCAATTAGTCATTTGGTTCAGTATGGTTCCCTAGATTAGTTTCCTTTTCTGCAATTCAATTCAGCAATCTAGGTTATGAATGCCACTTAGTGTAATTTCCTTTCTTGCATTAGCTTAAGTGTGAATTTCCCTTTCTTGTAGATAGCTAGATGCATCAGTATGATCTAGAGTAATTTCTTTCCTTGTTGATAGAGTAATGGTTATGATTTATTTCCAGTCTTAGATTACATTCAGAAGTGTGACAGACTTTCTTTCCTAGAAGTAACCCTAGCAGTAACACCTCCTTGTAGAACTGAGAAGATGATGGCATGAGTAAAACTCATTTGTTGTGCATATAGCACTTTTACCTCCAAGTTTGTACGAACCCGGGTTGATAAAGTAAAGTTGAGTAGCCTTTGGGAGTTGCAACACTCTTGGTGCAATACCAGGGCTCACCAATTGAGCAGTGGGAAGATGCCAAGTATGGGAGCGCATAGGGGAGTATGGGAGTATGGGAGCAGAGCAGTATTATATGACATAGCGACTATGTTATATTAAAAAACATTCATATGCAGCATCAAATACCATTTAACATAACAGTATTGCATTCAACACAGGATAGAGAATGTGAATATGATAGAGGATGTCAGTTCTGCAAAATGGGGCAGAATAGGAGGGAGTTACAAGGAGGGAAGCCAAAAATGGAGCCGGCTCTGATACCATGTCAGGTCAGGAGGTAACTCCTCAAAATGAATCGTATTTTGCATTAAGGGTGCACACCTAAGTTGCACGAAATAGGGAAACGGAAACGAGCGGGAAATGATATGAAACGTGACCTCCCCAAATTTGGGAAACTGGGAAACACCATATATATATATATATTAGAATTTAGGACATTTAAGAAAAGTTATGTGAAATCATAAAACATACATGATAAATTATAATTTATTACATTCAAAGCATAAACTATTACAACACATTTACTCATGAATGATAACATACACATAATGAAAATAACAATATATCAAAATCTCAAAATCAGCCTATATTATATATGAGGTTGCATGTACAATAAAGACTATGAGGTTGCAAGTACTATAAAATCAAAAGACTAATACTCATTATCAGAATCCTCATAAAAATAGCAGCAGAAGCATGCTCAGCAATGGACGGTGTAGTTGAAGAAGATGTTTGGCCAGTTCCACTTCTATGATCCTAGTCCTGATTATTCAAGGCAGCACAAGAGAGATCCAAATCAGGATTTTATGGATCCACATCCCATTCTTTAGAAGGACCATTGCCATATTCTGGACCCCTACGAGATGCAAGGCGAAGGTTGGAGTGCACATAAACAACATCCTCTGCCTTCTGTGAGCCTAACCTATTGCGCTTCGCAGAATGAATATTACGATAGGTGCTCCAATTCCTTTCTTTTGATGAAGAGCTTGCCACTTGTGAAAGGACGCGAATGGCAAGGTTTTGCAAATGTACACCATTTTATCCATGACAAATCCACCACCTACTTGGATTCATGGTGCTTCTCTCCTCCAAGATGATATATCTGAATAATCATTTATTCTTGCAGCAAAACTGGCAAATTCTTCCTTCACCTCCTTGTGTAGATGAGCTGGAAAAATTATCATAAGGGCTTTTTTCACCCCATTAGCCACCACTCTATCCTTATGGTGTGCCTTCCTCTTCCCATTGCTTTGAGCAATAAGCTCCTCATCATAAAATTTGGGGTTCAAGGCATATGCTAAAGTGTGCAATGGAGTGTTGAAATTGTTCCACCTATCAACAATGATTTTCTTGATTAATTCAGCAAAATGATCATCTACAAACAAAAGCTATGGAGACTCTTGTGAAATGATTTCCATAGTTTTCTCAACCATGGAATCCATGTCATCATATACCTCTCCTAAGAAAGGTTGTTCAGTGCCAACATTCCGAAAAAGCTCAAATGCAGGGGTTGTGAACATTAACAAGAAATCTATCTTGCTCCACCAATCCTCATCAAAGCACACTCTACACACTGTATATCCCCGCTCTAAATCTGCCCGTCTCCACTCAGCCCATAGTTGACTCACCACCATAGACACTAATGTTTACTTAACCTCAACAAGGCGGCGCAACATTATGAAGTTTGAGGCATATCTTGTCTCAACAACTTTTAACAACTCCAATTTGGAGTACTCTCAAAATATTGCTTGAGACTGGTTGTGGTTGGTGATGAATTTAACAATCTCCCTTGCTTCCCCTGTGAGTTCCTTTGTCCATGGGACTTTATTGTCGAACTCCTCTAAGATCATATTCATATTATGGACAATTTAGGGTGTCCAAAAGATGTGGTCATACCTCCCCTCAATAACAACTTTGCATAATGGTGTATTATCTGTGATAACTTGCACCACCTTGTTAAGACCTACTTCTTCAATAGATTTTATAATAACATCAGCAATGAATTGTGCATCTTTCACCTCTCCCGAGCAGTCTTCGGCCTTTAAAAACATTGCTCCTTTTGGTGAAGTGGCAATGATATTTATCAATGGTCTACGCCTTGTATCTATCCATCCATCTGAGACTATGGTAACCCCAAAGCTACTCCAAGAAGAACAAATTGGTGATAAGACATCCTCCACAAGATCCTTCTCATTTTTTAGAAGCTGAGTTCTAACTTTCTCAAAGTTGGGCCCCTTGTACCCTTGAGGAGCTTTGTTAACTGCCCTTATCATATCTTGCCAGTAAGGAGAGCGAACAACATTGAATGGGATATCACATGCATAAATGCACCTAGCCACTCTGGAATCAGCTTCCTCTCTGGAATCAGCTTCTTCTCTTGTTTGCCCATTCACTAATTTCGCAATTCTGCTATCTTGAACTGTACCAGATGCCCCTCTGGATGGTGGTTCTTCTGGTTGTTGAGTAGCTCTCCTCTTCCTTGCTTCAGCTACAATCCTTGGCTCAATGTTTGTTGGAGCTTTAGTAGTAGCTTGACTAAGATCATCATGCCTTATTTTAATTCCATCCATCTGATATTGCTCTCTTTGGTATTCCCACCTCACCACAGGGTCTAATGTTTTTGTGCAACCTGCAATCCCCTGTCCTCCTCCATGCAAAAGATGTGCCTTCACTCTTGGGTAAGAGCCCTTGTAAGAATTACTGCAAAAATTACATCGCCATTCCCATGACCCACCGCCTCCACATCTTTGAAGCTTCTCAACATGCCTCCAAAGAGAATAATATTCAGCCCTTGGGTTGGCCTTGGGGTTTGAACTTGAACCTTGGATGGAAGTCATTACTACAAAAAAAAAATTAAAAAAACAAATATGTAAATAAAAAAGTTTTTTTTAATTTTGGTAGCATAAACCCTCGAAAAATAGAAGAAACAATGGGAAAAAACCAACAAATTGAATGCTTCTTACCCAAATTAATTTTCTATAGTTGAAGCTACCCCAAAATGCCAAAAAAAACAAGAGAAATATGGTTGTAGCTGAGCTAAAAACCAAAAATGTCGTAGCTGGAAACTTCGCACTTCAAATATGCTTTTGAAATCTCTTTCTCTTGCTACTGAAATCTCCTTTGCTCACTGGTGAAAATGCCCTAGCTACTCTCTTCCTCTTTTCTCCTTGCTCAAATCGCCCTTCTCCAAGTGAAATGACTTGCTCAATTAGTGTGATGAGAGAATGAGGTGAATCGTCTTTTTATAAGTTGAGATAGCCATCTAGAAGCATCCAAAAGACACTTTAAACAATTAAAATAATATTAAAACGCACGCAAACCGAACCGAAAATAAATAAATAAACAAAAACAAAATCATACACACATACAACTTAAGTAGCTTAAAGTCAAACGAAACACAGTTGTGTTTATGGTCGTATTTGCAACGTTTCCCATACAAGAAATGTACCAATATGGCCAGAAACGCATTTCCAGGCTGTACGGTATGCAGAAACATGTTTCCGTTTCGTTTTTTTGGTGAAACGGGGGTGGTACCCACGTTTCCTACAACATAGGTGCACACAAATATCTACATGGAAGGAGAGACTCTTGGGATTCATCTCCAAGTGTCTCTTCATATTCAAGCTTTCCTTATTTTCTATTTACATTATTTTACATTTTCACCCAATCTCAAGGATTAGGTGTCAACACAAACGTTTCAACTGAACAAAGAAGAAATAGATCCAAATAGAGGAGTTTGCACAACAAAAAACTCAGTATGAATCAAGTGCAACCTCTAGATTTGGTAGCTCATCTCCTCATGGTACTTCTGCAACCTCTAGAAGTAGAAGAAAAATAGGGGATTTCCTTAATGTTGCTAGGAGGGATGATGTGGATGGAAAGATAATCCAATTTCTTTGTGCTTGCAGTGTACCATTCAATGTGCCTCACTTTCCCTATTGGCATGATATGGTTGAGGCCATCAATAAAGCCCCAAAAGGATACAAGAGCCCCAACTATGAGAAAGCTAGAATATTGTTATTAGAAAGAGAAAAAGAAAAGGTTCAAAGAGCTTTGACACGTTTTACAAATGAGTGGGTGGATTGTGGGATATCCATTGTATGAGATGGGTGGACAAATATTAGAAACCAACATTTGATAAATGTTCTTGGTGTTTCTGCTAATGGTGCAGTATTTATTACATGTCATGACTCCTCCTTCGTCAGTGCAACTTCCCAAGACATTACAGATCTTCTACTGCAATCAATCAAAGATGTTGGTCCTAATAATGTGGTTTAAGTGATCACTGATAATGCATATTTTGGCCTAAGTGCTTGGTGCACACATTGAACCTTTTGATGCATGATATTGTGAAGCATAAAGAATGTGGATGGATTAATGAGCTTTACAAGAGAGGGAAGCAACTCTTTAAATTTATCACATGGCATACAAGGGTAAACTACTTTTATGACACTTACTCCAAGTTGCAGTTGCTTAAATTTGTAAAAACAAGATTTGCAAGTTCTTACCTCACCTTTAGGCGGCTATTGAAGGTGAGATAAGCTTTAACTAATATGGTGACCTTTGAATCATGGGAGGAAATTAACACTAATAGAGATGGTGCTAATGTAGCCAAGGACACTATTCTTGACATATTATTTTGGTCACAGATTAAATATGTTTTGCAATTCACCAAACCAATTTATTACATGATCAAGTTTGCATATTCAGATCAGCCAATAATTGGGGAGGTGTATGAGCAAATGGATAGCATGTTAGGGCAGATTAAAGACTTTGTTGAGCCTAGAGATATCACCTTGTACAATTATATTTGTGTAGAGGTGGAAAAACAATGGGATATGCTAAATGTTCCATTGCATGCCTTAGCATATGTTCTGACACCTAAATACTATCATCCATCATGGCTTTCAACACCAGCACCTGGGGGGAGGGAGCAGGAGAAAACCACACCTAGATACAGAGGTTCTACCTAGTTATCTAAGAGCATTGGATAAATTAGTCCCTAATGAGGAGGATGTTGCCATGGTATGGAAACAATTGAGCAACTATAGGCTTAGCACTGGTCCATTTGGGAGTGGTGGGGGAGCAAGAGAAAACCACACCTAGATCCATAGGTTCTGCCTAGTCATATGAGAGCATTGGATAAATTAGACCCTAATGAGGAGGATGTTGCCATGGTATGGAAACAGTTGAGCAACTATACGCTTAGCACTAGTCCATTTGGGAGCATGCATGCAATTAGAGATCGAGAGAATTTTTCTTCTCTTGAGTAGTGGAACATGCATGGAGGTGCTACTTCGCTTCTACAAACTTTGGCATTGCAGGTGCTATCACAGATAGTAAACACTTCTTCTACAGAAAGGTGTTGGAGTTCTTATTCTTTCATCCACGGTGTTAAAAGGAACAGGTAAATTTAGATCAGGCAAAGAGCTTGGTTTATGTTCACTACAACTTGCGATTGTTGTCCCATTACTGTGATGATGCAAAGACTAATAAATACCTTAAGGTTTGGGGTAGAAATCCATACGAGCCCAATTTGAAGGATGGAGTGTTACGATTAGAGCAATTAGAGGATGCTCTTATCTAGGATGATGATGATTGAGTTGAGATGCCCCCCCCCCATCTAGTCCCTTGGTTCCTAGGTTCCATGATTCAATACCAACAAGAAGGGTTTCATCTTCATCAGTTTTAGTGCCACGACTTCCACAACCACCATCTTCTTCATTGCCACCACGTAGAGGCTCACATATTGTTCATGGTGGAAGGAGGAGAGACTAGTAAATATATTCACAATTTACTACTTTTGTCGTAGATTAGACTTGTGGGCTTGCTTTGAATTAGAACTTTTTTGTCTTACTCTTCCTAGTTCAGTGTGTACTTGAGTCTTGGTGGTGGGTGGCCTATTTTGTAAACATTATTATTTGAATTTTGGACATGACTAATGTTGACAGTTGCTCACTTGCTAGATAAGTTACTTGAATGTTTGATGATTTTATCTTCTAAATGTTTTATGTTTTATAATATACTTAAAAATTTGATGTATGTTTGTAATTGCTAGAATCTAGATGGTTAATGCTCGAATAATTAATCATTGATGTACAATGGAATCATGGATGCCATATCTATCTTGATTTATGTAAATATATGCATGTTTTCATGTCTTCTACAACTAATTTGGTATTTGGGATGTTTTTTTTTAATATAAATATATATATAGTAGACGCTTCCGTGTCCCCGCTTCATGCAACGTTGGCCCAAACTCTTTCTAGGTTTTTGTGGGTTTGGTGAGAGGAGGCTAGGATTAATATTACATAATTTTTTGAGCACTCCTGAGGGCAGAATTCCTAGTTCCATTCAACATGTAGCAACATAAATTGTTGGAGGAGGTCACAATTTACCCCAGGACCATTTCCACCACTTGGGTCTATGAGATATTTTTGGGTTTTGTTAGAGCTGGTGTGGAGAGCCTACATTTAATTTTACAGAATTTTTGGAGTAGATTTGAGGGCCAAAATCTTATTTCACCTACAGCAGCTGTTGTTAGGGTCCCGTGATTTGGTAGATTGGTAGACCAAATAACAAGGTAACATGGAACCAGTCTTTAGAGTCCTAAGACCTAGCCTTCCTGGACTCAGAGAGGGATCTCTCTATTGGGTTCAAAGGATGTGTTCTTTTTGCTCTAAGGTTTTGATTTTAGGCTAGTTGTTAAGTGTAGGGTTTGTTGATTGTTTTGGTTGGGTAAGATGGTCAAGTGGAATAGGTGGAGTGAGAGTTTGTCAAAGCCATTGGGCTATGGAGTCAAATAAAAGTCAAGGGTGTCTAAATGATGAAACAGAGTGTGTTGCAGGGCCAATTTAGCAAGGTTAATGGATCTTGAAGGTGATGTATGAGGTATAGTGAACATCCAGTTTGGGAAAAAAAACTAAGAGGTCTTAAATACATATAGAGTTAAAAGCTACAACTCATGAGGTAGGGCAAACCATTGAGCTCAATGAACAATACTTAAACTGATAAATATCCAAGATAAACATTCCAGTGAAACATAGAAAGCATAAGAGCTTCTAACTTTAGTAAATTCACCTTCAAATTTTGGGAAATCATATAAGATAACACAAATAGCTCAATCTATGAAGAGGGAACTCCTAAACATCATGTATCAAGCTATTGGGAACTCCGAACCAAGTTGGTTGGCATGGACAAAGGGCAAGATCGAACGAAACCTCTTTGACTTAACCTAGCAAACAATATTCCAAAGAAAAGGTTTCAAGATAGAGTTTTGAAAGCTTCAAATAAGCAGGGCATACCGTGAATCATACTTGTAAACTAGCATACTAACCATTCATGAAAAAAAAAACAAGTTTTGGTAGACCTAAGGAGCAATCAAGAATTTCTTAAGATGACCAAACAAAGGAAAACATAAAAGCTATAACAAACAGGAGGACTGAGATGCCTCAAAGAACATGTTTCAGCCTATACTTTTCTGATTTATAGCAACCAAGAAGAATGAAACACAATGACAACAAGAAAACATTAACAAGTTAAGAAGACATCGCCATTCATCAAGCTAAGGAATCTTGCAGACAAGCTTCTCCATCATCAAGCCAAACAAGCCATTCATCCACTTCACAAAACCAATTTCTCCTCCAAGCTCATAAAACCGTGTATATTGCTCTTCAAGCTCATCAAATGCCAACCAAATACATAGGGGCCTCGTGCTCTATTTATGGAGCAAAGGAGAACTAAAACCCTAAATATGGTAGGAAATTTTCAAATTCAACCATAAATGTTTATGGCCAAGAGACCATGCAAGGCCCAAAGCACATAATATCCTAAGAAATAAATGCCAAAATAACTATTTGCACCTAATTCTAGAGTGTTTTGCCTCGAAAACTCAAAAATATCTATTTGCAATAAATGAGTGTGTTTTGTTGACTTTTGGTCCAAAGCACACCAGACAACCCTGTGCGCAGCGCCACTTCAGCAAAAAATAGAGTATTTTGTGGCTGAGTTTTGGACCCCTTCCTTATGCTGGATTTGGCTCTGTGATGGCTCGTTAGAAAGCCTGATGAGTCTACTTTCCAGAAATGCTTGAATTGTCTTGATTGAGTGCCATTTACTTGTCCAAAAACCAATTCTCCCAACACTGCTCTGTGCACAGCACCTGGTCTCAAAATGAGGCAGAAAGGTCAAAATTTTGGTGTTTTTTGACCTTTTGGGGGGTTAAAACTGCTCCAAATGATTTGAAATTTTGTGAGCAGACTGTTGGTGATGAGAGGAATCCAAAAATGCAAATTTTGCAAGTGGAGGATGCACCAAAAGTGTGCGTAGCGCCTAGGGTGCTATGCACAGAGGCCTCAAATTTTCAAAAAGACAAAATTTTGTTCAATTAGGCTCAAAATTGGTGGAGAGGTCCCTTAAGAGGTCTTGGATACCTGTCGAGAAACCTCGGCCAAAACTCTAAGGCTATTATGCTCTTTTACCCTTTTTAGGTTTTCTAGCTCCATGAGGGCCTCCTTCAATTTGGCACAAGCAAGCATGTTTTTCTTTGCATAGTACTTGGTCATTTTCTTTTGGAGAGCATGGCCCCTCTTTACCTTCTTGAAGTGCTTGTGCTCATCTTTGTAATACTGAATGACACGTTGTGCCATCTCAAAATCTCTTTCCCACTCCCTAAGTTGTGCATCTTTGGTTGAGAGTAGCAATCTGGTGGTCATCTCTCCTTGTCCTCATTTTCACTGTCTAGATCAATGAATTGAGGCTCTTGAGTTGTTTTCTTGATTCTTTTACTCCTCCTCACCTTTACCTACTACTCACTCATTTCCATCTTTTCCTTGCTCTTGTCCAATGGCTTGCTAGCTTGAGAAGAGATAGAAAACACATCTCTCTTCCCTCTGTGATGTGTGCATGTGAGAGGAGTGACAATGATAGTTTTGAATGTGTTTTCATCATTTCTTTGACCCTTGTTATTGTCACCAGCTTTTTCATTTTTGCCATGGCCTCCATGAGTCATCTCATGCCCCATTGGGTCACTGCTTTCTTGACCTTCAGCATCACAATCATCTTCATTTTCCTCACTGTCTTCTATACTGCCACATTGGCCTTCAAATTGATCATTATCTTCTTCACTTGCCTCACTTTGGTTTTGTCCTTCATTAATGTCCTCTTCTTTATCACTCCTTGCACTGTCACTTTGATTTCTCTTTGTCATTTAGACGCTGATTAGTATCATGACAATCATGACAGCTGTCATGAATGTCATGACTATCCCTTTGCTGTTTGTTTCATCACTGACTGTCACCCTCATCATTCCCTTCATTATCCTCTGCGTCTTCTAGCTGATTATATCTTTGAACAAAGTGGTTTTTTGCTTGATGAGAACTTTAGGTCTAGGGAAGACCAATGAGGGATGGTGAGGGCAGTGTTTAACAAATGAGGGCAAATGAAGTAATTAAGGAATGCTTTTAGAGTTTTTAGAAGAGGCTTATCTTGTAATTGAGTGTATTTAGGCTAATGACAACTCTCCCGTTGGTAACTCCTGCCCTAGAAGGTCAAATATTTGCTTGCCATGAAGATTAGGGTTTGGCCAAACTAAGTTTTAATACTCTCTTTGATTATGAAAAAGATCATTTGGAGGGTAAAGAGGAGGGATCGCCAACCTTGTCTAACCTTGTGCAGGAGCCTAGAGGCAAAAAAAAAAAGATTTTGGCCCCTTTTGGGCAAGTTTGGCCAAAACCCCTCTGTGCGTAGCACCACCCGAAAGGCCATTCCTGTCGGGCCTTGAGGGATGATTAAGGAAGTGAGATTTCTAGAACTCACAATGTTCATGAACTTTGTTTCTTAGAAATCTAGGAAAATCATTTAGTCATCTATGAAGGCAAAAATTACTGATGACTAACAGTGGCTCCACTTGGGGAGGGCAACTCCTTTTCAGGAGGTGTCCAGAACTTTAAATCTCTGGCTTTATGAAGACCAGTGCCTCATCCATTGGGCAGACTTTTTACCTCTTTTCACTTGCTGATGTTTGCTTGAAGCTATGATCTCAATAATCTGAAAGGCATGATTAGCTCAACTTCATCTCTACCTACCCAACCTACTTGCCTAAAAATTTTTTTTTCTTAGGTGCATTTGGACTAGCAACCTTGACATCTTTTTATTTTGAAAACAAAACAAACTATCTACTTCTATCTTATTTCTTCCAGGAGTTCAGATTATGCTAATGAACTCTTTTGATTCTCTATCTAGACTACTCAACTGTCAAGATTAAGCTATTTGACAGGATTCATTCACTAAGCTATAAATATGAAATTGAAAACATGGTTAAATCAGATTTAAACAATCTAACTTACCATGGGTTTGTGGTATAAGAACAAGCTGCACACAAATGTTATTTTTGTATAAAATAGGACTAGAAAAATCAAGGCTAGGATACAAAATGTTATTTTTGTACAAATAGAACTAGAAAAATCAAGGCTAGAATACATTGTTTGCTATTCATCCCCATTTTTCTCCTTGGTTCTGTTTTAAGCATGTGGAACCAGTATCTTTCTCCCTAATCTATCTTTTAACAAGTCAAGCTTGAATAATTTGACCAACTATCTTTCACTAACTTATCAATAATAAATTTAAAACATGTTTCAACTTTCAGCCATGATTAGGCTAGATCACTGAAACAAGACTTCTTTTATGCACTAGTAGTGGTATTTAGGCTTACACACTTTCAGTAGTTCTATTTTTTGGGTATGGGGCTTTACCTCTTTTCAAATCTGCCCTCTTTTTCATTCGTTCGATGTTTTTGAGTTTTTTTCTCTCTTTTTTCAAAACAATCTAAATTTAAAATATGCTCAAAGGTTGAGCTTATTTTGCATACCTATCTATCCTAATCTAACCTATACATGATATACATTCATTTGGTGAACTCCCTTTTCTAATATAACCAATCAAGTAGATGATTCCATGATTGATCTTGTTTCAGCTCTTTGAGAGTGCTGAAGAAATCAAAAGGCCACTTCCACCTCACTTGTTTTCAGATAGTAACACTTAAAATTTTTCTCACACTTTACAACAAATTGTTCTTGGCAGAACACGCTCTATGCTCTATCTCAAGAAAAACAACAAATGGATCTTGGAATAATACCTGATCTAGAGGTTTTGAGACATAAGCTTCATTCAGGACTACTCCTTCTTCCACTTGGCTATGCTTGGGACTTTTTTGGGAAAGAAACTCCACCTCTTCCTCATGATCATATGAACTGGTAGATTCATCATATGTGGCAATGTTATCCTCTAACCAACCTGATGTGCTTTGATAGAGTGGGTTGAAATCTGTGTGAAGGCCATCATATTGATGAGCAGGAGCACTCTTTGGCAACAAATCTTCTTGAGAAAGAAGTGCAGCAACTTTCTTGTGATCATCAATTTCCACGCCTTCATCTGCAATTTGTAATCCAAAGGAACCTGGTGGCTACAAATCTGGAGTTAAGGAGGATTCCATGTCCCAAATGATTTCCTCAACCATTTCAAGAAAAAGCTCTTCATTGACAACTTGCTCAAGAAGTTCATCATCCTCCTCAACCTCAACATCAAAACTGAAAGACTGTTGATTTCCAATTACATGAAAGTTATTTCTAATGAACTGAAATGAAGCAGAGCAAAGAGTCGGAGACTCCTCACTTACTTGTAAACTCTCAAGGCTTTCCTCATCAGTGTCATAAGTGACCTGTATTGGCTGCTTACTTTTTTCCAGCTGATGATAGTGAACTTCATCCCACAAATCAACTGTTGATTGCTTTGCAAGGTTAATTTCTGTTTGGAAATCATAATCATCAACATATTGATCAAACCTTGGAGAATCATTAATATAGGTAATGTCACCAGCCATACATATTGGACTATCAGATTGTTTCTCTTCGAATTGATTTACAAGTTCACTTTCTGACTTATGGTAGACAAGATTAGCAGGAGAATGAAACGAAATTTTTTGTTCATATGAGGGTTTAGAGGCTGTCTGCATGTTTAGAAGCTGGTTTATTTCTTCTTCAGTTAAAAAAGGAGGCATTTTTCTCTCTTTGGAAATAACTACAGCATTCCTCTTTCTCTTGTGAAAGCTGATTGAGAGGTTGAATGTCTTCTTGAGCCTCACCTATAAGAGATGATGAATCAGTACTTGGGCCTTTAGAGAGATGTCGTGGGTTTTCCTCTATTTCTTGATTGGGTTCTTCCTCAACTAACTCCTCTAGGCTGTTATAGTTAGCATGAGATTCATGAGTTGCCTCTGCTATATTCTCAGGATGCCAAATTCCTTCTAAATCTGAAATGAGTCAAACCATAAGGGTAGAGACCCTAACTGTGTTATCTCCTCCTTTATTTCAGATTTTGTGAGTTCAAGATGGCTGATTGATTCTTTAGAGCACTGCTCTCTGTTCCTATTTGCAACCTGCTTGTAATGCTCTCTTAATAGTGAAGCACCAAATGTAGGAAAGTAACTAGTACCTACTTGACAACCTTCTTCAGTCTCTTCTTTGCAATCTTGCTCATCATGCATATTTTGTTTGTTGTTCTTGCCTTGTAATGACTGAGTTTTTTCTTGTAGTGACTCAGTTTTTTCTTGTAGTGGGTGAGTTTGTTCTTGCCGAGGAAAAGGTATAGGTTGTTTTGAATAAGCAGCACCAACCTTAACCTTGTACCTTTCCTCTTGCCTACCAAGTATATGCACCATTTTGCTGATTGCATCTAGCAATATCTCTAGTTTTTCCTCTCTGTTCATACTTGGATCCATCTTTGTTTATCAGAAAGAGGTCACTATATCTTTTCAACCAGAGTAGATTTCTCTACCAGTGGAGTCATTAATCTATTGAGGGTTGTGGAGTCGCCAGGTGGAAGATTTCAACTTTGTTGTCCACCATCAGCATGATTGGGATTGCTTAATGCATTCCTAGGGGGTTTATGAGAACTAGTGGGGTAAACAAGGTTACTGAAGACCAGTGGAGTCGTCAGGTGGATAATGTTTACTGTTTTAAGGATGTTCTTATTGTCCACCATCAACAACTAAATACCAATCTAAGGATGTTTATGAGTTTTCTGAGATCTAAGGAATACTTAGTTTGTCACTAACTCAAAAGTCCCACCGTGATCGCCAGAATGTTAGTGTGGCGATGAGGTGGCAGATTCACTAGATTTTCTAAGTTTAACTGAGGGTCAAATGAGTCTTAAGAGGTATTCAGGCAACTATATACTAAGAAGGTCCCACCGTGATCGTCAGAATGTTAGTGTGGCGATGAGGTGGTAGATAAACCACCAGATACTATCAGTCAAGGGTTTCTGAATCTTTTAAGGAATATTCAAGCATGAACTTACTCAAAGGTCCTACCGTGATCGCCAAAATGTTAGTGTGGCGATGAGGTGGCAGATAAATCACCAGATACTATCAGTCAAGGGTTTTTGAATCTTTTAAGGAATATTCAAGCATGAACTTACTCAGAAGGTCCCACTGTGATCACCAGAATGTTAGGGTCCCGTGATTTGGCAGATTGGTAGACCAAATGACAGGGTAAAATGGAACTAGTCTTTAGAGTCCTAGGACCTAGCCTTTCTGAACTCAGAGAGGGATCTCTCTATTGGGTGCAAAGGATGTGTTCTTTCTGCTTTAAGGTTTTGATTTTAGGCTAGTTGTTAAGTGTAGGATTTGTTGATTGTTTTGGTTGGGTAAGATGGTCAAGCGGAATAGGTGGAGTGAGAGTCTATCAAATCCATTGGGCTATGGAGTCAAATGAAAGTCAAGGGTGTCTAAATGATGAAACAAAGTGTGTTGCAAGGCCAATTTAGCAAGGTTAATGGATCCTTAAGGTGATGTATAAGGTATAGTGAACATCAAGTTTGGGAAAAAAAACTAAGAGGTCTTAAATACATATAGTTAAAAGCTACAACTCATGAGGTAGGGAAAGCCATTGAGCTCAATGAACAATACTTAAACTGATAAATATCCAAGATAAACATTCCAGTGAAACATAGAAACATTAGAGCTTCTAACTTTAGTGAATTCACCTTCAGATTTTGGGAAAACATATAAGATAACACAAATAACTCAATCTATGAAGAGAGAACTCCTAAACATCATGTATCAAGCTATTGGGAACTCTGAAACAAGTTGGGAGGCATGGACAAAGGGCAAGATCGAACGAGACCTCTTTGACTTAACCTAGCAAACAATATTCCAAATAAAAGATTTCAAGATAGAGTTTTGAAAGCTTCAAATAAGCAGGGCATACCGCGAATCATATTTGTAAACTAGCATACTAACCATTCATGAAACAAAAAACAAGTTTTGGTGGACCTAAGGAGCAATCAAGAATTTCTTAAGATGACCAAACAGAGGAAAACATCAAAGCTATAACAAACAGGAGGACTGAGGTGCCTCAAAGAACATGTCTCAGCCTATATTTTTCTGATTTATAGCAACCAAGAAAAATGAAACATAATGAGAACAAAAAAACATTAACAAGTTAAGAAGACATCACCATTCACCAAGCTAAGGAATCCTGCAAACAAGCTTCTCCATCATCAAGCCAAACAATCCATTCATCCACTTCACAAAACCAATTTCTTCTTCAAGCTCATAAAACCATGTATATTGCTCTTCAAGCTCATAAAATGCCAACCAAATACATAGGGGCCTCATGCTCTACTTATGGAGCAAAGGAGGACTAAAACCCTAAATATGGTAGGAAAATGTCAAATTTAACCATAAATGTCATTTATGGCCAAGAGATTATGCAAGTCCCAAGGCACATAATATCCTAAGAAATAAATGCCAAAATAACTATTTGCACCTAATTCTAGAGTGTTTTGCCTCATAAAAACTCAAAAATATCTATTTGCAATAAATAAGTGTGTTTTGTTGATTTTTGGTCCAAAACACACTAGAAGCCTCTATGCGCAGCGCCACTTCAGTAGAAAATAGGGTCTTTTGTGGCTGAGTTTTGGACCCCTTCCAGATGCCGGATTTGGCTCTGTGATGGCTCGTTGGAAAGCCTGATGAGTCTACTTTCCAAAAATGCTTGAGTTGTCCTGACTGAGTGCCATTTACCTATCCAAAAACCAATTCTCCCAACACTGCTTTGTGCGCAGCATTGGGTCTGAAAATGAGGCAGAAAGGTCAAAATGTTGGTGTTTTTTGACCTTTTGGGGGGTCAAAACTGCTCCAAATGATCTGAAATTTTGTGAGCAGACTGCTGGTGATTAGAGGAATCCAAAAATGCAAAGTTTGCAAGTTGAGGATGCACCAAATTTGTGTGTAGTGCCTAGGGTGTTGCGCACAAAGGCCTCAAATTTTCAAAAAGACAAAATTTTGTTCAATTAGGCTCAAAATTGGTGGAGAGGTCTTGGACACCTGTTGAGAAGCCTCAGCCAAAAATCTAAGGCTATCATGCTCTTTTGCCCTTTTTAGGTTTTCTAGCTCCATGAGGGCCTCCTTCAATTTGGCACAAGCAAGCATGTTTTTCTTTGCATAGTACTTGGTCATTTTCTTTTGGAGCGCACGGCCCCTCCTTACCTTCTTGAAGTGCTTGTACTCATCTTTGTAATACTGAATGACACGTTGTGCCATCTCAAAATCTCTTTCCCACTCCCTAAGTTGTCCATCTTTGGTTGAGAGTAGCAATCTGGTGGTCATCTCCTTGTCCTCATTTTCACTATTTAGATCAATGAATTGAGGCTCTTGAGTTGTTTTCTTGATGCTTTTACTCCTCCTCACCTTTACCTGTCGCTCACTCATTTCCATCTTTTCCTTGCCCTTGTCCAATGGCTTGCTAGCTTGAGAAGAGATGGCCCTTTGCCGTTTTGAGGTAGCAAACACATCTCTCTTCCCTTTGTGATGTGTGCATGTGAGAGGAGTGACAATGATAGTTTTGAATGTGTTTTCATCATTGCTTTGACCCTTGTTATTGTCACCAGCTTTTTCATTTTTTCCATGGCTTCCATGAGTCATCTCATGCCCCATCGGGTCACTGCTTTCTTGACCTTCAGCATCACTATCATCTTCATTTTCCTCACTGTCTTCTATACTGCCACATTGGCCTTCAAATTGATCATTATCTTCTTCACTTGCCTCACTTTGGTTTTGTCCTTCATTAATGTCCTCTTCTTTATCACTCCCTACACTATCACTTTGATTTCTCTTTGTCATTTAGAGACTGATTAGTATCATGACAGTCATGACAGCTATCATGACAGTCATGACAGCTGTCATGACTGTCATGACTATCCCTTTGTTGTTTGTTTCATCACTGACTATCACCCTCATCATTCCCTTCATTATCCTTTGTGTCTTCTGGCTGATTATATCTTTGAACAAAGTGGTTTTTTTCTTGATGAGAGCTTTAGGTCTAGGGAAGACCAATGAGGGATGGTGAGGGCAGTTTTTAGCAAATGAAGGCAAATGAAGTAATCAAGGAATGCTTTCAGAGTTTTTAGAAGAGGCTTAGCTTGTAATTGAGTGTATTTAGGCTAATGACAACTCTCCCATTGGTAACTCCTACCCTAGAAGGTCAAATATTTGCTTGCCATGAAGATTAGGGTTAGGCCAAATTAAGTTTTTAATACTCTCTTTGATTATGAAAAAGATCATTTGGAGGGTAAAGAGGAGGGATCACCAACCTTGTCTAACCTTGTGCAGGGGCCTGGAGGCCCAAAAAAAAAAAAAAAAATTGATTTTGGCCCCTTTTGGGCAACTCTAGCCAAAACCCCTCTGTGCGTAGCGCCACCTGACAGGCCGTTCCTATCAGGCCTTCCCTGTGCGTAGCGCTGGGTCGGGTCGGGCTGTGGCCCGACCCAGCGCCGGAGAGTTTGCGGGCGAGTCGGGCCGAACATGGGCCTGTGCGCAGCACCTGTGCCGATGCGTAGCGCCTCCTCCTCGGTGTGTAGCGCAGTGTATTTTTACACTGTCTCTGCCTCCTCTGTGCACAGCGTCGATGGCTCTGTGCGTAGCGCCTGAAACTTTCACCCAGATTTGCAGAAAAAGCCCTGAAAACGTTCAACACTTGTAAACAATAAGCTTGTGATCATGTTGGCACTTTTTCTTTGGAGTCTTCAGTCATATATTTTTATGCCTTTGATTGCTTGGTGGATAAAAAAGAAGAAATTTTCCCTTCCTCTAACTGTCATTCTGTCATGTTTTTTATTGTGAATCAGTGGAGACCTTTTGGTGTAAAAACCCTATCAGTTGGCATCAGCAACTTCTTTAGTTTTCATATGTGCCACCATTGTGAGATATACTTAGGCTTGTTTGACCTTATCAATTTCCCTGTAGGTAGCCATCCTTGACAGTCCTGCAGAAGTGTCATTCATGGCTAATCTATCTCTTGCAGAATATACTTTTGATAAGGAAAACATTTTTGGAGGCTTCTCTGCATTTTAGACCAGGTACATGTTTGTTTCTTTGACCATGTTGACAGTGATACATCTCTGGTTGGAAAAGTAAGCAGTTTTAAACCATTTTATGTTTCTCCTTGGCCACTTTCGTTTTTTGCAGGTGCCTACACAACTTTTGCTTTTGATTACTGTTCTTTTTGGAGTTTGACACGTTTTTCTTCAACAGTGAACCTATGCTTATTATAATTACATCCTTGGGCAATTTTACTTCATGCTTGCCTTTCTTTTGACCACTTTGAAAATCTTTTGATTGTATTTGCAAACTCGGGACCTTGCACTGATACTCTTTGTCATTTGTCTTTTTGGTGAGGTGGAATCAGTGCTTCTTTGTCAAACCCTTAGAGAGCAGCTTGAAACCCTTTGAATGCCATCTGTTATTATGAAGGAGGCTTCATCATCATTTCCTGACCAGTTTTGTCAATCTTCCCAAACTCTTAGGTTTTTAGGGTTGTTAGATAAAAGTAAATAGTGTTGTCTTCTAAGTTCTCTGAAACTTCTTAAAACTCATTTGTCATTTCTAAAGAATCTTCAGTGTGCACTTGATGGAGTGGAGGTGACCTTTGCCCTTGTAGCCCCAGTACTGTTTCAGTTGTTTGGCCTAATCAGTCACAAACCCTGATTCTCTTCAAACATATGCTTGTTGCTTTCTCTTTGCTGATAATGGTCTTCTTGTGATGATTTTCCCATTAGCTTACCTTTTGCTAGGTTGATGGCCATTTGATTCTTTTGCAGAAATGTGAGCAAGGGGCACTTGCCCCCCTGCAAGATTTGTGCTTTAGGCCAGAAAGGCCTTCTTTGAATGACCTCCTTGATGAGTTTTGGACAAAATCACTTGTCCCTTTCTTCTTTGAATCCAGTTTCTTCATACAGGAAAAACAGAATTTTTTGGATACCAAATCCACCCTATGACTCATGAAACCCTAGGTG
Source organism: Pinus albicaulis (assembly GCA_034641835.2). Lineage (NCBI taxonomy): Eukaryota > Viridiplantae > Streptophyta > Pinopsida > Pinales > Pinaceae > Pinus > Pinus albicaulis. Next base: position 1,284,351,557 of record CM076570.1, read on the forward strand.
ACCTAGTGGAAGGTTTCTTAGACTTGGCTTTTGGACTGAAACTTAGGATTTGGGGTCATCAAGTGTAAGATAGAGTTTATGATAAAATGATGTATTGAAGATCCAAAATCCAATGTACTTGATTTATCTAAAGAGGCCATCAATGCTTGGGGTATTTTGGAGAGACACAATAGAGTTGTTTGATAGGTGGCCTTAGGTGGCAGTGGGGGAGTTTAGGCAAAACAAAAACAGAGGATTTGGGTCAAAGGTGACAAGATACACACAAAATGGATGACATGAGCCCCTAATGGGTTTTCTGGGACTGGTAAGTAGAGCTTGACGTGATGGAATGATGAAATAGTGAAAAATTATCTTAAGGATGATGAAGGCAGTGAGATTTCTAGAACTCACAATGTTCATGAACTTTGTTTCTTAGAAATCTAGGGAAATCATTTAGTCATCTATGAAGGAAAAAATTACTGATGACTAACAGTTGTGGCAATAATTTTTTGAGCTACCGCAGAATCATCATGGGGAGCTCATCTAACATTTGGGCAGATTGATCATCACCTAGATTTGCTTGTTGTAGCAAGCCCAGGTTCCTCTTTCATACTAATTTGTACTCTATTTGCTCGGAAATAAATAAAATGGCTCAAGGTTTTGGTGCATTTCCTCGTGTTGTGATTTCCTGCATATGTGTTGAATTTCCTAGTTTTTGTTATAGTGCATGTTTCTGTTATTCCCTTAATATTTCCATTAGGAATATTACAAGGTATCCTCAGGAGGTGACAATGCCTACTGTAACTATCATCTCATAACAACAAATTTGCATAGAATGATTTATATCTAGTACAAGAATATGTTGGAAATACTGAGAGGGGGGTGAATCAGTGTTTCTTTTCAATTGATATTTATTGCCAGTTAGATTCGTCACAATTAAAGACAGAGAGGTGTATAATAATAATATTAAGGATTAATAAGAACTTCAATCCCCTTTTTAAATAATAGTATACAACAGATGAGTGAGGGCACCAACCCTTTTAATGAAACAGGCACCAACCTGTTGCCAAGCACCAACTTGGACTTTGATGAGGCTCTGACCTCTAGGGCTTTGACCCTATCTTATCAAGGCACCAACCTTGTGTTTAGGGGCACCTACCCCAAGGACACCAATCCCTCAGTCTCTTTTAATAGAAGATGTGTGATATACTTACTTGACTGTCATCTACAAAAATTCTTCACTGTTCAATACTTTTTTATTTTGACTTCACTATTTCTTCACTGTACCTTGTCACCTTTTGACTTAACTACTGCAATCTCAGTTCATGAGGAAATTCTGAAATCCAACTGTCACTGTCCTAGAGGGAATATTGTTGTCCAACAATGACACTACTCAAGGAGCCTTCAAATCTGCTTCAAGACAATGTTTTCATAGGTCCAAGGGAATGCCTCTAATCACAGTATTTAACCATTCATTGATGTGTAGATAACATACGAATCTGAGTTCTGAAGTTGCACTAGAAGACCGCCCACACAGTGATATTTCAGAAGTAACTAGCCACAGGATAGCACAAATCTGTTGTAGGTGACCGAGCTCTTGTATTATACTAGAATGAGCCAAATCTGTTGTAGGTCCGAGCTCACTATAACTTATGTGGTTAGGTCGAGGTTTGAATGAGCTTGTCTGTTAATTATGAGTCTCTTACTTGTATATAAATGAGCCTCCACTGGACTGTTATTTTCCCACTGCAATCAAATCTGAATTTCTGTCATAGTTTGCTACACCACGAGGTAGTATCACAAGCTTGGTCCGAGCCTCTCTGTTGCTCCAATCTGAGTCCACAGGTATGAGTTCTGTGGAGTCCGAAAATCAGAAAATGTGGAACAGTTCTGAGGGTCCTCACAGAAATCCGAATCTCTGCAATTTAGATGAGACCTTTTTAACCCCAAACAGAATATCTTCTCCTTTATATATTAAGTTCATGAGATGTGAACTGAATCTCTTCTGTGTGTGCCTGATAACCGAATTTTTGTGTGCTGGAGAAATGAGTTACGGATTGTATATATATAGCCTTCTTTGCAATAACAAACGAAAAGACACGTCCCTGTTTGGAGGCCAACTTGTGTCCCTGAGCATAGGTCAGCTCAATATCAGAAATATATTTTTTTAACTTGAAAATTCGATATCTCAAAAACTACTAGGAGTTTTGGGACAAATAAGGGCTCATTGGAAATGAAAAAATATGCTCTAAAGAATGGAATAGGAGTCAATTTGGAAGGATGCCTCTAAGGAGGTAAAAACATTTTTTCTTTGTGACTGTCCTTAATTTTTTGTGTACAAAAAGTGCATAGGACAGAATGCCTTCTCCATTGCTTGGCTTCTCCTTCATTTGTCTTCTCCATTGTTTGGCTTATCAATCATAGGGTCATAGCGTCATTATGTAGGACATCATGATAGTACCCAGCAAGGTCATGAAGGTATAGCATCATGTATTTAATAATAGTGCAGTAATATGTCACAGTGTAGCATCATTAGGAGAACTTCAAATGATATCTTCCATGTTATCATCTAGTCTTTCAACCTTCATCAAGTGTGTTCATTCATTCAACCTGTTGCCATCAATGACAACTTGGATTAACAGAATAGAATACATATCAGTAGAATGTTGAATTATGTAGTTTGAGAGGTACTCCACAAGCCTAGATCTAAGGTTTGTGAGAAGCTTGGTCACAAAAAGACTTTGTGGGCAAAGAACCTAAGTGAAGGGATTTAAGACCCAAATGGGGTTTAAAATTATAAAAAGAAAAATTAAATCATAAGTCTAAGAGGATAAAAACCCCTAAGATCTAGAGGGTTCCAAAGAGGCTTAGGAGATCTATTTAAGGAGGCCTTAGGATCAAGGCTAAGCATCGAATCAGAGGGAGCTTATTTGACAGCAAGGGCTACTAGAGATGTAGCCTAGAAGGAGGTTGAGCTTGTAGGCCAAGGAAGGCTACAACAAAGACTTTGACTGAGTTTAATCCATAAGAGCAACGATATCCAATAGGAGACTTAGCCAAGGTGAATCAATCACCCTCAAGTAGTCGCAACAAGAAGGGATCTGAACTAGTACAGGTCTGAGTTTGTCTAGCTCAAGGAAGGGATTCGGTTCAGATCTGAGCAACCGAGTTTGAAGAGAGTTTCCCTGTTGAGTAATCGAGAATCTCAGTGAAAGAGGCCTAGATCGAGCCTGATATCTCTAGTCTACAAAAGAAAGGAAGGTTCAAGGGTTATGTTGATTGTATGGAAGATGTCGAGGCTTTGTTCAGCTGGTATAGAGAGTCAAAAGCCTTCAAAGTTGCAGAAGTGAGGCCCGGGTTGCCTCGGGTTTCAGCGCAGGGATAAGCAAGGGTTGCAAGTCGTATTTAAGGGTTGCTTCAAGCCAAGTGAAGGGAGCAACAAGCCTAATGAAGTAGGCCGAAGTCTACACTGTTTGTACAGTGGAGGCCGAAATTAAGTGAGCTATATAAAGGGCTAATTCCTAAGGAGATCATTGCTGGTTGGAGGATCATTCCTAAGGTTCAGGACATAAATTATTTAAGCCCTAGTTACATTAGTTTCTTAGCATGAACAGTTCCTAAGTTATACACAGATCTAGAACTGGAGAGCGTGAGGGTTTGCATGGATCACAGATTCAATAGATGGTAGCATTTTGAAGCAGAAGCAAGTGTGTTGTGTATTGGATGGACTATCATGAAGAGGAGAAGAAGTTTCATGGTTGACACAACAGTATAAAGAAGCCCTAGATGAGGTCTGATCTGCAGCCCTATATCTGGGAAATTTGAGGATCAAATTACAGAAGGAAGGGTAGTAGTTCTAGTGGCCCTAGTGTTGAGATTTTTGAGTGTTGGGATTTTATCAGATGTGCACTAGTTCCCAAACTTTGTGGAGGGACTAGAGTACATGAGATCTCCAAGACCCAGAAAGGGATTTGAGAAATTCCAAAATTTCATCCAGTTTAAAAGAAAATTAATTAATTAATATTTTTAATTAAGGACCCTAAGTCTAACTTAGAAAAATTAAAATATTAAATGTAATCAATTTAAACATGTGATGGAAATGACTTAAGTCACACGGATCAAGCTTTATTTTAATCTTAGCCATCGATTCAAGATTAGATCATGGTCGTTGGTTTCCCAACGAGAAAGTATAAAGGAAAGGCTTGGAGTCAGTTGGAGAACACACACACACGGAGACAGAGCACTGAGACTAAGCTGGAATTCTAGGGCGGGTTTGCTAAGAATTTCCAGAAGTGTTTCAGCTGCAGCGAGGGGTAGTATTGGCTAAGGGGATGATCTGATCCCAGAACCAAGAGTCATCAAGTGGCAGAGAAGCAGCAGCGCAGAGCAAGCAGCAACTGCACAGCGTAGAGGGTTTTAGCCGCTACACAGGTGCTACGCAGGCCCAGAAAGGGCAGTGCAGAGGCAGTAGGGGCCATCACCCAGACTGGGGTTACGCAGCCCTCTCCTGAGTAACGCACGGGCATCAGTAGGCTAGCAGGGCTGACACAGGCAGCTTCAAAGCAACGCTGGGGTTTTTAGAGGCAAAAAGGTGCTAAGTTCTATAAATCCCGTTTGAGGGTTTGAATCAATCCAGTTTTCCATCTTCAGAACAGCAGGTCTGTAGATCTTATATTTCTCTGTCGGGTTAACCAGTAAGGTGCCCAGATTTGTTGTACTTAGAATCTACTTAATAATATAAACCCTCCAGCATCCAGAAGACCAATTTTCACACATTGGGTTTTTCTGGGGACAGTTGTCCAGAAAATCTTGTGTGTCACTTTGTCTGTGTGCATGTATTCTGCTTAGATCTGTATCGGTGAAGAACTGTTAATGTGTTTACTTTGAAATTAATTTCAGATTAATAACTTGATTACGTAGGAGAAGTATAACCAGATATAACAGTAGGGTTTCTGCATAAGTAATATTCAGAAATTTTCACATGGTATCAGAGCGATTGCAAATCTAGCAGGATCACCAACAGAAGACTGAAGAATCCTTGCTGCAAAAAGCAGCAGCAACCGCAGAAAGTCGGACCAGAAGGGATAGCGCAGCAGCAGAGGGGAGCAGAGCCACACAGAGGCTAGAGTGATGCAGTCCCTACGCAGTCTCCACGCAAACCCACATACTTACTGCACAGAGGCTGTACTGGGATTGTCTGCCCACGTAAAGGCCAGCCAGGGTGACACAGTCCTGAAGCCGTTGTTGATCCAGAGTGCCGGAAGCAGTGTTGCAGAGCTTCAGTAGTTGTTGGTGGGGTTAAATTTCTGAAGATTTAGAATTTACCTCGAGCACTAGTTGACAAAGAGCGGGAGGAGAATAGCTTCTTAGAGGATTTCTAGCCAAAGAAATCTGCAGATCGATCAGAGGATCAAAGAGAGCTGATTCGTTGTGTTTGGTAGATTTCCAAGGAGGAAATCAGTTGTCAGAGGGAGCAGAGGGTGTCTTTCTCGCCAAGGACCCTAGATTCAAGCTTCAGTTAAGAAGCAAGGAGAGGAAGATCTGTTCCGACAGAGTAGATCTGAGCAGATGGCACCTCACGGACTACGTGATCAAGATATTTTGGACAGTCTGTCCAACTTTGCAGTCTGGAAGGCCAGAATCCTGGTAGTCATGGAGGCATACGGTCTGAGGGATGCAGATCTCCTGAAGAAGCATGAAGAAGCTGCGGCACATACCAAGCACTTCATAATGGGTGGGGTCAAGGATCATGCAGTATCACACATAGCCAAAAAGAAAATGGCTAATGAGATGTGGAAAGCTGTAACTGCCCTATATCAGGGAAGATTCATCCAGTGGAGAATACTTCTGGAGAACCAGATGGGGTTATTCATGATGGCCAAGGGAGAAGAGATCGAGCCCTTCCTTTTCAAATTACAGGCGACAGGGATCAGTTGACTGCCATGGGAGTGAAAGTGGAGGAGGATGTGATGGTGAGGACTGCACTTAATGCGATCACAGAGGACTGGGAAACTTTTGTCCAAAGTATCTTGGGCATAGCATACCTTCCAAACTGGAACAGTATGTGGGCGATCCTCCATCAAGAAGAACTTCGCCGGTTCACCAAGAGACAGTGCAGCACAGGATCGAGTAGAGTCAAGAAGGAAGAGGAAGAAGATGCAGCCTCGGCATCAAAGAGGCAGCAAGGGAGAAAGAAGCGTGATCTATCAAAGATCAAGTGTTTCCAGTGCGGCGAACTAGGACATTTTGCCAACAATTTGTTAGGATATTCCGACACATAGGAAATAGTTAAGAATAACTTAGTCTAGTGTAGAGTTAGGTAAAGTGCGTTTCTTTACTATGTACATTTGTAACTTATAATCTGACGGTCACGATTTGTAGTGATCCGACGGTTCACTCTCTCCTCGGTATTAACGACACTTGATCCGTGGCTTAACACCCGATTGGTCCATGATCTCTATTTAAAGAGCATGGAGGGTCATTTGTCCGGTAACCGTTTATGAGAGAAACATATCTAACTTTTCTTTTTATATTAATAAATTTCCTGAAATGGCCGCGTTGGCTTAGGCCATGGAATGTTTCCCTCTTTGAGGGTTTTAACCATGTGATGATACTGGTGTATTGATTTGTGATCTGTTTGTGAGCGGTGACCTTTGGTTTTTGATCTAAGGAACTTACCCTGTACATTCCTACATGGTATCAGAGCTATTTTGAGGGCCGCATCTGTTGTTGATCAAAATCCAAAGCTGGTTTGACTGCATGCGATTGTTGTTTTCATATATACTATTTTTGTACATTTTCGGGCTTGGAGAACTGCTCTATTGTGTCTGGAGCATCTGTTACAGTGAGGAACGCCTTTCGTTTCATGCAAAAAGGTTTCCGGTTGCCCAAGTGTTAATTTTTGAACATGTCCTATGCCATTTCAGATTAGGGCACAATACTGAAGAAGATAGAACATACTAATAGATCGATAGAAGACAAGCCAAAACAGAGATAAGAAATAGTGGCGTTACGGCAATCAGCAGGATGCTTCAACCAGCAAAGTCTCCAATAGGTCATTCACCCAAGCGTGTCACACATAACCCAGAACAACCCAAACAAAGAATATGCAGCTCCAACGCCATCAAGAGAGAGAGAATTCCTCCACACCAATGTGTGTCAAATGAACTCTTAAGTCTCTCCAATATATAGGAATCTTTGGGGGTGTGTGACACATCCTTTAAGACATTTAAGTCTATATTTTATTCCAGGCCGACCTAGCACATAAGTGGAATAAATTCAAAGTACATGTTCTGCTCATCCGATCGAGATGATCTTTAGATTGATCTTACACCTCTCCGGAAGAGATATCCAATAAAAATATTGGGATCGTCATCTGAGCAGCACAACCCGGAGTTTGGACCTAGTTGTCCAATTTTAACACTCCCTCTCAACTAGGGAGAACTCCGTCCACTAGTGCAATCCAAACATCGTGCGTCATCCCGCCGTAACTTGCTTTGTTGGCCTCTTTATTTCAAAACAGAAGTGGGTCAGTCACAAAGACATCATACCCGGCTGACAGATTCAGCCCAGAGGTCCGAAACCTCTATAGGACCTCGTAAAGAGTCTCCAACCAACCCGAAGTTGGCCCATCTGACCAAGTCACAGGAGGTCCTAAACTCACTATACTCTGGATCCCGCATCAAGTGGTTGACCGTGGCCATCCTAGATAGAGAGTACGGCAATTTCTGATGCGTCCATCAGTCTTTGCTACTAGTCTCTAGCCTTTCCCATCTCATTGGCCAAATGAGAGGTACTTCCCATGAGCCATGAACTCAATGGATAGAATGCATATGGGGCATAGATAATGAGAGGTAAACCAACTCAATAATCACAACGGTGGGGTCCAAGAACACCAACAAGGTTCGGCAAGCCTAGCCTTGTGGTTGCTCATAGCTCCGAGAAGCTGTCCCCAAAGCCCCCCAGAGCTCCCAGAGCTCATCGTCCAACAGGGCCCTAAGAATAGGGTCGTTCCACGATACCAAGATTCTCACGGAAGGTTATGAACATGACCTTCCCCAAGGGCATTGTGCGAATATCCGCGACCTGCTCATCAGTTCCTATATGATCGAGTCTTACGGTGCCTCGCTGTACCATATCCTAGATAAAGTGGTACTAGCCATCAACATGCTTGGATCAATCGTGGAACCCGGGATTCTATGACAAATGAATCCCCCTCTCGTTATCACAAAGGATAACGGTGGCATCTAGCACATGCTCGAACAGCTCACAGAAGAGCTTTCGCAACCACGTGACTTCACAACAGGCCATACATGTTACAATGTATTCAGCCTCAGCGGTGCTCAAGGCTACCAACTTTAGATTCCTGCCCGAAGCAGATCTACATGTGAAGTAGCATCCAGATGTGCTCTTGCGATCCACCACACTGCCAGCCCAATCGGCATCAGTATATCCATGGAGTGTCATACTCCTAGCAGTGTATCTCAGCCCATGATCTATCGTGCCTCGGAGATATCTCAAGAGTTTCTTGGCACCAACCCAGTGAATGTTATGATCAACCATGTGTTGACTCAAAGTGTTCACTGCACAACATACGTCCGAACAAGTGTTCACTAAGAACATCAGGGTCCCTATGAGTTGACGATACTCAGTAGAATTTGCTAACACGGGCCCAGCAACACAACCACTCAACTTCTTAAAGTTGAGATCCATTGGTGTCGACACGAACTTGCAGTCCACCATACTAAATCTTTCCAGAAGCTTCACAATGTATTTTCCTTGAGAAAGGAAAATCTTGCCAGGTCTCTACCGGACCTCCAGGCCTAGACATCAGTCCTAGGCCTTTCATCTCGAACTCAGCAGCAAGCTCCCTCTTACGCTGATGAATGAGAGGGTCAGCACCTGCCAGGAAGAGGTCGTCCACATACAACACCAGAATGAGAGGCTTCTCTTTATCAACCTTGAAGTAAAGGTTCGGATCAGCATTACTACGAGTGAAGCCGAGCTTCATCAGGTAGCTATCTATCCTCTCGTACCAAGCTCAGGGTGCTTGCTTCAGCCCATAGAGGGTTTTCTTCAATTTGTGGAGATGGGTGTCCCGGTCTTGGATTTCAAACCCCAGAGGATGCTCTACATACACCTCTTCCTTTATCGCACCATGCCACAAAAAAAACGGTCTTTACATCCATCTGATGAAGACTCCATCCTTGCGTATCAGCAAGGGCTATTGTTGATCGAATGGTGGTATATCGGGTCACAGGTGCAGGTGTGACATCATAGTCTATGCCTTCCTCATGGGCAATGAATCTTGCCTGTGCTTTTCAGCACTTTCATCAGATCCATGTTTGATTTTATGACAACACCTTTGATCTGTGGTATAGGAACCGTATCCTAGACATCACCCTCACATCCTTGTAGACCTTGATGCTTTCCAGTTTCTTCAAATGTTCCAGGCTCATATTGTACTCATGGCTTGCTAGATACCCCTGGTATTTATATGGCTTCTCGGTTTTGCTCTGGAATTTCCCCCTCTGAAGCCATATGTCCCTGAGCCATGAGGATCTTCTTTCGTTCAGCAAAGGTATCCGCTCAGGAGCATATACAGATATATTCTCCCTCTTAATGCCAGCTTCTCTTTTGAGAGAAGTCTTCTAATTTAAATGAGGGCACCCAAGACACCAGCTTGGTAAGGAGTTTTATAGTCAAAGCCATTAAAGACTTATTGCCATATACTGTAATATTGCTTCCATGCATCTTGACATGTATCGTATGCTTGTCAAATAATGGAAATCATTTATTCATAACTTTACAGGCTTTGCTAAGCATGGTTCAAGACTCCAACAACGTGACTAAAAGGCTGCAAAGACTTCTCAGTTCACACTTCATTTTTATCGTTATGTTGTAATACTGTCACAAGCTTACAACTATTATGAATTTCATAAACATGGGTGTCTGTCTATGTCACTGTCATAATGACAGTGACATAGAATCACAGATTTAGAACTATCACATTCATCACTGCTTGCTGAATATGCACTTCACTTACATCTCTTGGACTCTTGTCCTTGATGTACCAGGCAGGGTTCTCTTCCTCCTATACCTGCAAAGAGTACTGCTGCTCCAATACTTCTGCCTTAGCTGCTCACAAAGTCCTCTGCTGCTTCACATATTAGCTGATCAATCTGCCTTTTTTCAATGACAATGCTCCTCCAATGTTATGGGCCTATATCAGAGTGCCCTCTAACAGTGATTTGTCATATCATAAGTATTGTTCACAAGGCCTTTCAGCCTTCTAACAATCCCCTTTTTGCATTAAGATGAATAGCTTGCTTACTAGACTTGCCAATACAAGGATCTCTTCAGCATATGGTTTACAAGAAACCACCATTGTTTTACATCGCACTGTAAAATACAACAAGTCACACTCGAGCATGCAGATACATTCATCAACACTCAATCGCATTCCTGTAAGAGGGTATGCGCCGAAATATTCTCCATCAAATGACTGTACATGGGACTTCAACAGGCTGCTTGTTTCTTAAGATTGTCTCCAAAAGCCTTCAGACAATCCCAGCTCCAAATATGATACCCAAACCACTGTCCAATGTCTTTGTCAGCAATCACAATTTTCCAAGCTCCAAATTCAGCACCTAAACTTGCACTTCTTTTATGCCCAGTTGCTCTTTCTAGAGAATCTCCACTGTGACAATCATCTCTTGTTCCCAACAGTTTGTGAGCCATGTCCACAACAAATTCAAAATCCTTGTTGCTCGCTACAGAATCTGTAAAGCCATTATGATGTGTATCCAATGCTCAAGCAGCATTGGTGCGAGAGTGTTGTATACACTGCAACTTAGACTGTTGTATATAAGTTATCGTCATCAATATATGTTACGTGTGTTCCTTTGTTCATCAAAGTGACCTGGTTAAGCATGCACAGGTGTGCAGGCACATTCATCCCTGGTATGTGTCCTGGGAAGCGGAAAGTGTAAGGAAACATTATCTTCCAATCCGATAACGGACTTTTGACAAAGGATTTTATGCAGAACTTGTTTGAGTATATATCTTGGTTTGACATGCATATAACTTTGTCTAACACAAATAAAGAGCATGTATAGACCACATATTGTCATAATAATATATAGCATCCTCCATATTTAGAGTGGTCTTTTGGATGACTTTCCAGCCAGCAAATCCTTATTTGAAATCGCAGAACATTCCGGCATCATCCCCGTGTAAAATGCCCTTCATTCTGCGATGTCGACAACAGCATAGACTTTCTGAATACGGTCGGAGACATCACCAATGCAAATGTCCCTCATTTCTTTTCCCGCATCAGCCGAGAATATCCAGATGGGATACTACGACAAAGGAACCCTGTAACGGCCGTGGAATCCCGATGCATATGGTTCATCCCTAGCTCGCTGATTCAGAACAGACATTCGAAAGAAATAGCAAGAAGAAAAATTTTCTTCAGCAGGGATGATATATATATATATTGCGCTTCAAATGCATTGTCGGCACGTCCAGAAAAAAAACATATTTTATAATATATATATAACAGCCGAAATTTAAGAGATGTGTGGCCTCGTTCCTCAGCAAACTTTGCCAGATGACTGACGTCTTTGCTGGCAACAGCTACGCCGTCTCAATAGATCATTTCTATTCTCGTTGCTCCACAGGACTTCGTCGCTCCGTCACCACAGGATTTCGTTGCTCCACAAAATTTGAATTTTGGCTCCCGACGTGTAGGCCCTTTGTCGTCCTTCTGACGCGGCTGACTCCAGACAGCAGATACATCATGGCTTTCGTCCCTGATGGACGTCGTGTAACAACTGACCCTCCACAGTGACTGTTTTGTGTTCCCGCCTGTTTATTATTCAACTCGGCTCCTCGATTTAACTGTTCCAAACGTTCAGTGATGTGGTCAGCCTCAGACATTCAGCTTCTCGACAGAAAGCATTATGGATGTTTTAAATCGTTGTCTGTGGCCCTAGGTATTCTGCTTATGAACCCTTCAAACCTTCGTGAACCCTCGTGGAGAACCACTAAACCCTCATATGACAGTGATTCTCATGATTGCTCTTCGGCCAATTAGCCCAGCAGACTGGCTCTTAAAACAATAATTCATGGCCTTGTTTTGTCCTTCAAACAGTCCTTCATTTTGGTCTGCATATCCTACAGCAATTCAGCCTCCATTCAAACCTTTGAAGCGGACTTTCTTCCACGTTGTCTTGAACCTTTCCTAGCTGCTAACCGAACTTGAAACTAGCCTTTAACCAGATCTTATTAAGCCCAAAAACATGCCTAAATAATACGCTGTCACCTACAGCTGCTTCCCCATTGTCTAGGGCAAACTTTCTCACGCTATTCCAAGTCTCCTTGTTCAGCCAGATGAGATGCACTTGATGGATCAATAGATTTCCAACACAAATTTGGGCATTGTCTTCTCCTTAGGCTCTGATACCATGTTAATTTCTGAACATATTTTATGCCATTTCAGATTAGGGCACAATACTGAAGAAGATAGAACATACTAATAGATCGATAGAAGACAAGCCAAAACAGAGATAAGAAATGGTGGCGTTACGGCGATCAGCAGGATGCTTCAACCAGCAAAGTCTCCAATAGGTCATTCACCCAAGCGTGTCACACATAACCCAGAACAACCCAAACAAAGAATATGCAGCTCCAACGCCATCAAGAGAGAGAGAATTCCTCCACACCAATGTGTGTCAAATGAACTCTTAAGTCTCTCCAATATATAGGAATCTTTGGGGGTGTGTGACACGTCCTTTAAGACATTTAAGTCTATATTTTATTCTAGGCCGACCTAGCACATAAGTGGAATAAATTCAAAGTACATGTTCTGCTCATCCGATCGAGATGATCTTTAGATTGATCTTACACCTCTCCGGAAGAGGAATCCAATAAAAATATTGGGATCGTCATCTGAGCAGCACAACCCGGAGTTTGGACCTAGTTGTCCAATTTTAACACCAAGTTATGTCAGTTTAGATCTGGAGGTATAAAGTATCTGTTTTGCGGTTATATTTGTTAATAGTTCTGCTTATTTCGGTTCCCATTGTTTATTTCGGTTTTAGGTTTTATTTATTTGTCGGATCTATACTCTCTTCTCTGTGTATGCTCTTTGCTCTGCGCTGTGTGCGATCTCGGCAAATCAGAAACAGGAGGAAGGGATTTTTTTAACTACGTATGCTCTTTCCCCGCATCTTTGTGCAATCTTGGGAAATCAGAAATAGTGAAAAAATAGATAGTTGCTGGTAAGGCTAACCGAAAATCTAACATTATGCCGTAAGGCTTGCATTTCATTTTTTTTTGCTCGGATTTTTTGTGTTTTTTTGTGCAGGAAAAGACATGGACACCAAAGAGTTCAAAAAATAATTAAAAAAAAAAAAAAACCCCTCCTCCTTTCAAACAATTACAGAATCATTTTACTATCTCACTTGGTGAGAAGTTAGTTTATGAGAATAGAGGTCTTGGGTTCAAGTCTCTTTCTCAAGCTTCTTTTGTAAAAAGTTTTTTGTTAAAGGGGCGGGATTTTTTTTTTAAAGTCGAACTTCATCATCAAATTTCAATCCGTTCCTGTAACTATTCGGCATTTACAACTCGTTTTTTCAAAAAGGCATAACTTCTTCATCCGGAAGCCGTTTCTCGAGCCGTTTTTTTAATCGACCTAATTTTTCGAAATCTTTCCATTGGAGTAGTTAGTTTTAGTTTTTCTCAGGTTCAGTTTTTTTTTTAAATGGAAAGTGCATGCCCGATTATTCTTAACAGCACCAATTATTTCCAATGGCTACCTCACATGGTATCTTAGAAGTAAAGGACTTTATAGAATAGCCATAGGACAAGAAACTAAACCTTCCAATGATGATTAAGTTGCTAAATGGGAAAATAAACAAGATCAAGAACAAGGGTTGATAGGAATGTCCATTGCTCAAGATCTTCGATTTCACATCCTTGACATTGACACCCCTCATGAAGCCCTGGAAAAGCTAAATATTGTCTTTGGGATTCAAAATCAAATCAGGGCCCACTAGCTTGAAAATGAATTGCTTACTTTGGACCCCAATAATTTCTCCTCTATTGAAGATTTTTTGTCCAAATTCAAGACCCTTAGACTTCTTTTAGAAGGTTGTAAGGTCAAAAAGGAAGATAGTAGCCTCATCTATTGTATTCCTGCTAAGCTTGGCCTTGCATACTCTGTATTTGTTTCCACCTTCCATTCCACTAGAGAAGCCATCATTTCTTCAGGAACCACATACAAGAACTCCTCTTTTGATGCCTTTTGTGATTCTTTGATAAGAGAACAAGAAAAACTCTTACACCTTGGTCTTATCACTTCTAAAAACACTTCTAAGAAAGCCTTGGCAGCCCAACAGCAATCATATCAAAAGAATCCCAAGAAGCAGTATCCTAAAAAGTATGGTCCGAAACCAAACAAGGGTCCTAAGCAATTTCAGCCGCAAACTGAAAAAGCAACTCACCAAAATGATAAGGCAAATAAAAACAAAGGGAAGAAGACAGATAGACATTGCAACTTTTATAATCATGATGGCCATATAGAGTCCAAATGTTTTAAGAAGATGGAAGCCTTAGAAGCAACAATGAAGAAGCACAACATCAATTTGGAGCACTCTTCACCTTCATCTTCAGGAATAGCACTTTCTGCTTGTGGTTGTCAAGCATCAAGATCTGGTTATGCATTAAATGTATCTTCTTCTTCACATTCTCATGAGTGGCTCATTGATTCTGGAGCTTCTTACCACATGGCCAAAAATCAAGCCATGTTTTTTCTTTAAATGATTGTAACACCAAACATATTTATGTTGGTGATGATAGATCTCTTAGTGTTGTAGGATCTGGAACCATTCATCTAGATAATGGTCAGTTTAATGATGTACTATGTGTTCCTACCTTGTCATGAAACCTTCTCTTTGTTTATCAGATAACTCATTTAGGTGAAGCAAAAATAGTAGAATTCTCACCTCATGATGTTGTAATCAAGGACCTCAAAGATCGTAGACACATTTTAGATACTGGCATTGTTGATGATTCCACAAGTTTGTATAAGTTTGACAACTTTGGGTCATCCTATCTTTCCTTTGTTTTTGTTTCTCATAATGATGATGTGAGCCAATGTTTTGAAAATCGCGATCGGGATTAAATCGGTGAGGGGAAAATCATAAAAATCGGGAAAAAATCGGTAAAAATCGGGAAAAAATCGGCACATACAAAAATATTCATTTTTTTCAATTTTTTCAATATCTAAAGCATCCACAACATAAAATAAATGCATTGACACATAAATATGAAAAAAAAAAACTAATATATAAGATGTGTAATATCATGTCTAGTGCTACATCACACATAAAACTGAATCTTGTCCTGAATACTAAGTCCTGAGTCTCAAGAGTCAACTCAGCCTCAAAATATCAACAAAAAATATAATAATGTATCTCATATAATGAGTCATAATGTCATATACAAAGGAATGTCAATGCACCATATAACCTATGGTCCTATACTACTGATTTCCTCTACCCCTCTTGCGAGAAAATACAACAGCTTTGCCTTTCCCTCTAGATGAAGAAGCTGGCAGGAATGGCAATGGACTCTGTCGTGCTCTAGAAGTAGCACCAGAATGGGAACCTGAAGCACTAGGAGCTAAAGGAGGCAGACCACGTCCTCTACCGGTAGTAGTGGTAGGTGGTGTCACCTCCTCCTGCTGCTCCTCCTCCTGCTGCTGCTGCTCCTCCTCCTCCTCGTCCTCCTCCCCCTCCACTACCTCCTGCTCTATCCAATCAGGGGCTGACTCCATGACAGGCCTCTCAGCCTCAACCCTCCATTCAGCAGTGGTGTCAATCGCATCTAAAGAGATGGCCTCCATATCAGGTGTCCTCTCAAGTTGTCTCACCCACAATCTAAGATTGTAGTAGACGTAAACCATGTCATTGAGGCGCTGGGCCTCCAACCTGTACAAGGGTCATAAATTAATAAATTAAATATTTAAAAAAAAAATATTTAATGAATTCAAAAAATCAGTTGGAATATTTTAAGTTTTTTACCTGTTGCGCCTTTTAGTGTGTATTTTTTCAAATACACTTAAGTTGTGCTCGCATCTTGAAGAGCTACATGTTTGGTTGAGTATTCTAATGGCAAGTTTTTGGAGTTTTGGTAATCTGCCACCGTAGCTCCTCCACCATGCATCTACAAGTTACAAGTTACAACAAATAAGATAAACTTATAAAGTTACAAACATAAGAAAATTTTAAAATAATGAAAATCTTACCTGGCATTTTAGTAGTCCTATCCTGGACAGCCATGTCGAAGCTCAAGGTGCCACCTGCCATTCTGTATACCTCCATCTCTTTGGATATCTCTGCACGTTCTGATGGATTTGGCACCATCTTCTGAACACAAGTGAAAAAGCCATCCATGACCTCAGCATCAAATAGGAAACTACATGAATAAGCAAATCCGGGGTTCAAGAAGATCCCTGCAGCATGAATGGGACGATGGAGTGTGTTGTTCCATCGGTCATCAACCACTTCCCATAAAAGAAGTTGTTTCTGAAACCCCTCATCACCCTTATCATCATAGTAGCTGCGAACAGTTTCTTTGGCCCTATCCATGGCCTCATACAAGTAGCCCATTGCGGGCTTCTCTCCATCCACCAATCTAAGAACTTTTACCAAAGGTTCAGTAACGCTGCACACCTCTTGCACTCCAGCCCAGAAACTTTCCTGATATGACACCAACCTGCAGATGGCCTCTCCCTCTGATTTGCTGCTGATAGTCAAAGCATGCCACTCCTCTGAAAGAAACATTCTCTTCAAATCCCACTTAGAATTCAAGAGGGATTGAAGAGATATGAAACTAGTGGCAAATCGTGTAATAGCAGGCCGCACCAACTCCTTCTTGTTGGTGAATGTCCTCATCAAATGAAACACAGATACATGATTATATATAAATTTTGTGATGCTCTTTGATGATTCTACAATATCTTTGACAAAATCAATCTTTCCGATGTCCTCCAACATCAAATAAAGGCAATGTGCAGCACAAAGTGTCCAAAATATGTTCGGATACCTCTTCATAAGCATCTTGCCAGCAGAAACATAGTTTACAGCATTGTCCGTTATGATTTGGACAACATTTTGAAGCCCAACCTCCAGAATGAACACATCCAATAAATCACATAATAATCTTGCATCTTAGACATGTGCAGATGCATCAACAGATTTCATAAACATTGTCCCCTTGGGACAACTGACCAAGAAGTTAATAAGGGTCCTACCCCTTTGATCAGTCCAACCATCTGACATCACAGTGCATCCTGTGACTTCCCATGATGCCCTTAACTCCTCCAATCTCTTGGTGCAGTCAGCTTTCTCATTTTGTAGAATGCGCCCTCTAAAGTCATCATATGAAGGGGTTTTGTATCTTGGGCCAACAACAGCGATAGCATCAATCGTAGCATGATAAAATGGATTGTTCCTGGCAACAGTAAAAGGAATATCACTCCAAAGAAACAGTTTGCCCAACAACCTATCAGTTTCTTCCTTCTCCTTTTTTTTAATAAGGGAGGAGATAGATGGTTGTGCCTCGGGAGTGGCTCTAGGAGCAAAAAATGAGGAGGCAGCTACGGGGTTGTCTGGAGAAGATGCTGATGCTGAAGAGCCACTACCACTCTCACGGTCAACTCTAAACCCTGATATTTGACTCTTCAGAGTTGCCTTGCTGAGTTTAGTTGTTTCTATTTCTTCCAATGAGTTCATGGCTCTTTTGATTATTTCTAGAGTGGTATTTGTGCAAGGGCCTACTTCATGCCCAGGAATTTATGCCAGGTGGTATTTCAACCTGTATACCCCCCTGTCATGTGTTGACCACAGAACTTGCAAGTCAAGTTTGATCGGTCAAACCCCTGATCAGGTTCACCAAATTCCCATAAAGGATCCAATTTCCTTGGCATGTTGGAAAATTTGAACTTTGAACGTTGAAATTTGAACCTAGGGCACAAGAAAAATTGCAAGTTAAAAAATAAAATTAAAAAATTATAATTTTACATACAACATTTTGATTTTTTTCACAAAAAAAAAACCCTCAACTCAATGCAAAAATAATGGGAAAAAATACATGTTGAAACACAAGCAAAATAATGGAAAGAAACTAAGAGCACAAGAAGAAATATAAAAAACAAAATTTAACAAACAATTTTTTGCATTTTTGACCAAAATAAACCCTCTCCTCTCAATAAAACAAAAAACAAAATAAAAAAACACAACCAAATGCAATCACAAATGATAAAAATACATGGGTGATAGAAACCCATGGAAGAACAAGAAAAAAACAAAAAAATGGGTCAAATTTGATGCCCATACCTAGAAAAAATGTTTTGCCGGAGACACTTGGTCCAAATTCGATTTTTGTTCGCTTGGCTTGCAAAAAATTCTTCACTTTTGTCCAATCTTGGGCTTGTAGATCACGTATCTCCCTCCTTAGCTCTCCTCTTTCACTCCTTAGCTCTCATAACCAAACCTGTCGATGTAAAAATGAAAAAAAAAAAACATCAAAATCGCACTTAAAACCCGTTGTTTTGCATGCCCGCGATTTTTTCCAATCGAATCGCGATTTTTTGCTGATCAACGATTTTTTCAAAAAATCGGGGAAAACATTGCTGATTAAATCGTTTTGGCGAAAAAATCCCGATTTAATCGCGATGTTCAAGCCACTGATGTGAGCAAACTTTGGCATGAGCGATTTGGTCACTTAAACTATCGCTCTCTTCAAACCCTATGTAAAGAAAACATGGTGACGGGTCTTCCTATGGTATCTTGCCGAGATGGTGTTTGCTTCGGATGTGTACTCGGAAAACATCATCGGGATAGTTTTGACAAACGTGCATCTTGGCACGCTTCAGCCCCTTTGTAGCTTGTGCACAATGATCTATGTGGTCCACTCCCTGTTGTTTCTTCCTCTGGTTGCAAGTACTTCTTAACTTTCATTGATGATTTTTCCAGACGCACTTGGGTATACTTCTTAAAACTCAAGAGTGAAGTTTTTAACATGTTCTTGGCCTTTAAGGCCTTTGTTGAGAAACAATCTGGACATCCAATTCTTAAGTTAAGATCAGACAATGGAGGAGAATATGTTAACAACAAATTTATCAACTTCTGCACTGAGCATGGCATTCAATTGCAACATACCATTCCATGTACTCCACAACAAAATGGTGTCGCTGAAAGGAAGAATCGCACCTTAAAAGAAATGGCTAATTGTATGCTTCAATCTAAAGGACTTAGTCTCAATTTTTGGGCAGAAGCAATTAACTGTGCAAATTACATAGTAAATCGCACTCCTAGTAAGGTTTTAAAGAATATAACTCCAGAAGAAGCTTGGAGCTCAATCAAACCAGAAGTAAGTCACTTTCGTGTTTTTGGAAGTGTTGCTTGGGCCCATATTCCAAATGCGAAACATAAAGCCTTAGAACCTAAGAGTGAAAAATGCATTTTTGTTGGATATTCTGAAAATGTCAAAGGATATAGACTTCTTTAACCAAAATCCAAAAATATAATCATTAGAAGAGATGTAAAATTTGATGAAAATATATCGGCCTACGAGCCTAGTTTGGCTGGTGTGCCATCTTTGGCTTGCCAGCCTGATTCGGCATATGTGCCACCTCTCTCTCTCTCTTCTATTTTTAATAGCATTCCCTCTAGTTTAGATGATGACAATCCTCCTCCACCTCTTGAAGTTATTCCTTTTACTCCATAGCTTCCAAGATGGGTCCGCTCTACTCAGGATGCAGCAGGTTCTCTTGTAGGTGACCCTGCAGATCAACGACGTACACGTTCTCAGTTCGAAAGAGCCTCTTCCTTATTGGCTCAAGTTCCAGAAAATCATGATCCAGAAACCTTTGAAGAAGCCTCCGATCATCCAAATTAGGATGAAGCTATGAATGAAGAGTATTGTTCCTTATTGGAAAACGATACTCGGGATCTTGTTCCTCTTCCAAAAGGAAGAAAACTTGTCAGATGCAAATGGGTTTACAAAACCAAGTTTGGACCAGATGGCAAAGTCGATAGACATAAAGCTCGTCTTGTTGCTAAAGGATTTTCACAAGTTGAAGGCATTGACTATACTAAAACCTTCTCCCTTGTTGCCAAAATGAATTCTATCCGCCTTGTTCTTTCCCTTGCTGCCTCCTTTACATGGGAAGTCCATCAGATGGATGTTAAATCCGCCTTCTTACATGGAGATTTGCATGAAGAAATCTACATGGAACAACCCCCTGGCTTTATCCAAAACGATTCCAGCCTTGTTTTTCGACTTAGGAAGTCTCTTTATGATCTCAAACAAGCTCCTCGGGCTTGGTATGCCAAAATGGATAGATTTCTATTAGATAATGGCTTTTATAGGTGTCATTCTGACAACACTGTCTACACCTAGAAAGTGGGTAAGTCCTTCACCA
Source organism: Pinus albicaulis (assembly GCA_034641835.2). Classification (NCBI taxonomy): domain Eukaryota; kingdom Viridiplantae; phylum Streptophyta; class Pinopsida; order Pinales; family Pinaceae; genus Pinus; species Pinus albicaulis. The sequence goes on from CM076570.1 coordinate 1,284,372,030, forward strand.
TCCTTGTTCTTTATGTTGATGATCTTATCCTTATTGGTAGTGATCCCAACCATATAAACCATGTGAAGTATAGCTTCAAAAAGAAGTTTGAAATGACAGACTTCGGACACTTATCCTTATTGGTAGTGATCCCAACCATATAAACCATGTGAAGTATAGCTTCAAAAAGAAGTTTGAAATGACAGACTTAGGACACTTGCATAATTTCCTTGGTCTTCAAGTCTTGCAATCCAAAGAAGGCATTACCCTTTCTCAGTCCAAGTATGCCTATGATATTCTACGCCAATTTCACATGGAAGATTGTAAGCTAGCTCCTTCTCCCTTTCAATCTGGAGTCAAGCTTTTAGTCACTTGTACTACCCCTGAAGTTGATGCTACCTTATACCGTCAACTTGTTGGTAAACTTCTGTATCTTGCCCATACCCGTCCTGACCTTTCCTTTGTCGTTGGTCTTGTCGCTCGGTTTATGCACCAACCTCATGAAAGTCACTAGAAAGTAGCTAAAAGAATACTTCGATATATTCGAGGTACAATTCAGTTTGGGATTCATTACAGTGAGGGGCACCTCCATTGTTGATTGGTTTCACTGATTCTGATTGGGCTGGTGACCCTGATGATCTAAAGTCTACTGCAGGATATGTATTCACTCTTGGTTCAGGACCTATTACTTGGTTTGTAAGAAACAAAGTGCCATCTCTCTTTCTTCGACCGAAGCAGAGTATCGCGGTGCAGTTGAAGCCAGCAAGGAAGCCATGTGGCTTTGTCAGATCGTGTCTAAATTTGGTCTTCATCAGCAGCATCCAACTACACTTTAGTGTGATAATCAAAGTGCCATTCAACTATGTAAAGATCCAATTCAGCATCAACATATGAAACAGATTGAACTCCATATACACTTCTTCAGAAGGCTCATTCATGATCGTGTTCTTGAAGTGCAGTACTGTCCAACCAATGATCAAGTCGCTGATATCTTTACGAAGGCTCTCACAGAAGCGAAGTTTACCCAGCTTCGATCCATGCTTGGAGTTCAGGAAAGTTGTCATTAATGGGGGATAGGCTCTAATGCCTCCTTCCTTCTCCTATTGTGTCACTTTTGTAAATCCTTAAATCCTATCCCAATTTGTTCTTAAGGGGTGATGTTAGGATATTTCGACACATAGGAAATAGGCTCCTTTTGTGTCACCTTTGTAAATCCTTCAATCCTATCCCAAGTTGTTCTTAAGGGGGGATGTTAGGATATTCCGACACATAGGAAATAGTTAAAAATAACTTAGTCTAGTGTAGAGTTAGGTAAAGTGTGTTTCTTTACTATGTACATTTGTAACTTATAATCCGACGGTCATGATTTGTAGTGATCTGACGGTTCACTCTCTCCTCGGTATTAACGACACTTGATCTATGGCTTAACACCTGATTGGTCCATGATCTCTATTTAAAGAGCATGGAGGGTCATTTGTCCGGTAACCGTTTATGAGAGAAACATATGTAACTTTTCTTTTTATATTAATAAAGTGCCTGAAGTGGCCACATTGGCTCAGGCCGTGGACTGTTTCCCTCTTCGAGGGTTTTAACCATGTGATAATACTGGTGTACTGATTTGTGATCTGTTTGTGAGCGGTGACCTTTGGTTTTTTATCTAAGGAACTTACCCTGTACATTCCTACATAATTGTCCTCAGAAGAAGAAGGACAAGGAATCTTCTACCTTCAAGGCTGTTGTGGCGGACGATGGCTCCGAAGATGACGTAGCCATTAGTGCTCATGAACCACAAAAGTGGGGCGACATGGATCTGTAGAGCAGTTATAGAGTAGTGGCGGGATCCTTGAGTAGCTCAGCTCTTGGATCACATCCGAGCTACGGGAGCCTTAAGACAGTAGCGGGACAAGGAGAACAGTGGGTGCAGAGAATCACAGATGGAGCAGAGGCAGAGCTAGAAGTTGAAGGGAGCAGTGTAGTGTAGATGCAGCAGCAACGTAGAGGTTGATGTGACTTCAACAGCGCAAAGCAGAGCTGCAGCAGCGTAGAGGCTTCAAGAGGGCAGCGCAGCGCAGCAACAGCGTAGGGGATTTTAGCATAGGGGCTAATGTGACTTCAGCAGCACAGAGGAAGTCTGCTTACGTATTGCAGAGCTTCAGTGATGAGGATGCAGCCCAACTGACTTGTCTGTCAAATATTGGACAGGAGTGTTTAGTTGTTTCTCTCAGCAACTGAAGTTGCAGTGCAGCAGTTGGCAGCACGATGCAACAGATTGAGAGGGAGTCGCAGTACATATGTAGCAGTGGTGGTGGCAGCGTCATGGGCAACAATACAGAATGCTAGCAGCAGCGCAGTCATGAAGGGCAGTAAGTCCAGCATCAGCGCAGAGTCCCACACCAGAGATCAATGCAAAGCTTCGAGGTGAAGTAGTATTGTACTAGAGCACATTCCTCGCTAAGAGAGAGTGTTGAGATTTTTGAGTGTTGGGGTAGCATCGGATGTGCTCTAGCTCACAAACTTTGTGGAGGGACTATAGTACATGAGATCTCCATGACCTAGAAATGGATTTGAGAAATTCCATCCGATTTAAGAGAAAATTAATTAATTAATATTTTTAATTAAGGACATTAAGTCTAACTTAGGAAAATTAAAATATTAAAGGTAATCAGTTTAAACATGTGATGGAAATGACTTAAGTCACATGGATCAAGATTTCTTTTAATCTTAGCCATCGATTCAAGATTAGATCATGGTCGTTGGTTTCCTAACAAGAAAGTATAAAGGAAAGGCTTGGGTTCAGTTGGAGAACACACACACACACAGGCAGAGCACTGAGACTAAATTGGAATTCTAGGGCAGGTTTGCTATATTGGCTAAGGGGATGATCTGATCCTAGAGCCAAGAGTCAGCAAGAGGCAGAGAAGTAGCAGCCAGAGCAGCAGCTGCACAGCGCAGAGGGTTTCAGTCACTGTTAGAAGCCCTAACCAATCACAGTTAAACAACAGTTAATATACCAGACTTGGGTTGCAGATTGAAGCCAGATTTGAGTTGTATTGGGTATAAATTAAGACCATTTTTGGATTAGAGTCTAGTGCAGCCTGTGGAAGCCAAAGAATAAGGGTTAACATGTTAGTTAGCAACCCTTACTAGTGGGTGGATTCCACAGTGAAACTCAGCAATTGAATCAATTTGATTAGCAACCTGTGGGAGACATTTATTGGGGTTGAGTTGGGTAGTTGGACATCCCAATTAGGAGCAAATTCCACAATGAGACGTTGGGTGCCATTGGTCTGGTGGAGGGCAGCATGTTGGCTACCCAAAGTAGCCCAAGACAAGTAATCTTGAAGTGACAAAGAAAGCTAAAGATTGGGTGAAGGTTGATGCCAAAAGTGCAGCACTTTGATGGACAAAAGTGACCGCTAGATTAGCGGATTGGAGCTCAGGGATTGGCCAGCCTAGAAGAACAGATTGGATCAGCCCATGTACATGCAGCAGAAGTGACTTGCAGCAGTGTTGGGTGGCAGCCCTACTGGAGTCTCTATGTGTTGTCCTTTGGAGGACTAAGGGGTAGCTAGAAAGCAATACGGGAGCAAAGGACCGGCAGGACAAGATACGATATAGAAGCTGCAGCGAAGATTGTCATTGTATCTTCTATACCATTAGACTGTTGTAATATTCAGAATTGGTTTAATATAACAAAGATTGGGTTGTACATTATTGTACAATTTTGTTAAAAATTGTTTATACTTGTGCATATGTGATTTACTGCTTTATATTTTCCGTTGTGCAAAATATTTCTTGTTGAGATTCTTGGTTTGGTAGCATCAGAGATTTTAAGACTCTAACCTAGACCCAAGATCATGGAAATTCAACAGCTGCACTGTGTTCAGTGACCTAAAGGAGCAAGATTCATTGATAGAGGCAGATTGATGTTGCTGCAAATTGTGAGCCAAACGACCAGCAGATGTGTTCATGACACGTGGATTGAAAGGGATGTATGTATGTGGCCACCATCAACAAGTAAGTAGGTCAAGTGTTGCCTTGTTCAGGGCAGATTGGCAGTCAAAGTAATTGACACCAAGCCCTAGTTTGTATTCTTGTATCAGTGATTGTATGAGGACCACGATCCCTAGTACGGGAGTCTTAAATGGTTGTATTATAGCTTGTTAATATAACAAAGAAGGGTTGAAAAAAAAAAGTTAAAAATTGTCATATGCACTAGTTGATTCACTGATGTGTATTTTTCCACTGTGCAAAGTAGGATGGTCGAGGCATTTGAATGTGTTTGTGTCAGATTCTAAGACCAAACCCAGTTTCTCATGTGCCACGGAAAATCAACATAGAACTCAGCTAAATTGTTTTATCAGTGGATCTGGTTATTTACATTTGCAAAAGTAGTAGAGTATTAGAGGAATATTGACTGTGTACAGTCACTGTTTGGATTTGAAGGATATCAGACTGCTATTGATTATTTGCATTTTACTGTTGTTGTTAAATGACTGTATATTATATGAAGGAATATTCGTTGTGGTGTAAATAAGTGAATTACTGTCCTCTTGAAAACCCTAGTTTGAATAAGAACTCTAGGAAAAAAAAACACCCTAGGACACATTTCCCCCTGAAACTGAATTGGGTTGCTTGGAAAGTTTGCAATGGTACAAGTGTCACGAATTGGTGAAAATCCGTGGTTGGGTGCAGATGGTCACCTCAAACTATCGGAGGAACTAGTTAGGTTTTTTAATGAAGCTGGAATTTTTGTTTTGGCAGACGCAAAGGCCCAGTCTCTCCGACTTTTGGGAAGAGCAGGATATCCCCACGAATGCTGGGTATAATTGGTAGCTTTGCAGAGAAAGGAAGACATATGTAAATCATCTTATTTCAAACTTTGTCAGACTTTGCAATGATGATGAGGTTTCTTTAGCCTGGTCAAGGAATCTGAATAATGGCAAATACACAGTGAAACTGGGTTTATAAAAGTTGGCGTGAAGATTTATTAGTCGTTGACATTCAGTGGTGGTGGCAACTGTGGAACATTCATGCCCCTCTCAAAAGAAAGATATGTTTTTGGCTAGCCTATAACAACAAACTATTGTCGTGAGACAACTGCCAAAAGTGTGGATGGTCGGGCCATGTATTTTGTCCTTTATAAAGGTTGGTGTGAAGATTTATTTGTCGGTGACATTCAGTGGTGGTGACAACTGTGGAAGATTCATGCCCCTCTTAAAAGAAAGATATGTTTTTGGCTAGCCACTAACAACAAACTATTGTCATCAGACAACTGCCAAAAGTGTAGATGGTCGGGCCATGTTTGTTGACCTTTATGCAAATTCGAAAAAGAATTTGTAATGCACCTATTTGTTAGATGCACATACACAATACGGGTTTACTCCTTTATACACCAAGACCTTAAACAAAGAGCTCCTTAGGACAAGGATACATTACAGGATTGTCTTCAGGCCCAACCTGAATTTCTGATAAGTCTATATCAGGTTTAGAAGGTCTTCCATGTATTTTAGTTTTTTCAATTGGTGGGGTAGAAACTCCCACCTCTTCAATAATTATGACATGTCGTTGGAGGTCTAAGTTGCTTCTATTGTGAGAATGGCCAGAGAATATGATGTAAAGCAGAAGACAACAGAACCCAGAATTCCAGTGATGCGTACACTTGAAGCTAGCATTCCCTATGGTTTCGTCGATGGGGGTGCCAAGGAACCCCCCATGTGTGACATTGGAGTGGTGTTCCTTGCTCAGAATCATTACATGTTTGATGTGCCCATGGCCATGTAACAAACAACAAATTTCTAGACTTTTGGATCTTGCTTGAAGTGGCAAAACACAGTTTTAAAGAAGCTCGAGGTTTTTGGCGATTCCTGATTGGTAATCAAATGGGAAAATTAAAAGATCTCAGTCAAAAACATTCAAATAAGTCCTATCTTGCAAATTATCGAAGAATCAAACTATCGAAACAAGCCCTTGAACTACCAGCAAGCACTTTCAATATATGAGAATATTTTGATGTTGAGTTGACAAAATCTACGAATATTAGAATATAATTCCTCGGGATCAATTCCCACAACAAACTTAATTGGGAGGACTGCAGAAAGAAGAGAATCTTAGGAGGGTGGAAAGCATTATATGCTCTTCAAAACAGATGTAGAGAGGCAGAGTTGTGGGATTGGAAAACGATTAAAATGCTTTTTGGACTCCTAGTTAGTCCAATGATGCTATATGGGTGTGAATTGTGGGCTAGCAGCACCCCTGTCTCAAAATGGAAGCAAATTGAGAAAATCCAAAAATGCTTGATCATGAGCAAGTTCAAAATAAAGTTCGGTACCCTATGAGATAATGTTGAGTGAAACAGGAACAACTCCCATCGAATCAATTGCTATGGTGCAGCTCATAAGATATCTAAAAAGAATTGAGCAAATGGGAGTGGGTAGATGGCCTAATGTTATCTTCAAGGAAGGCATGAGTGAAAGAAAGAAAATTTGGATGAGACAAAACTACACATGGATGCAAAAATGGAATATCTACCTCAATGCTTGTCCCACAAATAGCAAGGAGCTAAACAATTTTGTTATGGAGAAGTTTCGTAAACAGGTATGGGGAGAAGAGTTGGGTAGAAAGAAGAAGTACTACATTGAAGAATTCAACCCTATGTATGATCTCCAGCAAAAAGAGTGCATTGGAGCTAACATTCCGTGGAGGGCAAAGGTTCTTATTGCTCAATTAAGAACCAACTCACATCATCTTCGGTGTGAAACAGGACAGTGGAAAAGGCCTAAAGAAGCTTGGGAAGAACAAGTGAGTACATTTTGCACGTCTGGGGTAGTGGAATCAGAAAAACATATCATTTTGGAATGTGATGCATTCAAAGACATCAGAGAAAGTTATGGGAATATTTTAGCATCGGTTTCTTGGCATTGTCTTTTCAGCGATGAGATTGTTGGAAGGTTGGGCCAACTCATCATCAATTTGAATAAGAAAAGAACTGAAATGCAAAAGGCGAAAAACATGGAACTCATAGTCCCATAGACTATTTTTAGTCTCATGGATGCTAAAATTTAATTTCGTTTCTTTTGTCCTAGAAAGAATATCAGTATCAAATAAACACAAGGAGTCTTATAATTTCTTTGAGAGTAAGTGGAATATGTTTTTAAATAAGTATTTTGGCGAATACCAATTGTAAGGATGTGTAGTGCATAAGATATTTTTTATCAAAGCCTTTTTGGCCTTGAAAGCCCTCTATGCATATATATTCTATCTATGAATATAAATTATTTTTAATTTCTTGAAAAAATATATCCATCCTAATCTTAAATCAAATAAACATCAAACATTATAGAAAAATATATAAATATTTAAAATATATATAAATCTAAAATTAAAATAAATCTAAAGCAATTTCTTTTTTGATGGGGCCATTGAAAAGTGAGCGAGCAGAAAGGCAATGGAAATTCGTCACCCTGTCGTCTCTCCTAGCATGAAAGAGGGAGATGACATGGCCATTTCTCCCCATGCAATCACACATGCCACCAGCCTCGAGATTCAAGCACATTAAGACAGTGTATTCTGCATCCATGGCGCAATCCTACCTCGCCCGCTCACTCCGACCTTTCCTACAACACGTGCAGTCATTCCCAGTTGTAGGTGGGATATTTCCATTACAGTGCTGGCTTTTTTGGCTACTTGGTGAGTGATGGCCTAGGCCCCCCTGACCTAGACCCCTACAACGTCCATCCTTCGGCAAAGCTTGGAACCAAGGTCACTAGAGCAATTGCAAGGGAAGACACTTCCAGAATACGAGCCATCCATGTTGAATTTTGTACCTATGGTCGGTCTTCATAATTACTAATTTTGGCCTTGTAATGTATAAAGAATTTGTAAGACGTGTTATTCATGTCATTTTGATTATTTATCCCTTGAAAGAATTATTGTAAGACATGTGTTGACACCTAATCCTATGGGATGGGTGTGCACATTTAATATTGTATATTATTTAATATTAGGAAATAAGGAAGGCCAAGAGTCATTGGGAGATGAATTCCAATAGCCTCACCTCCATGTATAAATACATATGCATTCTTCAGCTAATGGACATTCTGATTTGAGGAGTTACCTCCTGGTTTGACATGGTATCAGAGCCAGTCCCACCATTGGCATTTCTGCCTGTGGTGTAACTCCCTCTCCTTTGCTCAGTGAGTTTTTAATAGTTTTTGCTGCTCCTACTTATTGCTATACTATTATTCTGCATTTTTTTTTTAGCTCTGACATTTGCAGCTCCTGAAGATTCTGCAATCCTGCAGTTCCTGAAACACTGCAAATTGCAGGCCCCTCTGCAGTCCTGCAAAGATTCCATTCCTAAATTTTCGTTTGGGCCTCTCGGCCTCTCCATCACTCATATACTCGCGCCCCCTCACTTCTATCTCTCCCTGCATTCCCACATCAATCACATCCCCCACCCCATTCACTGCGCCCTCCTCTCTGCGCATAATCCCCACACAACCTGCGCCCTTCTCTGCGATCTTCTCAAACGCAGAACTGACTGCAAACACCTCCCCACTGTTATATCTATTAAACACCAGCCCCGCTGCATATTAAAAAACACCGCTCCAGATTAAAACACCCCTCCATCTTCTCGACTCCATGAGCTGCGTACTCTCCAAAGCGCACTTCAATCCGGCCCGTGGCCTTTCGGCCCTCTGGTGTTAGCACAGTCAGGCTTACACGCTGTCTTATATCCTCTTATACCACGAAACCTCCCACGCCCTGTTATATTATATACAGTATTGATATAGATGTTTAATAAGCTGTTTGTTTATAATAACCATTCCACGTTGTTTACGTTCCTCACATCCCTCACCGCAGTTAACACGCTCTCCACTGTCACATATATACACCGCCCCTCCATAACATTAATACCGCCCTATTTAATACGCCATCCATATTGTAATACCTCTCCTCCAGCGCTCTGTCATTTAATAATACCGCCCTTCCTAACATTCAATACCACCCTCTCCTGTCTAATAATACCGCCCCTCTATCCTCGTATATAATATTACCGCCCCATTCATATTCAATAATTATTTTTTTTCTCCAAACAAAAAAATATATATATACATATATTTTTTTGTGCAAAATTCAGTATTTGCAGCAAAGAGTTTGTGTCCTTTTAAATTCAAAATATTTTCCTGCAAAGAGTTGTCCCCTTTAATTGAGCAAATCTCTGGAATTGAAAGTTTTCTAGCAGAATTATTTTTTCCTCTTCAGAAGAATTATTTCCAGCAAACCAATGCATTCTTTCATCTCTATTTTTGGGGTGGTTCTCTCCGGCAAAGAGAACTATCTTGAATGGTCTCAGAAGATTAAATACACACTCATTTTTAATGAGTTGTGGAGAGGAATGTGTGAAGGACAAGAAGGAAATCCACCAGCAAAGCCCACTTCAGAAAAAGAGCTCGCCATTTGGGAAAACAAGAACTGCAAGGCCTATGCCTTGATTGCAGCTTCCGTAAATGAAGAGGTGAGTCGCCACATTTCATCATTCTCAAATTCCTATGATGCCTTGAGCAAGCTAAAAGAAATCTATGACTCACATTCAAAATTAGAAAATGTTCAATTGATGATTAAGTTGTTCAGTCTTGAAATGAAGAATGATGATCCTCTTGCCTTAGCTTCAGAAGTTAGATCGATCATGCATGATATTGATAGCACTGGTGTAAAAATGGACATACCTCTCATAGCATATGTTAAGGCATTATATCCAACTTACTCACATTATCTTGAGTCTTTGCAAGCAAGTGGGAACCTTGAGAATATCACCTTTGATACACTTGAGAAAAATTTTGCAGAAAGAGAGAAAGCTTTCAGGAAGATGACAGTCCCTTCGTCTTCCGAAGAGGCTGCATACTTGGCACATAGAGAAAAGAGTCATGCTCCAGATTCATCCAGAGGAAGAGGTGGCAGAAGAGGAAGAGGAAGAAGAAACTTCAGAGAAAAGGGGGGCAGACAATCTGACAAATCCGATCTTCATTGCACACGTTGCAATAAAGATGGACATGATGCATCCAAATGCAGGACACCTTGGGATAAAATTGAGCAACAAAGAAATCAAGACAAAGGTAAAACTAATGACAAAGACAAAGGTAAAGCACCTGAATCCGCTCATTATGTTCTAGCACATTGTAACAATGGAGTAACTGAAGACTTATTTGATGTTTCATTTACTTCATGGAGAGATGATTGGTTGCTAGATTGAGGAGCAACATGTCACATGACATTTAGAAAAGATTTTTTTGAAGAATTCACTGACAAAGTTGATGGAGCAGTATATTTCGCAGATAAATCCAAACTCAAGCCATCAGGGCTTGGCACAGTCAGGCTTAAACTGCCTGGTCTTCCGGATCATATCCTACATGAGGTTCTATACCTCCCGGAGTTGAAGAGAAACTTGCTGTCCCTGGTCGAAATCCGGCAGCAAGGACACTCAATTCACTTGTTTGATGGCAAGGCAGAGGTCAGAAAAGCATCAGATCACTCACTTGTCATGGAGGGAATAGAAGAAGGGAGACTCTTGAAGCTGAAAGGTTCATTTGCTCATGCTCAAAACTTTGCATTCAGTTCACATCATGATGAAGGTACATTCCCATCAAGTCTTTTATGGCATGCTATATTTGGACACTTAAACTATGAAAGCCTTCGCTTGTTGAAGAAAAATGGTGTTAATGGACTGCCTACAATTCCTAGAAAACCTAAGGAATGTGATGCTTGTATTCTAGGAAAGCATAGCAAACAGCCATTTCATGATTCACACTCCAGAGCACATAGAAAACTTGAGCTTGTTCATTCAGATTTATGTGGCCCTATGCCTATTTCTTCTGCAAATGGAAACAAATACATGATGACATTGATTGATGACTACACCAAAATGTGTTGGATTTACTTATTGAAGAACAAGTCTGATGCTTTTCAAACATTCAAGAATTTTCATGCATGGATTGAAAATGATGCACAAACTCATATTGGCTCTCTACGTACTGATAATGGAAAAGAATACACTTCAAACGAATTTGAAAATTATCTTCGTCAACATGGAATCAAACATCAAACAATTGTGCCATATAATCCACAACAAAACGGTGTAGCTGAAAGAATGAACAGAACTATTTTAAATATGGTCCGCTCCATGTTATTTTTCAAGAATGTAAAATTGATGTTTTGGGCTGATGCAGTTCTATGCGCTGTTTACATCAAGAATAGGTGTCCTTCAAGTTCAATTAGAAACAAAACTCCTTTTGAAATGTGGCATGGCCACATTCCTTCGGTAAAGCATTTCAGGGTCTTTGGGTCCACCTGTTATGCCTTGATACCCAAGGGTCAAAGGAACAAACTTGGTGCTAGAAGTCGCAAATGTATCTTCTTGGGGTACTCCAATACCTCCAAAAGATATCGTCTCTATGATGAAGCAAATAAGAAATTTGTAATAGCGAGAGATGTCATATTTCTTGAATCTTCCAAGAGTGACAAGGTTGTTGAGCGGCAACTTGATCGCCTGGATAGATTCACACATGCAAAGTCCTTCCAAGAATTTGATAATGTGATTCCACATCTTGAAGGGGGGATTCCGATATTGAATCAAACTGTGGAATCATGTCCTGAAGCACTCTCTCCCCCACATGAAGAAACAACCATGGATGACACATTGGATGATGTGATTGACAGAATTGGAAGATTGAATCTTGAATCAATCCCAACTCAGTCAAATGACCAGCCTGGGCCATCTCAGAAAGGTCCTCCCAAATGGCTGACAAAGACATTGGAGAATGTTCATCCTGATGAGGTTGGAAAAACAGAAACAAGAAGTTCCACTCAACAAATCGAAGGTGATGTAGATAATTATGATTCTCTTGTTGATATGGATATTGCTTATAACTGTGAATTGAGTTTGTCTACAGATCATGAACCAACTTCCTTCAAAGAAGCCGCTTCTCATGATGAATGGAAAGAAGCGATGCAGAAGGAGTATGATGCCTTGATAAAGAATGGCACTTGGAAGCTGGTTGATCCGCCTTTGGGAACGAAACCAATTGGGTGTAAGTGGGTCTACAAGAACAAGTACAAAGCAGACGGCTCACTTGACAAGCACAAGGCCAGGCTTGTGGCAAAAGGATTCGCACAAAAAGAAGGAGTCGATTATGAAGAAAATTTTGCTCCCACAGCAAAATGGACCACCATCCGGACTCTCTTTGCCTTAGCAGCTTAGAATGGATGGAAAGTCCATAAGATGGATGTAAAAACAGCCTTCTTGAATGGAGATCTAAAGGAGAAAGATTATATGTCCCAGCCAGAAGGATTTGTGGTAAAGGGTCAAGAACACAAAGTTTGCAAGCTTATAAAATCATTGTATGGCCTCAAGCAAGCACCACGACCCTGGTATGAGAAATTAACCGAGCATCTTCTGAAACTTGACTTCAAACATTTTGATCTTGATGATGCAACTTTGTTTGTTAAGAAAGTTGGAAAAACAGTTGTATATCTTGTGGTATATTGCATCCATGAAGAAACAATGAGAGCTATATTGCATCCATGAAGAAAGAGTTGAAGAAAGGTTTTGAAATGACTGATTTGGGTCATGTTCATTACTATTTGGGTATTGAAGTAATTCAACATCCTAAATTCATATTTCTTTCTCAAAAGAAGTACATTGGAGATCTCTTGAAAAAATTTGGCATGGATGATTGTAATCCCTTAACCACTCCAATGGAACAAAACTTGAAGCTCACATCTATTGAAGGGAAGGAATTTGAGGATGCAACTAAGTATAGACAGCTTGTAGGAAGTCTTATCTACCTGACCACCACCAGACCTGACATTTCATTTGATGTTGGAATCCTCTCAAGGTTCATGCAAAAACCTTGTGAAGGACATTGGTCTGCTGCAAAAAAAGGTACTTGAAGGGGACTCAAGACCTTGGACTCAAATATACACAGGTAGGCGACTTCAGCTTGATCGGATACTCTGATTCAGACTTTGATGGCGACAAAGAAACAGGGGTGTCTACTACAGGTTACACCATGAGTCTTGGATCAAGAGCTGTCTCATGGAGATCACGCAAACAGTCAGTTCCAGCAGATTCCACGACCGAGGTAGAATATGTGGCAGCAGCTGAAGCAACAAAGGAAATTGTGTGGCTCCGGAAAATCCTGGAAGATTTGCAGATGAAACAAATGTACTCCACTCCACTCATGATCGACAACACTTCTGCAATAAAGTTGGCCAAGAACCCAAAGTTCCATGATCGAACAAAGCACATCAATACAAAGTACCATCTCATTCGACATCATGTTCGGGCCAAAACCATCCATCTACATCATTGTTCCACAAATGAGCAAACTGCTGACATCTTCACCAAAGCACTTGGAAGAGAAAAGTTTGAAAAGTTCGGATCGATGCTTGGACTCACCAACATCCCTTCGGATTAAAGGGGGGAATGTTGACACCTAATCCTATGGGATGGGTGTGCACATTTAATATTGTATATTATTTAATATTAGGAAATAAGGAAGGCCAAGAGTCATTGGGAGATGAATCCCAATAGCCTCACCTCCATGTATAAATACATATGCATTCTTCAGCTAATGGACATTCTGATTTGAGGAGTTACCTCCTGGTTTGACAACATGTTTTTCATGTCAGGTTTAAAAGAGAAAATTATGAAATTTGAGGTTTGAGGTTTTGGCTCCAAAAATTGTTAAGTTGGCCCTCCCTCAAGTCAAGTCGGCCCCAGTGAAGAGACACGGCCATTCATGAAGGAAGAAGATCTATATAAAGGCATTCGACCTCCTCCACAAGAGCGCCATTCAATCATCACACAAGAAGACATTTTTTGGGCATCCAAGCAAAGAACAAGAAGAGGAATAAGAATGAAGATCTATCACTCTCTCTCTCTCTCTCTCTAGCTCGCATATCTCTTTATAAGCCTCGCACGTGTGAATTCTAGGCAGATTTTTTTGGGCAGCAGTTTTCGGGCAAGCCGAAATTTTGAGAGGCCAAGTTTTTTTGGGCATATTCTGGAGGTCGAATTTCAACCTAGGGCAGATCTAATCAGGGCAAGTTGGAGGGCACATTGGAACCTTGACTTGAGCACTAGAGACTAGGTTTGACCATTAGCTTGTTGGCATAATTGACTAGCAACATTAGATGTATATCTTGTTGAACTAAAGAATTTCTCTAAGAAAAAGGTTGTTGGGTTTCTCCCCTAAGTGGGTTTTCCAATGGTAAAATTTTGCGTTCTCTTTATGCATTATGATCTCTATTGTCCTTGTGGTTTATGGTTGAATTTCTAAGGTGTAATTGCTTAATGATAAAATTGGAATTGTTAAAAGAAGAACTATATCATTAGAAGTAATTATCATAATTTTCAAAAATCTATGCTTGTATCTTTTGCACTCGAAAAATCAACAATCCAGTGGAGGGGAGAGTTGTAGTCACAGCGACTTAGAGCCTAGTGGACCACCAACAATGCGATAAAATCTGCTATGTCCAATCTCTGCAATTTTTTTAGTTTGGTTCTCTCTGAATGGTGGAATTCTATGTTTGGTGTACAAGGTGTCCTGGTGGCATTGAGAATAGTTGGTGTGTTTTGGCTTGTTTTGAATCAAACTCCTGCCCAAAGCTCCTCCTCAGAACCGTTCCTTCAGTCATCGTTGTATCATCCTACCCCCTAGTTAGCATGGGCGTAATTTCTCTTTTTCTACATAGCTATGTTCTTGTTTAGTGTTGTTTGGTATACTAGTCCTCACCTTCCCTAGGGACTTACCAATTCTATTTCCGAAATGCTCTAGGACACCATGCCACTGCAAAGGATCCGTTCCCAACGAGGGTTTGGGAGTTAAGGCCCTTCAAGAAAACCCCAAGCCCATAATCAAGCCCAGTGTACTACTACTATTTTCCATTCTGCTACCCCACCTGAGATTCAAGCAGAAATTCAACAATTGGAATCTTTAGCCGCCAATGACTACCAAGCCTTTTCAGAGTCTGAAATCCAAACTAAATTTTCTAGTTGGGCCCCTGACACTCCTTGACCCTGGTCACAGCAGGGGACGACGTAGTCGATATCTTAACTCCATCAGGGGGTAGTGCAGTCAATACGTTAACTCCATCACCCTTCATTAGCAAATAAAAACGCTCCAAGGATAGGTGCTCAAAGAAAAATATGAGGATCGCAATGAGATAACCCATGCCTTAAAGAAATCCGAAGGGCCCAACATGACCAGTGATCCTGTTTGGTAAACCTCGATGCCTGCTTGGCACATTGAAAGGTCATCTTCAATGTGGTCACAAACCTCCAGCAGGCTTCAAGTGCACAAGACCTAGCCCCTATAGTGTCCTCTCATAAATCATACTCACCAAGGTCCCTTGGCTTATGCTTTGCCTTCAATAACTTTCTTTCTTTATTCAATAATTTTGACAATCTTTTTAGACAATTATCTAACCATATGATTGCTAGCGTTGAACATATATTTTTGAGTATTTGGTTGGATAAAAAACTAATAAATAGCCTTAATTGTCATCGTTGAAGTGGTTTCCCTTGTGACAAACCACTATAATAAACGACCAAAGCAATAAACTTTGTATACTAATGCTTATGATTCAATTGAATATCTCAATTTACGAAAAAGACACTGTCATTTTTTATTTATAAAATAATAACTAATCATATTTTTTTTTAATTTTACATTACACATCCGAACTTGCTGATCTTTTTTACTTTATTAGCTTTTGCCACACGTCTCTTCCACAAAATGAGAAAATGAAAAAATAAAATAAAATAATTAAACCTAACTATTCCAGCTTCACCGATTGTGTGTCCGAATTTAGCGTTTTACTATTCCTTTCTCAGACATTTAAATCACTGTAAATTTCACAAAACATAATTCTCCCTTCATTTAATTTGCTTATATATATATGAAAATGCAATAACAAATATCAGAATGCCAACCAGTAATATAAGAACGGGACTGTTGACCGGCAATTCCGCGTTCCATATCTCTGCATCTTCCCCTGTAAATGGCCAGTCCAGTGCCACAGTGCCCTCATCTGCCATTCTAAGACATTCTCTCCTGAATTTGATGACTGGAAGAGATCTGAAGAAGGAAGCGAATATAGTCTCCACGTGCCTGTTTCCCATAAATGGAAATGTCCGGTAAGGACGCCCCAAGGTCGTCAATTTAGACATTAATTCCATGTCGGAACCGATAATCTCCGGCATCCGCTTGTCCCGCCGCTGAGTTCCTGTGGCTGCACGGCCGGTTAATTCATCCTTCTCTTCGCAGGCGCCCGCTGCGCTTTTCTTGGCTGGGAAAGCTGCCCGGAACTGCGAAATTCGCCGAGAAATTCTGCGGAACGGATTATGTGGGAAGTTGCAGTGGATTTCCGTCATGCTGACAGATCTGCCAGAGATTGCCATCGGTGGATAGACGGAAAAACTACCGTCAAATTTCCCGTCACCAGCTGCGTCTGTTGATATGAGAGAAGATAAAGCTTTATCGCCGGTAAGAACAGCAAAATCGTGCTCCTATTCGAACCTTGCGAATTTGGCGTCAAATGCCGTGTATGAGCGTATAAAGTGTCAAACAACAAAATATCTAGAGTACAATGGATAATATAACTAATAAAAAGGAAATGTGAAAATTATTTAGTTACTGTTACAGAGTGACAAGGGAATGTGAAAGTTGATTGGAAATATAATTATTGTAAATGGAAATGTGAAAATTATTTAGTTACTGTTACAGAGTGACAAGGGAATGTGAAAGTTGATTGGAAATATAATTATTGTAAATAGAAAAAGAGGAGGCGGTAATTTCAATGTGAATTGAGAAGAATGGTTGTGTTCTTTCTTAAATTGGAAATATAATTATTGTAAATAGAAAAAAAGGGGGCGGGAATTTCAATGTGAATTGAGAAGAATGGTTGTGTTTTTTAAAGAGGTGGTGGAAAAGGTGCTAACTAATAAAGGAAATCTAAAGCTAAACGCTAGAAAATATAATTATTTTACATGGAAAAGGCACATATCAATATGAATTGAGATGAAGGGTGATGTTGTTTAAAGAAAAAAGTTGTTTTTTTATATATAGATGGTTAGATTTATTTATTAATTTTATAATTAAATGAAATCTAAAGTTAATATTAATTTAATATTTTTATTTTTTTTGTTGGGGTGTTTAATTATTTGGACAAGTGGGTGAGGGGCATTTAAGGCTCGCCCGACCTCAAGCCATGCGTTCGCCAATTCATTATGCTCGCACGAGCAAGTGGTAAAGAGCTTTGGGGCAGACAATTTCACGACAAGTTGGTAATGTTAAGTCGCATGGAGGACGTTGTTCTGCGCATTTTGGTTATGCGGGCGATGGTGAAGGATGGAGCAGTGGTTTGTGCAGACAATCACATGTTGGCCCTCGAGCCCTGCCTTGAGCTCTGTTAGCTTGGACAGAGTAGAGGAGCAGGGCCATTGGGTAGTGGTGGCGAACAGTGGGAAGCGGGGAGGCTTCCTGGCAATGGCTCGAAAACGCGTGCGCTGCACCAGTAGGAGGACGAGGGAGGTGGCAGGGAAATTTGGATGGTGGACGTGTTTTTGACTAGAAGAATTAGGCTCGTTGTATTGGCGCCAACTCCAATTCCACGGACTGCGCATCAGCAACCCCACAGCGCCATAGCTCCTGGGTGGTTCTGCCTCGGACTCGCAGAGAAATCTAGCCTCCCTGCATTTTTTTATAAGTGGGTGGTGGAGCCTCTACACCTCCCTGGACGGTAGTGGAAAGACCGAGGGTGGCTGTGTGTCCCTCGTCTACGGGACCCAGGAGACGCAAGTCGCGGTCCAAGCTAATCTCAGCCAAAGGTTCAATGGTGGAGTGTGGGCTTCCTGAACGGGCGGAATTGAGGCAACTTTGAGCGTTAGCGTAGCCAAGTGCAAGGCAGAGAAAGAAGCTTGCATGTCGAGAGAGTGTGGTCGAGGCTGTCGTGGTGGTCTTGGCCAAGGAATGTATAATCGAGTGGCTCCAGAATACCCGAGTTCGCACTCAGAGTCTACAGAGAGCTTGCACTCAGCAGCGGCCATGGCTATCTCCTCAGCCCAATCCCGCGAAATTGAGGCTCCGACCACCCTTAACGCCATCTCCACCCAACTTCAGCAGATTCAGCTCAAGTTGGACACCCTGAGAGAGCAGAGATACGAGGACCTGAATGAAATAGTGGCTTACATTAACGTGGTCCAAAGCCTACAGACGGAGACCCTTGAGGCTTTGGAGATTATGCGACGTATTCTTAGGCGCTCTCAAGACCACCTCCGAGCCCTGAAGACTCAAGTGGATCACATCAGCTACCACCTGCACCAGTAGGATCGTCTCTTCATGGCTCCTCCGCCAAGTCTCCTGCATCCACCTCCTTGATGCTAGCTTTCGGTTTGTTTTTTGAATTTTTGCGGCAAATAACCAAGTGCTTCGAATGCCTTGGCAAGCAACCAAGCTTTATGGGCATTGTATGCCCTAGAGGGTGACTGAATGTAATCGAGCCATGGTAGCTCCTCTTGTAAATTTTGTTTTTGATATGATAATATAATACCAGACTTTGACCGACAAAAAAAAAAAATTAATATTAATTTTGTAAAGGTATGATTTGATGTGAAGTTATTGGTTCAATTTCCCGCCTTGATTGGGGTGACATATTGGACATGATGAAGATGTAGTCCTACCAAGCTTTATATATATATATATGGAGTTGATTTTTACTGAAATATCTGTGGAGGTGTTTATAAGTGAGTTTTTTTTGTCAAATATTGATTTGTGTTGTTTAAATTGGTTTTTTGACTACACATATGGAGTCAACACCCTCAAAACCCTTTCTATTGTGGTGAACTCAAAATTGTGATTTTAATGAATCATTGTCATATTATAAACAAATTAAATAGAAAAATAAACCAAAAAACTTTTCAAAAATTCTCACTTCCATATTTTATATAAAATTAAAAATAATTATTACTTTTATAATATTTAAATTATTTTTATAACTAACCATTATTATTTTTATAAAACAGTGTTAAGTTATAAAATTAGAAATATTAATAAAAATTAGAATTTTCAAATTATTCTTATAACAAATACTAATTTTGATAGGTTGTAATTTTATAAAATACTAATTTTGATATGTTGTAATTTTATAATTTTGATATATTAAAATTAAGTTTAAATTTGAATTTGAATTTAAACCTGATGTAATTTTACAACATTAAAAATATTCTAATATGTTAATATTTTAGGTTACTTTAATTTATAAGTTATTTATAATAAATTTATTAATAGTTAACTCAAAAATAATTCAATGTAATATATGGGAATTATTAATAGTTAAGTCAATAATAACATGTAATATAAAGGGGAATTTCAATGTGAATTGAGAAGAATGGTTGTGTTCTTTAAAGAGATAAGTGGAAAATGTGATAAGTAATAAAGGAAATCTAAAGCTGAAGCATGGTTGTGTTCTTTAAAGAGAAACAGAAATATCAATGTGAATTGGGATGAATGGTGATGTTGTTTAAAGAAAATAGGTGTTTTTTTTATATTGGTGATGAGATTTATTTAATTAAATGAAATTTAAAGTTAGTAATAATTTTGTTAAAATTGTAAATTATTGTAATAGATGTATTTTTAATTATTAGTTAATTATTAATGAATTAATTATTTATTTTATTTTATTTTTGAAATATTTAGTATTATATGGAGTTGATTTTTATTAAATATCTCTCAATATTATGATGATGATGATGGTTAATATCTATTTAGATCAATCTTTGGTCTATCGGACTTAAAAAATGAATTATTTAGTTTGATTTAAGCTTTTATTCTTATGCTCAAAAAGCTTGGAGAGAAGCCTCCCTAGAGACATCTTAAAAGGCTAGGAAGGTCACTATTGCAACAATGATTATGAAATTGAGATCTAAGGTCACTATATGGAGTTATAAGTGAGACTTTTTTGAAGATTTTTTGTAACACTAAAAAATTTGTGGCCAAATTTTGATTTGTGTTGTTTAAACTAATTTTTTTACTACATATATGGAATTAACGCCCTCAAAACCCCTTAAGCACTTCAATTGTGAAAATTTCACCCATCAAACTTGTAATTTCAATGATTCATTATCAAATTATATATAATTTAAATCAAAAAATAAACCAAAAATATTTTTTAAAAATATCAATAAATATTATATATATAATTAAAAATAATTATTATTTTTATAACAAAGCATTATTATTTTTATAATATTTAAATTATTTTTATAACACACCATTATTATTTTACAATATTTAAATTATTTTTATAACAAACACTTTAAAATAATAAGTTATAGAATTAAAAATAATAATAAAATTTATAATATTCAAATTATTTTTATAACCAACACTAATTTTTGACCTGATGTAATTTTATAATTTTGATATTTTAGAATTAAGTTTTAATTTGAATTTGAATTTGAATTTAGACCTAATGTAATTTTGCAACATTAAGAATATTCTAAACTTTTAAATACATTTAATCATATGTTAATATATTTTGGGTTACATAAATTTATAAATTGTTAATTATAAATTTATTAATAGTTTACTCAAGAATAACTCAATGTAATATTTTATCGTTTATATTTTTATGTCATGGGCATATTTATAAAGAATGTGAAATTTCTTAGGTATCTTGGGTTACTTTAATTTATAAATTATTAATAATAAATTTATTATGGTTAATTCAAAAATAATTTAATGTAATATTTTATAATTTATATTTTTAGGAGTTGTTTTTAGTGCGACTTTTTGAAGTTTCAAGTGCTGGAATCTGGTGAAAAATTTTGTGGTAAAATTTTAGTTTTTGTTATTCAAACTGGTTTTTTGACTCTATGTATGGATTGAGCACCCTCAAAAACCTCTAGGGCACTTCGATTGTGCAAAGTTAGCAATCAAACTTCTCTTTTCAATAAATTCCTACCGAAATTTAGAGAAATTACACCGTAAAAAGTCACCGTAAAAGCCTTCAAAAAGTCGCACTAAAGACTACTAGATATTTTTATGTTATGGGTATATTTATAAATAATGTGAAACTTTTTATAATTTGGTTGTCAAATCAATAGTGGGGACATTCATTAGTCGTTGCTATCTGCTAATACAATTTAATCTGTCATCATTATTTAAGGAAAACCACACTACTTAGAATTATCAATTGCTTGTCCATAAGGTGGTAGGATAACCCAACAGTGGGGACAACCATCACTTGCTGCTATCTATGAATGCAAACCAACTCATTATTGTTATTCAAGGAAAACCATGCCACTTAGAATTACATGTTGGAGTTCCATAACGAGGCAGGGTTTTGCTCTTGCCAGATACATTTGAATCTTGAGTCGTTAACATATTTCCTTATGTTCAAGGAAGACAAGTTATTATGCAAGAAAAACCAGTTTTAAGGATATTCCAACCTTTACACACACAATTCTTAAATTTATGGTTATCGAGTTTATTTTATATATAAAATGAATTTGTATTATAATTTTTTATCTAATTTTTTAATATTATTTAAATTGAAAAATATTTCTCTATCAATTATTAAATATAAACCACATTCACCTAGGAAAGGCGCCCAAGAGCAAGCTTCTCCCCTCCTTGATATGATGTCAGCTCACGTGAAAGGTATTTGAGATTCCCACTATACTTAATGCATTACATGCGTTTGTTCAAGCTTTTAGCTCAAACAAGTGTCTTCCACATAGGCTTGGTGTCTAATATGTGGGAGAATGTCCAAAAGTGGTCCCATAACTTTATTTTATAAATTTAAAGTTGACTTAGGATATTAACTTTTATAACTTTGTTTTATAAAGTTAAAGTGGTGTTTGTGCATTATTAATGAATAAAATGTTTTCAAAATTATTTAAATTGTGATAATGAGAGATTATATCACAACCATGGATCTCATTGGCCAAGGATTTAGTTGAACCATTAAATCTTAGGGTTAGGTAAATTTTGTATGATGAGACATAGAAGGAGTTTCTGGGGAAAGTCACATAATTATTTAATTCATTTTCAAATGAGAGAGAGGGAGAGAATAAGAGTTGAAGAAAGAGGAAGCACGCAAACCAAGGAGAACGCACACCATTTATTATAGTCATTGCATTTATTGCAAAGCGGAGAAAGCAAGGGTCCTTACATAGATTGCAAGGCAGTGTTTTTGTTGGAGCAAAAAGAAAAAGGAAATGTATATTCAAGCATGGGTTTCATGCTCAAGAAATTATTATTTTATTAGTTAATCATGGTCTTCATTCTTCTAGGTTTTTGAGTCATAGAAACAAAGTCCTATTTGGACCTATTGTAAAGAAAAAGAAAAAGAAAAATGTAATTTTGTGTAAAAAACCCTTGTAGGTGCCAAGTCGGCCCTGCTCAAATGGACATGTCTATTTGCACCCCTCTGGACTATAAAATAAAGGGAAGATGGCGCTCACTTGGACACACACACTTGATGGATCATGGTTTTAAATATTGCAGAGAGGACAAAGAAGACGTGGAGGGCCCAAATTAAAAGAAAGTTTTTCCTCTTGAGCTAGAATTTGTGGAAGTTTTTCCTTGGTACATCTCTTGCTGCTAGTCCCTTGATGATGAATTTGTTGTTCAAAAAGGAGGGTTTGACTTGGCATCTAGAGAGTGAAGTTTTTTGTGGTTATGGGTCTTGGACATCTCATTTTGATCTGATTCTATAAGATAGGAATTTTATGGGTTTTCCCCTTAGAGAGGTTTTTCCCTAGCCTGGAGCCTATATCTTGTGTTCTTTTGTTTCTGTGATCTTCATGTTCATGTTATGGTAATTGTTTGATGAAAGAATTAGAATAAAGATTAATAAAAAAAAATATTAAATTCACAAGCAATTACTATGGAAAGGGAAATCTAAATTAATCTACATGCCCCTCGATTTTCCAATAATGTTTGCACAAAAATCTATGGTTTTGGAAAAAAATTCAAGACAGTATTATCTGCATAGAAATCAAGGGTTTTGACATAGATTTTGAGGTAGTCTCTTATGCACAAAATTTGAGTCTTGGCACAATTTTCAAGGTGGTGAAGTGGATCATAATTTGAGATAAGTACACTTCGTTGTTGTTGGAAAAGAAATTTATTGTAAACTCATTTGATTTTTCTCTGGGCTCATAATAAAAATTATCTCTATTGGTTTTCCCTTGGGTTTTTTCCAAAGGCATTACCCGAAAATTTTTGTGTCATTTAATGTGCTTGTTTCACCTATTTTTTGGTCAGCATTTGCAATAAATGATTCAATGTGTATTATTTCATAAGTTTATTTTTTTAATGCATTTGTGTATGAGCATTAAACCCTAACAACAAAACACTGAGAAACTTATTGAGATTGAAAATTGTGATTGGATCAAATTATAATTCGCAGTGCTCCTATCACTTCATCAATCATGGCATGAAGTTGACATAAGATTAAACATCATTTGAATATTGCAAGCAACATAGAAAGGTATGGGAGGATTCGGTGAGAAAATTATAACAGATTGGCAGAGCTAGAGGAAACATTGACACTCTAGAGCACAATCTAATCATTCTAGCCAGGACATTAGTCAACATCTCCTTCTCCTCGGATGAGGATAGTGACCAACCAACGTGGAAGCCAAGAGATTTTATCGAATAGTTGTTGTGACTCATTGATTTTTTGCTTGCAACACTAGTAATCCTTTTTTCTTCTCATGCTAATATATATGTCAAGGTTTGCTACAGCCACCCTGTTTTTATAAACTTTTATTTACAAGGTGCTTTAGTTAGACAAGGTCTTAACAATCTCAAATGTTACTCATTTGATTTCCCCTCAAATAGACGAGTACAAGAAAATGTGTAATTTACGTAATCTTCATTTAACATAATACAAAGTAACTTTATATATATATATATATATGCTTAATTCTCTAATAATAATCATGATATATAAAATTATTATTATAACTATATCCAATACTAAATATAAATAAATAATATATATCCAATTTCTCCTTAATAATTTTATTATTATTAATAATCCCCCATCTCAAATATGGAGATATTATTAGTCCCCATTTATTGCTTGTAATTAATTAGTTAACTTTAAATATTTTTTGCTCTAGTTAAGTTAACCTCTGCAAATATATTAAAAGGAATGTTAAAATTTGCTTAGTAGATATGTCGTGCATATTACCAACTGCCCACTGTTTGTAGCCTCTATTTTTCCACGTGCCCATTACATCTAATACATTTGCATGGATGGATTCGATTCTTGATATCATTGTGTTAAAAAGGTCCTTTTCAAAATTTCGACTAATATATGCTGATAAAACCACGATCCAAGCTCCTCAACGTCGTCGTTGAGGGGATTGAAAAGCACTTGTGTCAGCATTGTCACGTGTTACTTTTCTCTATAATGCTTATATTTTACACATGGGTTTGTTGTGCGTTCAGTTTCTGAAGTTTCTTCTTAATTCTACATTTATCAAAAAAACTGCCAGTACATTGATAATATTGGTGCACGAAAAATTTTGTGGGTCTTCTAAACTAGAATATTGAACAAAGGCTTGATCTTAATATTAGCCAAAAAAATATATATATAACTGGAGAAATTTAGTAGTTGGCAAATTATGTAGCTCAACAAAATTTACATGTATGATTTTTTGATGATAAATGAACCAAAACGGTTAACACATGATATAGATCAACATAGAGACATAGTAAAGATAGACAAAAAACATAGACTATAAGTAAAATCATATGCCATAAAATATTTTTAATCCAATACAATAACTAGAGAGAGAGAGAGAGAGAGAGAGAATTAGAGTTGTCGTGGCCAGAATCCTCTGCAGAAGCATTGATCACTGTTGGCGTGTAGGGCTATGAGTTAGAACAGAGTTGGAGTCGAAGACCACATGGTGTTCCAGCCTTGTGAGTTAGACATCTATATCATCAAGATTATATCTTGTGTCTCGGAGGATCCTTTTAATCTCCTCTTGTCCTGCAAATAACTGGTAGTGATCAACTTGTTTGTCCCTGTGGACCATATGAAACAACGTTTCAAGCTGACAGTGCAATGTCATTGTGTGTAAGAAGTGGAGTCTTCTTTTACGAAATTTTCCAGGATCTGGAGTCCACCTGGAAGTGTGCCCACTTATTTCTGTATCTGAGAAATATATCCTATCACCAAACTCCTTTACTTCCAATTGAAGAATCTCGTTTCGCATTTCTAGAGGGACAGCGTCAAAGTGATATGCCACTGAGTGCCAACCAAAGAGGCGCCTTCTTGATTGTACATTATTCACATAGGTTTCTTGTACATTCATTTTTCGCAAGGTTTCTTATTAATTCAACATGATAGATTTAGTAATGGCTAATCATATGTATTTTAGTTATATGTTGTTTGCTTTAGAAACCAAAAACTTTGCACCTTGGTTGGTTAATTCTCCATCGAGATATTTCAATCGATATTTTCTCTTCATGTCATTAACTAGAATGTGTGGTGAAATTGTATCGATGGACTTGGACATTTTGTAGTGCATAACCTTGGGTTTGGCGCGGGTGGAGAGGGCCCCCATCTAGTTACTCTAAATGTGGTTGTAGATGTGATCATAATTTCAAGTATTAATCTCTTTTCAAAATGACACAAGTTTACTCTCTCATACCTTATACTAAGAATTTTAGCATAAGATGTTGGCTGCAATGATTGATAATGAGATCTTGAATCTGTATGATACATAGAGTAATTAAGAAAATAGTTATCACTAAACTAGTTGTGGGCTTTCCCCTTTGAATTCTCCTAAAATGTGGTTATAATTTTAAGTTTTCTCCATAATATACATGTTCCTTCGAGGAGAAATTCAAGCTAATTAAAGCTTAACATAAATTAATCTTGACAAACAATTATCATGGTTAACAAATATTAATGTTTTATGTTAACTGCAATTGGCATTGGATTGTACTTTTTCATCTACATCCCTGGACCGACTCACTGCCTTTCTATCATCACTATCCATATACCATCATGGCATAAAAGCTTGAAAATTTTGTCATATCAATTAAACTACTAGAGTGATGTGTGAATACTGAGACATATGAACCTTTGGGTTGGGTGAACCTTAAGATAAAAAGATGAAAATAGTAACTCTAGATTCAATTCCATTTCGCCATTCAAAGCCTCCAAATTGAGAGCCAAGAATGATGCCAATGCTAGTAAATGAATTTCACTGAAATATTCTTATTCTTTTCTTGTATCACTTTCTAGTCCCTCCATGATTCCTTCTTGGTAGATGCGAAAGCACCCTTGCTCCCCACTGCCCACATGCTCTTCTTGGGCTGCAAATTCTCCCTCTGAACTTGCAAGGTCCCCCCCGAAATCGACTCCCTCTGAGTCTCTGGAACCTAGACCTTCTTCTCAGGAAAATGTACTTTCTTCTTGGAAACTTGTACCTACTCCTCTGAAGCCGGCACTTGCACCTACACCTACTCTTGCTTCTTTGGAACCTGCACCTACTCCACCTGCTCCTTTCCATGATCCACGATCTTTCCCGTCAACCTATAGAGACCCTGATCTCTAACTCTGGGTACAATCCCATCGGACTTAGAACCTTTGACCTTGAGTTTTTCCTTCCCATCCTGGAACAAAACCTCAAACCCCTTCCTCTCGATCATCGAGACAAAAATCACGCTATATCTAAGTCATGGTACAAACAATACATCATGGACCCACACCATACGTCCTGTCTCCATCCTGAATGGTACAAAACTCGATCCTTGGATCTCCAACTGACTCTTGTCGCCCAACACTATGTGCAACTTCGAGTTCCATTCAACTAGAGTCTCATAAACCTCCCTTGGCCCTGTCATATGCTTCGTCACACCACTATCCACGTACCATCCACCCTTCTTGATAGTACCCTACGAGAAATGAAAAATCATAGCAAATTCCTCCTCTTCCAATCCCCTGGAGTGATCGTCTATCTCAGCTTAAGTGGAAACACCGACGACCTTCTTTCCTTTGCTCTTCTCATCATCTCCCTTCTTCATCAGACATCTTGATGAAAAATGACCCATATCACCATAGTTGAAACACTTGACTTAAGTCTTTCTTCGGCTTACCCTTCATTCATGTTGCAAGTGCCACATCCTCATCTACCTTCCTCGATGGATGAAGATCCTTGTCTCACAACTCTTCTTGAATGAAGTTGTCCCATTGTTTATTCCAGTCTCGCAACTTCTCCCTGGCAACGATTCCTTTGATGAGGGGCTTCCATTCCTCGGCCAACCCTTTCAAGGCAATCCTTAGCATATCTCCATCTGAAATTCTCACACCGGCAACAGCAAGCTCATCTCTGACCTGAGCTAACCTTTTCAGATACGAATTCACTCCTTCACCATTTATCATCTTGGTGGACTTCAACTTATCCTCGAATACTAGTACTCGATTCTCGTTCTTATTCTAGAACAAATTCTAAAGATTCATCCACATCTCATGTGAATTGTTCTTCCCAGACAAATGAGGTATTAAGGAATCCTTCACACAATCAAGGATGATCAGCTTCACCTCTATATCCAAATATGCCCATATATCTAGCTCCTTAGGGTCGGTTGGCTTCTTGATCTCTTTCTCGACAAAATCCCAGATCTTGTTGACTTGCAAGACCAACTTGATCCTTTCCTTCCAAGGAGTATAGTTGGACAATCCATCCAACCTATCCTAATACTGGAGACCTTCTTGCAACTTCAACATTGTAGTGAATCCTTCACTCACAATGTGACCAACTCCCTCTCACGTTGTACTTCGCTGTGTAATTCTGATTTACTGACTTTCAAAGTAGCTCATAAATGCTCTGATACCATGTTGAATTTCAACGACCTTGGGTCTAGGTTATAGTCTTAAAATCACTAACGCTATCAAACCAAGAATCTCAACCATGAACTACTTTGCACAGCAGAAATATAAAGCAGTAAATCACACATGCACAAATATACATAGTTTTTAACAAAATTGTACAATAATGTACAACCCCAATCTTTGTTATATTAAACCAAAATTTGAATAATACAACAATATATGATATACAAGATACAATGAAAAACTCGATGTTGTATCTCGTCTTGCCGGTCCTTCGCTTCCATACTGCTAACTAGTCGCCCCTTAGTCCTTCAAAGGACAACATATCGAGACTCTAGCAGGGCTACCACTTAACACTGCTGAAAGTCACTTTTGTAGAGTGTACACAGGTTGATCCATGTTGCTCTCTGGGTAGGCCTAATTCTTGAGCTCCAAACTTCCAGACTAGTAGCCACCTTTGTCCATCAAGGTGCTGCACTTCGGCACCAAACTTCACCCAACCTTCAACTCCTCTTCGTCACTTAAAGATATCTCTTCTAGGGTTACTTTGGGTAGCCAACACACTGCCCTCCACTAGATCATTGGTACCCAATACTACACTATGAAATCTACTCATAATTGGGGTTTATTCTTGCTCAAGATAATCTCAATACATGGCTCCCACAAGCTACTCCAATTCTGATCCAAATCCATTCAACTCCTTGACCCAATGCACCTCCAAACTCTACTCCAAATCTATCTTTACTCTATAACATATATTCTAAATTCATAGATCAGAATATTTTGCATTGTTGTTCTTGACTGTTTTGGTTACGGCACTAGGGCACACTGCTGCAGCCCTAAATTCCTTCCAACAATCCTTGAAAAACCCTTTAGAAGATTGCAGCACACCCATAGGAGACCCCTCATATATCACGTTGTTTTCATGGGCATATACCAACCCTTAAACCTTCCTACACACACCTTGTTGTGGTGATATGGCCTGTGGCCTAGCACACAACAATCATGTATCTTATGGCCAACATCTTCAGTAGCTTCTTGTCCCTAAATGGTGCCCAAAACAGACCTATTTCCAACCCTTAAGGCCTCATCCTAGTAGTCAACATCCTCTGCTTCCAACACAGCAAAATCAAACTTGTATTGACCCTTAAGACAATCCCTCCAAGCCTCGTTGTTCTACCCTCTCTAGCTGCAACCTTCTCCTCCTTAACACGTTGCTCCTTTGAGTATGTGTTGCACTTGATTGGATGAGGAATAACCTCTCATTCACCCTCTATTTATACATAAATGAGGGGCTTCTAAAACGTTGTGATGAGGGGCTTCCACAACTTGTCACATGCCTAAAATTCCTTAGGCCGACCTTGACATATAAGTGCAAACCCATCATTAACCTTCAAAAATTCATATCTCCACTTGTACAACTCGGAATTTGACGATTCTCGAAGCATTGGATTCTCCTTTCCGCCCTTTATCGTCTGATGCCATCACATGTATAAATTTTCTTCCAGAAATTCCCAAAACATGATTTGGTGCAAAAATCCATACTTGGGTTCCAAGCCTACAAAAGACCCTTATGGCGCTTTTCCCTCCAAACCCTGAACCCTAGGGCTTGGAGTACCTCCCAAGCTACACAAAAATCAACACTCGATACATAATTTGATAATTACAAAATCACCTTGGGTAACTACCTCTAAAATCCCATTCTCATATATTCAAACAAAACAAAGGTTATTTTTGTGCCCATTAAGCACAAGATTATCCATTAGGCCCTGAATTCATCATGGAGAACTTATAATGTTTCAATGAATAAATATCATACGGTGTATGTATAAGGGTAGCATTTATTTTATTAATCAAGATGATAGATTCAAAGTGTGAAGAAGCTAATTCCACTTAAGTCTTTGCTCCCATATCCCTTTAGGATATTGGAAAGTAAGACTCATGGTGTCCACAAGCATATCCTTAAGCAACCCACGTAGTGTATATCCGTCGTCGAAGCAGATGTTCCACTCCAAAGAAAACTTTCTTTGACTTGATTTTACTCAAAATTGACCCATACAACACCATTGGGCTACCACAATCAAATCCAAGTGTGGTTAGATTGTTTAAATATAGTCTCTATTGTGTTTAGGATTAGGCATTAGTTTCATTAAACTCCTTATCAAAGCGCAAATAACTTTTGAAAATAATGATTGTATCCCTCAATCTGAATATTTGAATTCAGGGAGAAGTCCAAAGACTTAGTAAAAAAGAAAGTGTTATGAAGCAAACTTCATTGGTAAATAATGAGAAATGTAGGAAGATTAATGTTAATCCTACCCATTACCTCACCTTTGTTAATTTTTTGTAGGGATTTATTGTTTTTTGCTTCAGATAATTACATTTCATCATTTACATTTTAATTCACCCCACAACATCATAACATTATTTAGATTTACAACATTATACAACAACATATGAAATTATATAGAAAGAACGATATCATCATCAATGCAACAGAACATAAAGGAACATTAGTATAAAATCATTCACACAAAGAGATGCCAGGATTGGTCGGAGAGTAGGTAAAAACCCCACAAGGGGAAACCCTTTCAAATTCTTCTTCTTATTAGATTGTCATCAAATTTTTCAGCAAGAAGGGAGTACAATGATCCATACCTTCATCCACAAAACTATCCAAAAAAATTAACCAAACAACATCCAAGAGATGAACCCAATAATGTTACTAGTCAAAACCTTGATTCAGAAGCTCGTGGTCAATTATCGATATCTGCGGTCAATTGTTGAACTATGCAATCTAATGTAAAAATAAAACCCTAGTTTTCAGGCGCATAGAGAGAGTGTACGTGTGTGCGATCAAGACCCCCCAACCGCACGCATGAGCCTGCATGCCTACAGATACCACTGAAGATATTTTGTAACATGCCTGCAGCTGGGAACCAAAAGCCCTAATCACATGTGCGAGCTTCGAACCCTACAATTTCAGACTTCTGCGAACCAAACTACGCGAACTACCTCTGACTTGTGCAAGCCAAACCAAAGAAATAGAATGATAATGATCCCCAAATGAGGGTCACTTGAATTGTATTTATATTCATCCAAGGGTATCCAATTTACTTTTGGGTCAACCTGTCCTTTTGTGCACAAGTGGGTTTCCATATTAAAAATAAATTTTTCCTTAACCAAATCAAATTCTTGCAAGGGCTAGGAGGGGTCTTCCTTAATGAGGAAGATTGTCCAAAGGAGGGAATTTCTCCTTGAGCTACTAAAAATTAACAACCTCCATGTCAAATTATGATGGAGTAAGCCCCATCTCCACCATGCGCATGCTAATCATGTTCTTTATACATCAAGAAGGAAAGTTATTGCTACTCATTGAGAAAATATTTGAATGATACAAGAAAGGCATCTAAATAATGGGAATTGTTGGACACCTAATCCTCTATGGGTAGGTGTAGAAGCCAAATGGACAAAAAGATTCCAAGGGACTACTTGTTATGTGAAACCAAGGGTCACTCCAATGTATTATATATATACATATTTGTGAATAATAATGCAACTCATGCTTATCTTTCCCTATTTCTTCTTATTTGTGTGTGTTCACCATAGCTGAGTTTAACATGGTATCAGAGCAGAAGGTGAGGCCCTGGATTTTTCAAATTCTTCCAGCCTCTATTTTTAGTTTTCCGTCCTTGTAACTCCCTTCTACCTCTATTCTATGTCAAATATCTGCATTTGGACAAACTATCCTTTGCATTCAATGCACACTCGAATTATGTCTACGATGATTGCAAGAATTTCCGAGTTAACCTCTAATTGAATAAATTTCATAGAAGCTTTGCGTTTGCATGCTATGGAAGTGTTGGAATGTTGGACCTGCAAATAGTCGATCACAGACCGTTGAAGACGGTGAGCTTGGTCGAAACTTGGAAGTTTTGCGTTGGACAGTGAGACTACAGTGTTCATTCTACATCTAAGCTTGTGTTAAATGTGCCTTAAATTGTGGAGCACTTAAACCTCTGGCATCTTCCCACACCATCGCACCCTCACCCCAATCGACGACTTGTGGTATCACCTGCGAGGGGTCTCATTTGATCGCCATTTAACACCGGTGGGTGCCCCCATAGCCAGTTCCTCCATACCACCGTGTTTTAGAATCACTCCATTCTCCTCCATAACGTCGACCCTCGACTGTGCTCCCATAACACCCTCGACACCCTTACCACTCCCTCCGCCTACGACCTTCACTCCTCGCCCGCTCCCTCTCCCCCGCACCCCCGCTCTACTCTCCCCCCCCCCCCCTCCCTCCCTGCCTGCTCAACTCTCCCACCCCTCCTGTGGCTTCATCCTCGCCTGCTCCATCTCTCGCAGCTCCTCTCTCCTCCCTCTGTCGTCACCTCACACTTGCGGAACTACTACCACTCCTCCCTCGCTCACCTCCCCACAACCCCACTCCCCTCCTCCCGCTCCCCGCACCCCTTACCACTCTCAGAGCCCCTCACTCCCACCCCTCAGCCATCCACCACAACTCCCTCCCTCCCACTCTGACCTCATGACCCTCCTCCACTACGCCCTCCCTCCCACTGCGCCCTCCCTACACACCTGCTCCTCCGCGCTCACCTCCCACGCAGTCCCACCTCCATGCATTCCTTGGCATGATCATGGTGGCCTTTCAGTAATTTAATGTAACAGTAATTAGAGAGGCATAAAATAGCATTGGGCAGTCGAGTCTTCTCCCACTATGCTTACGCTCCATACTACGTTAGCACTTCAACCCACTGTTACAGCGCATACACTGGACTCCATTAGGAGAAGACCACATGTTTCATCCTTTGAATCCGAAATCTGAGAATGTTCCCCCATGTTGACATGCATTTCTGAATTTATGCATTCCTCCTCCTATGATCAGTGCAAGAAACCCATGCAGAATTCCTCTGGCCCGTCTGATCAGTGTAAGAACCCCACAAAGAATATTTTCATATGATAACATAGAGAGAACATTGAAGAACTATGCGTGTCATTATTATTATTCAGATGTTCAAATTAATTTCTCTGTTTTTGTTGACTTTATTGGACTTATTTTGAAGTCACGAATCTGTATGCAATCTTCTTGAACATGTTACAGTTGTTTGTCATCTCCTACATGATTGGGGTAGTAGTTGTTGTCATCTCCTCTAGCGTCTGGTCTCTGTTGAGTATACACTTGTCAGAGTGTGGTTGGTGGATAGATAGTCTCTATTGTGGTCTCCATCGAGTGTTTAGTCTCTGATGTGGTCTCCGTCGAGTGTTTGTCATGGTATGTGGTCTGTGGACGATAGCAAAGAGTGTATAATTTCAGGTTCATCCTCCATGTTAAGTGATTTTTTTGACTAATGTGTTGAAGTTTTTATTGGTGGTGGATGGAATTGTTTGAATAGTTCTCTAAAAATTTGAAAAAACCATATTCCATTAATTATGAGATGATTTTTTAAAGGGGCTGATATATACTACATATTGTATTGAATGGATAGGTGAATACATCGATTTTGAGAATATTGTCGAGGCCTTTCTTCTGTTGAACTTGAGTTGTTGAAAAAATGGATAGACTTACTAATTTGTTAGAGTTATTAAAAACTCTAATAATGTCTACTCCTGAAAGAATAGTGAAAATCAATAAAGATTCTCTTTATGAAATTCAAACCTAGCTACAATATGCATAAGACAAAATCGAGTTTTTGCAGCTCAAATCTCAATTCCAACAAGAAGAACTACAACATAATGGACATTATTATAAGTCTATTTTTGTTCAGAACACGGAGACAAACTCCCATCAACAACAAGATATTGGTCAGAACAATGAGCCTAGTACAAGAGCAGATTTGCATGCAGAAGCAAACATCCAACCTGCACTTCCCAAGCTCATCATCAAAACTTGGGAAGCGATTGTCCATAACAAGCACATAACAGGTCTTGAATATGAGAAGGAGTTTTCCTTTCATATTCTAGACTACTCCAAGCCCATAAAATTTCAGAGTGTTAGATTTCTTCATGATATCTCACCTTCAGTTGTTCTAGATTCTGATCCTCTTCCACATCAACAACAATAGATTGTAAAATGCCAACACTGTGATCGAGTTGGTCGTATGAAAGATCATTGTTTCGATCTTCACCCATGCATGAAATATTATCAGCACACCCATTCTTCACACAGATGCTTCGAAAACAAGCCTCCTGCAAGAACAAAGATTCAACTTAGATGGATCGCTTTTTGGCAATGGGCATCAACAACCAAGAAGATGTTTCATTCATATGACTAAATTTCTTCTAGAATATTAAAAGGTCTTGCAGTTGAGTTTTCGCCATCATCTCACCTTGTAACTGACAGGGGGGGAAATGATAGTCATCTACAAGCTTCAAAGCCACATCAAGCGAGCCTGAGCCACAATCTATCATTCCAGATTCAAGGTTGTAGCTAGAGACACATATGCCCATGAGCATGCCTTTGGTTGGTGGTCAGCCTTAAACCATCTATGCGAGGTTGATATTATTCATCTTCAAAGCATTCGAGACACTTCCTCTAGCAGAATACTTCAGCTTCTTTCCAGTTTTGGAAAAGTTCCAAGAAATGCATCAAGCATTCCAGAGTTCGTGGTCATCCTTAAACCATCGTAGGTTGTAGACCTCCTTTCTTCTAGTTTGAAGGTCTCCCTCTTCAAAATATGAGGAGCACTTCCTCTAGAAGAAGACCTCGACTTCTTGCCAGCTTTGGAAGAGTTCCAGGAACTTCACCAAGCGTTCCAATGTTGGTGGTCATCCTTAAACCACCTCTTTATGCCAACATTTCAGAGAGCTCATTCAGCCTAAGTGATGCAATGCATACTTTGCAAATTTGTATTACAACTCTCTTCTTGGACTCACACATACCCCTTCGAGTTAAGAGGGGGAATGTTGGAAACCTAATCCTCTATGGGTAGGTGTAGAAGCCAAATGGACAAAAGGAGTCCAAGAGACCACTTGGAATGTGAAACCAAGGGTCACTCCAATGTGTTATATATATACATGTTTGTGAATAATAATGCAAATCATGCTTATCTTTCCCTATTTATTCATATTTGTGTGTGTTCACCATAGCTGAGTTTAATAATTTTGTTCAATATATATAGATATATATATGGCATGGTTCTAAAAGCAAGGTGAGTTCATGGCTAATAAAAATAACTTTCTTAACAAGTGTAGGAAAAAATCAACAGACTTTTGTATTATATAAGATTGTTTACATATAGCAGTATCACACCTATATTGCACCATTCTCTAGAAATACTAAAAATATACAAGATAGTCCATGTATCCCATGTAGTGGCCATTATAAAGACATTCCACATAGTAAATATCCTATCCAATTATATATGCTTGATGCCAAAAATGGAAGAGAAATTGTCACAATGACCTCATACTAATTAAAATTTCTCATGCATGGTGTATTTTTCTGGTCCCAAGATAGCATTCATTATTGTAGGTACAGTAGATAATCTTGCTAAGATGATATATGTGGCCTACTTTTGACAATCCATAAGCAATCCCATTATGCTCCCAAAAAATAAGTACATGTCAACCCACCAAACAATCCAACCATGTTCCTAATCCTTTGCATCCAATGGGAGAGCATAGGAGGATCGAAGGAAATATTGCCCAAAACCCATTCAATAACCGTTGTAGAGTCCCAAAATACATCCATCACCTCAACAGATAACCGCCTAACGCAGTATAAAACACCCCATAGAACAATGATCTTCGCCCTAGTGTTTGTGCCCACCCCATTGTTCCAGAAAATATGAAAGTATTGACCAAGTTAAAATTCAATGTAAGCACCACTGCCACATATATTCCTATTTTCAACCCTGTCGAAAAACCCCACTAGGTATCTAATCTATATGTCCACCAGTTTGACACATCTCTTCATTCCTTGTTGACCACAGGACCAATCCCTTTGAAGTATGAACAGACCTTAATGTTGGTTTGCTTCAAAGATGCATTCATTCTTGCATCTCCAATTTCCCCACATAATATATAAAGTGAGGGAAAAATATTATTTGTATCCCATCATGCAGTCTTGTATACATTCTTCCACAAAATTTGTGTTCCAATCAACATAAATTTTTAATATGTTCAACATGACAATCCAGATGGCAGCCACAATTGGACAAATAAGCAACATATGTATCATGTCCTTAAGAGAATACCTACATAAAACACGTCTTTCAGGTCCATAGAAACCCCTACAACAGAAATTTTCCCATGTTAATATTTTTCTCCTCCTTGCCAGCCATCCAAAGCATATAAGCTAAAGAGGAAGTTTCCAAGCCAAGATTTTTCTATACCAATCTATTTGACAGAATCATGTTGAACATGTGTGATAAACCTATGTGCCTCCTTGAAAAATATCAACCCCAATTCCATATTTCCATCCCATGTGTAAATATCCTCCTTATCTCTAATAATGGTACATGTCATAGAAAGGTTATGAATGTACATGTCCCAACACTTGGTCAATTCCTCGTAAAGATCCAAATCCAGAGAGCATAAATAGGATGGATATTGGAATAATGGATCTTGTGCCTCTTGTATCTGATTTAAGTAGTATATACCCAAGTTATGGATATGTCTGATAACTGTAGTAGGAAATTTATGATCAACCAAGAATCCTCGAATGGGATCAAATCCAATCTCCACCGTCGGAGCTCAATCCAATCTCCCATCTTAAGTTCCCAATCAGCGAGTGCTTAATTTTCATCAATCTATGCCATAAGTAAGAAATCATATAAGGCGTTTGTGCCCCAACCTTTATCCATCCAATCATCATCATTTTTATTTAATATTTCTCCTTAACAATATTTTTCCAGATGTTCTTTCGACATAAAGTGTGTCATAGGCTCTTCACCCCCAGAGCCCAATTAAACTTCTCAATATGAAATTTACCCCATCCACCATCCTATTTGTTCCTGGAGATATCATCCAATCTAACTAGATGTGTTTTTTTTCCTAGTGCTAGGGTCTTCCCATATAAAATTTGAAATTATATAATTAATCCACTTAATGATGTTGTTAGGAAATGAATATAGGTGTATCCAATAAACATCGATGCTTTGTAATATAGACTGAAACAAAATCAACTTGCCACCAAGAGTCAACCACTTGAGAGATCAATTTGTTAATCTTCATTCAATTTTTTCAATCAGCTAATTTCGGTCTTTTATACCATCATTTTTTGGCTTAAGATGAAAACCCAGGTATCTAAATCCCAAATCCATTTGGACAACCTCACCACCAAATCTACCAGAAATGTTTATAATATTGTTCTTCTCCATTAAAGCATCAATCAAATTAGATTATGTGTGTCTCATGTAAAGACTAGAGGCTTGGCCAAAATTGGAGATAATCTATTGTAATTTTTTTCCATTCCCCAACAGATGCATTCCCTAGAAATAAGAGATCATCCACAAATATTAAATTTGTGATGGAAATGTTCTAAGTGATCGTCACCCCAGAGAAATATCCCTGTGATGAGCCTCAAATATCATTCTACTCATCCCATTAATAACCAACAGGAATAAAAGAGGGGATAGGAAACATCCCTGCCTCAAACCTCCAGAAGCCTTGAAGAATCGAAAAGGCACCCAACTAATCAATACTACAAAATTTATAAAGGTGATACAAGCCATAATCCATTAAAAAGTCTCCACCATGATCCCAATATTATGAAGGATCAATCACATGAAACATCAATCTACATAATCATAAGCTTTTATCAGGTCTAATTTTAATAATAAAGAATTTTTCATTTTCATCTTAATAGAGTGCATACATTCTTGTGCAATTGCCACTGCATCTTGCATTTGACGGTTTTTTAGGAACCCAAATTTCTCTATAGAAATGAATTTTGGCAAAGTATCCCTCAACTTCATAATAATAATCTTCAAAATCATTTTGCACACAATATTACACAGGGTTATTGGCCTATAATCCATAAAGGATTTTGTCGATGATACTTTTGAAATTGGGGCAATAAAAGTAGAGTTTAAAGCACTAGATATCTAACAGGTTATCCTCGATTCTTTAGAAAGTGGTAATAGGTTTTCGGCCTTCAAATCCATAAAATGAAGGAAAATTTTCATTGGCCACCCATCTAACCCAAGACTTTTGTCCTTGGAAAAATATTTTAACACTTATTCCAATTCATCAATTTTGATCGGCCTTCTAATGTTTATATTTTCCTCCTCATCAAACATTCTCGAAAAAACCTAGATGACCTCCAATTGATTATTTATGTTCACCCATCCCCTAGCTCTATATAGGTTCCCAAAGAACCGAATCACCTCTTTATGGAGTTCCTGCAATGAGGAAATATGACAACTTGCTTCCCCCTCCAATTTCTAAATGATATTTCCAATTCTTCTCTAATAGGAAAATATGTGAAAAAAATTGTGCTTTTATTGCCCTTAGTGACCCAAATGGACCACATTTTAAGCCTCCATTATGCTTCTTGTTGTTTAATTATATGTCTCTTTCTGCTCTCTAGATCCAAAGCCATTTGTTTCCAATTATCAGAGAAGAAAACTGGATTTGAAGGTTCATTCATCTCTATAAGATTTTGGTCAATATCGGATAGTTATTTGATGTTCATATTCTTTTTGTCACTAAGCCATCGACAAACCTTCATTTTAATTTCAAAGAGTTTCCTGCACACCCTACCCATATGAGATGCCTTATCATCGAACACAACCTGCAACCAGAAATCCCACACCATTTGCACAAATTTAGAGTCCTTTAACCAAGTATGGTTAAATTTAAATGGATATCCTTTGAGATTAGAATCTCCACACTATTGTAGGATAATATGTGAATTATCAAACAACATCACTGAGGAAACCCACAAATGCATTAACCCCAAACACTCCATCAAATTTTCATGTGCCAAAAATCTATCAAGCCTCTTAGCAATCCTGTGTGCTCTTTCCTCCATGTAGGCACTATAGGGGATGGCAATATATCCACAAATGGATTCACCCCAAAGAACCTTTAAAGTACCCCCACATTGGGCCCATTTTTCATTCCTTCCGCCCCCCCCCCCCCCCCCTTAACAAATAATTTCAAATTTAGATCACCATCCAAGATTAGTGAGCCAATATTTAGCAGGTTGTATATGTCCAATCTATCCTAGAACTCCATCCTGGAGTCATATGGAGCATAAATATTCAATATATGAAAACATATATTGGATCATCTAGTGAAACTAGATAGAAAATTGCCTACAAAAGTTTTGTAAGCCATGAAGTTAACCACATGTGGATCCCATGTGTGAAAATTCGGTTACCCTAAATCATACTGCAGCAATTGACAATATTTCTTCTATTTGTTAAATTAATTAAAAAAATTATTTGCTATTTCCTATGGCAACTATCGAAATATATACACTGCAGCCTTCACAAAACAAATATTGCAGAAGGAAAATAAATGCGGAAAGAATAGATTGACACACACAAAATACACCATTATTTTTGGACTAAGTCCCTGGAAAAACCGAACTCGGGAAAACCAGTGCAACAACCGAGGCTTTGATTATTATGCAGTAGTAAATATGAGTAAACCAAACAAACAAATGACTGGCAGTAAAATTAGTGAGAAATTTTCTCACTTCCACAGGTGATCTGACACTGACCTCAGCTCGATTTGAGCTACTCCTTTCTCCCTCTACGCAATCACTATATCATCCTACGCAGTATTGCGTCCCACAAGCTCAGAATTTCCAGAAACAATTTTTGGGTATTGGAGAAAACATGTATTCTAGTCACTCTACTAAATATCGTGGCTAGAACACATCCGATGCTACAAAAAATAACACCATAAAGAAACAAAACCCTCAAATTTACCAAGAGGTTTAATTGCACAAAAACACCACCCAATGCACAATTTTAAAAAGAAGACAGAGCCTTAACCCTTATTGCCATCATCTCTTGTATAAGTATAATTGTTGGCTAGTGATTTAATCAAATGCAAAAGAGAATACCATTTTTAGTTTTCCTTATGCTCCAATTGTTTAATTAACCTTCATGGCAGTGGAAATACAATGAGCATATGTTCTCTAAGAGCCCATGAATCAAAACCAACTTGGAGGGTTGGAGAATTCGGGTCCATACATTTAGAAAGTTTTGAAGATAACTAAGAAATGGTATTCGACTAAAAAAAAACCAGTTTCTTCTCACCCTTCCACTTCTGGCTAAGGGTAACATTCCTCATCAAATCACGAATAATAAAGGGCCCAACTAAGGAATTAATAGTTGAGTGAATGGTAATGGCTCAATATCCAAAGTTGAACTATGGCACAAGAAAGTAATGTTTTTGTTGATATATTTTTTTGGAGAAAGTCCGCAAAATATGACCTGAATCCAATAACTAGATACATGTGGTAAAAAGGGGGAGCCAATGTATCTCATAGATCTATCGAACCTAATCCCATCATATGATCCTTAGAAACCGACGAATCTTTAATAGGTGTACCACTTCTCATTATGGGAAGAGATTTAGAAATAGTAGACACACCCAATTTACCTACATAGATAGTAGGATTCAGATAGGGATATATATAATTATCCATAAATTTCCCCAATTTACGATCACAAACATTCATCCCCATATCATCTAAACCAATATATAGAGAAACACCAAAGGATAAATCAACATCATATTGTTGTTCCATACCTGGAGAGACTAAGTGAACAACATCATAAATTCCATCCATAATAGCTTCAGAACATGTTTTTTCATATAGTCATTTTACAAAATCGAAATTATCCAACCCATGATCCCATTTCAAATCCCAGAACCTCCGTCTACGATTGTAAATTAGGTGCCCTATCCCATGGCACCCAAAGCAACGAAATGGTATTCACTAATAATCTATATGCTGTGAATTTTAAAATCATCCCATTTTAGATCTAATTCTGCTGGAAGCTCGCCTGAGTAGTCCACCTCCACTAGGATCCAAGCAATCTGCTTGTCCAAGCCAACAAGATTGCACTCCTCCAAAAAAATGAATTAATCGTTCAAATTCCTGATCATAATCAATGCATTCCTAGTCCATAATTCC
The DNA here is from genome assembly GCA_034641835.2 of Pinus albicaulis. Classification (NCBI taxonomy): domain Eukaryota; kingdom Viridiplantae; phylum Streptophyta; class Pinopsida; order Pinales; family Pinaceae; genus Pinus; species Pinus albicaulis. Next base: position 1,284,413,062 of record CM076570.1, read on the forward strand.
AAGGGAAACCTCGACAACTTACCAATTGTAAATTTTTCCATAGGATCAAAGAAATGAGGTTAAAACCCATGAACCATGGTTGTAAAGACAAAAATATATTCCCATGCACCTATGGTGTATCGACTATTTTCCCTGCGTCCTCCACATGCAAGAAGTTCAAGAAGAACCAATTATTCATAATCATACTAGCCTTAGGTTTATAATGAATAATAGGCTCCCATTGAGCTTCAATCAACCCATGCATATGTATACTATCCATCTGAGATGCAAACTTGAAACCTGATCCTAGTTAACATTGCAACCAAAATCAAGGGCCTGTACATGTTGAATTTCCACGATCCTGGGTCTATGTTAGAGTCTTAGAATCACTGACACTACCAAACCAAGAATCTCAACCAAAAATACTTTGCACAATGGAAAAAATAAAGCAGTAAATCACATATGCACAAGTATACACAATTTTTAACAAAATTGTACAATAATGTACAACCCAATCTTCGTTATATCAAACCAATCTGAATAATACAACAGTCTATGGTATACAAGATATAATGACAAACATGATGCACAGAATCGATGTCATATCTTATCCTGTCGGTGCTTCGCTTCAATAATGCTCACTAGCTGCCCCTTAGTCCTTCAAAGGACAACACATCGATACTCCAAGAGGGATGCCACCTAACACTGTTGCAAGTCACTTCTGCTTGATGTACATGGGTTGATCCAATATGCTCTCTAGGTTGGCCAATTACTGAGCTTCAATATTCCAGGCTAGCAGTCACCTTTGTCCATCAAGGCACTGCACTTTGGCACCAATCTTCACCCAACCTTCAACTCTACTTCGTCACTACAAGATAGCTTGTCTAGGGCTACTTTGGGCTATCAACACACTGCCCTTCACCAGAAAAATTATGCCCAATACTTCACTGTTAAATATGCTCCTAATTGAAGTCTTATTGCCACCCAAGTCAACTTCAATTCATGTCTCCCACAAGTTGTTATAATCTGATCCAAAATTGGTCAAATCATTGACCCAACACATGACACAACTGCTCTCCAAGTCTGTTGTTTTTTTGTCCCTGGTTAGGGCTTCTCCATGCTCCAAAAACCCTTAAATGCCCACACAAACAAACCTGCAATTATTGTGGCCTAGGTAAGGTGAGATGCTCTCATTGTGGGTTATTTTTCTCGGCATTTTTTAGCCCCAAAAACTCCCATGCTACCCTTGTCTTAGGTTGGTAAGGCCTGCGGCCTACCACAATAACTTGTTTTCACCTACATTGAACCCAAAATAGTTCTCTCCTCACCTTTTTTCTGCCCTAACAGACCTGCGTAGTTCGTGAGGTTACTCGACCACTTTGCTAGAGAAACAAACCCTAAAAAAAATTCCTACAAGGTTCCACGCAACCTTATCTCCCTCGTTGTAGTAGCCTTTCTCTTGCGGCCTCAACAGAATTTCCCTAGCTCCCTTGACCAAATTCTTCTTCACCTCCAATGATTTGTTCTATTGTGTATTAGTTGCATCGAATGGATGAGGATATAATTCCTCCACTCACCTCCTATAGGGCTTGAACAATTGTCACACACCTAAATAACATTAGGTTGACCTAGACAACTCATGTGCAAACCCATTAATTAACTTCAAAAATTCATATCTCACTAAGGACAACTCATAATTCGACAATTCTCGAAGCGTTGGATTCTCCTTTCCTCTCTCTATCATCGCGTGCCATCATCTCCAAAGTTATCAATGGAAATTCCCCAAAACACAATTGGTGCAAAACCCCTTGCTTAGGTTCCAAGCCCACAAGTGACCCTTGTGGCGCTTTGCCCTCCAAACCCTGAACCCCAGGGCTTGGAGTACCTCCTAAGCTAATAAAAAATCAACACTCCCTCTTAGCGAGGGAGGTACTTCCAAGACTAGGAAGTAACTTTTCATCATCATCACTACTCGCAATACTTGCCCAACTCTTGGCGCTCACCATTGCAACAATCCTTGTTTTGTGAACTATGCCTCTCTCGGAAGTGTCATTGTCACTACTGGAAGCATCCTGCTTCTTCTTCTTCTCTTGTATCGCTTTCCAATCTCTCCATGGTTCCTTCTTGGTATATGTGGAAGCACACTTGCTTCCCATTAACCACGTGCTCTTATTGGGTTATAAAGTCTCCCTTTGAACCTACAAGCTCCCGCTAGAACTCCAATCCATATAAGCCTCTATAACTTGGACCTTCTTCGCTGGAACCTATACCTTCCCCTCTGAAGCCTGCACCTGCACCTGCTCCACCTGATTCTTCTTCTTTCCATGATCCTCAAGCTTGCCCGTCAACCTTTAGAAACCATGCTCTATAACTCCAAGTACAATCCCATCGAAGCTAGAGCCTCTAGGCCTGAGTATTTCCTTCACATCCTGGAAAAAAATTTCAAACCCCTTCTTCTAGATCATCAAGACATAAATCATGCTAAATCTGAGTCCTAGTACAAATAGTACATCATGGACCCGCATCACTCATCTAGTCTCCATCCTGAATGGCACAAATCCTGATCCTCGGATCTCTAACTAACTCTTATCGCCCAACTCCATGTGCAACTTCGAGTCCCATTCATCTAGAGTCTCGAAAACCTCCTGTGACCATGCCATATGTTTCATCGCACCATTGTCCATGTACCATCCATACTCATTGGCAGTACCTTGCGAGAAATGAGAGATCATAGCAAAGTCCTCCTCCTCCAATCTCTAGGAGAGATCATTTATCTCAGCTGAAGTGGCAACACTAACGACCTACTTTCCTTTCCTCTTCTTGTCATCTCTCTTCTTCATCGAACATCTTGATGAAAAATGACTCATCTTGCCACAGTTGAAACACTTGAATTTACTCAAGTCCTTCTTTTGCTTACCCTTCATTCATGTTGCAAGTGCCATGTCCTCATCTTCCCTCTTCGTTGGATGAATATAATCATCTCACAACAATTCTTGAATGAATTTGTCCCATGGCCTATTCCAGTTTGGAAACTTCTCTTTCGCAACAATCCCTTTGATGAAGGGTTCCATTCCTTGGTGAACCCTTTCAAGCCAATCCGCACCATATCTCCATCTGAAATTTTCACACCGACATAAACAAGCTCATCTATGACCTAAGACAATCTTGTTAGATATGAAGTCACTCCTTCACCCTTTATCATCTTCGTGGACTTCAACTTATCCTCCAATACGAGTACCTGGTTCTCGTTCTTATTCTTGAACAAATTCTGAAGTCATCCACATCTCATGTGTGATATTATTGTCAGACAAATGAGGTATTAGGGCATCATTCACACCATCTAGGATGATCAATCTCAACTTCGTATCAAAATATTCATATATTTCCATCTCCTTAGGGTTGGTTGGATTCTTGATGGATTTCTCAGAAAAATCCTAGATCCAGTTGGCCTGCAAGACCAACCTGATCCTTTCCTTCCAAGGAATATAGTTGAACAACACCTCTAACCTATCCTCATATCGAAGACCTACTTGCAACTTCAACATTGTCACATACAATGTGACCAAATCCCTCTCACGTTGTACTTTGTTGCGCACAACTTTGATTCATTGGCTTCCAAAGTAGCTCAGACACACTTTGATACCATGCTAAATATCCACTATCTTGGGTCTAGGTTAGAGTCTTAGAATCATTGAATCTACCAAACCAAGAATCTCAACCAGAACTACTTTGGACAGCGGAAACTATAAAGCATCAAATCACATATGCACAATTATACACAAATTTTAACAAAATTTTATGATAATGTAAAACCCAATATTCATTATATTAAACCAATTTTAATAATACAACAATCTATGGTATACAAGATACAGTGACAAACATGCTCCGCAGAATTGATGTCATATCTTATCCTGTAGGTCCTTCGCTTCCGTACTACTCACTAGCTTCCCCTTAGTCCTTCAAAGGATAATACATCGAGACTACAAGAGGGTTGGAACCTAACACTGCTAAAAGTCATTTTTGCTTGGTGTACATGGGTTGTTCCAATATTATCTCTAGGTTGGCCAATTCCCGAGTTTCAATTTGCTAGGATAACAATCACCTTTGTCCATCAAGGCACTACACTTCAGCACCAATCTTCACCCAACCTTCATCTCCTCTTCGTCACTTCAAGATAGCTCGTTTAGGGCTAATTTGGGCTATCAACAAGCTGCCATCCACCAGACCAATGATGCCCAATACTTCACTCTGAAATCTGCTCGTAATTGAAGCCTTCTTTCCACCCAAGTCAACTTCAATTCATTACTCCCACGAGATGCTATAATCTGATCCAAAACTAGCCAAATCGTTGACCCAACACATGAGACAACTTCTCTCCAAGTCTGTTGTTCTATTGTCCCTTTTTAGGGTGTGTCCACGCTGCAACAACCGTTAAATACCCACACAAACAACCCTGAAATTGTTGCAGCCTAGGCAAAGTGAGATGATCTCATTGTGGGTTGCTGTTATGAGCACTTTGCAGCCCCAAAAACTCCCACGTTTCCCCTGTTTTAGGTTGGTAAGGCCTGCGAACAACCACAGTAACTTGTTGTCACCTACAACCAACCCAAAACAATCCTCTCCTCACCTTTTGACTGCCCAAACAGGTCTGCGTATCTCCTGAGGTCACTCAGCCTCTTCTATAGAGAAAACAACCCTACAAACAAGTCTTAGAAGGCTCCACACAGCCTTATCTCCCTCATTGTAGTAGCCTTTCTCCTGTAGCCTCAACATAATTTCCCCATCTCCCTTGATTGAATTCTCCTTCACCTCCAACGAGTTGTTCTATTGTGTCTTAGTTGTATGGAATGGATGAGGATATAAGTCCTCCACTCACCTCCTATATATACACATGAGGAGGGATCCAAAACGTCACCCTTGAGGGCTTCAATAGTTGTCACACACCTAAATAACATTAAGCCGACCTAGACCACTCATGTGTAAACCCATGAATTAAATTCAAAAATTCATATCTCACTAAGGACAACTCAGAATTTGATGATTCTCGAAGTGTTGGATTCTCCTTTCCACCCCCTATAATATTATGCCATCAAATGTCAAAAGTGCTCCATGGAAATGCCCCAAAACATGATTGGTGAAAAACCCCATGCTTGGGTTGCAAGCTCACAACTGACCCTTATGGCACTTTTCCCTCCAAACCCTGAACCCTAGGGATTGGAGTACCTCCCAAGCTACTCAAAAATAAACAATACAGATTCAACCACCTTCACTGGTTTGTCTTTGCAATTGCAGAAATCATGAAAATATGATGGTTCCATGGTGTAATAGCTACATGAATCAGGAAAATGTTGAAAGGAATGTTCAAAAGAAAAACCGGTCAACCTAGAATTGTGATTATCCATATAGTCACCAAGAAATGCTTGCGATAACTTTTCCTCAACCTCCATTGTTTCCCAAATTAAAGCATCCTCTCCCATGGATCCAATACCTTACATGGCCACCACAACTGACATCAACAAAGGTAGAAAAGTCACCACTCGCTGATAATAAGTTGTCAACAACACGCACCCATTGTCCAAACCGATGGACGATAAAAATATTGAGTCAACAATGGATCAATCTAGCCAAATAGGAAATTCATAATGTCGCACCATACCCTTAAATATATGCTAAAACAAACAAAATAGGTAGGATGTATAACCCCACAAAGTACCCTCTCCCAAATTGACAATACCAAAATTAAATGCCACCAACAAATCATGAAACAAATCCCTATGAAAGTGATGCCTAGTGTAATCATAAAATCAAAGGCATGGCCTATTAGGATCCAAACCTAATGGGAGACGAGGATAACATTGTGACATTAAATTTATGTATGAATCTACACCAATAAGGAGATACAAATGATCATATACCCATAATATATCTTAATGACTCCCTACTAGAATTTTTTTTTTGGGAAAACTAACCGATACATCCATCAGTGGATGAGAAATGTCGTAGGGAGATAAACCCATATGGCTACAACAATCATGAAGTGAGTCCCATCACCATCTACCAACCCCTCGAAATACATAATGAAAACAAGACATAAAGGAAGCTATAATATCCCACCAACAAAGAAAGTCTTGGAACAAACTCCAGAAAGTTGTCCTAATCACCACCAATCATATAGGAGAATGGAGAAGAAGTCAAAGTGTGGAGATAACCAAAAATCACTAGAAAGTTAAGAAGAGACAAGTAAAAACAACTATATTACTTGCAATGACAAAAAATGGATTGTCAAGGAAACCAATTGTGTCAAATTACAAATTGTGTAGTTAAAAAAGTGTGAATAGGTCCATTAATGATGCACTTTCAACCATGATCACCATTTGTGCACCTTCAAACTAAAAAATATTAGAGAAATGATGACCATGTAAGCTATTATGCATAATACAAATATAATATAATATATTATGTCACTACATAATAGTGGCATATAGTATTGTTTGGCTCCTATTAGTTTCGGTCATACGTTAATTTTTACAAATATTCCATAGAGTTTCCATAGTTAACATTGGCTTTTTGTATTTCAAAGTTGATGATGTCAGGAGCGCTGTCACATCAGGGCTATAAGGGGTGGCAACACATCCCACAGTAATGGTTGCATTAGCGATAGCTATTATGTCATTGTTATTATTGTGTTAATACATGCAATGTTTAATGGTGCTAGTGTTATTTGAAATTGTCCACTGAGTTGTGCATTGGTGGTGATGGGCGACATTTACTCATTGCATATCATATTTAATGGATGGCGCATTTGGGATTTATTCACATTTGCATTGAGCTCTGCGTTGGGTGTGACTGCATTTACTCACTATGTTTCCCAAGCTAATATAGGCAATTCCTCTATCTTTGCAAGATCGAGAGGATTATTCATTGTTACTACTACTTTCTCTAGCTCCCTCATCTCCTATTTCACCAGGATTGCATCCATCAATTGGTATTTGATAGCCCCCTGTCTGGAGAGAACCCCACCCTGCTTAGCTTGGTCTGTTATATTCTTCTCCTATTTTTCTTCATGAAGTTCACATTTGTTATAATTTTTGTTGGACGATTCCATTAACTATAATTTTATGTTGTGTACATACTATTACATTTTGTGCCGCAACTCTATTTCTCAATTCTAGTATTGATAACTTTATTTGAAAGGATCGTTAAAATTTTGTCATCTCGTCAATTTTAGCAAATTTTGAATATGAGGCCTGAGTTTTACAATTTATCTATGACATTGCATCTATGATAATATTTTAAGGGTTGTTTAAACCCGAGGATCAAATATAGCCAATTTCGCAGGTTCAATAACAATCACATTCATACTATCTTTTGCCCACATTTGTCATAATGTTTATTGGACGACTCCATTAACTCTAAGTTTATGATGTGTGCATATACTCTTGTAAATATTGTTTATTCACCCAATCATCGAATATTTTTAATCTTTAGCTCCTAAATTTCATTTTTTATATCATGAAACATGGGAGGTCAGAGAATGCTTGAATATTTCATTATTTTGTTGTGTGTTGTTTTAAAGTTGACTAGGTAAAACGATTATTGGGTTGGGTTCTAAAGACTTAATAAAGTTTTTCTTCTTTCCAAATTATGGCTATATATTATGTTGTCCACACAATTGTGGCTTTACATGCCTCATTGGCTATGAAGGATCAATTTTGGCCATGCAATTTAGGTATGTTAGGTGGAGATGCTTGTTTGTCAAATATGAGTCATATGAGGGTTTTTGTATTCTTTGTTTGGGTGTATTTATTTAGTGGGAGTCACATGGATATAGCAGCAACGACCACATACACAACTCTGATTACCCATAAGGGTATGTTGTTCTTCATAAACACATTTTTTTGCCATTGCTTATCATAGAGTATTGTTGTATCCAATGGTGCCTCATTATTCCCCTCATTGTTTACCATTGGAAGACCATTTCAAGTCCTATTTTCTTTCCTTTGACTATATATTGGTCCCACTAATGACCATTTCAAGTCCTTTTTTCTTTCCTTTGACTACATATATTGATCCATTTGGGCAACACAAAAATAAAAATGGGAATCGATTCAGCCAAAGCTAAGAAAACCCTCGAACTAACAAGAATGATATTAATTTTATATACTTTTTCTCTCCTCTTATTACACTATTTTTCTCTCCCTTGAGAGTTTTGGTTCTCAATAGTAGTTTTAGCATGTGAGGAAAATAAATTAACTGGATTTTGGGTTTTTTGTCATTATTCTAGATCAGATTACAATATCATCCTAACCGCCTATATTTATGAATCATCATTGGACAATAAAATTCAATACTCGATGAGGGTTAGATATTATCGCGTTATTCTTGATCCTATCAGGAACATGAATTTATGTTGGATTGAGCAACAACTCTTAGCAGTACCGTTAATTAATTTCTTGATATATTATATCTCGTTCCAATTTGTCTTATAGAATTTGTATCAACAATTTCTTCCACTACTTCATAACTTATAGAAATGAATATAATCACGCATTTTTGAATAATATGCACAAATATTTTTTATATAATTATGTCATACTTCATCTCATTTACTTGCTTTTCTTGACAATAGGTGATTGACTTCCTTGAAAACAACATGCAAAATAGTAATACAAATTCCCAAATGCTCCATGAACAAATACCAGAAGACCAAAATACAAGGAGGTAAGATTACTTGCTCAACTTGAACATTTGTAGCTCTATCAATTTTTATTGTTGTAAATCAATTACAACTTTATCGAAACCAAGTGACTTGAATTTTAATGCAAAGACTAAAAACTGTGCAAACAACCCCTTGCTCAATTATACAACTATGCACATGAGCACATACAAATGTTTTTGAGGGTGATGTACTCATAATGCATGGTCCAAGCCAAAACAAAAATTCCAACACACTAGTCAAAGCACAACTTGTACATGCAAATCTTATTGACAAAAGTGGACAGTTGGCCATCACAAACAACATAATCAATACTCTTATGGATAGTTTTCATGACATTTTGTGTGTTGGGAACAATGTCTTTATTAGATAATTTTTAGTAATCGAGAAGATTCAAAATCTCAGATAATGTTGCATGAAAAAAGTTTAACTCACAAAATATCTCAAGTTTACAACAATCATAGATTATTCCCATACATAATGATATAGAACCTTGTTCTATCAACTAAAACATATATGTTAGTTCAATTGTATTTGTTATTATAACATGTCACCAAAACAATAGGCGGTTTGAACTCCATATCAAAGATGGTGAAGTTGCCAATGATATAGCAACTATAAGTCTATTGTTCTAGTCAACCATTATTCATTTTCTATTGCAAATTGATCAACTACTATTGCTATGATTTTACTTTTCCTAGAAAGTCACATAAGGAAAAAAATGTGCTTTCAAACTTGCCATATTAACTAATCATAAAGTCATAATCTTTTGCAATGCACACCAACTACAACTCAACGAACATTACAAAGAACATTCTCTAGCAATAGAGCATCAACTAGCATCCAAAAACACGACACTTTATCTATTCAAAAACATTGTTGAGAATTGTCCAAAGGGATGTTAAATGCTACGATCTTCAACAAAAACTTTCATTGATGTTCTCAATGAGAATTGCGCTAAAGTGAACTTGTTATCTCTCATCAAGTCAACAATAGAGGTATTTACCAACACTTTTTCTTTTTTTCCATTCAATGCATATATGATGTTATATTCGAAACCTTGTTATTTTGCTCATTCAAACATATCCCAACTTAATAATTGAACTTTCCTTTGAAACAGGTGTAAGGAATACTCAAACCAAAAAATGTCTTTTCACCACCCTATCAAAAAATTTGTAGACGTGCAGACCTCATGTTTCCAAATTTATAAAACTGCACATTTTGTGAGGAAAGTGCAACATCTTACTATCACCTCTGTGTGGACTGTACATTGGAGACATGTGGCAGAAGAGTAGATTGCATACTACAAATGCCGCAATAACAACAATACTACCAACCATCGTTAAAACAAGTTTAAGCAAGCTCTATGTCCATGGAATCTTTACTTTGACACTTGATAACATCATCACTGAAATCAAGCCACTCTAAATAACCTTTATTTCACCATCAATTGTTCTAGTTTGCATGTTATCAATGTATGTGTCTTACTGAAACAATGCATCACCATATATTTTATTGACTTGTTAAGTATTTTGAAAGACATTATTCTTGCACTAACACTTATTTTCTTGCACTAATATTTCTTTTGTTGCTCATTATCATAGATTTTTCCAACTCTGTCATTTCGAGTATCAATATTGACCATATTTTCTACACAATTTTCTTTTTACACATTCTTGTAGAAAATATGCTGCTATCTACAAAAAATTCAGCAAAAAACCTGCAACAATCAAAAGAGTTGTTGTTTTTTTTATAAGTTAAATAGCATGTCACTATAACTTGGCTACCTATTTTTGACAACTTCATTTTATTTTAATACAGCTGGATGTTGAGATTTTTTATACCATAAATTTAGGAATCTAGGTGAAAAGAACTACTTTATGTATGTGTTGTAGTTTTTGGAATGAGATTATTTTATTTTTGAGCTTAGTTGTAAAATCTTTGATTAACTATGATCTTATGAAAAAACGATGGTATGTGAGAACTAGTCATGCAAATGAACTAAGTTCATTTTAGCCATTAATATGTTATAGTTTATGAATAAATTCATTGTATGTAAATCAAGGCATTGTGCAAACAAGCTTGTCATGATGAGCAAACCTCTGAGAACTTTTCCAAACTCTGATATTATGGTCCTTTATGTGCACTAAATATCTTGTCGCCAACAACATTGATGGCCTTCACAACTCCATAGTTATTGCACCCAAATTTCAGAGAGCTCAGTGGACTGCTAGCATGATGAAGCCTCCATGCTTAAATTCCTTCATAATACCCTCTATAGAGGTCACTATTGCATTTTATTCTTCTTGCTATAGCCATAAATAATACACGACATGTAAAATTCTAGATAAATGAGTGCCCAACCAAATAATTTGATTTTATGGACTTTTATTTATTGTTTGTAGCCAACATTTCTTGATTGTTCCCACAAGAAACATGGTTTGTACTATAAATATTGAAACTCCCAAATTGGGCTACTTGTGTATTATTGTTGTTCCCGTAAAATATGGCTTTGTTATAGACCTTGTATCCTTCTAAGATCTAGTAATGAATACTATCTAAGTGGCTTTGGTATTCCATTCGTTACATTGAATATGTTAAATTAAAAATTGGTATGCAGTTCTTTGTGTTATCGTTCTATAATTTTAAGATTGGCAAGAATAATCATAAAATGACAACATCAAAACCACTTTGGAGCTTAGGATCTAGCCCTCCTAGACTCAGAGAGGGATCTCTCTTTAAGATTTAACTTTGTTTTTAATGATTTTTGATATTAGGCTAGTTAAATTGATTGTGAAGGTTGTTTTTGATTGGATAAAGGGATCTGTTTAAACTATTTCCATTAGGATATGGAGTCATAACATGCTAGTTTGTTGCATCAATTTTTCCAGAGCAATTGGAAGGCAAGATAACTATATTTACTGGATCTTTAAAGCATAATGAATCATGGAATGAAAGAAGACTGATTTCAATAGCAGTTAAAAATAAATTAAGTATTTTTTAACTAGAATTCAGAAGAGAAACACTTATATTGTAAACATAGCCAAAATTAAGGTGCTATATGCAGCAAATCTCAATCTTTATATTTCTGTTTTACAATTAGAATTATATGATACAGTGAAAGAAATAAAAATGGGAAACATTAAACACAGTAAAGAAAAGACATCAATAGATAAAAATAGCTCAAGAATCTTGAAAAATGGGCTTTTATTATTGATGCTCCAGCTCCAAAATTACAATGCTTCAATATAAAAGTTTACAATCCAGGGTCCAACCCCTGATACTGAATAGAAATGTAGTATTTAACTAATTCCTAGTGATTGTTGTATCTACATGGGCAATCTGCTATTTATTACAATAATAACTAAAAATTTACAAATGTGACCACAACATGGACACATTAGAATAACTGTGACATGTGGCCGTAATATCTAGAAGGTTGTTACTGTGTGCTATAATCCATTGTTGTGCTGGTAGATTTAGGTAATCTGATACTGAAATGTTGAACTGATGCACTGGTCTACAGAATTAATTGATGAGCTGAGTTGGATGTTCCGTTGATGTGCTAAGCTGTCACCCTTCTTGGTAATCACACAACTTATCCCATTGTTGTGCATTCAAAATCTTGATTCTGATTAATTTTTTGTAAATTTCATCTATCTCTGTGTACTTCATGAAGGTAGGACTTAACTGGGAAATATGTTTGATTTCATGTTGTATATATAAATCATTGTCCATAGCCTCTAGAAAGGTTATTCTAGTTATTGAACCTTTGGTTCCTACAAATTTTGTGGTATCTTTAGCAATCTCCTTCAGCTTCTTGACATCTATTGTCCCGTTATGGAAATGGGGTCTATTTTTTTATCCTTTACAACTTAAAAACTGAAAATGTATACCATCTCTGCATTTGTCTCATCAAGACCATTCCAATGATATAAAATTTTCTTCAATTCAACTCCTGAATCTAAATATATGACCATTTGAAAAATAGTCTATAAAGTAGTGCCACGTTGCACTAGCCTACCACATGGTGCCCACGTGGTTTTCCAAGATCTGTGCCATGTCCTATCGCGTGTTAGTTGTTGACTCGTTCAGACCAGGTCACGAATTAACCCTTCTCTGCAACTCACAAAACCCAAACTATGACAATTAATATATATATGATCCCTTTATGGCCACATCACCATAGGAATGAAATCCCGATGGGTATCAATATTATCCCCCATTGAAATGGATAGGGATGATAAGCCAAGCTAAGTGGAAATGTACACCTTTAGATAAATCTTAGCCACCTCTTTGACTTGTACATAAAATAATTTACACCATGTTCCACTTGTCCCCAATGAATGCCCCCGACAAGCCAAGTCACTCTGGGGATTTAATCATGGGAGTTTTACCATGTCCTCCATCCAAAATGTTTGAGGTGATGTCACCAGTCTTAAATTTCAAAGCAATGTCATCCATTGTCATGTCCCCCATGTGGCCTAGGTTCCATGTGAGTCTTCGAATGCTTACAATTCATATCTTTCACGTCATCTGAAAATTGGGCTTTCCACCTTGTCGACATACACACCAATATAATGGCCCACAATGCCACATCATCCTAAGTATTTGATCCTAGGAGTTTCCTTTGAGGAATCCCTTTGAAATCTCTAGGGAGAAAGTTTTACAGTTATTCAATGGCCAAGAGTGATTACCCTTTGACGACTCGAATTTCGCCTATTTGAGCGGTTAACGATTTCACTTGGTCATAGGATCAAAGAGGGTTAGGTCGTTTCCCTAAAATATCCTGCACTCTGGTATTAAGGATTCCAACTCATGCTTAGAAATTGTTAATACAGGTATAAGGGACTTCTCCTAGGCCTTTGACGTGTAGAATGTAAACATATAAGGGTATATGCAAACCCCATCGAGTTATCCCTCCTAAGGTTATGGGTAAATATTGGTCATTTTTCCCAAAAAAATTAATGTGAGTATACATGTGACCAACATAGATTGATATATCTCTGCCTACACATACCATTTAGACCAATTTTCAAGACTCTGGATGGATACTGGAATAAACCATTCCTAAGAAAATATACAAAGAGCACTTCTATATAGGAAACCACATTCCTTATTGTTAACCTAAAAATTTCATCAACATAGTGGTTAAATACTCAAACATTTAAATGCAATTAGTGATTAATTAAATATTCCCATATCTTCATGCTCAGACAATCCTTGATTAATTTCAGGCTCAAGAATATCCATGAGAAACGAACCATTCTTTAAAATATTTACATAATATATTGATATTACTCATTCATGCAGGAAAACACCACTCCTCAACATTATCTTGACAATATTTCAGCACAATGAACAGATACATGATAATCACATGCATAAACACATAAGATAATACTTATCTTATAAGCGATCTGGCATCTGATATTGGGAGTATAGCTCTCCACCCAACCTTAGACAAGCTATAACTACATTACTTGTAGTTGTCACCCCTGAACCAAATTTTAGTGCTTGAGGTGGAGTTCTTTTGAGAGGAATAATCAATATTGACATCTGAAAAAAGGGTGTCATAAGGTCACTTTACTTTCATCCACCATCTACACAAACTTCCACTCAATCATCTAAAATTTGCAGACATTATTAACATCCATGCCAGGATACCATGGTAGAAAGAGTATCAGCTCACTTTCAGGAGAAGAGATTCCACATCAAGGGAAATTTCATCAATTAATAATATACTTATGGGTAAATAGGTCACCTCTATAGGTATTTCATCAATGAGTCAAGCACCAGAGCTTCATACACAAAGCAACTCCTCATAGTTCATAAACCCTCACAAGTACCTGAGTTTCTCTTCCCAATCCAATATGTTCATCAATGCATAATATTCTAGTGGGTTGCCTCCAGGAAAGCCACTAGTCTCTATAATATTTCACCCAACAAGCATCTTTGAGGGTTACTCAGTTGGTTCACTTTCTCCGGAGGTTGGTCATTTTGATTCTAGTTGCTACTCTCTTGTAAGACCTCTGACCCTTGTAGTAATTTTCCCCATATTCATCAGTATTCTCTTCCATTGCATATGCGCAAGAGAGTCCTATATTCCATGCTCTCCTCATCAACTTTTTTTTGTGCCACCTCAATAGACTAATCGTCTATCTTTTTCGAGGCTCCATGTAGTCAACCCACCTTAGAAAACGACAACCCGTTATTTTTCTTTAATTTTTGTCCTTTTTTGTATTTTTTAGAGCCAAGAGACACATGGGCCAATCCTTTTCTTATTTAATTCACAATCATCCTATTAAACGTCTCATCCAACCCATGATATACATTTAATTTCACCAATTCCTCAAGAAATCTCTCTCCCTAAGAAATTGGAATATGTGTCCCTTTCTCTCATCCTTCTTAAATAATTACAGTTATTTACAAAGAGGTATTATTCAACAGGAGTTATCATAGTTCCCCAACTTGCAGGAAAACATGTTCCTATCCGCGTAACTCTTATGCTGGTCTTGTGCCACCTTTAAATTCTTTCTAATGGTTTTCATTTCTTATTCGATATCCTTCAAAAATTTAGGCCCAATAAGGACCTTATTCACTGGATGATTCCAAATAATAACAATATCACAACTTCTCCCGTAAATTTCTTCAAATTGGCTCATTTTTAGTCATTCTTGATACCCATTGTTGTATGCAAATTCTTGAATTGGAAGGAATTATTCGTACTTCATTTGTTAGTGCACTACATACATTCTTAGCATGTCCTCGAGAATTATATAATTTTGTTTGTTTATTTTACCATCATTCTGTGGATGGTAAGTTGAGATAATGATCTAAAGCTCAAGTTTTAGCTAACAATTGAAAGTGCTCGAAATTTATTCAAACCTGAATGACCAGATAGAGTTCGTCGCCAGGATTCTGGTGCAACTCATTTCATCAAAATCCGAGTTCGTATGGTTGAGTTATCGTCTATTGATCGTTTTCCAAAACAGGGAAAAAATGAGCAGAATATGTACAATGCTGATGTGGCATGTATAGTCAGCAGTTGCAGGTATATCCTCCAGAAATAGCCAATGATACTGTGCCAAGTGGCACCACATGATTCGTCATTGATGACTAGGAAGTGAAATTTGTATTCCTAAGTCTAAGTGGAATTTTATTTAAGTTGGCACTTCATTATATGGTGGCCAATGGGGAAGGGCCACGTGGCATGCCACGTACCCCCCCATGGCAGGCAGGTTGGAAGGTTGAATTATTGTTGTATCAAGGTTTGAAACATTTAAATATATGATTGAAATCATTTCAATACATATATATCATATAGTTCAAATCCAACTCAGCGGATCTCACCAACTATAGAGGAGGCATTAACTAAATCAGGCGATGAGCTAAGTCTGGAGGTAAGTGACAAGTTGGCGGAAGGCTAAGTTACCAAATGGCACAAAATTTTATGGCAAGGTCGGGGCTCGAACCCCTAACCTCTCGTCGACAAACTGCACGCCTAATCGTCTCTGCTGCCAGGTGTTTCTTACACCTATTGCTCTTTGCACAAATTTAAATTATATATGCCCGACAGTTGGGGGTCAGAGGGAGCCAGCCCCCTCCCCATGTGGCCACTCCGCAACGAAACAGGCGCTAATCCAAAACAAACGATGGGTGTTGTTTATGACAATTAATTAAATTTTAATCTGGTTTAGTTACATTAAAACAAGATTTGCGCTAAACATGCTTACACTAATTAAACCACACTTATCCGCTTGTAAGCGTAATTAGTGCTAGTTAATCCTGAAGGTTATGCTGGTGGAAAATTCAGAGGCAGTGCTAATTTTGGCAAGATTTCCAATTTTAGAAATTTAACTGGCAGTTTCTCTAGTTTTGGAGGAGAAATTGGGGAAAAAACAGTTTTGGTCATAACTCACTAAATTTTCGACCAAACTGAGCTCAGTAAAAGTCATTCCTGGCTAATTTACATGCTAGGAACCTAATGGAGTAGGTTGTGGAGGAAGAAATCGTGATCTACGGGTGTTTTAGTACATTTGAATATTTTTGAAGGTCAGGGCCAACAGGTGTTGGGGTCATTGCCATAGAATCCAGAGTCCAAATACAACAAAAAAATAGTCGTTTTTGGGAGATTATGATGTTATAAACTCATTGGAACAGGTTCCAAGAGGTTCTGAAGCTTGTAACAACAATTTTAGCACACTTGAAGGTAATACAAAAGTCACACTATGAAGCTGGACCAAGGAGATGTAGCCCAGGAGGGGTGAACTCCTTTATCAAAATTCTCTGTGTTAAGCTCTATTATATGTGCTTGATGTGTTTACTATTGCTTCTGTGCTGTCATTTAAAATTATTCTTTTTAAGCTTATGACAAACTCATAATTTCATTGAGTACATTGTTTGCCAATCACATGCTCTTAAACAAACTCATGAAGGATAAGTAAAACAATGCAAAGAAATTTTTATATCTGAAATGAAACTAGCATAACATTAACTAGAAAGTAATTTCAGATCAAGTCAGTATTAGAGCACAAGGTTGCTTTCTTGTTTTACTTGAAGAGTTTTTGATAGTGAAAAATTATTGACGCTTACAAGATTGAGATTGCAGAGAGGAGAAGGGAAGCTACTAATAGGTAGTCCAGAAGTTAGGACAAGAAGGAAGAAGTTTGAGATAACAACATCCTTACCCAAAGGACCACTCAAGGCAACACTTGAAGCACAAGAGCAATTAATTGCACAAGAGGCTGAAGTGGTTGAAGAGATACAAGCTGCAGAGATAGAGCTTGAATCAACATCTAAAATGTCAGGCCATGAAGGAGCTCATGAACATTATGAGGAAGAGGATTTCAAGATGGATTTCAAAGAAATGCAAAGGATGGTGAAACTTATGTATGAAGCTTTTATGGCACAGGAAGATGGAGAAGGTTCAAAACACCCTCATAAAGAAGAATCTTCAAACAGTAAGAAGGAGGAAGAGAGGATATCAAAAGCCAATGGTGGAAAACCACCTCCTTCTCCACCACCACCACCACCATAATCATCATTCTCATCCGCATATTCATCTTCCAAATCCACTACAAAATCTCATACCCATACTCATTCCAAGATCCCAAAAGGTAAGACTCCGTTACTCAAGTTGGACATCAAATTTGAACTTGCTACATATAATGGAGAAGTTAATGCTGAAAAACTAGATAATTGGATTTTTCAATTAGAAGTTTACTGTAGAATTCAAAATATGCAAGAAGACGATATTAAAATCCAATTGGCTTCATTAAGGCTAGAATGAGGAATATTAGTTTGGTGGGAGGCAAAGACACAAGAGGAAGTGCGCATCCATGGTAATATTTCCATTACTTGGGTCGAATTCATTTCTTCCATTAAAAGGAAATTCTATCCATTAGCCTATATGCAAAAAGAACTAATGAGTTGGCAAAACTTTAGACAGCTAAAAGGTCAAAGTGTCCAAGAGTTTAGGAAAAAGGCTTTATTACTTGGAGTAGACTTAAATTCACAAGACACACTCATGAAGTATATAGGAGGTCTACATTCCTACTTAAAACACACTATTCTCATGTTTATTCCAAATAACTTAGATGAAGTATGTGTGCAAGCCACGCATCTTGAAGCAAGGGGTAAAAACATTTCTGAAGAGGATAGTAAGAAGAAGACATTCAAGGGTAAGGGAAAATAGAAAGGAGGAAACTAGAAGGGAAAGAAGAATTCAAGTGTGAAGCAAGAAGGGGAAAAAATAAAATGCAAACATTGTTCCAAAGAGGGGCATGATGAAGCTTATTGTGGAAACTACATCCCGAACTAAGACCAAAGAGACCAAATAACAAAGGGAAACAAAAGACGACTGCCACCACACAAAAAGATCTTGGATCTAATTCAGGATATGAAACCAAGATAGTTGCCATGGATAACAAAGGAAAGGAAGCAATTGTAAGTTCTAGTACCTCAAACAATCACAATAACACTTCAAATGAGGATATAAGGATAGAATTATTCCATGTTAGAGTAATTTCTAATCATACACAGATTGATGCCTTATTTGATACAGGGTCACAAGCAAACTTGATTTCAAAAGACTTAGTTAAAAAACTGTCTTGAAACTGTACCTCATCATAAGCCATACCCTCTGAGTTGGATAGTTAACAATGCAAATTTACAGGTGATAAGGAAATGTATTTTCAGATTTTCTATTACTGCAAACTTTGTTGATGAAGTTGAGTTAGATGTTGTACCACTTGATATTTCAGGGATTATCTTGGGTAGTCCATATTTGTATGGCAGGAAAGAGGTATTATACCGTCATGAGAACAAATATCATTTGATCAAAGATGGAGTGGAGTATATTGTAGCTCATCGCAAGAAACTGAATATACCTTTAGTTAATGCAGGGAAAATGAAGAGGCTAGTAAATGCAAGTAAAAATTTTGTGCTTCTTATGATCAAGAAAAAGGAAGATGTTAACTATGAATCTTTTGAAGGATGCGATGACAAATTGAAATCTGATTTTTTTGATGTGGTAAGCCAACATGGCGAGATGCTTCAAGAACCAAAGGGGTTGCCACCCAAGAGGGGAATTCAGCATGAGATCCAGCTACAGTAGGATGTTCCACTTCCGAATATTGGTATGCATCGCATGTCAACCATGGAAAGTTTGGAAATCAAGAAGCAAATCCAAGATTTTCTGAACAAAGGTATCATACACCCATCTACTTCGCCATGTGGTTCTCCAATAGTTTTGCTTCCAAAGAAGGACGAGACTTGGCGCATGTCTATCAATTTCCGTGCACTGAACAAAATCATGGTAAATAATCACTACCCACTTCCATGCATTGATGATTTGCTTGATCAATTAAAGCATGCAAATTATTTCACTAAGTTAGATTTGTGAAGTGGCTATCATCAAGTTAGGATAGCTGAAGAAGACATTTGGAAAACTGCTTTCAAGAATAGACAAGGATTGTATGAGTGGTTAGTTATGCCATTTGGCTTAACAAATGCACCGACTACTTTTATGAGAGTGATGAATGATGTAATTAGAACATTTCTAGATGAATTTGTCATTTTTTACTTAGATGACATACTCATATTCAGCAAATCAAGAGAAGAACATGTCATGCATGTGAACAAGGTACTTGATATTTTGAGAAAAGAGCAATTGTTTCTTAAGATGTCAAAGTGCGAGTTTGGTAAGACTTCATTGGTATATTTGGGACACATAGTTGGAGGAGGTGAATTGAAGATTGATCCTTCCAAAGTTGAGGTAATTTTGAATTTGCTCAAGCCCAATACAGTTACCAAGGTAAGAAGATTTTTAGGGGAAGCACAGTATTGGAGGAAATTTATTGCTAATTTTTCTTCCATTACAGCGCTGTTACATGCATTAAAAAGCATAAAGAAAGTCTTCCATTCAGGATATTTGCAGCAGAAAGAATTTGATGCTTTAAAACAAAAGATAAGTTCGGCACTAGTGTTGGTGTCCAGATATGAACAATATTCAAACCCTTTTCCACATTAATTATCAATCCGGCTGCGTTAGTTTTTTCAAGACTAACGCGCCCAGTATATGCAAGAGCAATAACATAATCTTCTATTGAATCACAGGCTTAATCAATGAAAGCAAACAAACTACTGTAATCAACAATTAAAGATGGATTGCAGAATTAAAAAGGTATTCACAACAATTACAAAATTATACCGGAACAACAATTACAATAACAAACCAAAATATGAAATCAACAAAAAGGAAAATAATGCAGCACCTGATCAGAAGAGTGGGCCCAACTCTCTGATCAGGGCTGCGGAAAACTCATAGCTCACAAATGGAACAACAAAAAACTATGCATTCAATTGATTAAAAACGCTTCTGTTACAATATCCCTCTCTTTCTTGTTAACCCCGATTCACAGCCCTAAGGCCCTCTTTATACAAATGTTCAGGGAACCGTAATTTCCCTCTAACAACTAAATATCTACAATTATACATTTGTTACAACAACAACCTAGTTTCTGAAAGGAAACCACGAAAATCCTGAAGATAGAGCTGGGTAAGTAGGAATTTGTTGTGATGTTGAAGCATGCTGAGATGGCAGTGAGAATGCGGAGTCGCTTCACAGCTTGCAAATGTAATTCCTTTTACTTTTCCAAATATGTGGAAATAACGGAGTTAATACTTGCAAGGGTAAAACCTCCACGGTTATTACTTCATTAATCAAATATTCCATGTAAGAAAGTGGGAAGGGGTTTACCTCATGTGTTTTATAAAAAATAATGATACAAAGAGATAGAAAGGTGAGCGAAAATGGGAGAGAAAAGTATACAGATTTGGTACCCAACATCTCCCCCCAACTGGTCTATCTACATGTCCTCATGCAGCTCATCTTCTTCTCAGATTTGGGTTGGACTGACTGTGGATGGCATGAGGCTATGTGAGGTCATATTCTTTGGCCATCTCTGTCCCAGGGGGTTTGTAACCTTCTATCAGAATACCATCCTTCCACCAATCTGGGCCGACGTTGTATGCAGGACTATATTGCTCTGCTAGCAACCAAATGAGGGGAAACTGAAACTGAAACCCCATCCACATGACCCCACAAGTTTGAATGCATGCTACAAAACGTGGCACTCTTTCTAGTGCTCGTGCAAAGTTAGGTGCTCCAATAGGTTCCCGACCTCTGACGACTGACAATGAAAACATCCACCTCTTTTGACAACTGTCTAGCGCTTCATTTTGGAGAGTTATTATCTATCTGACACAGAGGTCAGCACACCATTTCTGGGTTGTCGACATATGTCCCCTATGCCCCTCACTGTTCAATCCACTCTTGTTTGACAATAAATTCATCTCCCAGGCCTGTAGAAGGCTTAGGGGGTGGTGGAATGTTGTTGATGTCATCAACTAGTTTTTCTGTTAGGTCTTTCTGGCTTGGCTCCTTGTCTTCAGGGGCATTCTCCTTCTTATTTACCTCAGGGAATTCTGTTGCTCGGTCAATGCTTTCATTGGCCATCCTATATTCCGGTGTTTCCACAGAAATTTTGTCTCCCTTGTGAGCCTCTGGGTGCTCTTGTTGAGACTCAACAATTGATGGGCCGATATTGGTCATGTTCTTCCCTGGGTCGACGAACCTCAGTATTGGTGGAACAACTATTTCCTCCATTAATCTTTGGGACGAGCGAAACCCCCTTGCCCCTCTCGGCATCATAGATTGAAAAGGGGAATGGGGAATACCTTCATCGCCCTTGTTTCTTACTTGGGCCGCAACTTCATGTATTGCTTCTTTAGCCGGAGACGACACTAGTTCTTGTGGAACAATGTCGACTTTGAGGATCATTTCCTTTATGTCCTCATGTCCCTCGTGCATTGATTCCTCACCTGCGGTCGATACTGGTTCTTGTGGAACAGTGTCGACTTCGCAGGTCATTTCTTCTTTGTCTCCCTGTTCTTCGTGCATTGCTTCCTTTCCTGCGATCAACACTGGTTCCTATGGAACAGTGCCGACTTTGCGGATTATTTATTCTTTGTCTCCCTGTTCTGACTGAATCGGGGGTGGTTCTTGTGTGACACTCCCACTTGTTTCGATATTCATATCTGCTTGGGCAGGTGATGTTGTTCCTTGCGTAACAACATCACTTGCCATCCCTCCGTATAATGTTCCACCTTCTTGTTCTTCATTAATGAAAGTCGATGACTGTAAGATAGTCTCAACTTCGTGCGTTACACCCATAATTCCTTCATCTGTAGGTTCTTTAGGCGAGTATGGTTCTTGTGTGGCAGCCTCAACTGTATCACCAATTGTCTCCTCCATTCCCATTTCTTCTGGTTCTTCCTGATCAACCTCCATCTCCATTTCTTCTGGTTCTTCTTGGTCTATTTCCACTTCATCTGACTGTTCTTCTTCTGCTAAATTAGCTGGAGATACTGGTTCTTCCTCTCTAGCAGCAATGACAACTGCTATCTCTTCTTTCGATGACTCGCAGAATTCTTCCCAAGAAACTCGAAATCGAACTATTGCATGCATGACCAATAAACAAACCAATCCATGATTGGAGAGAACTGTTGACATCTGGCGCAAAC
Organism: Pinus albicaulis; assembly: GCA_034641835.2. Taxonomy (NCBI): domain Eukaryota; kingdom Viridiplantae; phylum Streptophyta; class Pinopsida; order Pinales; family Pinaceae; genus Pinus; species Pinus albicaulis. Next base: position 1,284,435,848 of record CM076570.1, read on the forward strand.
GCCGAGAAGACTGTGCCATGTGTTGCAGTTGTTTATTAGAAAATAAGGCATGTTTAAGGAATGCACCTGAGCCTACGAAAATCGAAGGTGAGCCAAGAATTTGAAATGATATTTGAACAGAGTTGTGGCCCGTCCTTCACAGGTTATGTATTTCATTACAAAACCTGCTACTTCGTTCCATGGATATGGTATAGATTTGCTCATATCCTCTCCCAAATTGAACGACACTTTCTCGTGCCTACAAAAATAGTTCGGAAAACTCCGAGAGGGAATTCTCTGAGCAAACCACTGCTGCCCTTGTTGTCTTAGCCCGCTAACTTTCGCAATTACTTCTTCTGTGACGGGAATTTCTAATCCTCGGACTCGCAATAAATTCTAATCCAAATTAAGCGCAAACTGCATTGTGATTCCCCTGTCAAACCCCTACAACCTATCAAAGTAGATATCCCATCCTGCATTGACAAAGACTTGCCACACATCTGGATTGCTGCGGACTAAGACTGTATTTTTAGGTTCATGCCGCACAGCCAGTCTGCCCATCCTATAGAGATTGTCATAACACTCTGGAACAAAAAACCGTTGGACAGGGTGGTGGGTAGAAAATTTGGCAAAAACAACATGGTGAAAAATGAGGTATAGTAACGGGAAATATGAATGGTGATTCTCGGGAAACAAAGAAAATCATGGAAAAATATGGTAAGCGCAATGAATGGAATAGTAATTATTTCGTATGAGGTGGAAAGGACTAATCGATCTGTATCGTATGCGTATTGCAGATCCCAATGCATCTTTAATGATTATATGGAATATGGTAAGGATCGTAGGGCGTACCATCATATGAAGTTGTAATAATGGCTTTTGGAATCATCATTTCTTCGTCATTTAGTTATGATGGCACCCCCCAAACTTAAAAGTAGTCATCCGTGGCATCAATGTCTTTCGCATGGAATATTTAATTAAATCCATAAGAGTCAAATGGAGACATACCTGGAGGAAGTGACGGTTGGTAGAATAACAACGTAGTAATGATGCAGATGGAGTAACAACATTGCGAGTAGCCGCATCTGGAGTAACAACATTGTGAGTAGTAGCATCTGGAGTAATAACATTGCGAGTAGCAACATCTAGAGTAACAACATTTGGAGTAACACCATCAGGAGTAACAGCATCCGGAGTAACAGCATATGGAGTAACAACATTGCGAGTAGCAACATCCAGAGTAACAACATCTGGAGTAACAACATCACAAGTATCAGCATCTGGAATAACAACATCACGAGTAGCAAGGTCCAGAGTAACATGATCTGGAGTAACAACATGACGAGTAGTAGGATCTGGAGTAACAACATCGAGTAGCAGTATCACGAGTAACAACATTACGAGTAGCAACATCCAGAGTAACAACATCACGAGTAACATCATCCAGAGTAACAAAATCTGGAGTAGCAACACCCAAGTAACAACATCATGGGTAGCAGCAATAGAGTAACAACATCATGGGTAGCAGCAACTGAGTAACAACATCAGGAGTAGCAGCAATCGAGTAACAACATCATGAGTACCTGCATCCAAGGAGTAACAACATCGATACTTAGAAAATTTTCAAGCTCTAAAACATTACTCCTTAGTAGTAACTCCCGCAAAAAGACAACAAATAAATAGTAACAATATTTATTATATATATATATATATTTACAATTATTTATCTTTATTTTTTATATTTTTATATATTTTATCTTTTTTTTTTTTTTTAAGAGCGAGGATGCAGAGGAAGATTTCTCTACGTTGATAACCTTCAAACCAGATTTCTCAGAGAGATGTTTGATGAAAGCATCCTTAGAGGCTGAGTGGTGGTATAATCTCAGGCGATGTCCATTTGCTATAAAAGAAGCACATGTATCATCAATTGTAACTAGCATGATTGTTCCATTATCAAATACAGCGTCCACCTCGTAAGGTCCCATCCAGCGAGTGCAAAGCTTTCCCTTAAAATCCTTAAAATGGGAGTCATAAAGTAATGCCCAGTCTCCCCTATGAAACACCTTGTTTTTGATAAACTTATCGTACCATTTCATCCTCTATTGTTGAATAGCAGTGGTCCTCTGGAGAGCCATTGAACGGATTTCATCTAGTTCATTAAGTTGAGCCAGTCGGTGTTTCTGGGCATCTTATAGATCCAAACCAACTTCAAGAGCTTTTCTGAGTGTATTGATTTCAAATTCTATTGGAAACAATAGGGATTTCCCATAAACCAACTCAAATGGTGAAAACCTATTTGTGTTCTGCCATGTTGTTCTGTATGCCCAGAGAGCTTCAGGCATCTTCTGAGCCCAATATCGGCGATGGTATGCCACAGATTTTGTCAATATATTTTACAATGTCTTGTTCGTGCTTTCCACTTGTCCATTCGCCTAGGGGTGGTATGGAGATGTCACTATGTGCTTGACCCCATATTTTTGCATAAGATTTTCTATCACGTGTGATGTAAATTGTGCTCCTCCATCTGAAACAATCTCCCTCGGAGTACCGTAATGAGCAAAAATTTCTTCAAATATAAAATCTGAAACCGTCTGCTCTGTTGCTTTCGCAACAACTTTGGCTTCTACCCACTTAGTCATGTAATCAGTGCAGAACAGAATGTGAACTTTTTCTAGGAGGGTGGGTTGAAGGGTCCAAAAAAATCAATAGCCCATTTCTCAAAAGGTTCGAGGACTACCTGTGGCTGCAAAGGCATTTCATTAGCTCGACCAGGCTGCCCCATGCACTGGAAACTATCACACCTTCAGACATAATTTTGCGCATCTCGAAAGATAGAAGGCCAATAATATCCCATTTGTAGCACCTTATGGCCTGTTCTTTTATCTACAAAATCCCCCCCACAAGGGCCATCATAGGCAACCTTCAACACTTCATAAATATCATCCCATATACACAGCGCTGAATCTGCTTATCGGCTCGTGTATGAAAGAGGTACCCTGCCATCCAGGAATATCGGGCACTATGATGAATAATTTTTCGTTGTTCCCTGTATGACAAATGATGAGGTACCTTCCCTGTAGCAATATAGTTATAAATATCTACATACCACGAAGGGTTAGTAGAAATTGCAAAAATATGCTCCTCGGGAAAGCTATCTTCTATAGGTGTGCATTCATCATTGTTATCCATTCTAGACAGAAAATCAACAACTACATTATCTTTTCCTGGTTTGTCTACTATTGTGATATCAAATTCTTGAAGCAATAGAAACCATCTTGTAATGCGACCAAGATCAGTATGTACGAAAGTAGGATACCTGGTGATGTAGTGCTAGAACTTGTTGATAGCATAGATGACAACCAGGAATTCTTTCTCTGTCACTGTGTAATTCAATTCAGCAGGAATTAAATTCTTGCTGACATAGTAAACTGCATACGGTGTTTTTGTCTACCTGTTGTCCTAAGACTGCTCCTACTGCTGTCTGAGAGGCATCGACATGTATGTGAAATGGCAATGCCCAATTGGGTCCTCGAAGGATCGAAGCTTTGCAAACTAGTCCCTTGATTTTCATGAAATCTGCTTCACAGTCTTCTGTCCACAAAAATTCTGCATCTTTTGTTAGCAATTGAAAAAGTGGATGTGCTATTTTAGCAAAGTTTTCTATAAAGAGTCTATAATAAACAACACAAACAATAAATCTACGTAAATGTGTGGGTGTCTTGTGTACCAAAAAGTGCAATATTACCTCTACTTTGGCCGGATCAACTCGAATTCCAACAGCTGAGAGCAAATGTCCCAATACTATTCCTTCTTCCCTCATCATATGGCATTTGACTGTACTCAGAGATACATGGTTCTGCTTACATATTTTGAGTACTTTTTCCAGATTTTCCAACCCTTCTTCAAATGAGTTTCCATATGGAGTAAAATCATCCATATAGATTTCAACGCTGTCATCAACTAAATCAGAAAAAATTCCCAGAATTTCCCTCTGGAATGTTGCAGGTGCATTACACAGACCAAATGGGGGGACCTTGTATGCAAAGGTCCCCCATGGGCATGTGAAAGTTGTTTTATCTTGGTCTTCCAGGGCTATCTGGATATGGTTATACCCACTAAACCTGTCTAGGAAAGAAAAGAACTTCTTCCCAGCCAAGGTGTCCAGGACTTGGTCAATGAATGGCAAAGGGATATAGTTTTTTGAGTTGCCTTGTTTAGCTTCGTATAACCTACGTAGATCTACCATTTACCATTATTTTTGGGAACAATAACTAGCAGAGACACCCATTGGCTATTCGAGATGGGGTAAATGAAACCTACATCCAATAATTTCTTTAATTCTTCCTTGACAATGTTCTTTAGAGCAAGATTCATTCTCCGTTGGGGCTGTCTCACAGGGCAGAAATATTCCTTAATATAAATACGATGAGTACATAAATTAGCAGGGATCCCCTTCATGTCGGTATAATCCTAGGCAAAAGCTTCTTGATGGTCTTGGAGGACTTTTAAAAGTTTCTTTGTCTAGGATTCTGACAGATTCAGGTTGATATTTAGTGTCTTCCCTGGTGTAATTTCAATCGGAATACTATCATGGGACGAGGTTACAGGAATTTCTTCAGTTTCATCTTCTGGTTCGATGCTTTCCTGTATCTCACAGCTCATAACAGACTCTAAAATTTGACGAGTTGAATTGGAAATAGAACCGTGATCATTAATAAAAGTGTTAATGGCATCATCCTCAGTTTCTATTTTGAATTGAAGGGCTTGCCCAATGGCGAGGGTTGGTCTAACTTCTTCATTTTCAGGTTCAGGCTCTTCTACTGGTAGAGGTTTCTTTCTGGCTAATAGTTTTTCAGATGGACTGGGTTCCGCAGGGGGGTAGAGAGTAAGGTTCTTTGTAACCATCCCATTTGATATAATCATATGCCCAGATCGATACCCAATATAGGCGTCTATGGTTGCGAGCCAAGGTCTTCCCAAGATCAATGGATGACCACCAACTGAGGATCGTTTCTGTAATACAAGTAGGTCCACAGGACAGTGCCATGTGTCCACTGAAATAGTCACATCTTCCAATTTCCCTACCGGTTTAATTGTAGACCTATCTGCTAATGCTAAGATAATAGGGGTTGGCTTAATTTTTTCGAGGCTTCATACATTCAATGTTTCAAAGGTAATGATATTGATGGCAACACCCAAATCTACCAGTACATTTGGGATTTCAACCCCATTGATTTGTACTGTTAGAATTGGGTTACTTGGGTCCCCATATTTTACAGGCATGGTCTTTCCTAGCATGATGTTGGACAGTCTACCCATCACATGAATGGTTAGCGGATCCCTTGGTTTCTTCCCAGGTTTCTTAGAGTAGTAATCCTTGAGGGTTTTTGCATATATAGGTACATCTCTCATAGCTTGGATCAGGGGTATATTGACAAAAAGATTTTGAAATTCCCCCAGGAATTCAAACTCTGTTTGAGGGTTTTGTTTATTTAGGGTCAATATTTTAGGATATGATGGAGTAATTGGACGACCCTGGTAAAGAACAGATTGGGGGGGTGTTTGATTTATCATGTTTTGGTTTGGTTTATCCCTAAGTGTCCTCTGTTATGGTTCTAAAACTTCACTGTCAATCTATTCTATGATAATAGGAGCATTTACTACCTACCCAGATCGTAAGCTTATCTCATTAAGTCCCGCGGTAGAAATGCTATATGATGGAAGGTTAAGAGTGTTTGTTTGTTGTACCCCTTTATTATTAGGATTCGGATTGGGTTGGATAGGAAGTTGGGGTTGAAAGGATGGGTTTCCTGGAGGTACATTAGAGGGCAACTGAAGTTGCTGCTGAGGTATAAATTGGAGAAATTTCCCTGTAGGAGAGGTTCCACGCCAGTTTTGATTCCATGAAGGATTTGTACTGGTCTGGGGAACCCATTGTTTCCAGGGAGGGTATTGATATTGATATCACATTGGTGAAAAAGGTACAGACTAGGGACCCATATTAAAATTATTAAAATACTGAGATGGGTCCTGAGGCATACCTGGATTCATAGATGGTGGTCGAGGTTGCCATGGCTTTTTCAGTTCCATAAAGTATTGTTGATCTACCGCATTTTCTTCGCTTGCCCCTTGAAAAACTGCCTTTAGTCCTAGAAAGGAAGGGCACGGGCTGAACGCATGGGTCCGTCCACAAATTGCAGAGGCTTCCACTGTGTTTAATGGGCATTCTTTCAACAGATGCTTCTTTATGCAGTCTGGGTAGAATATAGCCATAGTCTTCTCCAACTCTATTCGTTTTTGTTTCGCTTGCAGAGTGTCCATTTGGGTGGATAATGTACTTATGATATCAGTCGTTAAGTTATCCAGTAGGTTTCCAATTTCTGCCTTTGTAACCCCTCCACCGAAATTCTTTAATGACCGAATTCCTTGTCCACTCCTTGCAGCTCCCCGTGAACACTAAATGCACAACTCACAGATAGTGTCAAAGTCTTCTTTCGAAATGTCCCCCTTTCCTACTATGTTCAGAAGTTGTAGGGAATCTTACCTAAGTGCTCGGAGAAGGATGATCTTCAGAATATCTTTATCCAAGTCACTATGGCCTGATCTCTATAATATATATTTGAATCGTTCCACACAATCTTCCATGTTCTTGTCCTCTTTCTGTACAAACTTAAAAATTTCCTCCTTGATGTCACGGGATTTACAGTAATCCCGGTATTTCTCCAGAAATACTTCCTTCATCGCATCCCATGAGGAAATAGTCTTTCTTCCTAACCCCATGAACCATCGCAGGGTTGTCCCTTTTAAGGTAGCAGGAAATATTTCTAGCTTCTGAGCATTGGCGATATAATCATACCCTCGACAGACAATGTCAAATTCAAAGAGGAATGTATCGGGGTCTTCATAAGAAATCCCACGAAAATTAGGCAGAGCCGTTAAAGGAATGGGATTCATTGGTGCATCACCTATAATATTTCCAATTGGAAAATCAATAGAAGAAATTGTAGGTGCCATGAATATCCTCCAATACTCACCCGGGATTTCAATTGGTTCTGCAACTGGTACTTGGGGTGATTGGACTGTAGGAGGTTTCACAGCACTCCCCTATCTCGTGGTGACGCAAAATCCTTCAGGATATCTCTTTCCAAATTGGAATTGCTCAATTCAACTGAAGGAGGCTTCACAACACTCCCCTGGTCTCATGGTGACAAAAACCATTTCAAAGGTTCTTATTCCCAATTGGAATTTCTCAATTCTTCTTCCCCTTTTGTTGATAGTATGGATATCTCCTCCACCAATACGTTATTTATTACTCCTTCCACTATAGAAAGAATTTCTTGTGGTACTGTGGATGGCACTGGCTGCTCAACCAACTTCCCTTTGGACTTCGTTTGCACCCTTACCCTGATAGCAGCATGAGAAGACGATTCAGATTTAGCCTTTGTGATGATCTCTTGGATATATGTCTTCCTTCCTAGATCCCTTCCTTTTGGGGGTCTTCCTCTGCCCCTCTTATTCAAATCTTTTGTTCATACAATTGGTGGGAAGAATTCATAAAATAACAGAAGTTCTTAAGACTCGGAGTAGGATGGATAGTTTCCTCCTTGGGATGAGAGAGTAGGTTCAAAAATAAAATCAAATAAACTAAAAGAAAATCAAAGTTCAGGACCTAAAGTAGGGTGATCGAATACCCTCCCCAAGACAAGAAGTTGGCCCTTTAGAAAAATAATAAAAAAACAGAAAAGCAAAATACTATGCTCAGGACTTAGAGCAAGGTAATGGATTCTCTCCCCAAGACGAGAGATCAGTTCTAAAAAACAATATAAAAACGAAGAAAACAGAGAACTACGCTCAGGACTTAGAGCAGGGTAATGGATACCCACCCCAAGACGAGAGATTAATTCTAAAAACAACAATGAAAATAGAGAAAACATAACACTATGCTCAGGACTTGGAGCAGGGCAATAAATTCCCTCCCCAAAATGAGAGATCGACCTTTAGATCAATTGCAGATCGTGTTCTTGCACCTTGTTAGCCTTCCCCGGCAACGACGCCAAAATGTTGGTGTCCAGATATGAACAATATTCAAACCCTTTTTCCACATTAATTGTCAATCCAGGTGCATTTGTTATTTCAAGACTAATGCGCATAGTATATGCAAGAGCAATAACATAATCTGCTATTGTATCATAGGCTTAATTAATGAAAGCAAGCAAACAACTGTAATTAGAAATTAAAGATGGATTGCAGAATTAAAAAGGTATTCACAACAATTATAGAATTATATCGAAACAACAGTTACAATAAAAAACCAAAATATGAAATCAACAAAAAGGAAAATAAAGAAACACCTTATCAGAAGAGTGGGCCCAACTCTCTGATCAGGGCTGCAACAAACTCCCAGCTCACAAATGGAATAGAAAAACATTGTGCATTCAATTGATTAAAAATGCTTCTGTGACAATATCCATCTCTTTCTGCTTAACCCTGATTCACAGCCCTAAGGCCATTTTTATACAAATTTTCAGGGAACTGTAATTTCCCTCTAACAACTAAATATCTACAATTATACATTTGTTACAACAGCAACCTAGTTGTCGAAAGGAAACCACGAAAAGCCTGAAGATAGAGCTGGGTAAGTAGGAATCTGTTGTGATGTTGAAGCATGCTGAGATGGCGCTAAGAATGCGGAGTCGCTTCACGGCTTGCAAACATAACTCCTTTTACTTTTCCAAATATATGGAAATAACAGAGTTAATACTTGCAAAGGTAAAACCTCCATGACTATTACTTCATTAATCAAATATTCCATGTAAGAAAGTGGGAAGGGGTTTACCCTGTGTGTTTTATAACAATTAATGATACAAAGAGAGAGAAAGGTGGGCGAAAATGGGAGAGAAAAGTATACAAATTTGGTACCCAACAATTGGTACTAGCAATTCCAGATCTAAGACAACCATTTGAGATCCAAACAGATGCAAGTGATTATGCTATGGGAGTAGTGCTCATGCAGCATGGTAAGCCTATCTCATTTCATTTTGAAACTTTTAATAGATCTGTGACTAAATATCCTACATATGATAAATATTTATATGCATTGGTACAAAGTGTAAAGAAATGGAAGAATTACTTGATGGGAAAAGAGATCATTATTCATACCGACCATCAACCATTGCAGTATTTACAATCACAGTCCAAATCGCAACAATCAAGACATTTCAAGTGGATGGGTTTTCTACAACAATTTCACTTGGTTATCAGGTATAAGAAAGGAATCTACAATAAGGTAGCTTATATGCTCTCTAGGCCTATTGTAATTCAACTATTATTCTCAAGCACAATTCTATTATGCATGAAAGTTACATTGAACAACATGTGAATGATAGTGATTTTCAAGATGTGTATGAGAACTTGAGTAAGCGAAACCAAAGTGAAGAGTTAGATTATCATGTGCATAACAGTTTGTTGTATCACTTGGGCAAGTTATATATACCACAGGGAGAAAGAAACAATATCATAAGGGAGGCGCACACATCCTTGATTGCAGGACATTTTGATGTAGGCAAGACAATAGCGCATCTGAAAAGGTATTTTTACTGGCCACACATGAATGAAAGTGTTTCTCGTTTTATTAAAGGATGTTATTTATGTGCAACAATTAAGCCTAGAAATGGGAAGCCTAGTTTGTACACATCACTTCCAGTTCCTTCTCATCCTTGGGAGAGCATCTCAATGGATTTTGTAGGAGGCCTTCCTATGTCAAGGAAAGGTCAAGATTATTTGTATGTTGTGGTAGATAGATTCAGCAAAATGTACATTTTTATGGCATGTAATAAAACTATTACAGCTGAACAAACCGCTAATCTTTTCTTTCAAAATGTATGGATCCATTTTGGTCTTCCTACTTCTATTGTAAGTGATCGAGATTCTTGATTTGTTGGGAATATTTGGTCAAAATTATGGGACATGATGGATACAAAGTTGAGGAAGAGTATAACATTTCACCCACAAACAGATGGTCAAACAGAGGTGGTAAATAGGATTTTTATTCATATTCTAAGAGGCTATTGCAGCAAACATCCCAAGTTGTTGGATGAACAGTTACACTACATACAACATGCATACAACCGGGCAAAAAATTCTTCCAAAAATACATCGCCATTTGAGGCATGTTTTGGTTACTTGCCAAGATTGCCATTGGACTTTATCTTTGAGAAATATGTTTTTATAGATGGACACAATGACATAGATAAAGCAAGAAAGTACATTGAGCAAATTCAGTTGGTACATCACACAGTGCAAGAGAAACTTGAGAAGAGTCAAAGAAGCTACAAGGCAAGGCATGACAAACATCGGGTTGATAAAAAATTCAAAGTTAGAGATGAAGTTTGGTTGTACATAAGAAAAGAAAGATTTCAAGGGGAAGGTAAAAGGCTCAAACCAATCCGTTATGGTCCATTTAAAATTCTAGGAAATATTGGTACAAATGCATTCAAGTTAGATTTGCCTCCTTATATGCAAATTTATTCTGTCGTTAATGTTGAGAATTTGAGATTGTTTGAGCCTCCTTTGATTGATGATCAAGGAGAGTATGTTCAGCTGCCATCAATAGATGATCTCTCTCCAGAATATCTTGATGAACTTTAGCAAGATATCATACTTGACAGAAGAATCAAAACTTCAAGAAGAGGGGATGTTGAATACCTTAGAGTTGGACTCAAAGGTCAAAATCATTCAAAGGCAAAATGGTTGGAGATTGGAAAAGTGAGGGATTTGTACCCTCACTTGCTGAACAAATGATAATATCTTTTGGGGTCCAAAAGGCTTCTAGTGGGAATGAGTGATCTAAAGCTCAAGTTTTAGCTAAAAATTTAAAGTGCTCGAAATTTCTTCAAACCTGAATGACCAAATAGATTTTGTCCCCAGGATTCTGGCGCAACTCGTTTCATCAAAATCCGAGTTCGTATGGCTGAGTTATCGTTTGTTGTTTGTTTTCCAAAACAGGCAAAAAATGAGTAGAACAGGTACAGTGCTGATGTGGCAAGTATAGTCAGCAGTTGCAGGTATATCCTCTAGAAAAAAACCAATGATACTGTGCCAAGTGGCACCACCTGATTCATCGATGATGACTAGGAAGTGAAATTTTTTATTCCTAAGTCTAAGTGGAATTTTATTTAAGTTGGCATTTCATTATATGGTGGCCAATGGGGAAGGGCCATGTGTCATGCCACATACCCCCCCAATGGCAGGCAGGTTGGAAGGTTGAATTATTGTTATATCAAAGTTTGAAACATTGGAATATATGATTTAAATCATCCAATAATATATATATGTCATACATACATACATACATAGTTCAAATCCAACTTGACGGATCTCACCAACTATAGAGGAGGCATTAACTAAATCTGGCGATGAGCTAAGTCTGGAGGTAAGTGAGAAGTTGGCGGAAGGCTAAGTTACCAACTGGCACAAAATTTTATGGCAGGGTCGAGGCCCAAACCCCTGACCTCTTGTCGGAAAACTGTACGCCTAACCGTCTCCGCTGCCAAGTGTTTCTTACACCTATTGCTCTCCGTACGAATTTAAATTATATATGCCCGACAATTGGGGATCGGAGGGGGCCAACCCTTCCGGCCTTCCCCATGTGGCCACTCTGCAACGAAACATGCTTTAATCCAAAACAAACAGCGGGTGTTGTTAATGACAATTAATTAAATTTTAATTTGGTTTAGTTACATTAAAACAAGATTTGTGCTAAACGCGCTTACACTAATTAAACCACACTTATCCGCTTGTAAGCGTGATTAGCGCTAGTTAATCCCGAAGGTTATGCTAGCAGGATTGCCAATTTTAGAAATTTAACTGGCAATTTCTCCAGTTTTGGAGGAGAAATTGGGTAAAAAAATAGTTTTGGTCATAACTCACTCAATTTTCAACCAAATTGAGCTCAATAAAAGTCATTCATGGCTAATTTTCATGCTAGGAACTCAATGGAGCAGGTTGCAGAGGCAGAAAAGGTGATCTACAGGTTTTTTAGTACATTTGAAATTTTTTGAAGGTGAGGGCCAACAGGTGTTGGGGTCATTACCAGAGCATCCAGAGTCCAAATACAACAAAAATAGTCATTTTTGGGAGATTATGATGTTATAATCTCATTGGAATAGGTTCCAAGAGGTTCTGAGCTTGTAAAAGAAATTTGAGCACACTTGAAGTTAATACAAATGTCACACAGTGAAGCTGGACCAAGGAGATGTAGCCTAGGAGGGGTGAACTCCTTTATCGAAATTATCTGTGTTAAGCTCTGTTATATGTGCTTGCTGTGTTTACTATTGATTTTGTTCTATCATTTAAAATTATGCTTTTTAAGCTTATGAAAAACACATAATTTCACTAAGTACAATGTTTGCCAATCACATGCTCTTAAACAATCTCATGAAGGATAAGTAAAATAATTCAAAGAAATGTTTATATATGAAATGAAACTAGCACAACATTAACTAGCAAGTAATTTCAGATCAGATAAATTCTAACTCAATTCCTAATCCTACAAAAATTTCTCTCCAAAAATTTCAGGTAAATTTGGAATCACTATCTGAGATGATTTTCTTGGGATATACATGCAATCTCAAAATTTCCTTTATGAAAATTTGAGCCACCTCACCAGTTGAATTTTTTGACTTAATAGCTACGAAGTGAGCCACTTTACTCAAATTTTCAACCACTACCATGATTACATCATGTTTCTCAGAAGTCGTTAGCAACTTTGTAATAAAGTCCATGGAAATCACCTCCCACTTCCATTCCAGAATGGGAACAGGTTGCAATAGACTAGCTGGGTGCTTGTAGTCAACTTTTACTTTTTGGCATTCTATGCATTTGGAGATGAAATCAACAGCTTCTATTTTCAAGTTGGGACAATGGTAAAATTTATTGATGGTTGTAAGGGTCTTTGGATAACTTGGGTGGCCAAAATATGGCTCTGCATGAAACTCCTTTAATATCAACTTCTTTAGATTTCCCTAATTTGGAACATAGATTATATTCTTGAATCTAATCAACCCTCCTTTTCAGAGGAAATATTACTTTTTTTTCTCGCCCTCAGACTCTTGCTGCAATTTTTCTTTTAACTGTTGATATTTTACATCTTGCTACCCAACCTCCTTGATCCTTCCTTCAAGATCAGTTATGTAAAAACTTATGGCTACTATATGGTTTATTTTCACTCTTTTGTTGAGTGCATCAACCACCCTATTCTCCTTGCCTTTAATGTATTTGATCTCAAAATAAAATTTACCAAATGTGGCCAACCATCTAACTTGCCTTACATTTGATTTAGGTTGATCAAACAAGTATTTCAAGCTTCCATGATTAGTCATTAGGCTACATTTTCTACCGAGGAGGTAGTGCCACCACACCTTTAATGCATGGATGATGGCAGCCAATTCCAAGTCATGAGTTACATAGTTTTTCTCATGTTCATTTAACTTTCATGATTCATAATGGACCACTTTCCCTTCCTACATCAAGAATATACCAAGCCCCTCTTTGCAAGAACCTATGCATACCACTAAATCATTCTCAATATCTGCTATTCGTAACATTGGTGCATTGGTTAACAACAACTTCAGCTGATCAAAGCTTGTTGCACAATCATTTGACCACTCAAAATTCTTACCTTTCTTTTGCAATGTATAATTGGGTGGCCAATTTTGGATAATTTATTAATGAATCTCCTGTAATAGCCTACCAATCCCATGAAGCACCTAACTTCAACCACATTCTTAGGTGTTGGCCATCCCATGATGGCCTTAACCTTCTCTGGATGTACTTCTACTCCTTGTTTTGAGACAATATGTCTTAAATAATGGATTTGTGATTGAAATAAATCACATTTGCTAAGATTTACATAAATCTTATGTTCTCTTAGTAGTTGTAGTATTGCAACCAAATGCTCCTCATGTTCCTACTTGGTCTTTGAATAGACCAAAATGTCATCAACAAAAACCACCACAAATTTATCTAGGTAAGGGTGCAACACACTATACATCGAGAACATGAAAGTTGCAAGGTAATTAGTAATCCCATAGGGAATTTCCACAAAATCATAATGCTCGTACCTTGTTCTGAAGGATGTCTCATGGATATATTCATCTTTAATGTGTACTTGATGATAGCTTGATCTTAGTTCAATCTTGGAGAATTTTCTAGGAATCCAAGAAAAGAACAAGAAGAAGAATAAAAATGAAGATCTCTCAGTCTCTCTCTCTCTAGCTCGCATATCTCTTTTTAAGCCTTGCACGTGTGAATTCCAGGCAGATTTTTTTAGGCAGCAGTTTTCAGGCAAGCCAAAATTTTGCGAGGCCAAGTTTTTTTAGGCATATTTTGTAGGTCGAATTTCATCCTAGGGCAGATCTAATCAAGCCAAGTTGGAGGGCACATTGGGCCCTTGACTTGAGCACCAGAGACCAGGTTTGACCATTATCTTGTTGGCATAATTGACTAGCAATATTAGATGTATATCTTGTTGAACTAAAGAATTTCTCTAAGAAAAAGGTTGTTGGGTTTCTCCCCTTAGTGGGTTTTCCAATGGTCAATCTTGCGTTCTCTTTACACATTATGATCTCTATTTTCCTTGTGGTTTATGGTTGAATTTCTGAGGTGTAATTGCTTAATGATAAAATTGGAATTGTTAAAAGAAGAACTATATCATTAGAAGTAATTATCATAATTTTCAAAAATCTATGCTTGTATCTTTTGCACTTGAAAAATCAACAATCCAGTGGAGGGGAGAGTTGTAGTCACAGCGACTCAGAGCTTAATGGACCACCAACAATGCAATAAAATTTCCTATGTCCAATCTCTGCAATTTTTTCAGTTTGGTTCTCTCTGAATGGTGGAATTCTATGTTTGGTGTACAAGGTGTCCTGGTGGCATTGAGAATAGTTGGTGTTTTTTGGCTTGTTTTGGCTCAAACTCCTGCCCAAAGCTCCTCCTCAGAACCGTTCCTTCAGTTGTTGTTGTATCATCCTACACCCTAGTTAGCATGGGTGTAATTTCTCTTTTTCTACATAGCTATGTTTGCTGTTTGGTATACTAGTCCTCACCTTCCCTAGGGACTTACCAGTTCTATTTCCTATCTGCTCTAGGACACCATGCCACTGCAAAGGATCCGTTCTCATCGAGGGTTTGGGAGTTAAGGCCCTTCAGGAAAACCCCAAGCCCATAATCAAGCCCAGTGTACTACTACTATTTTCCATTTTGCTACCCCACCTGAGATTCAAGCAGAAATTCAACAATTGGAATCTTTAGCCGTCAATGACTACCAAGCCTATTCAGAGTCTGAAATCCAAACTAAATTTTCTAGTTGGGCCCCTGACCCTTCTTGACCTTGATCACAGCAAGGGACAACGTAGTCGATATTTTAACTCCATCAGGGGGTAGTGGAGTCAATACGTTAACTCCATCACCCTTCATTAGCAAAAAAAAATGCTCTAAGGACAGGTGCTCAAAGAAAAATATGAGGATCGCAATGAGATAACCCATGCCTTAAAGAAATCTGAAGGGCCCAACATGACCAGCGCTCCTGTTTGGTAAACCTCGATGCCTGCTTGGCACATATCAAAGGTCATCTTCAATGTGGTCACAAACCTCCAGCAGGCTTCAAGTGCACAAGACCTAGCCCCTGTAGCGTCTTGTGATAAATCATACTCACCAAAGTCTCTTGGCTTATGTTTTGGCTTCAGTAACTTTCTTTTATTTTCATAGTTAGATGGATAGCCAACTAAAACTAGCAGATGATATGTAATAATTTTGACAATCTTTTTAGACAGTTATCTAACCATAGGATAGCTAGCATTGAAATTTTTTTTTGAGTATTTTGATGGATAAAAAACTAATCATCTGTAACATACACAATTAACTTCACAAGGAAATGTAAGGAGTTAAAATTTTTTTATACAAGTTACTCATCATTACATAGAATGTTTAACCGTTCATAGTGTAATTTTATAAATAAGAATAGTAAACTCCTAATTCTCTTAACAACCTCCATTACAGTATATTAACATAATACTATATGATGTAACCATACATTCATCTCATTACTCATATAGTCATCACATAGTTGCCATTATGAACATCATAAAAAGAAAGGAATCAACCTCATCATCTGGACATAATAATAAATCACATCATTGAACACCAATATACCCTGTAAACCCCGTAGGGTGAAAACCAGCAAACGTTTAATTTTATTATTAAACGCTCATGAGGGTGATCAACCCATCACTCAATGGCTTATAAGGGAAACCATCCCTTAACCATCGTTTATATAATCTTACAAGGAAATATGCAAATATATAGCTTAAAACCATTACAATAAATATGATACCATTTATCCTCTGGTATTCATATCTTCACATCTTCAGATCTTGGTGGCATGGATGTACCTACAATGGACCATCGTACATTGGACCTTCCTGCAACTCGCACTCATATGCACGAACATTAATCATTAACCTGCCACCATGACACGCATAATTTTCCTTTGTACATGACGAGCATAATATTCCTTTGTACATGTCACCATCATTCCCTGCTATGATGCCTTCAACATAAAATGATGTCAAGATTCATAAAGTATTAATCACTCACTATAGTAGTTTCTCCATCTACTCATGTATAATCATGACAAGCAAGTAAAGTACCTTGTCATTCTCTCTTTAATAACACATACCTCATATGTGCTGGTTATAGGTCATCGCATTAACTAATGCTTACGTTGCATAAGCACACATTCCTGCAAGACAATGGCCACATCTCCCAAGATTTTCTTTAAAATAAATTGATACATCAGCTAAGATATTTATGCATGTGATTTAAATACATTTAATAAAAATAGCTAACCCTTAAGCTATTACCTTTAGTGCATGGAATGTGAGCTAACATAACAAATGTTGCTCCCATGCATGCAATGCATAGCGATTCCAAAAGAGTCTCCCTAAGGAGTGCTTACACAACGAAGCACATAACTTCCTTCACGAATCTTCCCAAAGACAACCTCAATGTTAGTGAACATGTAAACATATGTTTTCTTTTTGTAAAAATATGCAATTAAGAATATAAATACATGTCTTCCTTTTTCAAAGGTTATACTAAACAATCATTTCAATATAGTTTAGCACCACAAGCTATCTTTCCCTCCTACAAATATTTATATTCTTTCCAATGAAAGTTATTACTTATGTTGCATGCCTATGCATGACCTTGTTCCAAAAGAACTAACATAACTAACATATTAGTTTTGATATCATAAATTTACTCACATATTTTCCTAAATAGTAAGATAGCTCAACATTTCTTTATACATGCAAAGAACATAATGGCTATTATTTGTGCATGCAAGAGAGATAACCCTCCCTCTTTGTGTGCATGTACCACAGATGTCTTCTTCAGCATGGGAAACACAAAGGAAACACATATTCCCTTCTTAGATTTCTATCATCCCGAAATACTATTTTCATGTAAAAAAGATTAACATAATAGTAATATTTAAGACAACCTGGATTCCTTTTACAAAAAAAAACTTCTTAGAATACTACCACTCTTAACTATTATTTCCATCTAGAAATATACATAATTATTTCTCAAAAACGGGTTAATATAACTTAGTTACTTTATGTAGTTCCTCATGCACAAAACTTAGGGAACCATAACAAGGTTACTTGATCTTTTACACACCTAAGATGCAATCTTTTCAATAGGTAACCCTTTTCAAGAAGGTACCATAATTAATCCTTATACTGTGCATAAGGAAAAAGAATACCTTTTTAAAATAATAACAAAGTTAATCTTTTATACATTAACCCATGCAATTAAATCAAAATACCCAATATATAACACAATAATAACTTCTCTTTTACCCACCAGATAAAAATAAAGATATTCTTTTAACACAATGGACTTATCTTTCACTTCACAAGATAAGATATTATTTCTAAAGGAAATTCTATAACTGTTGTTAAATGTAACTATTTCTGCTTATAACAAATCATATGAAATATTTCATATTTCATTTTATCTCCAGAAAATGAGTAAAGTGTTCAAAATAAAACTACCATTCATATGAATTATTTCATTTTCTCTTCAGAAAGTAAGTAAAATAATTCAAAAGAAAACTATTATTTTGAGGAATACTTATCTTTATCAAAGATATTTAACCTTCCTTCTTGGACACGCATTCCCAAAATTTTAGCTCACAGCTTTGCAGTCTTTAGAGCCACAATAATTTGCAGTTGCATACTTCTCACAAATCCTAGCAGCAGTACGTATGATCTGATGCATTGTTGCAGGCACTTTTCAACAGCCTCAATCTAGGCTGCAACAGAAACTGCTCTTCAGCTGATTCACCACCGCCAGCCTCTGTACAGTCGATTTTTTCAATCACAAAGACCGTCTTACTTTGCAACCAACACCTCAGTGTACTTGTGGTTTAAACAGAAAGACGATCTCAACACCATCGAGTACCATTCGTTTAGCCAGGAAAATAATCAGACATTTCTTCACAATGTCTGTTCAAAGGTATAGATAGAATACCTGACCCAGAAAAATACCGAGCCATATGATTATATAACCCATTCTCCTCAACAAACAATAACAACCTGCTCTTCCTCCAGTAACTGACATCTCCATGGTCTCAGCTGATATGATCGTACCCAATTCAAGAATTTGTTCTTTCCTAACCGATTCTTTTAAAAAAAATAGTTAAAAGACAGTAAGTTAATAACTAGTTACGTGGTTATTTATTTACGGATGTTACATACTCCCCCCCTTAAGAGAACACCATCCTCGGTGTGCTTCTCTCACTGAAGTTTAAACTTATACTCACGATATAATAATATAAACATCCCAAAAGGGAGTCCTTTCCCTTCACAATGAAACACTTTCGTTTCCTTAAATGACTTTAATTGAGACAATAATGTTTTTATCCATAGTCATAAGCATGTATAGCACAAGAATATTTCATTTTCATTTCTAACTGCATATTCCTTAATCAGCTTACCAATTACTATTGAAAGAAATGATGGCTTTTATGCAACCTCTCATCGAATGGTTGAACACCCATCAACACTTCCTGGAAAGAGCATGTAATGTATGACTAACAATTCAATCACATTAGTCACATAGTTTCGATCAAATGAAAATACTTGCAACTAACAAACATTATTGCAATATAAATAGATGTTTTAATCAAAGTACTTCCATAAGTACTCAGAGAGAACCAACCCTCTCATAAATACATCATGTGCACACTGTCTTAGCTCCTGCTAAATACATCTATATAGTACTTAAAAAAATTAATCAGAGAGCATCTAGCTCTCTAATCGTACCAATGGTCAATCAATGCACCATGGTCATATCCTAGCATCTACTAAGACATTCAAACAAATTAGTAATTAAATAAATGAACTTATACATTTAATAATTCATTTTAATATAACACAACTTTTACTTAACTTGTTCCACTATGAGAACCACAATGATAAACAAAATGCTCCTCCTGTTCCATAGGATCGAGTCATTTTTCACGTCTAGACAGTCAATCTTTCCACACTAACATGTCTTTATACTTATCTGGAAATTTATTCCTTCAAGCTGTGGTCCTCCCAACCATCAATTGAGACTATTACGTCCTCCACTTGCCCCCTAGCTCCAGAATCTGGACAGTGTCACGTGTTAACAGTGGATTCCTCTACTGTGACCTCGGGATGGCCAATCCAGTCACACTCAGATAAGCCTGGAAGAGAAATTCGGGATAGTCCGGTCCAATTCTCCAATTCCAGTCACACTCAGATGTTTTTGGCTTTACAAGGGTTGCTGTAAGCTATTTTCAACTGGTCCCAACCAGCTCGAGAAAATACTCCCCCTTTACCAATTTCACAGAACGCCTACTCCTCCCCGGGGACCCAGCTTTATCCTCAGAGGAGTAGGTAACTGTCTTTCCAACTGTCCCCAACCACTTCCTATTCTTGGGAACATTTTTACCATCAGCTTAGAAAGATTTTCTTTTCATTAATTAATTTCAACAAATAAATAACTTGCTTTATCAACAGTGACGATTTAAGTTTTTCTTGCCTGATGAAAGAAAATTAAACAAATTGTCTTGAACTAGTTAATACTAGTTAACTTTAATGAAGCTATCACAGCTTCCCCCCTGGAAGTAACATACATGTGTTGTACATTAAAACATGATACTTTAACGTTTACTGTTGCAATTCACATTGCAATGTTTGCGATGTTTTATTTTCACAAATTTTCTGTTTCTATTAAGCTACCCATGCTTACTATAAGAAACAATGCTAATCGTAAATATGTATTTCTCAAGCACATATTATCTTACGCAAACATTTCCAATTCTCATAATGTTCTGTTCCAACAGACTGACATACGAAGTAATTATCATAATCACTTGTTCACAACTTTCAAATAGCTTTAGTCAAAATCGACTTGTGCATATAACTTTCATTAGTTATTCATTCATAACTAGTTAATAGTTTTAATGCATCTATGACGACTCATGCAAACACTAGTTAGTCAACTAGTCATTTAGTTAAGTTTCATAACTTGATCCATTAAGAGACATCATTCAATTTAATTTTAACACTCTATCATCTTATAGTAGGACTTTCTTCATCTTTTGCATTCATGCATTAGTTTCACACACCATCACTATACACATTCATCTCTTTTAAAGTAGTGCATGGTAACTTAGAAATTTTATTGCATGCAAAAACAACTACTTCTTTTCCAACTCAAATGAAAGGTAGTTATTTTTCTTTCATGTTTTTTATACTTTCTTTCCTAAAGAAATAAAGCATAATACACATTTTAGTCTCATATTCATATTCTTATCTTGAAAAAGTATATTATAATAGCATGCACCTTTTTTTTTAAGAATCCTCTTAAATGGAAGCTAATCTCATGCAATGCCATGTATGTAACAATTCATTTTTTAAAGAAATCAACATGCATATGCATAGACTTCTTAAAATAAGATAAAATAAAATACTTATCTTTATTTCATTTGAAGAACTTCTCTCCCTACTGCAGTACTCATCCCCATCAGGAAATTCACATTGCTCTTCTACAACACATTGCTCTACTACAACAATGTTTTCTTTTAGCAGCATTGATAAGATTTTATAACATGATTATATAAAACCTTAATCAAGAAATAATCAATCTTTGAATGATCCTTTAACAGCTATTCATGTGCATATATGAGATGTGAATACAATGTCACAACATGCTTTCTTCTAACATCTCTACATTAGTGTGAGTAATTAATTAAAAATTCATGTCAAATAACTCCACATTATTATGACATTTTTCACACACGCACACATTCGTACAAGACAAATCACTAAATCTGTTCAAAAATTCTTTTAATGGAAAATGACACAATGTGCATTCGCTTTACTTAAACTTTTACAAAAGACCCACCACTTCAGCTTTTGTCTTTGGAACATGCAAATATAATAAAGCTAACACATTGTCTGTCGTTCCTAGGCATACAATGCATAAAGATTCAAATATAATAAAGCTAACACATTGGTTGTTGTTCCTAGGCATACAATGCATAAATATTCTAATCTTAATTTCCCAACAGAGTACTTAACATAATCGAGTAGGCAAACTCCTGATTCCTCTTCGAGGACACATAACATAATAGACATGCAAAACATGGTTTTATTTTCCATAAAACTAATGGAATAAAACATAAGAATACATACCTTATTCTCGAAATATTATACCCACATTAGCTATGTATATATTTCAAGGAAACCAAAACATTACTTTAGTTTTTGTACATGTAATTCATCTTCTTTTCCAAAGAATCTTTTCTAAAGTATGATAACAAAACATGTTATCATTTTCCACATATAAACTTATGTTCTTTCTGATGAAATATAATATAGCTATTGCATGCAAAGAACCTTGTTCCTCTATGATTCTACATGCAAGTTACTCATGCTTTGCTTCCAATAATTTATCATAGATTGCCTCTTTTATACATAAAAACTACGCAATATTAACAAGGTTAACTTAACCTTTAATATACCTAAATCAAGAAGTTGACATAATGCATCTAGCCATGTATTATATTCTAGAGGTTATTCTCTTTAGCCTATATTTATTTTCCAGAAAGAACTTGGATTCCTTTTCACTTAACACACAAGTACGAAATCCCTTTTATAGAAAAACAAGCTTCCTATCTTTTCTTAAACAAGATATATATAAAGGCAAGCAAGTTTACTTATTTATGTTTTACTACTGCTCACACCTTTCAAAATACATACTAGTAATCTTTGCAAGATTCACATGGGTTCTTTTCAGCAAAACTAGCATAGTAGTTTGGTCTTTTACCATGGTATATCTTTCTAAAAGATTATCATATTAGCAATGCTTTATTACTTTCCAAAAGAACTAGCATAATCTTGCACATTAATTAAAGCCACATTTTACTCTATATTTGTCTCTTTTAGTTGCAAGATTCACATGCAAGATTTATTTTCAAAATTTACATATTTCTCTCAAGAAGAATCAAATGTATATTAGTAAAATTTTCAAGCACACACATGTTTCTTTTTCAAGAAACCAAAATCCCATCTCCTTTCAAGGTAACTTCAATACAACAATAGAAGTTTTACGCACATGGAAAATACATATCCGTTTAAATAAACTCTAACTCAACAGTTATTTACTTTGTAAGCAGTGTATTTTCCATAAATGCAATAACTAGTGTTTTCAAGAAAAGAAAGATGATAATACTTATCTCTTGAAACTATTTGTTCAACCTGGATTAGAGATGCGTTGCCTTGCTTCACATATGTGCATTTCATCTCGAATCCCTCAATTTCTTTTCGGTAAATCCCAAAGGCGTCAGTGTTGCAACCTTTAGCTCTGATACCACTTGTAACATACACCATTAACTTCACAGGGAAATGTAAGGAGTTAAAAAAATTTATACAAGTTACTCATCATTACATTGAATGTTTAACAATTCAGACTGTAATTTTATAAATAAGAATAGTAAACTCCTTAACCCTTATAATCTCCATTACAGTATATTAACTTAATACTATATGATGTAACCATCCATTCATCTCATTACTCCTATAGTTATCACATAATTGCCATTATGAACATCATAACAAGAAAGGAATCAACCTCATCATCTGGACACAATAATCAATCACATCATTGAATGCCAATATACCCTGGAAACCCCGTAGGGTGAAAACCAGCAAACGTTTAATTTTATTATTAAACGCTCGTGAGGGTGTTCAGCCCATCACTCAATGGCTTATAAGGGAGACCATCCCTTAACCATCGTTTATATAATCTTACAAGGAAATATGCAAATATCTAGCTTAAAGCCATTACAATAAATATGATACCATTTACCCTCTGGTCTTCATATCTTCAGATCTTCACATCTTGGTGGCATGGATGTACCTACAATGGACCATCGTACATTGGACCTTCCTGCAACTCGCACTCATCTGCATGAACATTAATCATTTACCTGCCACCAGGACAAGCATAATTTCCCTTTGTACATGACAAGCATAATATTCCTTTGTACATGTCGCCATCATTCCCTACTAGGATTCCTTCAACATAAAAGGATGTCAAGATTCATATAGTATTAATCAATGTATAATCATGAAAAACAAGTAAAGTACCTTGTCATTCTCTCTTTAATAACACATACCTCATATGTGCTGGTTATAGGTCATCACAATAACTAATGCTTACGTCGCATAAGCACACATTCCTGCAAGACAATGGCTACATCTCCCAAGCTTTTCTTTAAAATAAACTGATACATAAGCTAAGATATTTATGCATGTGACTTACATACATTTAATAAAAATAGCTAACGCTTAAGCTATTACCTCTAGTGCATGGAATGCAAGTTAACATAACAATTGTCTCTTCCATGCATGCAAACGCCTACTGATTCCAAAAGACTCTCCCTAAAAGAGGTGCTTACACAACGAAGCACATAACCTCCTTCACGAGTCTTCCCAAAGAAAATCTCAATGCTAGTGAGCATGTAAACATATGTTTTCTTTTTTGTAAAAATATGAAATTAAGACTATAACTACATGTCTTCTTTTCCAAATATTAAACAATCATATTCAATGTAGTTCAATACTACAAGCTATCCTTCTACATACAAATATTTATATTATTCTTCAATAAAAGTTAATACATAGGTTGCATGCCTATGCATGACCTTGTTCCAAAAGAGCTAACATAACTAACATATTAGTTTTGATATTATAAATGTACTCACATATTTTCCTAAATAGTAGGATAGCTCAACATTTCTTTATACATGCAAAGAACATGCTTCTATAACATAATGGCTATTCTTTGTGCATGCAAGAGAGATAACTCTTCCTTCACTATAGGAAACACATATTCCCTTCTTAGATTTCTATCATCATGAAATACTATTTTCATATAAAATAGATTAACATAATAGTAATCTTTAAGACAAACTGGATTCCTTTTACAAAAAAACTTCTTAGAATACTACCACTCTTAACTATTATTTCCATGTAGAAATATACATAATTATTTCTCAAAAAGGGGTTAATATAACTTAGTTACATTATGTAGTTCCTCATGCACAAAACTTAGGGAACCATAACAAGGTTACTTGATCTTTTATACACCTACGATGCAATCTTTCCAATAGGTAACCCTTTTCAAGAAGGTACCATAATTAATCCTTATATTGTGCATAAAGAATAAGAATACCTTTTTAAAATAATAACAAAGTTAATCTTTTATTCATTAACCCATGCAATTAAATCAAAATACCAAATATATAACACAATAATAACTTCTCTTTTACCCACCAGATAAAAATAAAGATATTCTGTTAACACAATGGACTTATCTTTCACTTCACAAGATAAGATATTATTTCTAAAGGAAATTCTATAACTTTGTAAATGCTATTACAACATATGAAATATTTCATATTTCATTTTCTCTCGAGAAAATTGAGTAAAGTATTCAAAAGAAAACTACTATTCATATGATATATTTCATTTCTTTTCGAAAGTAAGTAAAATAATTCCAAAAACTATTATTTTAGAATACTTATCTTTAT
This sequence comes from Pinus albicaulis, assembly GCA_034641835.2. Lineage (NCBI taxonomy): Eukaryota > Viridiplantae > Streptophyta > Pinopsida > Pinales > Pinaceae > Pinus > Pinus albicaulis. The sequence goes on from CM076570.1 coordinate 1,284,461,022, forward strand.
CAGAGATATTTAACCTTCCTTCTTGGACGCATATTTCCAAAATGTTAGCTCACGGCTTTGCAGTCTTTAGAGCCACAATAATTTGCAATTGCATACTTCTCACAAATCCTAGCAGCAGTACGTATGATCTGATGCATTGTTGCAGGCACTTTTCAACAGCCTCAATCTAGGCTGCAACAGAAACTGCTCTTCAGTTGATTCACCACCACCAGCCTCTGTACATTCGATTTTTTTCAATCACAAAGACCGTCTTACTTTTCAACCAACACCTCCGTCTACTTGTGGTTTAAACAGAAAGACGATCTCAGCACCATCGAGTACCATTCGTTTAGCCAGGAAAATAATCAGACATTTCTTCACAATGTCTGTTCAAAGGGCTATCGTCGAATACGGCCAAAAAATACCGAGCCATATGATTATATAACCCATTCTCCTCAACAAACAATAACAACCTGCTCTTCGTCCAGTAACTGACAGCTCCATGGTCTCAACTGATATGATCGCACCCAATTCAAGAATTCGTTCTTTCCTAACCGATTCTTTAAAAAAAAATAGTTTAAAGATAGTAAGTTAATAACTAGTTACATGGTTATTTTTTTTACGGATGTTACATCATATTTGGTCTTGTTTCCCTTGTGACAAACCACTACAATAAGCAAGCAAAGCAATAAACTTTATATACCAGTGCTTATGATTCAACAAATTATCTTAATTTACCCAAAAAAAAAAAAAAAAAGACTAAGCCATTTTGTATTAATAAAATAATAATAAATTATAATTTTTTAAAATTTTACATTACACATCAGAACGTCCTGATCTTTTTACTTTATTGCCTTTAGCCACACGTCTCTTCCACAAAATCAGAAAATGAGAAAATAAAATAAAATAATTAAACCTAACTATTCCAACTTCACCTATTCTTCCACAAAATGAAAAAATAAAATAAAATAATTAAACCAAACTATTCCAACTTCACCGATTGTGTGTCTAAATTTACCGTTTTACTGTTCCTTTTTCAGACACTTAAATCACAGTAAATTTCAGAAAACAAAATTCTCCCTTCATTTAATTTTCTTTTTCATAAATCAAAAAATAAATTACAACGAATCAATGACATTTTTCAGATAAAAACTATATATATATATGAAAATGCAATAACAAATATCAGAATGCCAACCAGTAATATAAGAACGGGACTGTTGACCGGCAATTCCGCGTTCCATAGCTCCACATCTTCCCCTGTAAATGGCCAGTCCAGTGCCACAGTGCCGCCATCTGCCATTCTAAGACACTCTTTCCTGAACTTGACGACTGGCAGAGATCTGAAGAAGGAAGGTCGTCAATTTAGACTTTAATTCTATGTCGGAACCGATAATCTCCGGCACCCGCTTGTCCCGTCGCTGAGTTCCTGCGGCTGCACGGCCGGTTAATTCATCCTTCTCTTCGCAGGCGCCCGCTGCGCTTTTCTTGGCTGGGAAAGCTGCCCGGAACTGCGAAATTCGCCGGGAAAATCTGCGGAACGAATTATGTGGGAAGTTGCAGTGGATTTCTGTCATGCTGACAGATCTGCCAGAGATTGCCATCGTTGGATAGACGGAGAAACTACCGTCAAATTTCCCGTCACCAGCTGCGTCTGTTGATATGAGAGAAGATAAAGCTTTATCGCCGGTAAGAACAACAATATCGTGCCCCTTTTCGAACCTTGCGAATTTGGCGTCAAATGCCGTAGCGTATAAAGTGTCAAACAACAAAATATCTAGAGTACAATGGATAATATAACTAGCAATTGCACCGGGTGCAAGGAACGACGGATGGAGGAGATGTGAATCGTTTTCTGCTATATGAGGGGTAAAACTTGAATTGTGATTTAACAGAAGAGAATTCAAAGTTGAAAAGATAATCATAAATAGTAAGTAGAACTATTGATATAAAACCAAAAATGCCCAACTCAAGGCAAAGCGTTACTGGCCAACGAAAAATTATAGTGGAAAGGCCACATTCATGGCAACAGTAAACCTAGGTCCTCCTCTAACAAGGTTTCATTCGTTTGTCTGCCTATGTCAAGGAAAAGCGCTATTTGAAAAGCAGAAAAAACAGAGCCTCTATTGTTTTACAGCAATTCATTTGTTAGTTTGATTGTTATGTAGGCCCAAATTGAGGCAACCTTTAGATGCAAAGGAAGTCAGTGCCCTTTAGAACATTGCAAGGAAAAAGCATACAAGGCACTCCTATATAGTTTCGAATGACTGTTAATTTAAAACCAAAAATGCCCAACTCAAGGCCAACTCAAAGCAAAGCGTTGTTAGCAAATGAAAAATTATAGTGGAAATGCACATCCATGGCAACCGTAAACGCAGGTCCTCTGACAAGATTGCATTCAATGTCGAGGAAAAGCGCTATTTGCCGAGAAAAAATAAAAATTGCAGAAATTTGAAAAGCATCCAGCAGCAAAAACAGAGTCTCTCTTGTAACAACAATTCATTCGTTATTTTGATTGTTATGCATGCCCAAATTGAAGCAAAAGGCTATCTGCTAAAACATATATATGCAGAACATTTTAAAGTGATACAGTAAACAACATTTTCCAACAAATGAAAATTGACACGACAAAAATTACGAAGCGAACCTTTAACAGATATGGTTAAAAGATATAAAAGATATCAGCAATATGCCCTTCGACAGGGGCCTATTTCTCAAACTTAAAATCAAATATCCATAGTACTCAATTGAAAAGCAGAAAGAAACTAGAGTGTACATACATGTTTAATGTATTCAAACATACACATTCCAGTAACGACTTAAAAATTGAACATTTCACTGGTGAGAATGATAACGAATAATAATCTTATGTAAAGAATAATCCAGAATAATCTTCTGCCAAGAATATCCATCAATAATGGCCTTCTGTCAAGAACATATCTATCAGCTACTTCTGAAAACTAAAAATCAATGTATTCCAATGGTCTATCGAATTTTCGTCCACCTAAAACCCTATAATCCTAATGGCAGACAACAGTTACCAGTGCATTCTAACGGAAAATATCAAAATTTCGTCCACCTAAAACTGTATAATCTTAATGGAAGGTTAACAGTTAAAACGCCTAAAAACTGGCATTTTGCCAGATTCTGGCACTCAGGCAGGTAGTGATTGGCGGTAGCATTAAAGCCCTCAAAATGTGGGCACCATTTAACAGTCGATCATAGTCTAAAACTCTTGAGGCGCTGCCAATCTCGTCTCCCTTTCCCTTTCCAGCCTTTTTGGGTAGTAAAACACCGTGAATATTCGGCAATACACCACCATTGGCAATTGTTACAGCACCCAACAATTTGCTGAGCTCCTCATCGTTTCTGACAGCTAGCTGTATGTGTCGAGGTACAATTCTGTTCTTCTTGCTATCCCTTGCTGCATTCCCAGCTAACTCAAGCACGTGCAATATACACAACCCATTTAAGCTCTGCTTAAAAAATATCCATATAGAGAAACATGGCCACCTGTTTCATCCCATCAATCACTGGGATAGAACACCCGACTTTTGTTTCTGCTCGCCATCAAGTAGAACAAATTACCCATATTCAATCATACCTCAAATATATAGACAATTTAGAAAAACACTGACTTCTCAGCACATTATATTTAAAAACCCCTAAAATTCCTCAATAAACTTTTAGGATCAAATCCCCATGAAATATTGAAGAGCTCGAATCATAAAGATGGCCTAAATGAAAATAACATAACCAAAAATAAATGATTTTAGGGTTTTAGCCCGAAAAATTACAGGAGGAGAAAATAGAAAACAATGTGCCCGAGAAATCAATGCCATACTATAAACCCAGTCAAGGGACTTTCATTTGCTAAAAGAACCGATCAAACAACCTACTTCCGGGCCATGTATCATTTCATTCGCCTCGACGAAACAACGCCAAAAATGAATACTCAGAACCATAAATATTGCATTTATCTTTATTCTGCCATCTAGGGTTTCAATCGATTAAACAAACAATGCAGACGCAGAAGTGACTCTACAAAAAACTGAAATTGCAAAAACCCTATCAACGAAGGTCAGAACCGAGTTCTTAATCATCAAGAAAGAATAATCGCCCACGTTTCACACAGGAAAAGGAATATCAAGAAAAGAATAACAGAAACCCTAAATCATGGTTTCAAAGACATATAACTCACCTCTGCTGCTAGATACTCTAAAACCGCAGCCATGTAAACAGGAGCCCCTGCACCAACGCGCTCTGCATACTTGCCCGACTTTAGGAAACGAGCAATCCTTCCAACCGGAAATTGCAGACCAGCCTTCTGAGACCTCGAAACAGACTTTGAAGACTTCGCTTTCCCTCAGCCACCACCTGCAGAACCGATGATGCCGATTCCCCTCTTGGATATTACTGTTGATTCACAGGAACGAACCACTACCTCACCCAATGTGTAATACTAGCAGAAAATTTCTAATTGTAGTGATGACGGTTCTGAATAGATTAAAATCCGCAGGATTTGGAAATAATGTCTCTGTTGTAGGATTTCTTTTTTGGGGGCGATTAAAACCCTACCTCAGAACCAAAGGGTGAATGAGAGATTAGAAACCACCCTGTACAGCAGTTGGGTATTCGATGATGTCCATTAAGGACAGTCGGCGACTGAGGCGCTCTTCGTTCATACGGTGGATGAGCCCTCGGAGGGAAGAACCGTAGTTGGAGGGAGAGGCAGACGCAGCACAGCACACGACGCGTTGCAAATGAACGAAGGAGGCGAAGACCCAGACCAGTTATAAATAAACACGTGTCCAATTTTAATTGGTTCCATGCGCATAGAAAACACCTTCTTATTGGCTGGGGTGAACAGTGTTTTCTCACCCCAAGCCTGAATGGAAAACGCCCCCAGCGTAACTAACTAATAAAAAGGAAATGTGAAAATGATTTAGTTACTGTTAAAGGGTGACAAGGGAATGTGAAAGTGAATTGGAAATATAATTATTGTAAATAGAAAAAAGAGGCGGGAATTTCAATGTGAATTGAGAAGAATGGTTGTGTTCTTTCTTGGAAATATAATTATTGTAAATAGAAAAAAGGGGGCGGGAATTTCAATGTGAATTGAGAGGAATGGTTGTGTTCTTTAAAGAGAAAGGTGGAAAAGGTACTAACCAATAAAGGAAATTTAAAGCTAAAAGCTAATTGAAAATATAATTATTGTACATGGAAAAAGGACATATCAATGTGAAATGTGAATTTAGATGAAGGGTGGTGTTGTTTAAAAAAAATTTGTTTTTTTTAATATAGATGGTTAAATTTATTCATTAAATTTTATAATTAAATAAAATTTAAAGTTAATATTAATTTAATATTATTTTTTGTTTGTTGGGATGTTTAATAATTTGGATAAGTGGGTAGGGGTAGTTAAGGCTTACTTGACTCTAAGTCATGTGTCTGTCAATTCACCATGTTCGCACGAGCAAGTGGTAAAGAGCTTTGGGGCAGGTAATTTCACGACAAGTTGGTAATGTTAAGTCACATGGAGGACGTTGTTCTGTGCATTTCGGTTATGCGGGCGATGATGAAGGTTGGAGCAGTGGTCTGTGTAGACACGATCACTTGTTGGCTCTCAAGCCTTAGCTTGAGCTCTGTTAGCTTGGATAGAGTAGAGGAGCAGGGCCATCAGGCAGTGGTGGCGAACGGTGGCAAGTGGGGAGGCTTCCTAGCAACAGCTCGGAAACGCGTGCGCACCACCAAGTGGAGGATGAGGGAGGTGGCAGGGAAATTCGAACGATGGACTTGTTTCTTACTGGAAGAATTGGGCTCGCTGCCTGAGCGCCAGCTCCAATTCCGTGGACTGCGCATCAGCAACCCCACAACACCGTAGCTCATAGGTGGTTCTGCCTCGGACTAGCGGAGAAATCTAGCCTCCCCGCATTTTTTATCTATGGGTGGTGGAGCCTCTACACCTCCCTAGATGGCTGTGGAAAGATCGGGGGTGGTTGTGTGTCCCTCGTCTACGGGACCCAGAGACGCAGGTTGCGGTCCAAGCTAATCTCAGCTAAGGGTTCGGTGGTGGAGCGTGGGCTTCCCGGACGGATGGAATTGAGGCGACTTGGAGCATTAGTGCAGCCAAGCGCGAGGCCTTGCATGCCGAGAGAGCGTGGTCGGGCTCGTCGTGGTGGTCTTGGCCGAAGCTCCTCCTCAAAAGGAGTTCCCACGGAGTCTATGGAGAGCTTGCACTTAGCAGTGGCCATGGCTGTCTCCTCAACCCAATCCCTTGGCGAAATTGAGGCTCCGGCCACCCTTGACGCCATCTCCACCCAACTTCAACAAATTCAACTCAACTTGGACACCCTGGGAGAGCAGAGGTATGAGGACCAGAATGAAATAGTAGCTTGCATTAACATTGTCCAAAGCCTGTAGATGCAGACCCTTGAGGCTTTGGTGAGTCTGCGACGTATTCTGAGGCGCTCTCAAGATCACCTATGAGCCCTGGAGACTCAAGTAGATCACATCAGCTACCACCTGCACCAGTAGGATCGTCTCTCCATGGCTCCTCCGCCAGGTCCCTTGCATCCACCTCCTTGATGATAGCGTTCGGTTTGTTTTTTGAGTTTTTGCGGCAATTAACCAAGTGCTTCGAATGCCTTGGCAAACACCCAGGCTTTATGGGCATACTATGCCCTCGAGGGTGACTGAATGTAATCCAGCCATGGTGGCTCCTCTTGTAAATTTTGTTTTTGATATGATAATATAATACCAGAATTTGACCGACAAAAAAAAGAAAATTAATATTAATTTTGTTAAGGTATTATTTGATGTGAAGTTATGGGTTCAATTCTCCCCCTTGATTGGGGTGACATTTTGGACATGATGGAGATGTAGTCCTACCAAGCTTAATATATATGTGTGTGTGTGTGTGTGTGTGTGTATTTTTAATGATTAATGAACTAATTATTGATTTTATTTTATTTTTCAGTTATTCAATATTATATGGAGTTGATCCATAAGATCTCGGATACGTTCATCCTGCGCTCTCTTAAGACACTCCTTGATGTGAAGTCGTTGATTCAATTCCCCACCCAGATCTGGGTGATAGGTTGGACATGTTGAAGATGTAATCCTACCAAGCTTACCAATATATATATATATATATATATGGAGTTGGAGTTGGAGTCAACACTCTCAAAACCCTTTAGGCATTTCTATTGGGGTGAACTCAGATTTGTAATTTCAATAAATCATTGTTAAATTATAAACAAATTAAATCGAAAAATAAAACAAAAAACTTTTCAAAAAATCTCCCTTTCATATTTTATATAAAATTAAAAATAATTATTATTTATATAATATTTAAATTATTTTTATAACTAATAATTATTATTTTATAATATTTAAATTATTTTTATAATAAACCATTATTATTTTTATAATATTTAAATTATTTCAATAGCAAACATTATTAAATAATAAGTTAAAAAGTTAAAAATAAAAATTAGAATTTTCAAATTATTCTTATAACAAACACTAATTTTGACCTGTTGTAATTTTATAATTTTGATATATTAAAATTTGAATTTGAATTTAAACATAATGTAATTTTACAACATTAAAAATATTCTAATATGTTAATATTTCGGGTTACTTTAATTTATAAATTTATTAATAGTTAACTCAAGAATAGTTCAATGTAATATAAAGGGTAATTGTTAATAGTTAAGTCAAGAATAACATGTAATATAAAGGGGAATTTCAATGTGAATTGAGAAGAATGGTTGTGTTCTTTAAAGAGAAAGGTGGAAAATGTGGTAACTAATAAAGGAAATCTAAAGCTAAAAGCTAATTGAAAATATAACTAGCAATTGCACAAGGAGGTGCAAAGGAACGCTGAAAGGAAACCTTCCAATGATGTAAGGGGGGCAAAACAGGTAGATGTTGAGTTAATTCTTCTCCAACTCCTCCTAGGAGAACAGAGGAAGAAGAATAAATGGCCTCCAGGGACTGAAATCAACCGAATTCACTATCATGCCGTCTCTGGTAACATAGCAATGGAATGTAGCCTTTCGGGAGGGCGTATACTTGTTATTGCTTGGGGTTATGGTTTAAGAAGTTAGAACATCAAAATATAATGAGGATATTGCCTTTTAATACAATTTACAAGGGGAGGATTTCTATTAATATTCAAGCACTTTATAGAAGAGAGAGATAGTCTTTGTGCATTATTTAAAGGATATTCAATTGTTTTTATTATTATCGAATAAATTAAATGTTAAAAGTAATTAAACAATATTTAAAGTTTGAATTTATATATTTATTTTATTTTTAATAATTACATGCTATGATAAGAAAAGATTTCAAAACCAATAAAAAAATAAGAAAAATAAAAATAAAAATTAATTAAAAAATAAATAAATAGAAATAAAATAGAATAAAGATATAATGAAAATAAAAAATAAAATAGATAAAAATAAATAAATAAAATAAAATAAAATAAAAATTAAATTCTTAATTACAAAAACAAGAATAAAATAAATAAATAAAAAGAAATAAAATAAAATAAAGATTAATAAATAAATAAATAAACAAACAAATAAATAAAATGAAATAAAAATAAAATTACATAAATAACAAATTAATAATATTAAAATTAAAAATTAATATTTTTATTAAAATAAATATAAATATTCAAAATTCAAATTATAAAGTTTGATTATTTGGTTTACTTTTCCCCGGTATTGTGTGATCAAAATGGAAGGCATATCTCACTGGATTTTAACAAGCGTACCTCAAATAAAATGCATAATTCATGAATATTACAAAGACAATGGCTCCATGAACCAATATGGACCACTTGCAGACTCAATTGGTGGACTTGTGCACAAGAGAAATCCAAATACAGGAATATTCCGTATAAACAAGAACCAATTATGAGCAAGATGATCTTCTTTAACATGTGGCTGAATTATATGATTAAACAATTAGATAGGTATTTGTTATATTGATAATTTGAGATAATTATGAGTAATTATATTTGAATGTCCTTTTATTCTAATGAGACTAGTAAAAAGAACAACAGTGAAAACATAATAAAGAATTCAATTGTATTGTCTACAGAAATAGAGACGTAATGAGAAGAGATCTATGTAATAAAAATAATATGATGATTGTTTAATAGCTTGAGAAATTGTGTTAATGAGGAGATCTATATATAATAAAAATAATATGATGGTTGTTGAATAGCTTGAGAAATTTTGTTTTTTTTTATCCAGTCAACTGAAGATTGCAATTGTGATTTCATCGATATAATTTTTTTATTTTATCTTTTGCAATATGCATCACAAGCACACTTCATGTCATTCCACTAGAAGATGCTATCACCAAAATCACGTGACTTTGGTCAAGCATGTATGAATGTATAATTAAATGTGTTAACTGAATGAAAATATACCCATTTTACAAATTACAAATTAGTAACTAAATGTGTTAACTCCATTTTACAAATTAGTGATTAAATGTGTTAACTGAATGTAATTATACTCATTGATTAAATGTGTTTACCGAATGTAACTACACATTTTACATTTTGATATGAATTAACCGGCATTTTTCCAAACTAAGTTAACATATCCTCACCATATCTGGATCCTGGCTTTTCAAAATCTGGCAGATCTATAATCTGGATCTGTGTCCATATCCTGCCTCCTGCTAACTTAGTTACCATATGATGCTATTTTAGGTTTGGTTGCTTCCTTCTTGCTCACATTTGACAAATAAACAAGCTAGGAATTGACATATGTTTTAAGGTTTGCCTAGGACACACTAATAAACGACTTAAATTTTAAAAAATATATAGGTGTATAGCACAACATACTTGAACAATGAAAACTAAATAATGATTTCTCTCTGTTAATTCCACTGGCATCCACAATGGAACTTCTTTGCACTTGCTAAAAAGTTTGACTTGCCTATTACTATATATAAAAGGTAGGATTAACAAATCAGACGATCAGACGATGTAAGTTTGTCATTACTGAATAATGCTACAAGGAAACAAGATAAATAAATATGACAAACCTTCTAGAGAGATAGAAAGAGGAACCCTTTTTCACTGTCGGTAAAAGCTGCAGTGAAGACATGTTGGTGAAATTGACTATTTATTGTGATGCTGAAATAACTGATCTTTATAAAGGGAAATCTCTCCAAGAGGCTTTTTGAAACATGTGGCAGTGTTCTCATAAGATATTCACACTGGAAATGTAACTCTCTCCAGTTTCTGCAGTCACAAAACCTCAGTCATGAATTGAGATCAATGTAATTCTGTTATGTGAAAAAAAATGCAATGTGTAGAGACAACAGATCAGTGTAATTCTGCTATGGTTAAAAAAAATGTTGTGTGTAGAGACAGCACAAAATAAGGAAAAATAACCAGATAAAGCCTGAACATTATGATGATATTCTTCATTGAAAATTTAGTCCCCGTACAGTCAATGCATATGGCATTTTTGCAAAGTAATTTCTACGTCATTCCAGCGTCCATTCTTGATAATTAGAATTTAGCATAACTTGTTCCAACTCATGCTAAGCTATAATAACTATCTTGAAAGGCATCATACTGAAGGGTCAGCATCAACCCAGAAACACAGTAAAAATCTACCTAGCGTTCATTACCAGAAAGTAAAATCTAGCATTTAGCTATAACTAAAGTCAAAAAATTAAGATTCTTTTATAGATTTTGATAGCAAAATTACTTCATGACAGGAAATACGAGCGAAGGCAACATTGTGTTAAATAACTAAAAGAATAGCACAAACAACTAACCAAAGATTTTGTAAGAGATGTAAATGACAAGAAGTAGACTTGAGTCTGGACTCTGAACATGGCCCCAACTACAACTATCTCCAGAAGAGAACAAATAACACTGGAGATATATCATATTAGCAGGTACAACTCCAATGATCCCTTGAAAATGAGACCTTTCCATCGAATTCAAAACTCAAATTAGTTTGAGGACGTAAACAAGACGTTAAAGCAGGCCAGAGAAAAGGCCTGATTTTAAAGTTGTGCAACATCAGTGTGGTTAGGTGCAAGTGCAGGTACAAAAACAGTTGCCTAGATTCAAAATTCAGGCATCGTGGTGCAACAATTATTTTTTGTAAAAAGGAAGGAATTTTAGTGATGTGGTCGCAGCACAACAGTATAGGGGATCGAAGAACATGTGCAAATCTAGGTAAAAATTAAAGATATAAAATGCATTTTATTCATTGTGTTCAACAACCATAAAAATGACTTTGCAGTGATCACTATTCTAGACTACAAGCCTAGGAGTGATTTTCTGATGTCACTTAAAGTAGCAAATTTAAATCAGAACCCGAGATAGAGAGAAACAATAGATGAGATGAAATAAGGGGCAGCAAATAGAGAAGATGTCTCTCAAATTCATACATGATGGAAAATGCATGGCTTCACCTCCAATAGAAGAACACCTGTCCAAGGAAGTGTCACTACTGGAACCCTGCAATTGAAAAGGGAATGCTAAGTTGCTAACTATGTTCACCCTAAACTTCAAAACAATCATTCTTGTTGCTATAGCTTTAGAATAATAATTGAGCTATCGTTAATGGAAAATAACTACATCTTTAACATCAGAATGCAAAAATAAAGTTTCTATGTATTACTCAAAATTTTCTTATTTTATCTTTCTTATCTTATGCAATTTATGACTCTTTTCTTTGCAACTCTATTTTCTGGATGGAGAAAACCATAGGATCGATACTAGATAGCAATCAAGTGAAAATTTCAAAAAAGAAAGAAAGAATGAAGCAAATTAATAATGTCAAGAAACTATCAAAATAGGTGAAGGGGATCAAAATTACAGCAGTTAAAGAACAAGGGAGTGTGTAAGATATCTCCAGTCCAACTATAAAAGAATTATAAAACAACCTGCTATTTCTCCTACCCCATTCATAGGTCTGCCCTGATTACCCCTTCTACAGCAAGGAGCAACCAACTCCAAGTGATTGAAAGCAAATAGAGTCTGTGGAAACAGCCATTTTATGTCTATCTCGTTTCTATACCACTCCATTCAAATTTCGCAAAGCAGCAGACAGAACCCCTTCAACTGAACACGATCAATAGGCCAGTCCGATCAACTTACTCATCCTAAAGAATGAATTGATTGAAATAATGAAAAAAGATGCTAAGAAAGGCAAAAAGGAAATTGTCAAAAAGAATCCAAGCAGAACCAGAGAGAAAATAAATCAATCAAAAGGGAAAATATCTGTAGCAAAGAGTTCGATTAGCAAGGGTGTTGAATGGAGTAATAATTGAAAGTGGCATGAGAAAAAGAAACTTGCTGAATGTAGTTAAATAATGAAAAAGGATAATTCAATTATTAGCAAAAGATCCTAAGGGATTTTATTAGACTATAAGGAGCATCCTATAATCATATGATCCATCATTTTGCAATCCCTATAGATTTGATGTATTCTGTTGCTGCCATAAGAAACAAAGCTTAAGCCAACGAATGTGTGCAATGATTCAACATGTATGGTGTTTGTAATATCATTTACTGCAGTGAAAAAGTGATTTAGCTTCTCGTGCATATCTGTTAGATTTACTCTGCATTATTAATTTAAAATTTCCACTCCCTTTGTCATAGAATGCATGTCATTGCCTGATCTCTTATGATTGAGATCTGAACCGTTATTTATTATAATTTATTACGTGAGCAGATTATTTCAAGATATTACATCAAATCTTCCATCAGGCTATAACAACATAGCTTTAAGGTTGTTTGAACATGCTAATTATGTCCTATCTTTCACGGAGATTGGTGACAGATCTAACACAGACTTTGATTTTCCACGGCTCTCAGATTTCTACAGTCCAGAGTGCATGTCACTATGAGGTTTATTATCAGGCAATGTTGTTATGGCATTACCAGAAGTGGCGAATAATTCATGATAGGGAAGCCTATCAGGCTAGGCGAATGGGGGATGTACTGCATCGGAAAGCATTTGCTGAACAATATCGGGCCCCACCTAGGTTCAAAACATGGTTAGCCTGCCTAGCGTGGCTTGTGGGTGGTTGTGTTAGGCTCAGGAGTAAAAGGCAGTCCTTGACTTGACTCCAGGCCTCCTCAGTGACAGGTAGCAGGTTTGCCAATTCTTCAGATTAAATAAAAAACAAAAAAAAAAAAACCTCATAATAGGGAATAAATCACAATTATGTGATATGTGAATGCAGTGACTTCATGGAATCTATTTGGATTTGAGGCTTTTGCGATCTAAGTTTTGTTGATTTGCTTCCAGATCCATCGCATTAGATTTTTAGATAACCGACATTTCAAACCTACTAATAGGGTTGGGTTGATCGTCATGGATTCTATTTGTTCAAAAGCAGAAAGTGCCACTCTGCATACTTCTGAGTAGAGCCAAATTTTTACATTTGCCTATTCTGGCTAGCTGACATTGATCTGTAATAGACATTGGTAAAACTTCAAAAAGTGCAGCTCCAACATCCAACTGATGAAGAAGAGATTAATTATCCCTTGATTCAAATATCTTCCCTCATGAAATGGAGTCCCTGCTTTTGCAAGAACTATATGTGTTCTGTCGCCAATTTGGCAATCTAGAAAAATCATTGCATTTCAGTGACCAGCTATGTATTTTCTAGGTTCAGTTCCCCATTTGAGATATTAGAAAGGAACGTCAACAATTTACTCTGATATATTCAGATTAAAATTGTGATTTGATCATAATGATGGTCTGCAGTTGTGTTAATTCAAAGTTGTGCTTACAGGCCTCTGTTTATAGTCTAAGATTATTATAAGACAAGAAACTTGCCAAGAGAATGCCTAAATCTAAGCAAGATAGTGCTAATGTCTAAAATGTACAGAGTAGAGATGTAAAAGGCAACGGTACACATACCAGGCTTCACTCGACTTTCATGTCAGGCCTCGGTTCAAAAGCCATGACAGTGGCATAAGCTGCATGTCTAGCCATGGCGTTGTCACCACCTAAGGAACAGTTGGGAAGCCAACTCCATTGCTTTTCACTTAAATTGTAAACCACCACCTCCATCACCTTTGTAACTTTATAGAGTATGAAGCACACACAATCCCCCACTGCTACGCACTTTGAAAGGCTATTAATTTTGATGAAGAGGAAAATTCCTATTTAAATCTTCACACATGGATGGAGGCATCTTTGCAATCTCCTTCCAGGAGAATGATGAGGAAGACGAGGAGGAGGAGTCCATCTTCACGTTCTCAAATTCCCAAATAACCACCTCTTGTAAAATCTTCCCCCGAAGATTCCCCCCATCTTTGAGTATACCCCATGTGACAAGGATCCGCGACCTACAGGTAAGCAACTGAGGAATAGTCTGGTTCTTGAATTTAGCCATATCAGGAAGGAATGACTCGGAAATGAAAGTCCCCTTTCCCATGTTGAAACCCATAATGCTGAAACCCCCAGACTTGAAGGTCAAAAAGTAGAAGGAACCGTGGCAGAAAATCACCCCCCTCCCCCTTATCACCACATCCCCCGGCAGGTGCCCTGCAACTCTCCATGACTTATCAGCGGAATCGTAGATTTCCACTAGAAGTGGATTCCCCTGACCCTTGCCCATCCCCACCACCACCACCTTGTATGTCACATGACTGTCCGAACCCTCTCCTCCCACAATGCCTGTGAGGAAAGTGCACCATATAGATGACATGGGTTCAAGTTTTAAGGAGGTTCTTGTCAGAGGATTGCAGACAGTAAAGACTTCGGAGGCGGTTAATGGATCAGTGATATTCACCAAGAAAAGGCCAGCTGCCGATCCACCGCAGTTAACTCTAGCATTCCTTGAAGTGTATTGCTGTAGGAGATTGGAGAGGAACACACCGGAGGTCTTCTTCCATGTCCTTGTGAAGAAGCAGTATGCTAGCAATCTATATTGGAAAAGAATAGAAAAGAATAATACGACATAAGAACTATATATATGAAGAAAATAGTAGCCGGCTCTAAAGGGCATCAGAAAATAGATCTGAGAACAGCCACAAGACATCTCAGTAAAATCGGCATGCCAGAAAGGGAAAGAAGGAAGCGACAAGAGCAGAGAATAGAGAGGGAAGGGCGGGCATTGAAGCAGCCCCTGCCTCCATTGCCGGACTGGGCGCAGCTGCCTTCACTTCTGCTGCTTCTGCTGCTCCCATCATCATGATGACAACGACCAAGAGGGCTACAGATACGTATTTGCCTGTGCCTGCCATTCTTTCTCGCACTCACAAGAAACCTGATTCTTTCTCGCACTCACAAGAAACCTGCTCCTGCTACCAGATACTGAAATTTTCAAAGCCTTGCCAAACAAATGTGAGTATCAGAAAGACAAGAACGCTCCAATTGTGAAGCAGCAAGCTTATCTGAGATTCGAACACTCAACCGAAAGGATGCAGAATTCCTACAGAAGTAGGGTTGAGAGGCGCGCATATTAATAATATTCATATCCGCCTCCCAGTAATTCACGCGTCTCGAAAAAATATATAAATATATGTATCCGCCTCTCACCAGTAATTCACGCGTCTCGAAAAAATATATAAATATATGTATCGGTAAAAGCAGACGCCTGTGCGCTGGTAAGAGGAGCAGCGGGCAAATGGCACGTTTTTAGTGGTTTGAAGGACGATGAAAACGCGCTCTCATTGGCTGAGCGAAAAATGACATTTGAAAACCCAACAAAGGGAACGCTTTCAGCGTAACAAGAGAATGCCTAAATCTAAGCAAGATAGTGCTAATGTCTAAAATGTACAGAGTAGAGATGTAAAAGGCAACGGTACACATACCAGGCTTCACTCGACTTTCATGTCAGGCCTCGGTTCAAAAGCCATGACAGTGGCATAAGCTGCATGTCTAGCCATGGCGTTGTCACCACCTAAGGAACAACTGGGAAGCCAACTCCATTGCTTTTCACTTAAATTGTAAACCACCACCTCCATCACCTTTGTAACTTTATAGAGTATGAAGCACACACAATCCCCCACTGCTACGCACTTTGAAAGGCTATTAATTTTGATGAAGAGGAAAATTCCTATTTAAATCTTCACACATGGATGGAGGCATCTTTGCAACCTCCTTCCAGGAGAATGATGAGGAAGACGAGGAGGAGGAGTCCATCTTCACGTTCTCCAGGTTAAAATAACCACCATTATACCAGTCTCCCAGAATTCCCCATTACTGAGTATACCCACGGTAAGGATGCGACACTGCGGAGTAGCTTAGCGAAGAATAATCGTTCTTAATTTAGCCATCTCAGGAAGGAATGACTCGGAAATGAAAGTCCCTTGTCCCATGTTGAAACCCATAATGCTGAAACCCCCAGACTTGAAGGTCAAAAAGTAGAAGGTACCGTGGCAGAAAATCACCCCCCTCCCCCTTATCACCACATCCCCCGGCAGGTGCCCTGCAACTCTCCATGACTTATCAGCGGAATCGTAGATTTCCACTAGAAGTGGATTCCCCTGACCCTTGCCCATCCCCACCACCACCACCTTGTATGTCACATGACTGTCCGGGCCCTCTCCTCCCACAATGCCTGTGAGGAAAGTGCACCATATAGATGACATGGGTTCAAGTTTTAAGGAGGTTCTTGTCAGAGGATTGCAGACAGTAAAGACTTCGGAGGCGGTTAATGGATCAGTGATATTCACCAAGAAAAGGCCAGCTGCCGATCCACCGCAGTTAACTCTAGCATTCCTTGAAGTGTATTGCTGTAGGAGATTGGAGAGGAACACGCCGGAGGTCTTCTTCCATGTCCTTGTGAAGAAGCAGTATGCTAGCAATCTATATTGGAAAAGAATAGAAAAGAATAATACGACATAAGAACTATATATATGAAGAAAATAGTAGGCGGCTCTAAAGGGTGTCAGAAAAATAGATTTGAGAACAGCCACAAGACATCTCAGTAAAATCGGCATGCCAGAAAGGGAAAGAAGGAAGCGACAAGAGCAGAGAATAGAGAGGGAAGGGCGGGCATTGAAGCAGCCGCTGCCTCCATTGCCGGACTGGGCGCGGCTGCCTTCACTTCTGCTGCTTCTGCTGCTCCCATCATCATGATGACAACGACCAAGAGGGCTACAGATACGTATTTGCATGTGCCTGCCATTCTTTCTCGCACTCACAAGAAACCTGATTCTTTCTCGCACTCACAAGAAACCTGCTCCTGCTACCAGATACTGAAATGTTCAAAGCCTTGCCAAACAAATGTGAGTATCAGAAAGACAAGAACGCTCCAATTGTGAAGCAGCAAGCTTATCTGAGATTCGAACACTCAAGCGAAAGGACGCAGAATTCCTACAGAAGTAGGGTTGAGAGGCGCGCATATTAATAATATTCATATCCGCCTCCCAGTAATTCACGCGTCTCGAAAAAATATATAAATATATGTATCCGCCTCTCACCAGTAATTCACGCGTCTCGAAAAAATATATAAATATATGTATCAGTAAAAGCAGACGCCTGTGCGCTGGTAAGAGGAGCAGCGGGCAAATGGCACGTTTTTAGTGGTTTGAAGGACGATGAAAATGCGCTCTCATTGGCTGAGCGAAAAATGACATTTGAAAACCCAACAAAGGGAACGCTTTCAGCGTAATTATTGTACATCGAAAAGGAAAATATCAATGTGAATTGGGAGTAATGGTGATTTTGTTTAAAGAAAATACGTGCTTTTTTATATAGATGGTGAGATTTGTTTAGTAAATTTTATAATTAAATGAAATTTAAAGTTAATATTAATTTAGTATTAATTTTGTTAAAAATATAAATTATTGTAATAGATGTGTTTTTAATTATTAGTAAATTATTAATGAATTAATTATTGATTTTATTTTATTTTTGAGATATTTAATATTATATGGAGATGATTTTTATTAAATATTTCTTAATATTATATGGAGTTGTTTATAAGTGAATTTTTTTTAGGATTTTTTTTATTTACTAGAAAATTTATGGTCAAATTTTGATTTGTGTTGTTTAAACTTATTTTTTTACACATATAAAGTTAATATCCTCAAAATCTCTTAAGCACTTTGATTATGAAACATTCACTCATAAAACTTGTAATTTCAATAATTCATTATCAAATTATATACAAATTAAATCAGAAAATAAACCAAAAATCTTTTCAAAAAGTCTCAATAAATATTATATATAAAATTATAAATAATTATTATTTTTATAATATTTAAATTATTTTTATAACCAAACATTATTATTTTTATAACAAAATATTATTATATTATAATATTTAAACTATTTTTATAACACACCATTAATATTTTACAATATTTAAATTATTTTTATAACTAACACTATTAAATAGAATTAAAAATAACAATAAAATTTATAATATTCTAATTATTTTTATAACCAACGCTATTTTTTGACATGATGTAATTTTACAATTTTGATATTTTAAAATTAAGTTTTAATTTTAATTTGAATTTAGAAATAATGTAATTTTGCAACATTAAGAATATTCTAAACTTTTAAATATATTTAATATATTTTGGGTTACTTTAATTTATAAATTATTAATAATAAATTTATTAATAGTTCACTCAAGAAGAACTCAATGTAATATTTTATTGTTTATATTTTTATGCCATGGGCATATTTACAAGTAATGTGAAACTTCTTATGTTAATATTTTGGGTTACTTTAATTTATAAATGGTTAATAATAAATTTATTATGGTTAATTTAAGAATAACTCAATGTAATATTTTATAGTTTATATTTTTATGTTATGGGTATATTAATAAACAATGTGAAACTTCTCATAATTTGGTTGTCAAACTAATAGTGGGGATAGCCACTAGTCGTTGCTATCTCCTAATACAATTTAACTTATCATCATTATTTAAGGAAAACCACATGATTTAGAATTATCGGTTGGTGGTCCATAAGGTGGTAGGATAACCCAATAGTGGGGACAACAATCACTTGTTGCTATCTATGAATGCAGGCCAACCCATTATTGTTATTCAAGGAAAACCATGCCACTTAGAATTACATGTTGGAGTTTTATAACGAGTCAGGGTTTTGCTCTTGCCAGATACATTTGAATCTTGAGTCCTTAACCTATTTCCTTATGTTCAAGGAAGACAAGCTATTATGCAAGCAAAATCAGTTTTAGGGCTATTCCAACCTTTACACGGAAAATTCTTAAATTTATGGTTATCGAGTTTATTTTATATATATAATGAATTTATATTATAATTGTTTATCTTATATCAGTAATTTTTTAATTACGCTGTAAAGCGTCACTATTTGAAAACAACTTACCTAAACTGCCACGTGTATTATTATGCATCATTGATTTTGATGTTAGATGATTGAAATCATTTCTACCTTAGGATTAAATATTGTTATTATTAATTAGTTACAAAAGAAAACCGTTTTAGAACAAAATTTCATAGAGAAGTAAGTAGACTACCATACTGCACCAAAGCCAATAATGCAAATTCTGAAACTGCCCCGCTTAGTTCTTCTGCTACTTCTATTTCTCTCTGAAATTTATTAAATTGCTGGTATGTTTTGGAATTGATTCATGCGTTTGAATTGCTATGTGCAGAGTATTGTTAAACTTCGTAACAACTCTTTATACTACGGGACTAGCCTTCGGAGGGCCGGCAACTATGGTATACGGATGACTCGTTGTTGGATTTTCTGGTGGGACTCTCCATGGCTAAGATTTTCTCTTCGTATCCAACCTTCGAGGGTCTGTATTACTAAGCGCTAAATTGTGAGGTACAGAATGGGGACCCTTCGCTTCATGGATGACTCGCTGGAGAGTTCTTGAAGCCATGACATGTAGTCTATTACTTTTTTACTCCAGAATAAAGTTTGATATCCCATTTTTGTTCTTTTGAATTTATGAAATATGGCATTCCTCTCACATGATCACGATTCACAATTGGGGAAGATATATTCACATGTATATGGACGCTTCCGTAAAATGTTACACAACTAGAAGTCTCTCGACTCATAAAAGTTTTTCCTTATAGAAAAAGCAACACCGACTGAGAAATATATTCTTTATGTAATCATAAAATTTTCCAGGTAGTAAAAACAGCATCGGGTGCGAAATATTCTATGTGGAATTAGGATTGTTCTATAGAGTTGGAGTGTGAAATATTCGTTGTGCAATTGTATTTGATAGTTTCTATAGAGTTTTTTTTTTTTTTTTTTCTAAGTAACACTAAATCTATTAATATTTAACATAATAATACAGAACTGCCTCTGTCTCAGCTGAGGAAGCCTGAGCACAGGGCTTGACTGCCATGAAAATTCATAGTTTGGACTGCCCACTATGGGGAAACCAGTCCCATAAGATTAAGATTCGCCTCCCTCATAAGGGAAATCGGCGTTACATCCACACTGCTTGTCAAAAATACCAAAACTATAGCATGCCACTCTGCAAGCAGAGGGTGAAAAAACAAGAAAAACAAAAATAGCATAAAGACCTTGCACAGGGAGAACAAAAACCTCTGGGGTATCTTCTGACTACTGTGCATCAGCGGAGGAGGGCGGTTCTTCAATAATTTTGCATCCAAACTCGTCGCTTCTCCCCCCTTCAACAGCCGAGGGTGGCACTTTGTCTTTGTCCACGCCTTCCATGTTCTGGACCTGCATAGAAACGTTCGGGACAAAATTTAATTGGCCAAGGTATCCTTGGAAAATTTTGCAAGAGCGGGTCTAGGTGCAGTGGGTCCATGGAAAGCGACAGAGGGACCAGGCATTGCGGACGGAGGAGGCACCATGTGGGAAGATTCTTCACAAACTGTAACTGTGACATGAGCTTTGAGGACCAGTCTTTCAACAAGCAGTCGAAGGTAAACTCTGCACGTTGAGAGGACTGGCGAAGGGAGGAAGAGGAATGCGGGTGGGGAACAGAGTGTATAAATTTGCTGAATAATGATTAATTATCCACCGAGACTATCCTGATCACATACAATTCGAATTTATATGCAACACATAATCTCTTCCACTCAGATCATCACACATGTGGAAAATAAAACAAGCGATAGCACATCAATTCATCATACACATTAACACAGTATGTATGGGGAAAGCCTATAGCTGAAAACCCCAGCAGCTATATGTGTATATTATAATGGAGAAATCACAACAAACTCAAGACAATACCCCTGCTGCACGCGTATTTATCCGCCCATGAAGTTACACACAAACTAGCTTGGTTTTGAATAGGTTACTGGTTCAAAACTCACCACCAATTGCCTTGCCTCTATTGCGCAATCATGGCCTGTCTAAATAGAGATCCAAGGTTTGAATCTCCTTGCCTTGACAACGCAATCATCATGGGCAATTCCTCCAAGTGTGGTGCAAATCTCATGCACAACTGATGTCGCCACTAATAGCTAACTCAAACCTTTCATCTACCTCTTTCATTGGTTCCACCCAATTGTCCATGCACCGAGGAATCGATGTGTTCTTTTTTGAGTTGAATAATGAGTTACCAATTAATGAATTAAATAATACGACCCCATCATTCATTGCTATTTGATTAGCTAGTTTAAATTAATCTCAACCAGTCTAACTAAGTTAAACCGAACACAACTCCACTAGTCGTCTCATTAACTCCCCAAACCGCCATCAAGTCAACCATGCATGATGCCATCAAACCCTTGGGAATAGCGTAATTCCTCTGTCAGATGCATGAGCCACTTCCAAGGCTCGAACTGAAGTGCTCCAAGAGAGTAAACTGTTGTTTATAGTCCAAATATTATTAAGGGTAAATAATATTTGACTTCCCTATTTTTTAGGATAGGCAGTCTAAAAATAGACTTAGACCTATCGACCTATAGGTCAAAAAATAGAGTCCCATCTATATTTACCAACATGACCAATACTCCAAGAATAACATACTGCAACCCCTGGACCATGCTCCATATGTCTAAAAATAGACATAGTCTAAAAATAGACTTTGCGCCAGAATTTGCCTGCGGGCCCACTTAGTGAAGGCGACTTCATTTCACTAAGCTCCATCATCTTGCAGCATTTTCAACACTCCCTCTCAGCAAGATATGGATTATCTGCAACCCCTATCCTGCCTCTGTGGAATTCGAACTTGCTCCTGGTGAGCGCCTTCGTCAGGATGTCGGCATCCTGATCCTCCGTGGGAACATATGAAAGCATCATGATCCTCCACTGAACACAATCTCTGATGTGATGGTACCTGATGTCGATATGTTTGGACCTGTCATGAAATACTGGATTAGCCGAGAGCTTGATGCAGCTCTGGTTATCACAGTAGATCACTGTAGGCTCCAAATGCAACCTGAACAAACCTGCGAGGATCTTCCTCATCCAAATAGCCTCGCATGCAGCCAAGCTAGCTGCCATGTACTCGGCCTCTGTTGAACTGAGTGCCACGGATCTCTGCTTCCTGCTGTACCAGGAAACTACTGTCGACCCAATGCTGAAAACTCCTCCAGAAGTGCTCTTCCGGTCCGTTGGACTCCCTGCCCAATCTGCATCAGTGAAGCCAGAAAGCTTCGCTCCATCCTCCTGTCTGTACCATAGACCATATCCCGATGTGCCTCTAATATAGCGCAATACATGCTTGCATGCCTTCCAAAAGAGCTTGGTAGGCTTAACCATAGCTTGCGAAAGCTGGTTAACTGCATAGCACATATCGGGTCGTGTATTGACCAGATACATAAGCGACCCCACCAACTGTCGATAGACAGTGGCATCCACTACCTCCGCTGAAGTAGCATCCTCCTTCCTCCAACCACCAGGAAGAGGAGTGTCAACAGGCTTGCAGCCTTGCATGTTGAACCTCTCCGGAATCTCCCGGGCATACTTTCCCTGAGAAACAAACAGTCCTCCGCTGCGCTGCCAAATCTCCAATCCCAGGAAATAATGAAGGATGCCCAAGTCCTTCATCTCAAACTCTCGTGCAAGATCCTCCTTGCATGAAAGTATAAACTGCTCATCGCCAGTCAAAATCAGATCATCTACATACAGTACGATGATCAACAGCTTCCCCTCCACCACAATCTGGTACAGGTTAGGATCCGCCTCACTCTTGGAGAATCCAAGCCCGGTGAAGTAGCTGTCTATCCGAGTGTACCAAGCACGAGGTGCTTGCTTCAGCCCGTACAGTGCTCTCTTGAGTCGGCCCACATGTGACTCACTGCTGAAGATCTCGAAACCTTCAGGCTGCTCTATGTACACCTCCTCATCAATAACTCCATTGAGGAACGCAGTCTTCACATCCATCTGATGAATGTGCCACCCCATCTGCGCTGAGAGAGCAAGGATCGTCCGTATGGAAGAGTACCTTGCGACAGGTGCAAAAGTCTCCTCATAGTCAATCCCCTCGATGTGTGAGAAGCCACGGGCGACAAATCTCGCCTTGTACTTCTCCACACTCCCGTCAGCCGCCTGCTTCACCTTGTAGATCCATCGCGAACCTACAACTGATTTCCCAACCGGTCTTGGGACAATCTCCCATGCACTGTTCCTGATGATCGAATCATATTCTTCGATCATGGCATCAACCCATGCGGGTTCCTCCACAGCTTCCTCAAAAAGAGGATGGCTCTGTCACAACACATTGACTCATAAGAGCCATGTATCCAGTGTACCGATCCGGTGACTGTCTCTGTCTGCGCTGTGCTGTAGGTGGTCCTACAACCTTCTCTGCATCCCGAGCCAGTCGCTCAGCTTCTGTAGTGCGCATGCGCCCTCTGATGGTTGGCACTGCCTAGGTGGTTTCTTCCACCTCCTGAACCTCCTCTTGTGGCTGATCCACATCCGGAAGCTCCTCCTTAGGAACTAACAGCTCCTCATCTGCATGCAAGTGTAGCTCCCTCTCAAGCGAACACTGCATGGCTTTCTCCTCCTGGAATTTTGTATCCCGTCGCACAACAGTCTTGCGACTGTCTGGCACATACACCCGATAGTTGTGAGGTGTATCAGTGTACCCCACAAATATTCCAACTTCAGCAGTTGGATCCAGCTTCCTTCTTGCATCCTTCGTCACATGCATGTGGACAGGAGATCCGAAAATCCGCAAATGGGAAATATCAGGCCTCTTGCCAGAATAAGCCTCCTCTGGTGTACTCATGCCAAGAACCTTGTGAGGACAACGGTTCTGCACATACACTGCTGTATTGCATGCCTCAACCCAAAAGTGAAGGGGTAGGCCCTGATCATGCAACATCGCCCGTGCAGCACCCACGATCGTTCTGTTCTTCCGCTCAGCCACCCCGTTCTGCTGTGGGTTATGGGGTGCGATGAGCTCTCTCCGAATCCCTTCTGCGCTGCAGAACTCCTTGAATTCAGCCGAGATGAATTCACCACGGTTATCACTCCTTAGAGCAATCACCTTCTTCCCCGACTCCTTCTCGACCAGTGCTTTAAACTCACAGAACTTCGCGAATGTATCGCTCTTCTTCGACATGAAGAAGATCCAGCACTTTCGAGAGAAATCATCAACAAAGATCACATAATACGTGTGCTTTGCTGTCGAAGCAACTGAGAAAGGACCACACACGTCTGTGTGAACTCTCTCAAGGATCGTCGTGGCGCGACTATCCTTCTCGTGAAAGGTGGCTTTCACATACTTCCCCAAGGTACACCCCTTGCACTGATCTGACTGCGCAAGAGTGCCCTTAGGAAGCCCAGTAGAAATCTGCTGCAGGATCTTCAAAGCTCCATGGTGAAGGTGGCCCAATCTCCTGTGCCATAGTTCGCCCTCATCATCCTGGCTCACCACTTCTCCCGCCTTGCATGCCATAGCTGCGCAGCCATCTACCTGCAATTGATAAAGGTTCTTGGTTCGAACCCCTATCTTCCGGGTCTCTCCAGTAGTCTTACTGCACAGGAAGGCTTTTCCTTCGCTGAAGACCACATCATACCCCTTATCCTCCAACATCGCCACAGAGATCAAGTTCTTCTTCAATCCAGGTACATGCATGACATCGTTCAATACAAAGGGTTTACCAGACTCCCTCTGAAAGGATATGGTACCGATACCAGTCGCACTGTATCTACCATCATCAACCATCTCGATGTGCACACCCAAATCTTTGTCCTCTAGATCTGAGAACAAATCCCGATCTCCCGTCATATGAAATGACGCACCGCTGTCCAAGAACCACACCGATCCCATCACACTTGAAACCAAGCATGCGATCAGTGAAAATTCAAGCTCGAACTGTGAAGCCAAAGCTTCTCCATCTGCAGATCTTCCTGCTTTCTTGTTCTTCTTCTTCTTTGGACAATTGGTAGCATAATGTCCGTGATCATGGCAGTGAAAACACTTCACTTTCGCCATATCCTGCTTCTTGCCCTTTGCACCAGAATGAGAGGTTTTATTACCCTTCCCCTTCTTTGCTTTGGCAACCAAAGCACAGTTTTCTTCATCAGCTCCCTTTGATGAAGATCCATCTCGAGTAGTCCTCCTTATCTCCTCCTGCATGAGATCCGCCCAAAGGCGCTCCAATCCCGGCAGCTTCTCCCGACCATTGACACTATCTTGATATGAGTGCCAAGCCTTCGGAAGACCAAGGAGAGCCAGGTCGACCATGTCCTCGTCTTCGACAGTCACCCCCACACTTCCCGGCTCATCTCTGCATTGAGTGAACTTCGTGAGGTATTTGGCGATACTGTCGCCCTTCTCCATCTTGATGTTCCTGAGCTTATCTTTGAGCGCCAGCTTCCTTTGGTCACTCTTACTCTGGAATAGATCCGTCAAAACTTTCCACATTAAATATGGAGTAGCCTTTCCATGCAGGCTGGATACAATATGATCCTTGACGCCCTCCAACAGGATCCTTCGACACTTCGCCATCTTCTTTTGCCATACTTCGACTTCAGCAGGATCAGTGGGCTTTTGGAAATCCGTATCTACGAACTCCTTCAGACCATTATCTTCTAATACTGCTTCCATGCGATCCTTCCATGCAACATAATTTGAACTGCCTTCAAGAGCATATTCGAGTCGCAAACCGTTGAAAGACATTTTCAACACCGGCACCAAGAAAACAAAACTGCTGCAAAATTTTGAATTCCACCTCAAAGCTCAACCGCTCTAGATATGTGAGAACAAATTATTTCTAGCATAGAGATCGAATGCAAGGGGCATTTACCAGACCTTTCACTTTCCAAAGAAACATGAATCCGGAGGCTACCTGGCCCGCATGCAGACTCTGTCTACCGAAATAAGTTTGTAATCACTGTGATGATCAATCTCTGCTTCAATAGCTCCGATACCATGTAGAAATTTGCTGAATAATGATTAATTATCCACCGAGACTATCTTGATCACATACAATTCGAATTTATATGCAACACATAATCTCTTCCACTCAGATCATCACACATGCGGAAAATAAAACAAGCGATAGCACATCAATTCATCATACACATTAACACAGTATGTATGGGAAAGCTTATAGCTGAAAACCCCGCATCTATTGTGTATATTATAATGGAGAAAACATGTAACAAACTCAGTACAATACTCCTCACAAGTACTCAGTACTATCTCATGAAGTTACACACAAACTAGCTCAGTTTTGAACAGGTTACTGGTTCAAAACTCACCGCCAATTGCCTTGCCTCTATTGCGCAATCATGGCTTGTCTATATAGAGATCCAAGGTTCGAATCTCCTTGGCTTGACAGCGCAATCATCATGGGAAATTCCTCCAAGTGTGGTGCAAATCTCATGCACAACTGATGTCGCCACCGATAGCTAACTCCACCCTTTCATCTACCTCTTTCACTGGTCTCCACTGAACTGTCCATGCACTGTAGTGAACTGATGTGTTCTTGAGTTGAATAATGAGTTACTAATTAATGAATTAAATAATATTTAATTCACTCCACTCATTGCTAGTTGATTAGCTAGTTAAACTAATCTCAACCAGTTCAACTAAGTTAAACCGAACACAACCTAGCTGTCTCATTAACTCCACCAAACTTCTGCCACTGAAGTCCTAACTGAAGTCAACCATGCATGATGCCATCAAACCCTTGGGAATAGCGTAATTCCTCTGTCAGATGCATGAGCCACTTCCAAGGCTCGAACTGAAGTGCTCCAAGAAAGTAAACTGCTGTTTATAGTCCAAATATTATTAAGGGTAAATAATATTTGACTTCCCTATTTTTAGGATAGGCAGTCTAAAAATAGACTTCGACCTATCGAACTATAGGTCAAAAAATAGAGTCCCATATATTTTTACCAACATGACCAATACTCCAAGAATAACATACTGCAACCCCTGGACCATGCTCCATATGTATAAAAATAGACATAGTCTAAAAATAGACTTTGCGCCAGAATTCGCCTGCGGGCCCACTTAGTGAAGGCGACTTCATTTCACTAAGCTCCATCATCTTGCTGCATTTTCAACACGGAGGGAGCTGCAGAAGGGCGGACTGGAGGCGCTTGGGAGAAGACAAAAGGAGACAGAGGACGCACAGAGGGAGGAGCGGAGAGAGGGCCACGAGGTCTGCCCCTGCGACCTCTAGAATCCGAAGAATAGTTGCAGGGAAAATCTTCCGACGAAGAATCAGAGGCGGGAGATGACGGAGATCGATGAGCTTTGCCACGACTGGAGCCTCTGCGACATCGCATGCGATGGCGCAGTCGAGGCATGGTGGAGGGGGAAGGCAGATGAAACGGGCAAAAGAGCAGAGACTGCGGAGGGCCAACAGAGCTATACAACGAATTTGACAAACAGAATTGACTGTGCGAGTAATGGAATTCTGGGATGGTCTCCAGACAACACAACAATTCACACCGGCGGCCTGTCTGCGTTCGAGCGCTAGGCTCCGCGTAGGTAGACGGACAAGAAGCACGGTGAAACACAGTAGCAGAGCAGGTAGGGCAAGCGCCATGCAAAGGATTCCAATCCATGCCAAGAGCCGAGGTGAAACAAATGAAGAGCGCGCTGCAAAGACGGTTCCAGAGAAAGCAATTAAGGTAGCGTGGGGTGGCGAATTGAATGCCACCATAAATGCAAGTGTGGGAGGCCAGATGGCCTGCCCAAAGGGACTGCCTCGGGAGGCGACGAGGGACGAGAGTCCCATCATGAACTGGAGGTAACCGCATCCGGCGGATAGTTTCTATAGAGTTGGAGGCTCTTAGAAAAGTAATTTTATATATATATAAATTTTGAGAGATTCCTAGAAAATGGATTTCAGACTAATTCTCGTACATTTGGAGGCCTTTTTAGGCAGATTGTTTACTATATAAAATAAATATTAATAAAGTTTTTAGCACATTGATTTTATGTAAGTTTAAATTTTATACTTATGTGCTAAAAACTTTATTAATATTTTTTTATATAATAATCTAATCTCCCAAAAAAAATCTCCAATTTATGAGAATTAGTCTAAAATCTATATATATTTAAAAAATATATAAATAATAAAAAATAATAATAACTAAAAAAAAATTATATATATATATATATATATATATATATATATATTCCACTTCTACATATAATGTGAGACAACAACATGGATGCAACTTCTTAAAAACACATGAGAGAAAAAGTTAAAAACATTTGAAATTGAAATAGCAAATAGAAGGCCACTTTTTTTTTAATTGCACTATGTACTTACCCAAGGGATTTGACCAAAAATACACTGACACACTATATTCTTAAAAAAAAAAAAAAAAAAAAAAAAAAAAAAACAAACAAACAAACAAACCAGGTCAAAAATCAATAAAGAAAATAATTAAGAAAATAATCAACTCTTATAATAAATTTTAGAGCTCACTTGGACACACACACTTGATGGATCGTGGTTTGAAATTTTGCAGAGAGGACAAATAAGAAGTGGAGGGCCGAAATATGAAAGAAAGGTTTTCTTCTTGAGCTAGAATTTGTGGAAGTTTTTCCTTGGTACATCTCTTGCTGCTAGTCCCTTGATGACGAATTTGTTGTTCAGAAAGGAGGTTTTGACTTGGCATCTAGAGAGTGAATTTTTGTGGTTATGGGTCTTGGACATCTCATTTTGATTTGATTCTATAAGATGAGAGTTTTATGGGTTTTCCCCTTCGAGAGGTTTTGCCCTAGCTTGGAGCCTATATCTTGTGTTCTTTTGTTTATGTGATCTTCATGTTCATGGTATGGTAATTGTTTGATGAAAGAATCAAAATGAAGATTAATAAAAAACATATTAAATTCACAAGCAATTACTATGGAAAGGGAAATCTAAATTAATCTACATGCCTCTCGATTTTCCTATAATATTTGCACAAAAATCTATTGTTTTGGCACAAAATTCAAGACAATATTATCTGCATAGAAATCAAGGGTTTTGACATAGATTTTGAGGTAGTCTCTTATGCACAAAATTTGAGTCTTGGCACAATTTTCAAGGTGGTGAAGTGGATCAGAATTTGAGATAAGTACAATCCGTTGTTGCTGGAAAAGAAATTTGTTGTAAACTCATTTGATTTTTTCGTGGGCTCATAATAAAAATTCTCTCTATTGGTTTTCACTTGGGTTTTTTCCAAAGGCGTTACCCGAAATTTTTTGTGTCATTTAATGTGCTTGTTTTACCTAGTTTTTGCTCAGCATTTGCAAAAAATGATTCAATGGGTATTATTTGATAAGTTTATTTTTTTAATGCATTTGTGTATGAACATTAAACCCTAACAACAAAACATTGAGAAACTTATTGAGATTGAAAATTGTGATTGGATCAAATTATAATTCGTAGTTCTCCTATCACTTTATCGATCATGGCATGAATTTGACATAAGATTAAACGTCATTTGAATATTGTAGGAGACATAGAGAGGTATGGGAGGATTCAGTGAGAAAATTATAACAGATTGGCAGAGTTGGAGGAAAAATTGACACTCTAGAGCACAATCAAATCATTCTAGCCAGGACATTAGTCAACATCTCCTTCTCCTCAGTTGAGGAAGGTGACCAACCAGCGCGAAAGCCAAGATATTTTGTCGAATAGTTGTTGTGACTCACTAATTTTTTGTTTACAACACTAGTAATCCTTTTTTCTTCTCATGCTAAAACATGTCAAGGTTTGCTACAACCAACTTGTTTTTGTAAATTTTTATTTACAAGATGCTCTGGTTAGACAAGGTCTTAACAATCTCAAAACTGTAAACTTATGTTACTCATTTGATTTCCCCTCGAATAGACAAGTAGCAAAAAAATTATAATCTACATCATCTTCATTTGACATAATACAATATATATATATATATATATATAATTCTCTAATAATAATCATGATATATAAAATTATTATTATAATTATATCCAATACTAAATATAAATAAATAATATATATCCAATTTCTCCTTAATAATAATCTTATTAGTAATAATAACCCCCCATCTCAAATATGGAGATATTATTAGTCCCCATTTATTGCTGGTAATTAATTAGTTAACTTAAAATATTTTTTTGGCTCTAATAGAATGTTTTTTTCAATATCTTAGAAAATCCAAGTTTTCAAATTTATTTATCAGTTAAGTTAACCTCTGCAAATATATTAAAAGGAATGTTAAAATTTGCTTAGTGGATATGTCATGCGTATTACCAACTGCCCACTGTTTGTAGCCTCTATTTTTCCACGTGCCCATTACATCTAATGCATTTGCATGGATGGAGTCGATTCTTGATATCATTGTGTCCTTTCCAAATTTTCGACTAGTATGTGCTGATAAAAACCCGATCCAAGCTCCTCAAGGTGATCGTTCAGGGGATTGAAAAGCACTTGTATCAGCATTGTCACGTGTTATTTTTCTCTATAATGCTTCTATTTTTCACACGGGTTTGGGTTTGTTGTGCATTTAGTTTTCCTGAAGTTTCTTGTTAATTCTAATTTTCTTTTAAAGTTATATAAGGATATTTATATTATCAAAAAATGGTTAATTTTAATTTTTTTAAGTTATATAAGGATATTTATATTATCAAAAAATTATTAGTATATTGATAATCTTGGTGTACCAAAAATTATGTGGGGTTTTCTAAATAATGTTGGCTTGATCTTAATATTAGCTAATAAATATAAATGGAGAAATGTAGTAGTTGGCAAACTATGTAGCCCAATAAAGTTTACATGCATGATTTTCTGATGGGAAATGAACCAAAATGGTTAACACATAATATAGATTGACATAGAGACATAATAAAGATAAACAAAAAACATAGACTATAAGTAAAATCATATGCCATAAAATATTTTTAATCCAATACAATAACTGGAGAGAGAGAATTAGAGTTGTCGTGGGCAAAATCCTCTATAGAAGCATTGATCATTGTTGGTGTGGGCTACGAGTTAGAACAGAGCTGGAGTCGAAGACCACATGGTGTTCCAGCCTTGTGAGTCACACAACTATATCATCAAGATTATATCTTATGTCTCGAAGGATCCTTTTAATCTCCTCTTGTCCTGCAAATAACTGGTAGTGATCAACTTGTTTGTCCCTGATGACCATATGAAACAATGTTTCAAGCTGACAATGAAATGCCATTGAGTGTAAGAAGTGGAGTCTTCTTTTACGAAATTTTCTAGGATCTCGAGTCCACCTGGAAGTGTGCCCACTTATTTTTGTATCTGAGAAATATATCCTATCACCAAACTCCTTTACTTCCAATTGAAGAATCTTGTTTCGCACTTCTAGAGGAATAGAGTCAAAGTGATATGCCATTGAGTGCCTACCAAATAAGCGACTTCTTAATTCTACATTATTCACATGGGTTTGTTGTACATTCATTTTTCCAAGGTTTCTTATTAATTCAACATGATAAATTTAGTAATGGGTAATCATATGTATTTTAGTTATATGTTGTCTGCTTTAGAAACCAAAAACTTTGTGCCTTGGTTTGTTAATTCTCCATCGAGATATTTCAATTGATATTTTCTCTTCATGTCATTAACCAGAATGTGTGGTGAAACCGTATCACTGGACTTGGACATTTTGTAGTGCATAACCTTGGGTTTGGCGCTGGTGGAGAGGACTCCTATCTAGTTACTCTAAATGTTGTTGTAGACGTGATCATAATTTCAAGTATTAATCTCTTTTCAAAATGACACAAGGTTACTCTCTCATACCTTATACTAATAATTTTAGCATAAGATGTTGGCTACAATGATTGATAATGAGATCTTGAATCTATATGATACATAGAGTAATTAAGAAAATAGTTATCACTAAACTAGTTGTAGGCTTTCCCCTTTGAATTCTCCTAAAATGTGGTTATAATTTTAATTTTTCTCCATAATCTACATGTTCCTTCGAGAAAAAATTCAAGCCAATTAACGCTTAAAATAAATTAATCCTAACAAACAATTATCATGGTTAACAACTATTAATGTTTTATGCTAACTGCAATTGGCATTGGATTGTACTTTTTCATCTACATCCTTGGACTGACTCACTGCCTTTCTATTAGCACTATCCATATACCATCATTGATCAGGAGATCATGTCCATTGCTCAAAAATACTAAAAAATGAAAGTGCTCAGAAGTGGTTGCAACCTAAGCAACCAGAAAGGTCTCGTCGTTGCGATTCTAGCACCACGAATGGTTCGAAAAACAGAGGTCGTATGCAGAAGTTATGAAGGTTTGAAAAGCCCAGTAAACTCCAAAAACTGAAGCTTTGACTCATTTTGACTTTTTATGAAAATTTTGGAAAAAAAATTATATTAATTTTTTTTCGGCCTATCAATGGGTGCTAAGTGGCTTGCTCGGAGGCTGCCACGTGGCCCCAAGCCATAGGATAAAGTGGTATGGAAAAATTATGGAGTTAGCGGGAATGGAACCTAGGACCTCTCGTCTGCGTGCAGGAGTGCCCGACTGTTCCGACCACGAGTTGTTCTTGTTAGTTATGGTTTGCAGTTTGTATTTAAATGTTACAAGTTTTACCGCGGGTGGCCAAGGGGGCCAACCCCTAAGGGTCAGCCCCGCTTGATGGAACCTCACGCCACAACCAAGAGATGGAACCTTCGACGGAAACCATGACCGTTAACCGCGTGGGTCCATAGGGTCGTGTGACCAACGGTTTAACCAACCATAACCATGGCATTTAACACGACGTTAACTAATGGCTTAAACGGCGGGGTCTGGTCCGACGGTTTCGGACGATGACATGTGACCACTACCGACTTTTACATTTAATGCCAGGATTAACAACCGCCAATTATGGAGTGCGCCCCCCAGAATTAGCGCCATTGCTATTTTTAGTAGGCTTAATTGAAGTATCTCCACATTTAGTAGAGTTTTTTAAGGGATATTGGGCAGTTTACTATTTTGGCCATAACTCCTTGGATTTTCGACCAATTTTGATGCATGGATAGTTAATTTTTGGCATTCTCAACATTTTGAACACATTGGCAGAGCTTTCAAAGCCATCAGAGGTATTATTGTGCAGGTTTAGCTTCGGGAGAGGTCAAGGAGCCACTAGGGCCACTAGGGTGTTTTTAGTGTATTGAGCATAGATTTTCTGTTTTCTGCAAATGAATAGTCATTACTGGCTAATTCAAGCATTTTGAAGCTGTTTTTATAGAGAGAAAATCCATTTGAGGCTTTATTTAACATGTACTTACCATTTTTTAGTAATAAGATACGAGGGACATGCCATTGGGAAATGGACCATCAGATGTAGCCCAGGAGGGGTGAACTTCTTCATCAAATTTGCCGAGTATTGTTACATGTGATGTTTAATTCTCTGTTATTTACTGTTGTACAATGCTTTATAAGAAATTTACATGCTTTAACCTCACACAGAAATATGTTTAACTAAGATAAAACCATTTGTTTCACCTGCAAACTTCAGAGAACCTTATGCACACATTTTAATTACTATTTGGATACTTAGCACAACAAAAATAATACATTCCATTCAGATCAAGTTGGTATCGGAGCTAGATTTTTACTCTCAGTATTGTTATTGTGCAAAGTTTGTTTAACATTTTACAAGAGTTTTAATGCTTACTAGGCTAAAGCTTAAGAGAGGAGAAGGTCAATTGGTGAAAGCTCAAAGTAATCCTCAACCAAGGAGGGAAAGAGCGCCATTATCTCCACCTTCAATTTCACCTCAAAGAGAAGCAGAAGAAGCCATAAGCATGACTTCAGGAGAAGGAAAAATTCCTGAAGAAGTTGATCCCAAGGAGGAAGAAAGAGTGTTAAGGAAAGCATTCATTGACTTGACTGAAATGGTGAGAGCTATTTATCAAGAAAGAAATGAGAAACTTGAAGGAGAAGGGTCAAAACTTCACAAGGAAGGAGAGGGATCTTCAGGAGGAAAGAAAGATGAAGATAAGTCAAAGAAAGGAAATGGAGAAAATGGAGATCCTCCATCCTCATCTTCATCCTCATCTCCATCCTCATCATCGTCATCCTCTACTTCGGTGAATCAATCTCACAAGTCAAAGAACACTGGTAAAAGTCATTTTCTTAAACTCGATGTTAAGTTTGAATTGCCAATGTTTAATGGTGAAGTCAATGCAGAAAAACTTGACAATTGGATAAGGCAGTGAGGTTTATTTGAGAATCCATAACCTTCATGACGACGACACTAAAATTTAGCTAGTTTCATTGGGAATGGAAGGTGCAGCACTTGTTTGGTGGGAAGCCAAGATAAAGAAGGAGATTAAAAAACATGGTAAGATTATTTTATCATGGTCTGATTTCATTATTGCAATAAAACAATAGTTTTATCCATTAGCTCATTTACAGAAAGCTATCATGAATTGGAAAAATTTCAGACAACTTAAGGGACAAAATGTACAAGACTACACCCAAGAATTTAGGAGAAGAGCTCTCTTATTAGGGGTAGATTTCCAGAGTCAAGACACTTTGCTGAAGTACATAGGTAGTTTACACAGCTACCTTAGACATACTATCCTTATGTTCAATCCTACTAGTCTAGATGAGGTTTGTGTTCAAGCCACACATTTAGAGGCTAGAGGGAAAAACACTTTTGAAGAGGGTAGAAACAAGCCTTTCAAGGGGAAAAACAAAGACAAAACCTCAAAAGGAAAAGGAAAAAAGAATGCATTTGTTAAAAAAGAGGGAGAGAGAGTGGTTTGTAAACATTGTTCAAGAGAAGGCCATGAAGAGAAAAACTGTTGGAAATTATATCCTGAAAAAAGAACCCAATTTAACAAAAACAAAGGGAGGCAGAAAACTACAACTACTACTACACAACAAGACTTAGGTGATGATTCAGGTGACAAAACTAAAATTACAGCCATGGGTTTGAAGAACGTGAAGGGAAAATAAACTGAAACTAAACCAAGTACTAGTACTTCAAACTGTCATGTACAAGCTCCAAATGAAGAAGAAAGAATTGTGTTGTCTCATGTAAGGGTTATTTCGAAACATACAAAAATTGACACAATGTTTGACAGTGGGTCACAAGCGAACCTTATCTCTAAAGACTTAGTCAAGCAACTAGAACTTGAGACCATTGCACATCCAAAACCATATCCACTTGGTTGGATTTGTAAGGATGCAAATTTACAGGTTTCAAAGAAGTGTATATTGCGCTTTGCAATTACTGCACATTTTATTGACACGGTTGAATTAGATGTTGTTCCTCTTGATACATTAGGAATTTTTTTGGGAAGTCCTTACTTATATGACAAGAAATCTATCTTTTATCTCCATGAGAAAAATTATCATCTATTCAAATATGGCAAGGAGTTTATTGTTAGATCACATCGCAAGAAGACAAACATTGCGATGGTAAATGTTGGATAGGTAAAAAGGCTAGTGAATTCTAGTAAGAGTTTTGTACTTCTTATGGTTAAGCCTAAAGCTGATGTGAATCATGAGTCGTTTGAAAATTGTGATCCCAAGTTAAAGTCAGATTTATATGATGTAGTTGATGCACATCATGAGATGTTTCAGGAGCCAATAGGGTTGCCTCCTAAAAGGGAGATTCAACATGAGATTCAGTTGCAACAAGATTGTCCTCTTCCTAACATAGGCATGTACCGCATGTATATCATGGAGAATGCTAAAATAAAGAGGCAAATTAAAGACGTGTTGGACAAGGGGTTCATAAGACCAAGCACTTCGCCATGTGGGTCACCGATAGTGTTGATTCCAAAGAAAGATGGAACTTGGCATATGTGTGTGAACTTCAGAGCTTTGAACAAGCTTACGGTAAAAAATCGTTACCCACTCCCAAGGATAGATTATTTTTTAGATCAGCTGAAAGATGCTAAATTTTTCACTAAGTTAGACTTACGTAGTGGATATCATCAAGTTAGAATTGCAGAAAGTGATATTTGGAAGACTGCATTCAAAACCAAACAAAGACTCTTTGAGTGGCTAGTTATGCCTTTTGGTTTATGTAATGCACCTGCAAATTTCATGTGTGTTATGGATGATGTTTTGCGTCCATTTCTTGATGATTTTGTTATAGTCTACTTAGATGACATCTTGATTTTCAGCAAGACTAGAGAAGAGCATGTGATGCATGTTAAGAAAGTACTTGATGTTTTGAGGAAAGAGCAATTATTTCTTATTTCTAAGTGCGAATTTGAAAAGACTTCTTTGGTTTATTTGGGACACATAATAGGAGGAGGTGCATTGAGAATTGATCCTTCTAAGGTAGAAGCCATTGTGAATTGGTCTACTCCCAAATCCATTACAGAGGTAAGAAGTTTTTTGGGTGCAGCTCAATATTGGAGAAAATTTATTGCTAACTTTTCTACCATAGTAGCTCCTATGCATGCAGTGACAAGTGTGAAAAGTGCTTTCCAATGGGGAGGCAAGCAACATAAAGCTTTTGAATATTTGAAAGAGAATATCAGTTCAGCTCCAATCCTTGCTTTACTGGACTTGAGATAGCCATTCGAGATTAAGACCGATGCTAGTGATTATGCCATGGGTGCAGTTCTCTTACAAGATGGTAAGCCTATCACTTTTCATTCTGAGACATTTAATGGCGTTGTAGTTAATTATCCTACATAAGATAAGGAGTTGTATGTGTTGGTTCAAAGTGTCAAAAAGTGGAAACACTATTTGATGGGTAAAGAGATAGTTGTACATACCTATCACCAACCATTACAGTACTTGCAGTCATAATGTAAATTGCAGCAATCACGACATTTCAGATGGATGGGTTTCCTACAACAATTTCACTTGGTAATATGGTACAAGAAAGGTATTTTCAATAAATTTGCTGATATGCTTTCAAGGCCTATTATTAGTGCTTCTAGTTTTCTTAAGAATGATTCTATTGTACATGAGAGTTACATAGAACAGTATGCATCAAATGTTGATTTTAACGATGTGTATGCTAACTTGAGTGAAGGGAATCAAGTTGAAGAGAATGATTATCACTTGTATAACAATTTCTTGTTTCATTTGAGCAAGTTGTGTATACCATAATGAGAGAGACTAAGTGTCATGATAGAAGCTCATTCTTCTCTTGTTGCTGGACATTTCGGGGTAAGCAAAATGGTGGCACATTTACAGAGGTATTGTTATTGGCCTCGCATGGTAGATAGTGTTTCACGTTTCATTAGAGGTTTTTCATTATGTGCTACAAGAAAGCCTAGAAATAGGAAGCTTGGATTATATACACCATTACCGGTACCATCAAAGCCATGGGAAAGTGTTTCTATGGATTTTGTTGGAGGTCTACCTATGTCTAGAAAGCAACATGATTATCTTTATGTAGTAGTTGATAGATTCAACAAGATGTGTATTCTTATGCCATGTAAGAAATCTATTACTGCTGAACAAATTGCTGAATTATATTTTCAACATGTATGGGTTCATTATGGTTTTCCTACTTCTATTTTTAGTGACAAGGATTCCAGATTTGTTGGGAATTTTTGGTCCAATCTATGGAAAATGATGGACACCAAGTTGAAAAAGAGTACTGCTTTTCATCCGCAAACAAATGACCAAACCGAGGTAGTGAACAGAACCATGTGCATCTTTTGAGAGGTTATTGCAGCAAGCATCCTAAGCTATGGGATGAGCACTTGCATTACATTTAGCATGCTTACAATCGGGCCAAGCACTCTTCTACAAATACTTTACCTTTTGAAGCATGCTTTGGGTATTTTCCAAAGTCACCTTTAGATTTCATTCTTGAGAAGGATGTTGCCATTGATGGACATAGTGACATTGACAAAGCTCGCATGTCCATTGAGAAAATTCAACTTATTCATCAGCAAGTTCAAGAACAACTTGAAAAGAGTCAAAGAAAGTACAAGGAGAGGCATGAAAAACATACAGTTGATCATAAGTTTCAAGAAGGTGATGAGGTATGGTTGCACATTAGCAAGGAAAGGCTGCAAGGAGAAGGTAAAAAGCTAAAGCCTATTTGTTATGTTCCATTCAAGATTATTAAACAAGTTGTTAATAATGCATTTCAACTTGACTGTCCTTCATATATGCAAATGTATTTCGTTGTCAATGTGGAGAATTTATGTTTGTATGAGCCTCCATTGATTGCTGATCAAGGGAGTGACATTCAATTGCCATAAATAGAATATTTCTCGCCATAATATTTGGATGAGCTCAAGGAGGATTCCATCCTTGACAGGAGGACACGCACTTCTAAGAGAGGAAGTGTCGATTATCTTCGAATTGGGCTTAAAGGCGGCAACCCAAGTAAGGCAAGATGGATGGAAGTGGAAAAGGTGAGGGGGTTGTACCATCATCTTTTGAACATGTAATTGAAGGCTTTTGGGGTCCAAAATCTTCCCAATGGGGAGGTGTGATCAGGAGATCATGTCCATTGCTAAAACATGCTCAAAAATGAAAGTGCTCAGAAGTGGTTGCAACCAGAGCGACCGGAAACGTCTCGTCGTTGCGATTTTGGCGCCACGAATGGTTCACAAAACAGAGGCCGTATGCAGAAGTTATGAAGGTTTGAAAAGCCTAGTAAACCCCAAAAATTGGACCTTTGACTCATTTTGACTTTTTATGAAAATTTTGGAAAAAAAATATATTTTGCAAAAAAAAATTATATTAAAGTTTTTTCGACCTATCAGTGGGCGCCACGTGGCCCCATGCCAGAGGATAAAGTGATATGGAAAAATTATGGAGTCAGCTAGAATGGAACCCAGGACCTCTCGTCCGCTTGTAGGAGTGCTCGACCATTCAGGCCACGAGTTGTTCTTGTTATTTATGGTTTGCAGTTTTTATTTAAACGTTACAAGTTTTACTGCTGTTGGCCAAGGGGGCCAGCCCCCGCCTAATGGAACCTCACGCCGCGACCAGGAGTTGGAACCTTTAGCATAAACCATGATTGTTAACCGCGTAGGTCTGTTGGGTCATGTGACCAACAGTTTAACCAACCATAACCATGGCATTTAACACGACGTTAACCAACGACTTAAACAACAGCGACTAGTCCGATGGTTCCATACGATGACATGTGACCACTACCGACTTTGAAATTTAATGCCAAGATTAACCACCGCCAATTATGGAGCACACCCCCCATAATTAGCACCATTTCTATTTTTAGTCAGCTTAACTGGAGTATCTCCACATTTAGTGGAGTTTTTTAAGGGATATTGGGAAGTTTACTGTTTTGGCCATAAATCCTTAGATTTTTGATCAATTTTGATGCATGGATAGTCAATTTTTAGTATTCTCGACATTTTGAACACATTGGCAGAGGTTGCAGAGCCATCAGAGGTCATCTTGTGCAGGTTTAGCTTCGGGAGAGGTTAAGGAGCCACTAGGGCCACTAGGGTGTTTTTAGTGTATTGAGCATCCATTCACTGTTTTCTGCAAATGAATAGTCATTCCTAGCTAATTCAAGCATTTTGAAGCTGGTTTTACAGAGAGAACAGCCATTTGAGGCTTTATTTCACATGTACTTACCATTTTTGAGCAATAAGATATGAGGGACATGCCATTAGGAGTTGGACCAGCAGATGTAGCCCAGGAGGGGTGAACTGCTTCATCAATTTTTTTGAGTATTGTTACATGTGATTTTTAATTCTATGTTATTTACTGTTGTACAATGTTTGATAAGCAATCTACATGCTTTAACCTCACACAGAAATCTTTTTAACTAAGATAAAACTATTTGTTTCACCTGCAAATTTCACATAACATTATGCACACATTTTAATTATTGTTTGGATACTTAGCACAACAAAACTAATACATTCCATTCAAATCAATCATGGCATAAAAGCTTGAAAATTTTGTCATATCAATTAAACTACTAGAGTGATGTGTGAATACTGAGACATAGGAACCTTTGGGTTGGGTGAACCTTAAGACAAAAAGATGAAAATAGTAACTCTAGATTCAATTCCATTTTTCCATTCAAAGCCTTCCCCAAATTGAGAGCCGAGAATGATGCCTATGCTAGTAAATGAAGTTCACTGAAATCTTCTTCTTATTTTCTTGTATCACTTTCTAGCACCTCCATGATTCCTTCTTAGTAGATGCAAAAACACCCTTGCTCCCCACTGACCACATGCTCTTCTTGGGCTGAAAATTCTCCCTCTCAACTTTCAAGCTCCCCCTCGAACTTGACTCCCTCTGAGTTTCCGGAACCTATACCTTATTCTTGGGAAAGTGTACCTTCTTCTTGGAAACTTGTACCTGCTCCTCTGAAACCTACACTTACACCTGCACCTGCTCTTGCTTCTCAGGAACTTGCACCTGCTCCACCTGCTCCTTTCCATGATGCACAGGCTTTCCTGTCAACCTATAGAGACCATGCTCTCTAAATCTGAGTACAATCCCATTGGACTTAGAGCCTTTGGGCTTGATTTTTGCCTTCCCATCCTGGAACAAGACCTCAAACCCCTTCCTCTTGATCATCGAGACAAAAACCATGCTATATATGAGTCCTTGTACAAACAGTACATTATGGACCCACACCATACGTCCTTTCTCCATCCTGAATGGCACAAATCCCGATCCTCGGATCTCTAATTGAATCTTGTCACCAAACACCATGTGCAATTTCGAGTCCCATTCAATTGGGGTCTCATAAACCTCCTGTGGCTCTGTCATATGCTTTGTCATGCCATTGTCCATGTACCATCCATCCTCCTTATTAGTACCCTGCGAGAAATGAGAAATCATAGCAAATTCCTCCTCTTCCAATCCCCTGGAGTGACCATCTATCTTAGCTTAAGTGGAAACACCAACGACCTGCTTTCATTTCCTCTTCTCATCATCTCCCTTCTTCATCAGACATCTTGATGAAAAATGACCCATATCACCACAGTTGAAACACTTGACTTTACTCAAGTCTTTCTTCGGCTTACCCTTCATTCACGTTGCAAGTGCCACATCCTCATCTACCTTCCTCGATGGATGAAGATCCTTGTCTCATAAATATTCTTGAATGAAGTAATCCCATAGTCTATTCCAGTATGGTAATTTCTCCCTGGCAACGATTCCTTTGATGAAGGACATACATTCCTCGGTGAACTCTTTCAAGGCAATCCTTAGCATATCTCCATTTGAAATTTTCACACCGACGACAGCAAGCATATCTCTGACCTGAGAAAACCTTGTCATATATGAAGTCACTCCTTCACCCTTTATCATCTTGGTGGAATTCAACTTATCCTCTAATACCAGTACCCGATTCTCGTTCTTATTCTGGAACAAATTCTAAAGAGTCATCCAAATCTCATGTGCATTGTTCTTCTTGGACAAATGAGATATTAAGGAATCCTTCACACCATCAAGGATGATCAACCTCGCCTCTGTATCCAAATATTACTATATATCCATCTCCTTAGGGTCGGATGGCTTCTTGATATCTTTCTCGGCAAAATGCCAGATCTTGTTGAACTGCAGGACCAACTTGATCCTTTCCTTCCAAGGAGTATAATCGGACAATCCATACAACCTATCCTAATACCAAAGACCTACCTGCAACTTTGACATTGTATTGAATCCTTCACTCACAATGTGACCAACTCCCTCTCACGTTGTACTTCGCTCTGCAGCTCTGATTTATTGACTTTCAAAGTAGCTCATAAACGCTCTAATACCATGTTGAATTTCCACGACCTTGGGTCTAGGTTAGAGTCTTAAAATCACTGATGCTACCAAACCAAGAATCTCAACCACGAACTAATTTTCACAACGGAAATACAAAGCAGTAAATCACACATGCAAAAATATACATAGTTTTTAACAAAATTGTACAATAATGTACAACCCCCATCTTCATTATATTGAACCATTATTTGAATAATACAATAAAATTTTTGCCACCTAACACTGCTGCAAGTCACTTTTGTAGAGTGTACACGGGCTGATCCAAGATGCTCTCTAGGTAGGCCTAATTCCCGAGCTCCAATTTTCCAGGCTAGCAGCCACCTTTGTCCATAAAGATGTTGCACTTCGGCACCAAACTTCACCCAACCTTCAGCTTCTCTTCGTCACTTCAAGATATATCTTCTAGGGCTACTTTGGGTAGCCAACACACTGCCCTCCATAAGATCAGTGGTACCCAATAATACGCTATGAAATCTGATCATAATTGAGTTTTATTCTCGCTCAAGATAATCCCAATACAAGGCTCCCACAGCCTACTCCAATTATGATCCAAATCTGTTCAAATCCTTGACCCAACGCACCTCCAAACTCTTCTCCAAATCTATTTGTACATTGTTGTTCTTGACTATTTTGGTTAGGGCACTAGGGCGCACTGCTACGACCTCCATACTCCATACTCCATACTCGAGTGCAAAATTCCATACTCGAGTTCAAAGCCTATAAAAGACCGTTGTGGTGCTTTTCCCTCCAAACCTTGAACCCTAGGGCTTGGAGTACCTCCCAATCTACACAAAAATCAACACTCGATACATAATCTGATAATTACAAAATCACCTTGGGTAACTGCCTCTAAAATCCCATTCTCATATATTCAAACAAAACAAAGGTTATTTTTGTGCCCATTGCCAACAATAACATAAGCACAAGCTTATCCATTAGGCCCCACATTCATCATGGAGAACTTATAATGTTTCAATGAAGAAATAGCATGCACGGTGTTTGTATAAGGGTAGCACTTATTTTCTTAATCAAGATGATAGACTCGAAGTGCGGAGAAGTTCATCCCGCTTAAATATTTTCTCCCATATCCCTTGAGGAGATTGGAAAGTAAGACTTATGATGTCCACAAGCATATCCTTAAGCAACCCATGTAGTGTATCTCCACCATCGAAGTAGATGTTCCACTCCAAATAAAACTTTCTTTGACTTGATTTTACTCAAAATTGACCCATACAACACCATTGGGCTACCACAATCAAATCCAAGTGTGGTAAGATTGTTTATATATAGTCTCTAGTGTCTTTAAGATTGGGCATTAGATTCATTAAACTCCTTATCAAAGCACAGATAAATTTTGAAAATAATGATTGTATCCCTCAATTTGAATATTTGAATTTAAGGAGAAGTCCAAATACTTAGTTGAAAAGAAAGTATTATGAAGCAACCTGCATTGGCAAACAATGAGAAATTTAGTAAGATTAATGTTAATCCTACAACCCATTACCTCACCTTTGTTAATTTTCTGTAGGGATTTATTGTTTTTTACTTTAGAAAATTTCATTTCATCATTTACATGTTGAATTCACCCCACAACATCATAACATTATTTAGATTTACAACATTATACAACAACGTATGAAATTATATAGAAAGAACAATATCATCATCAATGCAACAAAAAATAAAGGAACATTAGAAGAAAATCATTCACACAAAGAGATGTCAGGATTGGTCGGAAAACCCTTTCAAATTCTTCTTCTTATTAGATTGTCATCAAAATTTTCAACAAGAAGAGAGTACAATGATCCATATCTTCATCCAAAAAACTATCCAACAAAATTAACCAAACAACATCCAAGAGATGAACACAAAAATGTTAATAATCAAAACCCTGATTCAGAAGCATGTGGTAAATTATCGATATCTGCTGTCAATCGTTGAACTATACAATCTACTGTAAAAATCAAACCCTAGTTTTCAAGCACACAAAGAGAGTGTACGTGTGTGCTATCGAGACCCTCCAACCGCAAGCATGAGCCTGCGTGCCTGCAAATACCACTAAAGATACTTTGTAGCATTCCTGTGGCTGGGAACCAAAAACCCTAATCACATGTGCAAGCTTTAGACCCTGCAATTTCAGACTTATGCGAACCAAATTACGCGAACTACCTGTGACTTGTGCGAGCCAAACCAAAGAAAGAATAATGATAATGATCCCCAAATGAGGATCACTTAACTTGTATTTATAGTAATCCAAGGGTATCCAATTTCCTTTTGGGTTGACCTTTCCTTTTGTGCACAAGTGGGTTTCCATATTAAAAATATATTTTTCCTTAAACAAATAAAATTATTCCAAAGGCTAGGAGGGGTCTTCCTTAGTGAGGAAGATTGTCCAAAGGAGGGAA
Organism: Pinus albicaulis; assembly: GCA_034641835.2. Lineage (NCBI taxonomy): Eukaryota > Viridiplantae > Streptophyta > Pinopsida > Pinales > Pinaceae > Pinus > Pinus albicaulis. The sequence goes on from CM076570.1 coordinate 1,284,505,444, forward strand.
TTTGTCCCTGAGCTACAAAAATTAACAACCTCCATGTCAGCTTTTGATGGAACAAGCCCCATCTCCACCATACGCATGCTACTCATGTTCTTTATACATCAAGAAGGAAAGTTATTGCTAATCATTGAGAAAATATTTGAATGATACAAGAAAGGCATGGTTCTAAAAGCAAGGTGAGTTCATGGCTACTAAAAATAACTTTCTTAACAAGTGTAGGAAAAAATCAACAGACTTTTGTATTATATAAGATTGTTTACATATAGGAGTATCACACCTATATTGCACCATTCTCTAGAAATACCAAAAATATACAAGATGTTCCATGTATCCCATGTAGGGGCCATTATAAAGACAGTCCACATAGTAAATATCCTATCCAATTAGATCTGCTTGATGCCAAAATTGGAAGAGAAATTTCCAAAATGACCTCATACTAAATAAAAGTGTTCATGCATGGTGTATATTTCTGGTCCCAAGATAACATTCATTATTGTAGGTGCAATAGTTAATCTTGCTAAGATGATATATGTGGCCTACTTTTGGCAATCCATAAGAAACCCCATTATGCTCCCAAAAAATATAAGTAAATGTCAACCCACCAAACAATCCAACCATGTTCCTAATCCTTTGCATCCAATGGGAGAGCATAGGAGGATCAAAGGAAATCTTGCCCACAACCCATTCAACAACTTTTTTAGAGTCCCCAAATGCATCCATCACCTCAATAGATAACCACCTACGCAGTATAAAACACCCCATAAAACAATGATCTTCGCCCTAGTGTTTGTGCCCACCCCATTGTTCCAGCAAATATTAAAGTATTGAACAAGTTAAAATTCAATGTAAGCACCACTACCACATATATTCCTATTTTCAACCCTTTCGAAAAACCCCACCGAGTATCTATTCCATATGTCGACCAGTTTGATGCATCTCTTCATTCCTTGTTGACCATAGGACCAACCCCATTGAAGTATGAACATACCTTAACGTTGGTTTGCTTAATGTCTGTGGATAGTTTTCAAAGATGCATTCATTCTTGAATCTCCAAATTCCCCACATAATATATAAAGTGAGGGAACGATATTCCTTGTATCCCATCATGCAATCTTGTATACATTCATCCATAAAAGTTGTGTTCCAATCAGCGGAAATTTTTAATATGTTCAACACGAAAATCCAGATGGCAACCGCAATTGGACAAATAAGCAACATATGTATCATGTCCTTAAGAGCATCCCTACATAAAACATGCCTGTCAGGTCCATAGAAACCCATACAACATAAGTTTTCCCACGTCAATATTTTTCTCCTCCTTGCCAACCATCCAAAACATTTAAGCTAAAGAGGAAGTTTCCAAGCCAAGATTTTTTTATACCAATCTGTTTGAAAGAATCCCGTTGAACATGCGTGATAAACCTATGTGCCTCCTTGAAAAATATCAACCCCAATTCCATATTTCCATCCCATGTGTAAATATCATCCTTATCTCTAATAATGATACCTGTCATAGAAAGGTTATGAATCTACATGTCCCAACACTTGGTCAATTCCTAGTAAAGACCCAAATCTAGAGAGCATAACTAGGATGGATATTGTAATAATGGATCTTGTGCCTCTTGTATCTGATTTAAGAATTATATACCCAAGTTATGGATATGTCTGATAAGTGTAGTAGGAAATGTATGATCAACCAAGAATCCTCAAATGGGATCAAACCCAATCTCCACCTGGGAGCTCAATCCAATCTCCCATCTTAATTTCCAATCAGTGAGTGCTTCATTTTCATCAATCTATACCATATGTAAGAAATCATATAAGGCATTTGTGCCCCAAACTTCATCCATCCAATCATCATCATTTTTATTTAATATTTCTGTTTAACAATATTTTTCTAGATGTTATTTACACACAAAGTGTGTCATAGGCTCTTCACCCCCAGAGCCCAATTAAACTTCTCAGTATGAAATTTACCCCATCCACCATCCTCTTTGTTCCTGGAGATATCACCCAATATAACCAGATGTATTTTTTTCCCAATGCTAGAGTCTGCTCATATAAAATTTGAAATTATATAATTAATCCACCTAATGATGTTGTGAGGAAATGAATATAGGTGTATCCAATAAACATCGATGCTTTGTAATACAGATTGAACCAAAATCAGCTTTCCACCAAGAGTCAACCACTTGAGAGATCAATTTGTTAATCTTCATTCAATTTTTTCAGTCGGCCAATTCCATTCTATTATACCATCATTGTTTCGGTTAAGATGAAAACCCACGTATTTAACTCCCAAATCCATTTGGAAAACCTCACCACCAAATATACCGACAATGTTTACAATATTGTTCTGCTCCATTAAAGCATCAATCAGTTTAGATTTTGTTTGTCTCATGTAAAGACCAGAGGCTTGGACGAAATTGGAGATAATCTGTTGTAATTTTTTCCATTCCCCAACAGATGCATTCCCTAGAAATAAGAGATCATCCACAAATATTAAATGTGTGATGGAAATGTTCTAAGTGATCCTTCTTGTGGTGGATTTGACGCACAGGTGTACGAAATCACACCAGTTTAAGGGGTGTGTTCCACCCCTTTAAACTATTGGTAACAGGCAGGAAGTGGTGGAGTTCAAAAGCATACGATCTAGAGGAAAAAACATGCAAATGTATACTCAAATTAAACTAAAACTAAAACACAAATATACAGAAGCTATTGAAGAAAGTTAAACGATAATAATGCAAACGACGGCTCTAGGCCTCTTCTTATTAAACGTTTGAAACAGAGAAGAAATTTTACCCACTTTCCAAAGGGCCCCTCGACAATTGTTCTAGGTCCCGATGCAAGGATGTTGTTTTCCAAGCTCTGCCTCGATGCAGTCTCCCTCTCTCTCTGCTGTGATGGACTAAGATTTTTGGGTGGCCAACAATCGAGTCCCCTCTATCTCTAGCTCTAAGTCACACACTGTTGGTATTACTTAGGAAATTCTGGCCAGCATAACAATGTGATCACCCATTCATCTTCTCATGGTGGCTTTATATAGGGGATTTCAAATCCTCCTTCCCTCCCTTGGTACATGGTGGATGGTGACCCAAGGGAGAGGTATGATTCCATTGTGTGCTCCAAATATTCCTTTGTGTGCTCACATAGTGTCTAAGGAGGCGCTGGTGGTTGTCCTTAGGTGGCTTCATGTAAGGAGTAACTTGTCCTTTGCTTTGTGTGGTCCCGGAAAGCGACATTTTTCCACTTTCAGGAATGCACGCTTATCGGGCAAAAAGGCACGCAGAAGGTGCTCTTCTCGAAGGAAAATGCATGCAATCAGCATTTAAGACTAGTTCAAATTTGATTTTTTCAAAACCTTAGAGATTTTAAATACTTTCTTGATTCCATAATGTCTTCCTGCCCTGTAAATCCTTTGGCTTGACATTAATTAATGTCATCTTCTGCTGTAAGATTTTCCAGTGTTAACAGTTGACCCCTAATGTGTGAGGTCTAGGAAGGATTGTATAGCTGAAACACATTATAGTTTCTTTTCTGTATCATGCGTAGAGAGAGAGGGAGAACTGCGTGAACCTTGGAATGGACAACACCCTACACCGTTTCCAAGATGACCATGGCCTAAGGGATCCCTGCAAGAAAATACAATTTACAATATATATACAAAATTTCAACAAGGCGGGCATGTCCCATGCTCGTGATGCTCTGGCTAGTTAAACAAAATTGACAGATACATGTTCTGTCTGCGTCACTACTATGGTAGTGATGCTGGCGGTTGTTGACAACGACTGCTGACGTCCTCCAGGGAATTTTTTATTTAATGATAGGTGGAATGTGGTACCCATATGCGTAAACTTGGTATGGCATATAGCTGCACAATGTACGCATAGGTGCTGGCTAGGACCTTCCTGTGTAAGCATTGTTGATAGAGACGCTTATGGAGGAACAGGTCTTCGACGGATCTAATCAAAGTGCAATGGTTATAAGGTATGATACCATCTTGACATGAAAGCTTTTGTCGTAGTTGAATGTCAGGAGGATCAATGACATTTGTGGACAATGATGTCTCCCATAGTACCACCCGAGGATACCCCTTTTCCTGGGGAGTGGTGATCCAAGGTATCGCTTCCTTTTTGGAAAATAGGTGTCGAGGTCGACAAAAAGGAAGCCTTAACCGAACCATGGGTCACCGACCTCAGGGGTCAGGAAATTGGATGTGATGGGTTTAACATAGGCATGTTGGTGAGAGGTGACTGAAAACTGATGATAGGGATTCAGTGGCCTGAGGTCAGAGTATACTTAAGCAGCTTGGCGAAAGTCATAGTTATTTCTGAGGGGAAAATCCCTGGAGTCGGTAGGACATCCAGAGCGGGTGAAAACCGGCTATGAGTGTCATGATTGTGCATGCATGGGGGTGAAATAATCCGACCAAGGGGAATGAGGGAATCCTACCATGGGAGAAAAGATGAAATATGAGGGTGAAGGGGCGAAGTGCACCGTTTCCTGTCTTTGAACACTTACCAAAAGAATAAAATAATGGGGTTTGGTTTGTACAAAACACAGAGACGGGTACCCCAAAACATGAAATTGTTCACTCACTGAAGGTGTGAGGACGGTGTTTTACTGGGGGTGGGGATCCCATTGGTTGGTCTCATGTGCGGGGTTGATGAAGCAGATGAAACAGTGTCGCAGATGGGGTTATGTTGGTGGAGGTATGGTGGGCCAAATGCGATGCGCGAAGGTGCGCATTTTATCTGCTTGTTACAACCTGGTCGTTCGAGAAGGGGGTTTTAGTTTTCATGGTAAACTTGACCTTATGCATGATAAATGGATGGGCACGAGGTGCTTCCCGAACTGAAATGGTATGGCCATGGTGTCACTCTTGCTATGATATGTGGTCTACTTTGGGTGACGAGCACCATGGAGGGGAGGATCTATTGAACAACGCAGATGTTTATCATGTGTAGGGTGAGGTAATGATAAACACAGTCAGATATGAGGACCCTATGGTTTATTTCTAATGGAGAAATGATGTCAGGATATGCAAAGTTTTCTGGGACTCTATCATGCTTAGAGGTAGAATGATACCTCCTCTGGAACTTTCAGTAGATGGTGTTGTGAATGGTTTGCGGGTTTTTCCTGCAAAAACAACTACCTCAAGTGAAAGCATCTTATTTTCATCAAATACTATTGAAAGACATGAGCTTTAAAAAGGAAGATGAGAGAGGGCATACCTGCTGGCGCTGAAAATTTAATTTTCCTGGAAAGCGAATGTGTGGCATCTCTTTCGTTCATCATGGCGTATTGATGATGGTGCAACTTACGGTTCGCAAAATGGACCTTCTAATCTACTGTTATGGACCTCTGAAGTTTTGGAAAAGGGCAATAAATAGGTGATTATGGCCCTAATCCCATTCATTTGTACATGCTGAGTTTTGAGGGATCAGAGGCGTTTGCGAAGCATTTCTTGCCGTTGCGGTCAGCCTGTGTACCAGGGACTAGCAATACTATGTCGAGGTAACTTCCATGATGTCATGCATTTTAATTTTTACAGTTTGATAGTGCCGGGGGCCGTACAAATTGGGTTTGTACAGACTCTGGGTGAATTTTTCCCTAAATTGCGTGGGCGATCTAGGCAAAAGCGCGCCTTCATTACGTGCAATTTTGAGGGACAGGTGCACGAGGGCTCTCTATTCCCTAATTTTAGCATTCCCTGGCGCGCTTGTGAAAAATACAGGCGCGTAAAGGCCGAGGTGACCAAAAAATTTTGGTTTTTTGTCTATTTTTTGGGTTTTTTCTCTGTACTGATGGGTACTTGTGTTGATGACAGGTTGGTGTGGAGGGAGCGGGACTGGCCCAAGATACGGATCGCTCTAGCTGCTGATGTTGGGGCGCGATGTTAGTTGGCCGCATGGGGCCTTCTGAAATTTGCTGAAAATGAGTTTCTTCGGTCGCAGGATCGATTACTGTGCTACATTATACAGCACTGGCGTAGGAGGCACAACCTTTTTGTGTTGCGGGGGATGAAATTGGTGATCCTTCCCAAGACAGATATCTACTTTGTGACCGGGTTACTGCCTCAGGGAGAGGCTTTGAGATACCCACTCTCCTTTGGGAGAGTGAATCTGGATAGATTATGGAGGCGTCATTGCGGAGGGGTGCCTCTTACCGAGGGATGCATCAGCATTGCATCAGTTACAAATGTGGTAGAGTGGTGTGCTCTGGCAGTGATCGTACGATTTGCGGGGTCGTTTGCTCCGCATCGGGTGTCTGGCCCGCAGTTGGAGTTTTGCGTCGGTTGAGGTCCGGGCATTTCTTTGACTTCGCCTGCTTTTTTTGATGGTAAGTGCTGCAATTGAAAAAGGTCCAACGTGGATCAAATTCATTTGCATATGCCAATATCCTATGCAACATCATTTATGAGCGGGTGGTGTTTTTAAGGCCGGTGGTGGCGGTGCCTATTGGTGGGCCACGGGAGCCACGGGAGCCACGTATGAGGATGTGGGCTTTGGTGATGCCGCAGGGCGGCGGTGGCATGGTGGGGCATTATTGGAACACCATGACCGAGGCCTGGTTCGAGGCCAACCCACAGATGTTCTTGCCATACCCATATGCGGGAATGGACTTCCAGGGTGATCTAGACATGGGTCTCCCGTTTGGTTATGTTTGGGGACTTGCAGGTATGTGTTATATTTTTTCTGCATTTGTTTGCGTATTTATGTACTTACATGTTTTGATAGTGACACTAACATTATTTTGGTTACTTTGTGCAAATGCTGGCGAGGTGGGTCGCCCTGTGGCCCGATTGGTGGGTCACGATCCTCCGCCATGACCTCGAGGTGGTCAGGGAGGAGATGATGCAGGTGGACCAGGTGGTGGTGCTGGTGGACCTAGTGGAGATGGTGCTAGCCCCTCAGGTGAGGGTAGTAGCTTGAATGCTGCAGGGATTGCGGTCGAGCGAGCTCATGCTGATGCGGCAGAGGCACGCATTACAGAACTGACAGCTCAGGTGACTGCTCTTGAGGATTTCCAGGGTCGAGTGGATCGCTTGACCCAGGGTATGCCTGCACGAGGTTTCATGGATGCCTTTGAAGAGGTCTGGTTAGAGACAGGGATGGCCCGCGAGAGGGATTATCAGCCCACTCTACGTCGGGTGGCGATCGCAGTGGTGACAACAGCTCTAGTGGTGGTACCAGGAGCAGTGGTGGGTCCAGGTGCCCCCCTTGAGGGGGCACCCCCCTAGAGTAGTTGTGTACACAGGGAAAGCACCCATTATGAGGATGCTTCTTTTATTTATGACGACTATTGTATTTTTAGGCTGGCGATTGGGCCAACGACACTATTTTTTGTACTCAGATATACATATTTTGATATATATATGAGAGATATTTTTTGCGGCTGTACATGATGTATCACCTGTTTCGGTTTATGTATTTTGTTATGCTGATGGATGCCTATATTTTTGGTTTTATGTATGATGTTTTATTCGAGATGCATTCCAGTTTAGGATATTGTTAGCTATGCGATCAGCTGTCTGGTTTTGACTCCTTGGTACATGTGAAAATGTAATGTAATCAAATTGTTTGCTTAATATTTTGGCACACAAATATTTGCTAAAAAAATGTGTATCTCTTGTCTCAAATGCTTGGTTTAGCTGTGATACTCCTAACTGGGAATCGAGGTAGATATGCATATGGCGAACGCCCCGATGGAGGGTGTCACACATAAGTCCAATGATGACATCATATTCTGCCTGATTGTTTGTTGCTGAACCGATACACACACCATTTGCATACAGTGGTGATCGATTAGGGCAGTAAATGACCCAAGCAGCTACGGCTAAATTTTGAGACCATCTTGATGCTCCATCAGAAAATCTGAAGTAGGGTTCATTTTGGTGATCCATGGTGATACTTTGAGTGCTTTTTAAATAAGTGTTTGGGTCAACAATTTTTATGGTTGGGTTTCTGTGTACTCTTACTCTAGGGGAAGGGTTGTTGGGGCCCTTATGGATAGAAAGTATTCAGGTAAATGCCGTTTACGGGGTGTTAACGAGAAAAATTGTACTTCCGACAACAAGAGGGGGTCTCCCCAGTGAAAGGTCCCAATTAGGCCTCACACTGTTTGGGATAGGAGCCCCATCCGGTATATGGGCCTGGCTGCCGCCATAATTGTTTCCACTCTTAGTTGTCGGATCAGAAGATGATGGAGCAGAGGCAAAGATGAAATGACCAATCGGTGAAGAAAAATCAGCCCAAGATTAACGAACCATAAAAAAGATACAAGCAAGTCTAAGTAGCAAAAATAAAAGGGGGGTATTCCATGACTGGGATCAGTGAGCCGAAAACTAGTCAAACATACGTGAAAGAAAACACTCCGGAATTTAACTACAAAGTAGTTCACAATAGATCACCACCGTGGCAAGGAAAAATAAACACTAATCCAAAAGCAAACATACATGCAACCATTGAGAAAAATTTCATAACCAATGCCATGCACGAAAGAAAATGTACAACATAATGAAGTATTAGACAGCTAGTACTATCACCATAAACGAGCACGTGAATCAGTGCCGGAAAGGAGAATATATTATTAATGCTGCTGCAACGTCAAATACATGTTTATAACTCGTCGAAACCCAATAGTGGAACATGGGCTATTCATCTCAATGCATGATACAAACCCTAGCCTCGCTACCTCACTCTCTACTTGATACCAAGCGCTGAGTGCCTTTAGCTCTCTAGCAACAATTCCTCTATCATACTGGCTTTCATTGTCGAGCTAAAAGTCCCTGTACTCTTTCTTGAAGTTGTACATATAGGTCAGGATGACTCTTGAGTTTCCCTTGACTATTGGTCTTCCCGATTGTTGAACTGGCTTGCGACCTAGGCCATTTGTGACCCGCGACCCAAGGTTATATGCGACTTGCGAATTTAGGAAATTCATGACTTTCGACCTTGGGAAACTCGCGACTTGCGACCTTGAGAAATCTGCGACTTGTGACCTTCTTTTGGTGATCTCTGGGTTTCGCAGCAAGATTTCTTTTCCTGCATCTCTGTCTTGTGAAAGTGACCAGGTGCCTTTGAGTTTAACGTGCGGTTCTTTCGAGCTTTGAAAGGATCCACCTTGCATGCTAGAGAAGACCCTAGCTTCGGTTCTGCGCATTGACTACCTCTACTTGCAAAAAACGTAACATGGGTCACATGTCTTTAAAATATTGATGCTAAAACACATTTAGTTAGTTGAAGGAATGATTTAGCAAATAATAAATTTAGACCGCTGTGTGGTCAAGTGTTATTAGATTATAAACATGTAGATTTCCACTGCAATCACCAGCTGCTAGGAAGTCTCCATCTCCACTAATAGCTAATGAACGAAAACCTTGAGCTAGATCAAAAATTTCTCTGCCTCCAACTTTTTTCTTGATAGGATCCCCACTTATCTCTAAATATATGACACCAAGTGTGTCCTTGTAATAAATATTAGTCGATTTTGAATCTAATGCAGGGGCTTCGTGATGAATCTCTTTCGTTTCCATCCCTAAAGCAAGCTCCCATAGCCTTATTGTACCATTTGTAGAACCTGTCACAAAAAGACCCTCCACTGGTGCCATTTCCCATAGAATGTAATGAGTTTCCGGTTTCCAGCTTTTGATTTGGTAGAAGATTAGAAATATCCCATATACAGGCATTGTGCGAAAAGTATGCACAAATCCTGGAGATCTTTGACGAATTATGTACATTCCACACATAAAGGCTGTGATCTTCATATATAACAACAAGATTTTTTGGGAAGCTGAAAAGCTACAGGTGATGGCATCTGGAAAGTTAAAACCTACTGAGTTACATGCCATAAGGAAACTTTGAACGGAATTCCTCAACAGTTACCCCATGGTACCCATGTGGTGCTATCTTGGGCAATGTTCCAGCATACAAAAGAGTTTCTTGCATGAATAAGCGAATAACACCCTTGCCACATGCGCAAGCAATAAGCGACTCTGAAATAGCGAGCTCATAACCTTGTTGTATCTTCAAATCAACCCATTTTTTAATTGCAACACAAAAACGCAGAATGCAAAGGATACCAGCAGTTGTTAAGGCATAAAAAGGCTGAGGTGTTCCTATTGGCAGGCCTGCGGGAGCGCATGCATTTTTAATGTACGATGCATAAGATATAGACACAAATGCGCTTTCTCTTTGACTACCAAGACTCACAGGCTTTCCTTCAATTTCCAAGTTTCCTATTTGTGATTGGTGAAATCACAGTGGTTAATCTAGTTTTAGCAGCTAATGTTCCATTTCGCCAGTCCCAAAGACAAAGAAAGCCATCATGAGGAAAACCAACAGATACAAGATGCTTCCCATTTGGTGAAAACTCCACACATGAAACTCCGTATTTATGCGATTTCAACTCAACAATACAAGAGCCCATCAAAGAATCCATAACATTTCTTTCAATTTCACCATCATGAATCTGTATATTAATGTGTCTATTGTTTTAGTGCTGAGGTAGCAACAATCGTTGCATTCTCTTTTCAAAACTTTGACAAAGGGGGATCTTCACGTTATACAAATCAGAAGCGCGCACTGTCACCACTGAAAAAAAAAGGTCGCAAGGCTAGCAGCTCCCTTTTATTTCTCTCTCGCGGGGTGGTGTGACCTCAACGGCAATGTGACTTATTAGAGGTCGCTGAGTCACACATCAGAAGATTTTGAGATTTGGGTCGAGGTTGTGTAATGCGACCTAGCGACTCGAGGGGGACTGCGACCTCTTGTCAGTCGCAAGGTCGCAATGGTGGAGGATTTTTTCATGTCTGCGACTCAGTTACTCAAGGGATCTGTGACCAATTATCAGTCACGAGGGCACAATGGTGGATGAATTTTTCATTTCTGCGACTCAGTGAACGGTCACATTTTCACAACGATCGAACCTCCATGCTGTATCCTCACCACCCTGACGTTTGCGACCTGTAGTTTTTTATCTAAGTTAACAACGGTCATGCAGAGGCGGTCATCGAGTGGCATCCATTGACTGAGACAAGCCTTTGGTAGCTAAGGCTGGAGGTGAAACCTTTAACTTATCTCCACGACACATTATGACTATACTAGTGCCTTAGTGGTGATGCCCCACGCAAGATGCGACTGCTTCAACAACTTGCAGGTGGGCCTCTTAACATTTTGAGGATCACCTCAAGCCTATTTCAGGTTCATTTCCTTCTTTCTCGGAATGCTTTGCATCAAGAAGGGCTATTGCTAACGTTCCCTTACTATGTGCACCAGTCGTGTTACCTGGGGACGAGCTTGGTGGAAAATCGCAGGACTGCGTTGGAACACAGCATGCAATCTCGTCATGTTGTTAGTGATGTGATTAGCTGATCTGCGTGGTATTACAGTGCAACAAGCGACTTCTGGTCTCCAACCTTCCACATTTGTGAAAATGGCATGCGGATCTCAATACACCAGCAATGACATCCCCTTCCATCCTTTCACTTAGTCGCCATCTCAAAACATAGGCTTGCGTTTTCCTTAGACACGAATTACAATAGACTCGTGCCACAATGTTTGAGCGGGCTTATGAGAAGCATACACTTCCCCACCTCTCGTTTCTAAAAAAAAAAATATGGTGAGCGCTTTATTCAAGTTCTCAACATGTTAGCGCATTCGTTCAATTGTTGTTTGCAAGGTGTAAGGGTCGTCAAAAGGCCCCTTCGAAACTTCTCTTCATAGTCCCATGCTTCTGCTATCTTCTTCGACCTACCCTCATGATATCGACCCCTCCACGATATAAGCTTGAATACATACCAATGGTAAATCGCTCAATGTTTATTTCATGTGGAGCCCTCACGAAACCATTCCCCCACCGTACGTGTACTGGAGGCAGAACCTTTAAGCTACACAAGTGTCCTGAGTGCATTTCTCTTGTCGACTCTATTGCACTGTTGAAAGGGAAACATGGAGGCCATGTGCAGAAAACATGGGAAAAGGATTTAGGTGATGATCCAAAAATAACGAGTTGTTACTCAAAGGGGACATGGCCAAGCCAATCTGGGACAGATAAAACAAATATTGCAAAGCAGGAGACTTCCTTAGATTATTTCCATGTGCAATATTGTGCATGAAAAGAAATGCAACTGCCAAGTGATCAATATCACTAGCCTTGCCATAGTGAGGATGAAATTTAATTGTTGTCATTCTTTTAGATTGACAAATCTTATTGAGTGTGTACAAATTTGCATAGCAATAGTAAGCATAATACGCAAAAGCAGGCTTGAAATCATTTTTCCACTGAGCTGGGGTTGGCATGTGCTTTTTGGGATGCCCTTCAAGCTTGCTTTCATCATCTACCATACCAAAGCCAACAACCTCTTTGAAGAAGACATGTAGTTGAGGGTGAGAGCTTGGATCAACTGTAACCTCAAAAAGAGGAATGAATATGTCATCCAAGATATTTTGAAAAGATGGAACAATGTCCATTCCCTTTTACACATTTTACAGTCGAGGAAACTGAATTAACCAGATGGCACTTTCACTGTAGATCTCATTGTTAACAAAACCACCTGTCGACTGGTTCCATTCGTTTTTTTACGTTTCATAAACAGATATCCTATATTCTGCCATCTGACATTTATTTGCTTCCAGATCATACCATACTTGTTTTTACAGCTCAGCAAGAAAACAACCTTGAATGAGATTGTCTCGCTTTAGGAAATTTTCCTGAGTCTACTTTGTCCACATGGGTTATACTTCAGACTAGACTTATCAAATTGGTGAAATGTATTCTTGTCTGTATGTACATCCAAGAGATTAACATTGAGTTCGTACCTTGTAGGACTTTCAAAAACTTCCTTTAAGGTGAGATATTTGCCATCCCAGAATATAACTACCTCATTTGGTTCTTCCTTCAGCTTAGATTTTATAAAACACAGCAAATGCTTTTGGTTCATGCATGTCAAGTGATTTACATGGGTATCAACTTTTCTAACCTTGTAAAAATTGCGATGGGGTGCACTCTTCTGAGCCATGAATTCTCTGTCTGCATTTAGCATTAGATGAAGACTAAACTTCTGTTCTAAAAGGTGCAGTTGATGATGGCACAAGGTACGAACATTCCCCAATGAAATGATTCTAAGTATCCAATGTGCATCGGTGGAGAATGTTGTTGCATCAGCAACATGAAAAGTTCTTCCCTTGATTCTTTATTTAGATAAACATGTACCACAACATCCTCCACTTGAAAATAATGTTCACTCGCTCCTTCCCCTAACTTGTTGGCACATCCTTGCCATCCTCCTTAACGAGGGCTTCAACTGTAGCCTTAAGTCTCATCCCCACATGAGCAGGGGGCATGTGGATGAAAGTGTCTTGTTTTGCGGCTGCAGCCTTATCGTTTAGCTTCGGTTTCTTTCCCTCGGTGTGGTGATGACATTGCTGGATATATCATCCATAAGATTGACCTATATGAAAAATTATAATATCAATTAGTTTACAGTTACCCTGCAGAGAATGATGCCCCCCAAATAATTTACATGAGCTTGGTGAAGTGTCCAAACAGAAAGCCTAAATGATCCATGGTGAAGGGGCTTCTAATGAATATACTTAATACACAAAAATTTTCCTTTCAAGTGTATGCATGATGATCCCCCTCCCCACACATGGCGTGGTTGTGGCCAAACTATCTCATCATGATTGTGAGAAGGCTTTAAGAGGGGCTGAGAATAGGTTGAGTACAGCTAAGGCCGATATCATGACAACCTGGGGAAACCTACCTCTGGGATTGGCGGGGGAACTCCCAATGTTCTTTTAAGCAGCAAACCCTAGGTCTTAGTGTATTGATGAGACACCGAGACCAGTGGGTGCGGAAATAAGGTTAGGCAGGGGAAAGGTCACGAGAGTGTCACGAACTAAAGGCCAGGTGAAAACCATAATGGTTGAGGGAGCATAAGGGGGCCCGAAATTTTGAATATACCCAAAATTTTGGGTGGTGTTGTAGCGGGTACAACACGGGGTTAGTGAGGCAAGTCCCATCCGGTTCTGTCAAGATGTATGCCCCCTGTTGGTGGCAGTGTTTAATGATGTAGGGTCCTTTCCACAAGGTTTCGAACTTTCCTGGCCCTAAGGCCTCTTTTGCGACATCGTAACGGAGGACTAATTCTCCCTTGGTGAATGAGCGAGGGGTGATGTGGCGGTCGAATGAAGCTTTTACCCTTTTCTTGTGGGCCTCGTTGTGTTGCAGCGACTGACGTTGATTTTCGTCGACAAGCTCTAGTTGTACTAGGTGCTTCTCTAAAGGTTGGGTGTTATTGAGGAGTTCGATGGCGGCCTGCAAATTTGGGATTTTGCGGAATTCTATGCAAAAGCACAAGGTACCTTGGTTTTTTGCGACAGGAATATGGTGGAAATCTTGGGACGGGGGGAGGCAGTAATCCTATTGCCAATATGAGCTGATACAAATTGTATATGGTGGATTGTGTCATTGGCGTTTGGCGGGGGAAGAATCTCTATAATGGGATTCTATATGAGTGCAAGGTTGGGTTCCCCGCAAGGATGGTCAATTTCCAGTAGCTGGAAATTGTGCCTGCCACAGAGGTTCCTGAATGTTTCCATTAGCGGGCATGACTCTGGTGCGTGATTTTAGCCCTTGTAGATGGTGCATGGTATCACTGAGCCAAAGGAGTAGATCATGTGGGATTCTATGCTACTCATTGTTCCTAATGTGGATGCTTGGAAGGGGTCTGTCATAGAAGAGGTTGTCTTCTACTTCCATTTCCATATTGTTGTCTTAGGTGTGTCTACCTCTTTGGTGGAGTGTAGACTCAACGTAGCTCGTGATGCTCTCAGCTTGGGGAGATGTACACACTTAAACATATGATGAAAGTGTGAGAAAATCCGGAAATAAGTGCGCGTGATCTTCTCTTGGTTGGAGAGAAGTTTTTGAGGGAGAGAAGAGACTATGCGAAGACTGTTTTCCAGGGGTTTGAGTTCTCTGCATTGGTTGACTCGGTGATTGTTCAGATCACATAGGCCACATGTTATCCTAGGTTTGGTCGAGGTTACTCTTTGTTGGTGTGTTGTCTTATCTTGCTTGACACACCATTGCGTGGGTGGGGACATTGACCCGCCAATGTACTTTTTATACCATTCCCGAAGTTCTTCCTGTCTCTTTTCTATGGCGTTAATCATGTCGATGGTGGGAAAAATTTTCTAGGCATAAGTACAGTGTCGCTCATAATGATTACCCTGACATATCAAGAAAAATATCCTTGATATGAAGGTTCTATCGAGTTCAGTTTGAGGTCTGATGGGGAACCAACGCTGAAAGGCTGCTAAATCAGGGCAATGGACGACTGCATGATCTGTCTTTTTGCATAATGTACATGTTGGTCATCCCTGCGATGAGCGGTTGGGGGTAACTAGGGGTTCCCTGGTGGACCGCTCTTCAACTATCAAGAACATGATGGATGTGCTCATCTCATCTGCTTGGGTCATGGAGCTGCTTGTGGACTTGGCATCCATGTTGCCTTCTTGGGAAAGGCAGACTACGGCCAAGCGAAGGATAGCTAGGGCTAGCCGTAATCGAGGTATGTAATGACAATTCTCCAAAAGGTGATTGTCGATGCCTAACGGGCATGTGAATTGTGTTGCCTGTAGTCCCACGTAGTAAACCCTTTCGATTGGATACCACCTATGGATGAGCTCCAGGGCTGCACATTCTTCAAGGTAGTAACCACGTTCATCGCATAGTGTGCAACGTATAATGGGCATGACTGGGGGTCTTTCTACAACCCTTTGTTCCTCCTGCAAGTATGGGATGGTACGAGGTTCATTGCCGACAAATTGGATGGAGGGAACCTCTTGATAGGATCGCTCGATCGCATGTAAGGCATCCCTATATCATGGTATCTCTGGACAATGGTGGGTATAGTGCCCATAGTTTCCATATAGAGCGCATGCGTGATTGGTATGCAGCGCTTTTCCTTTACCTTTGGTGGTAGGTTCCTTTTTACGTGAACAAGGCGTCAGGATGTTTGTTCGGAGCCAAGGAGTGGTTTTAGTTCATCCTGATCCATACATATATGAGTAGGGTGACCTATAACGTCGCATATGGTGCAGATTGGTGATTCCCTTTGAATGGTGGGGGTCACCATCTTCTTTCCTCTCTTCTCGATTTTCTTGGTCGTGATCACTGGTTTTGCAATGGGAGCCTCCTTTGCGGGGGTGGTCTCGACTGTTTCTTGGATGGGTGGGGGCTCCTTGGGACTAAGGGGCTTTAACCTTGTGGCAGAAACGTTGGTGGCTCCTATTTGAGAAGGAGGAATGAGGTACCAAACTGGGAATGCCAACGATATGTTGGGTAATACCTATGTTGCCAAAACCTGCTGGGAGACGAAGCCAGCTGGGGGGTAGAGGAAAGGGGTTTGGGAGGCGGCGTAGGATAGAGAGGTTGTCGTGGCTGATGCCTCAGTATTGTTACTACTTGAGTTCGTTTCCTAAATAGCCTCGGTGCTTGATGTCGACATCATGCATACCGGGGCCCCTGCAACATCGGGCGATGACTCAGGGATTATGGGAGGATCTCCTAGGAATGACCCTAGAACGGACGACAATTTGAATTGGCCAAGGCCATATTCTTGGTACCGTGAAAGACCATATGAGGCTGTATCTACGTAGGGTAGAATTACATCTGTGTTGGTTAGGGGACGCTTCTCATTGTGTGTCAGCTGGTCTACGGTAATGATGCGGTCCTCATGGGGGAACATCATAATGCGGAAGATAGAGGAGGCTATGGCGTACATATAACTCCGCCTGAGGAGTATATTGTAATCCAAGTGAGCGTCCAAGACATCAATGACTATGTGGACCGTATTTCTGGCTAAACAGACTGGGACATTTTGGTAGAGGCCGACGGGGGTCGAGGGACTGAGGGTTTTAGTTCGGGAGACCCTAACTTCTGCCAAATTTTTTTTGAATAGTGATATTCTGGATCGACATTGGTATTTGGAAGGCAACCATAGAAGGAAGCCTAGGGGTGGCTTTATCTAAGTTAAAATCCGTGAGGCGCGTATCGGCAGGGTTGATAGCGCCTAATGCAGAAAGTAGGGCTTTCCGTTGTTTTGGGCATGACTGTACTACTTCCAGAGCTGACATAGCAGCGGGAGATTGAGCTAAATCATCCACAATGCTATAATTATGGGCCACTTTGGAGTAGTTACCTACTCGTCTATTAGGTCCCTTTGCTATCTTTGGTAATGGTTCTATAGGCATCTTTGAAATGGTCAAAGGTGCAGTCGCCGCACTAGTACTAGCCCCTGACGTAGTGGTGTCTGGTGGGGTGTCGTAGTTGCGATTCCATGTTTGGAAAAACATCTCTTCCCTAGTCATGTAGATTTCATGGTTGTTTTTATAGGAATTTTCTGGGTTTTGCTTGTGAGTGCTTACTGTCCCTTGGTTGGGGAAAGGTTCTTGCATCACGACGGGTTGCTGGGAAGTTCCTCCTTGTCCTCGGTTACTCTGCAACTTTTTTAGCTCAGAAATATCGGGACAATGGTGAGTATAGTGCCCATACTTACCACATATCAAACATGAATGGTTTGTTCGAAGAGGTGGCCTTTTGCTCTGCTGTTGGGCATTGCTTGTCTCCTGGTTCCGATTCCAGTTGGAGTTATCTCCAGCCCGGGACCGCGGTGGGCACTGCTGATTGCTGCCCGCCTGTCCAGGGTTCCCTTTTGGCTTGTTTTTTGACTTTTTCTTTACCGCATTAGGAGGATAGTTCTCCTATTTATACTGGTGTGGTTGGTTTTTGGATGACTGCATAAAGTTCTCCTATGCGTTGGTTTGCATAGGTGGATAGTGTGCTGGGGAATGAATATAACGTTGTCCCGTGTTTGCAACTGGCCGTTGGAGGGAAGCTCTTTTGTCAATGTTTCTTTCTGCGTACTGGGTCCCCTGAGTCGAAGGATAAGGTCCTCCTTGGTGATACGCTTGCGCCATGTTAGTCAAATTTTGGTGAGGCATATGATGACCTTGAAATCTGGGTTGAGACATGTTATGGGTAGAACTATGTGTGTAACTAGGGTTTTGACTGCTGCTGCCTAGGTAACCTTGGGTAATTGACCCAATTAGTTTGTCTGTAGAGTTCGACGCGCCTGGAAATTCTTGATAAGTTTGCAGGCGTGGGGCGTTCGACAGGATGTTGTAAATGTATCCTAACTGCGTATAAATCAGTTCAAGCTTCTGGGATTTACTGATTGCATCCTCTTCAGATGTAGGGTTTTTCTGCACCACATCCTTTGAAATATCTGCCGTTAGAGTTTTTAAGAATAAATCTAAGAGGACCCGATCGTCGAGTTTATATTTACATAAACTGCGATGCTGCCTTCATTAATGGAGATGGTCCGAGAAATGGATGGCGGGGGTTTGTCTAAAATGAGTCAGTAACTCCATTCCTGAATCATGGTGAATGGGTAACTGAAAATATGTGAGGAACGCGGTAGAAAGGGCACCAAAGGTTCCATGTGAAGCAGGAGGTTGCTCCACGTACCACTTCGCAACTACTCCAGTAAGAGTGCATTGAAATAGCCTCAATCGAATAGTGTCGTCGATGATACTATTCGATGAGCACCACAGGTGAAAGGTCATTACATGATTACCTTGGTCTGACACTTACTTGCCTTCAAATTTTGGTATATCCGAAGGGAGCTTCGTGGGCATGGGAGGCCATGTAGGACTATGTGCAAAGGGGTCATTGGTTAGTTTGGTTAAATTGGGTAGATTCAATGAAGCTAAGAAAGGTGACTAGGAGGTTGACGCCATTGCAATGTGTGAAGACACGAAGTTTTGGTTAGAACGAGGGTTAGTCTGTGACGTACCTTGATGTGTGTTCAGCTCGCTTCCTGAATAGGACACACTCCTCTGCCCCCTAGGGGTCGAGGGAGGAGTGGTGTTCAGTGTGGTGTTGGGGGATCGACTAGGGTTCCCAACTATGGTTTCTCCAATAAAGGACGAACCAATGATGGTGGTAGTGTTCCGTCTTTGACACCTGAACAACGAAAGACTTGGAACCCCTCCTAGTAATGGGGGGAGGTCCAAAAGATGCCTGGATCGACGAGGTTCTGTTGGGACAGTTTCGGTGTCGACCAAGTTAGGTTTTGGAAAACTTTGAGAGGATAGAGTCTATGATCAAATAAAAATTATGGCTACATACATAAAACAAAGCAAAAATCAAATAAATTTTCGCTTTAAATTAATCTATGTGATCACTCAAGCAGGTTTTTGTTTGTTTGTGCATGATACTCAAAATCCTAGAAGACCTATTGCGTCCTCACATACTCAAAATTAACTGGGCCTTGAGAAGATTTCTTGTGAGTGCTGGCACAACGTCCCGTAAGAGCCGGTGACGCCCCCGGTTAGCCAAAGAGAATCCACGAAGGTAAGGGTAAAGGGTCTGGCGCTTGCCTGCACCGTCACCTATAGGGTAAAGGATGCCCTAGTTTTTGGCCACTAAGAACCACCATCCCACATGAGCGTTCGAGTCCTGGGCTTCTTGGTAGTCAGCTAACATTACCGAGTATCAGCGAGGTCAAGTAGCCCTAACTGATATTGCACGTACTGTGCATAAGCCTAACCCCCTCTAAATTGGGTCTCTGCCACGCTCGGGTTTTATTTGCCGTGGGTTGATAGGTGGATTTGAAGCTCCCTAAATACACAAATTCTATGTTTCAATATGAAGTATGATCAAGGCGGCTTATTGGATGCCTACCCCCTTGATCCTAACTTAAGCTATAAATTCTTTTGTGGCCCCTGTAGGGATAATTTAGTGAGTTTGGTTAAGTTAGTTTTAGGTGTATTCCTTTGCTTAGTGGGTGAGTGTGTGTGAGAATAAGGTGAAAAATATCATATTTTGAATGTATGGATATCGCTGATCCTTTATAAAAATCCCCTATTTAAACTATGTTATATTGTTCTTGGCTCAAATGGAAAACATGTGTGGATAATGGGCCGATTTCAAATTTTCCTAGTTAATCTATGTGACTAACTAAAGGGAGATGGTGAATTGTGAATATAGAGCATTCATATGCTTACCTAGGATCACCGGAGGGTGCAAAGGTAGCAGATATTACTTGCTCTTATAGACAATCCAATCCTAGTCCCGCAATTCCTAATGCAAAAATTGAACTAAACTAAACAATTCTACACTAGAAAAAAGAAAACTAGCTATGCATGCATGGTCTTAGGCCACTTACTTGGACTAGTTATCTAGGTGTGAATACCAAAATTTGCAAAACATAATTTTTTTGGAACGCAAGTTAATTTCCCCCCTACTTAAACTATGTGAAGATTTTTTCAAAAACCAACTTGAAGCAAAACTGACTCTAAGCCTACAAAAAGCAGCTAAAAGTGAGTTCTAATAAGCTGTGGGGTATCACAACAAGTGCTGGCAGATACATTAGGGGTTGCCAAGCACCTTACAAGTAGAAAAAGGCAGAATCTTGGGAGAAAATTCTCATTTTGTAAATTGCGCGCAAAAGGCCTTGACAGGTGCGCTTTCCTGCATGCAGGTCAGCACTGAACGCGCACCCTACGCATCTATGAGGAAAAAACGTGCACAAATTCCTACAAGTAAAAAGACTTAGGAGCTGCCCTTCTTCAGTTTGTCACTCAAAGTGAATATAGGGACTGTAAGATGGATCAAAGGACTATTAGCTCCACTCTCCAGCATAGACAAAGGTCTCCCGCAAAATATGGCACAACCACATAAACTTGGTAAAACGTTAGTGGAGTCGCCAATCCTGTTGTGGTGGATTTGACACACGGGTGTACGAAATTGCACCAGTTTAAGGGGTGTGGTCTACCCCTTTAAACTATTGGTAACAGGCAGAAAGTGGTGGAGTTCAAAAGCATACGATCTAGAGGAAAAAGCATGCAAATGTATACTCAAATTAAACTAAAACTAAATGTTACACCATGTTTTGGTCATCTAACCTATTATTATTAGATGGACCCAAGTAAACCATGTAAGACCAATTTTACCCTAAGTAAAATTGCTTTCACTATGAAAATAACTTAGTAAACCACCTTTATTAAGTTGTTTATGGTCTAAACTAGAAACCCCATGAGGAAATATTAATTAAATCTACATTTGTTTGATTTTCTTCAAGGAATAATTAGTTAAATAGCAGTTTAATTAATATTCTTGGTTATATTTAACCCAAAACAGTGAAATTAATTAGATAAATCATTATTTATCTTATTATTTTCTAGGAATAATTATTTAAACCTTATTTAAATAATAATATTCTTTGTTAAATATGACTAAATCACCCATAAATAATTAAATGAATCATTATGTATTTTATTATTACTCAACCACATCCTTAAAATGATAAATAAATCATTTATTTATTTATTATTTACAAATAAAGGGATTTGACCCAAGTCAAATTCATTTTCCCTCCAACAAATATAATAGAATATTCCATAAAAGTTAGATCTTGATTTGGTTAATAATATTTTAAATATGCACCAATATCTAGACTAACTCAATATTTTGTTGTAAATAGAAGGGTTTTCCCATTCATTTACCACCTTTTTTTGCCTAAATATCACTCTAGATTTATACTTTTGGTCTGACATTGATCCACCATCATTGTCATATTTTCTTCCATTTTTGTCTGGGTTTTCTACACCATCAAGAGAGAGGGATTTTAGATCTGAAGTGTTGAGGACTTACAAGAACCCATCCCATTGAGGAGAATTGGTAACATCCTTCTATGTTTTCCTCCTAGGTGCCCTTAATACAAAATTCATTCAATATATTCTTGTCTTGTCTATTGGATGCATGGATTAAATCTAGTTTTTATTAATGTCTAATGTCTTTTGATACATAGATCTTGATTTTTGTAGCATTTATCTTGATCACGTAATTGCAGATCTGAGGATATTGGCAGCCATATTTTCTATTAGGGCTGTTTGTTATGCACAGCTAAAGTGGTATTTTTTCGTACACTTGCAATTAATATTCATACTAACAATTATGTTCGCCCTCCATCTTGATCGTGATGCTCGACGACGTATTCGACACCAGGCCCCTCGCTACCTTCTTATCGGTGACGACCTTTATCGTCGCGGTGTAGATACTGTCCTTCATCATTGTCTCACACATGCTAAAGTTGAGCAAGTCCTCAATGCCTGCCATAGCGGCGCTTGTGGTGGCCACCTCTTCAGTCTTGCCACTGCCAAGAAAATCATGCGCACTGGGTATTTTTGGCCTTCTCTCTTCGGTGATTGCATTGAAGTAGTCAAACACTGTTCCAATTGCCAACATTTCGCCCCTAAGGTGTGAGCTCCTCTAGCTCCCCTCCATCTTGTCGTCTCAGCTGGCCCCTTTTGTAAGTGGGCCATCGACTTTATGGAGTGTCGACCTTCATCTGCTGGTAACCAGAAGTATATCATCGCGGCGGTTGACTATTTCACAAAATGGGCTGAGGCCATGCCAACGTTTAACAACATTGCAGCTACTGCAACCCTATTTTTCTTTAACCATGTTATCGCTCGATTCGGAGTTCCGAAACAATTGGTCTCTGACCATGGCCGACATTTTGAAGATGAGATATGGCGTGAGCTATCCTCACTGTTGGGTTTTGGGCACCAATTGTCCTCCTCCTATTACCCCCAAGGTAATGGCCAAGTTGATGCAGTCAATAAAATCCTTAAAACCATGCTTCAACGGACGGTGGATAAGCACAAAACCTACTGGCACCTTATGCTCTTCCTTGCTTTGTGGGCCTATAGAAATTTTGTTAAATTCACCACCGGGTTTACTGCTTTCCACCTTGTTTTTAGAGAGGAGGTAGTGTTATCGATCGAGTGTGAAATCCCTTCCCTTCATCTAGCTGTCGAACTTCTCCCTGACACTCAACCTTTAGAACAAAGACTTATCATGCTTGAGTGTGCTTCCGAAGACCGTCATGTTGCATTGCAAACCATTGAAGCGGCTAAGAAACACACCAAAGCTCAGTATGACCGAAAAGTCCACCCTCGTACCTTCCACGAAGGTGATCTTGTTCTAGTGTATGACTAGGCCCATGATGTCCTTGGTCATGGGAAGTTTGACTCATAATGGCTAGGCCCTTACATCATTAGTAAGGATTTAGGAAAGGGGGCATACCTCTTAGAGGATTTTGAAGGACACCCCCTTCCTAACCCTCACAATGCACTCTACCTTAAAAAATATTACCCTTAGCATTTCCTTCCTGAAATGCATGTTTTATTTCTTTTAGGTAGCGAGCTCATAACTCTTTGGGATTTGACACTTCACTAGGAAAAATTTTGTCCACGAAGCATCACTTCACCACTCCTCAAAATCGAATTTCTTCACTTGCAACACTTATATGTGGGGCACCACTTCACCCCCATACTTGGCCATGCTTGTGTCAATTTCCATCGTGATTTACCCTCTTGTACTCATGTTTCTATGGTTCCCCATTAGACCTTTCACTGTGTCGCAACACCATTGAGTCACCCTTGTTTAGAGCATTCGAGTTGAGTCATCATCACAGTCATGGAGTCTATCCCGAGTCCCTTTGTATCCCGCTATAGTCCTCAATCCTTCATTGCTTGGTCTCTCTCTCGTGTCGCACATCATGGCCTCCAGTCCCACTGTCCCCTATCCATCATGATATTGTGTCAGTCGTTGCCAGGTCTTCCATGCCTTTTATGCTCTAACAAGGGAAGTCATCTGTCCACTACTCAGTCCCCCCCATTTCATCATCACCCCTGGTGTTAGTCAGTCAGTCGCTCTACTATTTTCTATCGTGCCGTATTTGCGGACGCCTTATTGCCTCACTTATGGAAGACCTCCTTCTGTCGACATCAGATCATTTATTCTAGAAGACAGGTCTAGAGGGCGGTGTACCTTGGTTCTAGCTTCCACTCTTGTTCGGTGCCTCGGATCAGGCAAAGGGACTCCTTATAGCCCTTTGAATTTATTGTTTCTAAGCTCCAACTCCTTTCAGCATGATCAAGATCCGTATACTCGATGGTTCAATGATGCAGCAGATTGGACTGGTGACTACCGGGTGTGTGTCAGATGTTTCAGCCCTCATGAGGGGGTGGCCATACAGATAGTCCCCCACATGCCCGGATGACCTCTTCATTTCAGCCTTCGATGTAGCTCCATATATTTGATGATGTCGGCCTTAGCCGCTTGTAGCGCCTTGTTGATTGCATGTATCAGTTAGATTTTCAGAGCCCTTTCCTATTTACAAGGGCATTTGGATTGTATTTGTATCTCATGTACTCAGATATTATTGTACAAGTCCTGGCTGTTATCCGAGGCACAGTATGTATGTGGGATTCATTATCATGTTTTTTATCTGGCTCATGTTTATGCCAACATATACTATATTTTTCAGTCCTTTGTTTATTGGACGCATTATTCTTTGTACTTTGTCTCGGTGGGCATAGGTATGCCTCCTCTGCCGCCTATAGCACAGGTACTCACTCATAAAAGAGACTTGTCGCACCTGTAAGTCTTGCCTCCTCAGGGTCTAGTCCTCTCAGCACTTTGGTCTACCTTATATTTCTCTCTCTCTGACTTCCCCTTCGGTGTCTAGTGGTTGAG
This sequence comes from Pinus albicaulis, assembly GCA_034641835.2. Lineage (NCBI taxonomy): Eukaryota > Viridiplantae > Streptophyta > Pinopsida > Pinales > Pinaceae > Pinus > Pinus albicaulis. The sequence goes on from CM076570.1 coordinate 1,284,530,062, forward strand.
TTCTTACAACGAACTTCAGTCATACGATTAGCTCCTAACGCTCGCACGCTAGGGGGAAATCTGTTACACCATTTTTTGGTCATCTAACCTATTATTATTAGATGGAACCAAGTACACCATGTAAGACCAATTTTACGCTAAGTAAAATTGCTTTCACTATGAAAATAACTAAGTAAACCACCTTTATTAAGTTGTTTATGGTCTAAACAAGAAACCCCATGAGGAAATATTAAATAAATCTACATTTGTTTGATTTTCCTCAAGGAATAATTAGTTAAACAACAATTTAATTAATATTCCTGGTTATATTTAACCCAAATCAGGGAATTTAATTAGATAAATCATTATTTATCTTATTATTTTCTAGGAATAATTATTTAAACCTTATTTAAATAATATTCTTTGTTAAATATGACTAAATCACCCATAAATAATTAACTAATTCATTATTTATTTGATTATTACTCAACCACATCCTTAAAATGAAAATAAATCATTTGTTTATTTATTATTTACAAATAAAGAGATTTGACCCAAGTCAAATTCCTTTTCCCTCCAACAAATATAATAAAATATTCCATAAAAGTTGGATCTTGATTTGGTTAATAATGTTTTAATTATGCACCAATATCTAGACTAACTCAATATCTTGTTATAAATAGAAGGGTTTTCCCATTCATTTACCACCTTTTGTTGCCTAAAGATCACTTTGGATCTATATTTTTGGTCTGACATTGATCCACCATCATTGTCATATTTTCTTCCATTTTTGTGTGGGTTTTCTACACCATCAAGGGAGAGGTATTTTAGATCTGAAGTGCTGAGGACTTACAAGAACCCATCCCATTGAGGAGAACTGGTAACATCCTTCTATGTTTTCCTCCCAGGTGCCCTTAATGCAAAATTCATTCAACACATTCTTGTCTTGCCTATTGGATGCATGGAGTAAATCTGGTTTTTATTACTGTCTAATGTATTTTGATGCATAGATCTAGATTTTTGCAGCATTTATCTTGATCACCTAATTGCAGATCTGAGGATATTGGCAGCCATCTTTGTTGTTAGGACTATTTTTTATGCACAACTAAAGTGGTATTTTTTCGTACACTTTCAATTAAGATTCATACTAACACTAAAACACAAATATACATAAGTTATTGAAGAGAGTCAAACGATAATAATGCAAACGATGGCTCTAGGCCTCTTCTTATTAAACATTTGATACAGAGAAGAAATTTTACCCACTTGCGAAAGGGCCCCTATGACAATGGTTCTAGGTCCTGATGCAAGGATGTTGTTTTCCAAGCTCTGCCTCGATGCAATCTCCCTCTCTCTCTGCTGTGATGGACTAAGATTGTTGGGTGGCCAAAAATCGAGTCCCCTCTATCTCTAGCTCTGGGTCATACACTGCTGGTATTTCTTGGGCAATTATGGCCAGCATAACAATGTGATCACCCATTCATCTTCTCATGGTGGCTTTATATAGGGGATTTCAAATCCTCCTTCCCTCCCTTGGTACATTGTGGATGGTGACCCAAGGGAGAGGTATGATTCCATTGTGTGCTCCAAATATTCCTTTGTGTGCTCACATAGTGTCTAAGGAGGCACTGGTGGCTATCCTTAGGTGGCTTCATGTAAGAAGTAACTTGTACTTTACTTTGTGTGGTCTTGGAAAGCGAAATTTTGCCAATTTCAGGAATGCATGTTTATCGAGAAAAAAGGCGCGTGGAAGGCACTCTTCTCGAAGGATAATGCACGCAATCAGCATTTAAGACTAGTTCAAATTTGATTTTCTCAAAACCTTAGAGAATTTAAATACTTTCTTGATTCCATAATGTCTTCCTGCCCTATAAATCCTTTGGCTTGACATTAATTAATGCCATCTTTTGTTGTACAATTTTCTAGTGTTAACAATCCTCACCCCCGAGAAATATCCCTATGATGAGCCTCAAATATCGTTCTACTCATCCCATTAATAACCAACGGGAATAAAAGAGGGGATAGGAAACACCCCTGCCTCAAACCTCTAGAAGCCTTGAAAAATTGAGTAGGCACCCAATTAATCAATACTGCAAAATTTATAGAGGTGATACAAGCCATAATCCATTAAACAGTCTCCACCATGATCCCAATTTTATGAAGGATAAATCATAGGAAATATCAATCTACATAATCATAAGCTTTTATTAGGTCTAATTTTAATAATAAATCATTTTTCATTTTCATCTTAATATAGTGCACACATTCTTATGCAATTGCCGTTGCGTCTTGCATCTGACGGTTTTTTAGGAATCCATATTTCTCTGGAGAAATGAATTTTGATAGAATATCTCTGAACTGCATAATAATAATCTTCAGAATCATTTTGTACACAATATTACACAGGGATATTGGCCTATAATCCATAAAGGATTTTGTCGATGATACTTTTCAAATCGGGGTAATAAAAGTAGAGTTTAAAGCACTAGATATCTAACAGATTATCCTCGATTAATAGGTTTTCACCCTTCAAATCCATAAAATGAAGGAAAGTTTTCGTTGGCCACCCATCCAACCCAAGACTTTTGTCCTTGGAAAAATATTTTAACACTTATTTCAATTCATCAATTTTGATCGGCCTTCCAATGTTTACATTTTCCTCCTCATCAAACATTCTCGAATAAACCTGAATGACCTCCAATTGATTATTCATGTCCACCCATCCCCTAGCTCGATATAGGTTCCCAAAGAACTGAATCACCTCTTTATGGATTTTCTGCAATCAGGAAATATGACAACTTGCTTCCCCCTCCAATTCCTAAATGATATTTTCACTTCTTCTCTAATAGGAAAATCTGTGATTTTTTTTTTGCTTTTATCGCCCTTAGTGACCCAAATGGCCTAGATTTTAAGCCTCCATTATGCTTCTTGTTGATTAATTATATGTCTCTTTCTTCTCTCTAGATCCAAAGCCATTTGTTTCCAGTTATTAGAGAAGAAACCAGGATTTGAAGTTTCATTCATATCTATAAGATTTTGGTCAATCTGGATAATTCTTTGATGTTCATATTATTTTTGTTACTAAGCCATCGACAAACCTTCATTTTGAGTTCAGAGAGTTTCCTGCATACCCTAACCATATGAGATGCCTTATCATCGAACACAACCTGCAACCAAAAAACCCACACCATTTGCACAAATTTAGAGTCCTTTCACCAAGTATGGTTAAATTTAAATGGATATCCTTTGATATCAGAGTCTCCACACTATTGTTGGATAATATGTGAATGATAAAACAACATCATTGAGGAAACCCACAAACGCATTAACCCTAAGCACTCCATCAAATTTTCATGTGGCAATAATCTATCAAGCCTCTTGTCAATCTCGTGTGATTGTTCCTCCATGTAGGCACTATAGGGGATGGAAATATATCCACAAATGGATTCACCCCAAAGAACCTTTAAAGTACCCCCCACATTGGGCCCATTTTTCATTCCTGGCCCCCCAAATTTCCTTAACAAATAATGTCAAATTTAGATCACCATCCAAGATTAGTGAGGCAATATTTAGCAGGTTGTATATGTCCAATCTATCCCAGAACTCCATCTTAGAGTCATATGGAGCATAAATATTCAAAATATGAAAACATATCCTGGATCATCTAGTGAAGCTAGATAGAAAATTGCCTACAAAAGTTTTGTAAGCGATAAAGTTAACCACATGTGGATCCCATGTGTGAAAATTTGGTTACCCTAAATCCTGCTGCAACAACTGACAATATTTCTTCTATTTGTTAAATTGATTAAACAAAATATTTGTTTTTTCCTATGGAAAATATCGAAATAATACACTCCAGCCTTCACAAAACAAATATTGCGGAAGGAAAATAAATGCGGAAAGAATAGATTCACACACACAAAATACACCGTTGTTTTTGGACTAAGTCCCCGGAAAAACCCAAACTTAGGAAAACTAGTGCAACAACCGAGGGTTTGATTATTATGCAGTAGTAAATCTGATTACAATCTATGGTTGCTTAATCTAGCAAACCAAACAAACAAATGACTGGCAATAAAACTAGTGAGAAATTTTCTCACTTCCACATGCGGTCTGACACTGACCTCTGCTCGATTTGAGTTGTTCATTGCTCCCTCTACGCAATCACTGCATCATCCTACGCATTTTTGCATCCCACAAGCTCAGAATTTCCAGAAACAATTTTTGGGTATTGGAGAATACATGCATTCTAGGCACTCTGCAAAATATCGTGGCTAGAACACATTCGATGCTACAAAAAATAACACCATAAAGAAACAAAACCATCGAATTGACTAAGAGGTTTAATTGCACAAAAAAAACACCCTATGTACAATTTTAAAAATAAGACTAAGCCTTAACCTTTGTTGCCACCATCTCTTGTATAAGGATAATTGTTGTGTAGTGATTTCGAATCAAATGCCAGAGAGAAAACCATTTTTTAGTATTCCTTAGGCCCCAAATGTTTAATGACATAACCTTCATAGGGGTGGAAATACAATGAGAATATGTTCTCTAAGATCCCATGCATCAAAACCAACTTGGAGGGTTGGAGAATTCGGGTCCATATGTTTAGAAATTTTTGAAGATAACTACGAAATGGTATTCGACTCAAAAAAAACCAATTTCTGCTCACCCTTCTACTTCTGGCTAAAGGTAACATTCCTCATCAAATCACGAATAATAAAGGGCCCAACCAAGGAATTAATATTTGAGTGAATGGGTAATGGATCAATATCCAAAGTCGAATTATGACACATGAAAGCAATGTTTTTGTTGATAGAGTTTGTTGGAGAAAGTCCCCAAAGAATGACTTGAATCTGATAACCAGATACATGTGGTCAAAAGGAGGAGCCAATGTATCGCGTAGAGTGATCGAACCTAGTCCCATCATATGATCCTTAGAAATCGACGAATCTTTAATAGGTGTACCACTCCTCATTATGGGAAGATATTTAAAAATAGTAGACACACCCAATTTACCTACTTGGATAGTGGGATTCAAATGGGGAGATATATAATTATCCATAAATTTCCCCAATTTACGATCACAAACATTCATCCCCATATCACATAAACCAATATCTAGAGCAACACCAGAGGATAAATCAACATCATATTGTTGTTCCATACCTGGAGAGACTAAGTGAACAACAATAGAACTTCCACCCATAATAGCTTAAGAACATGTTTTATCATATAGTCATTTTACGAACTCGAAATTATCCAACCCATGAACCCATTTCAAATCCCATAACCTCAGCCTACGATTGTAAATTAGGTGCCCTGTCCCATGGCACCCAAAGAAACAGAATGGTATCCCCTAATAATATATACGCTGTGAATTTTCAAATCATCCCATTTTAGATCTAATTATGTTGGAGGCACGCTTGAGTAGTCCACCTCCACTAGGATCCAAGCAATCTGCTTGTCCAAGTCAACAGGATTGCGCTCCTCCAAAAAAATGAATTTATCGATCAAATTCTTGATCATAATCAATGCATTCCTAGTCCATAATTCCAAGGGAAACCTTGATGTCTTACCCATTGTAACTTTTTTCACTAGATTGAAGAAATGAGGTTATAACCCATGAAGCATGGTTGTAAAGACAAAAATATCTTCCCATGCACCTATGGTGTATCAAGTATTTTCCCTGCGTCCTCCACATGCAGGAAGTTCTAGAAGAACCAATTATTCACAAGCATACTAGCCTTAGGTTTGTAATTATTGATAGGCTCCCATTGTGCTTCAATCAACCCATTCATCTGTATACTATCCATCCGACCAAACTCCCGCGTTCCAATAAAAGCTCGTTGATGCAAACTTGAAACTCGATCCTAGTTAACATTGCAAAAAAAACAAGGGCATGTACATGTTGAATTTCCATGATCTTGGGTGTAGGTTAGAGTCTTAGAATCACTGACACTACCAAACCAAGAATCTCAACCAAAACTACTTTGCACAGTGGAAAATATAAAGTAGTAAATCACATATGCACAAGTATACACAATTTTTAACAAAATTGTACAATAATTTACAACCCAATCTTCGTTATATCAAACCAATCTGAATAATACAAAATTCTATGGTATACATTATACAATGACAAAAATGATGAACATACTCGATGTCATATCTTATCACGTCGGTCCTTCGTTTTCGTACTGCTCACTAGCTTCCCCTTAGTCCTTCAAAGGACAACACATCGAGACTCCAGGAGGGATGCCACCTAACACTGTTGCAAGTCACTTCTGCTTGGTGTACATGGGTTGATCCAATATACTCTCTAGGTTGGCCAATTCTTGAGCTTCAATCTTCCAGGATAACAGTCACATTTTCCCATCAAGGCACTGCACTTTGGCACCAATCTTCACCCAAACTTCAACTCCTCTTTGCTTGTCTAGGGCTACTTTGGGCTATCAACATGGTTCCCTTCACCAGACCAATTATGCCCAATACTTCACTGCGAAATATGCTTCTAATTGAATTCTTGTTGCCACCCAAGTCAACTTCAATTCATGTGTCCCACAAGTTGTTATAATATGATCCAAAACTGGTTAAATCGTTGACCCAACACATGACACAACTGCTCTCCAAGTCTGTTGTTTTTTTGTCCCTGGTTAGGGCTTCTCCATGCTCCAAAAACCCTTAAATTCCCACACAAACAATCCTAAAATTGTTGTGGCCTAGGAAAGGTGAGATGCTCTCATTGTGGGTTATTTTTCTGGGCATTTTGTAGCCCAAAAAACTCCCATGCTACCCCTGTTTGAGGTTGGTAAGGCCTGCGGCCTACCACAGTAACTTGTTGTCACCTACAACCAACCTAAAACAATCCTCTCCTCACCTTTTTGCTGCCCAAACAGACCTGCGTAACTCTTGAGGTTACTCGACCACTTTTCTAAAGAAAAAAAAAACCCTACAAACAAGTCCTACAAGGTTCCACACAACATTATCTCCCTCGTTGTAGTAGCCTTTCTCCTGCAACCTCAACATAATTTCCCTAGCTCCCTTGACCAAATTATTCTTTACCTCCAATGATTTGTTCTATTGTGTATTAGTTGCACCAGATGGATGAGGATATAAGTCCTCCACTCACCTCCTATAGGGCTTGAAAAATTGTCACACCTAAATAACATTAGGTCGACCTAGACCACTCATGTGAAAACCCATTGATTAACTTCAAAAACTCATATCTCACTAAGGACAACTCGAAATTCGACGACTCTCGAAGCGTTGGATTCTCCTTTCCTCTCTCTCTCATCGTATGCCATCATCTACAAAGTTTTCGATGGAAATTCCCCGAAATATGATTGGTGAAAAACCCATTTCTTAGGTTCCAAGCCCACAAGTGACCCTTGTGGCACTTTTCCCTCCAAACCCTGAACCCTAGGGCTTGGAGTACCTCCCAAGCTACTAAAAAATAAACACTCCCTCTTAGCGAGGGAGTTACTTCCAAGAATAGGAAGTAAATTTACACCATCATCACTACTCGCAACACACGCCCAACTCTTGCCGCTCACCATCACAACAATACCTGTTTTGTGAACTACGCCTCTCTCGAAAGTGTCATTGTCACTATTGGAAGCATCTTGCTTCTTCTTCTTATCCTAAATCACTTTCCAATCTCTCCATGATTCCTTCTTGGTATATGTGGAAGCACCCTTGCTCCCCACTAACCACACACTCTTCTTGGGTTGCAAAGTCTCCCTCTGAACCTACAAGCTCCCGCTAGAACTTGACTCCCTCTAAGCCTCTAGATTTTGGACCTTCTTCGCTGGAACCTGTACCTGCCCCTATGAACCCTGCACCTGCACCTACTTCTCTAGAACCTGTACCCACTCCACCTAATTCTTCTTCTTTCCATGATCCTCAGGCTTTACCGTAAAATTGTAGAGATCATTCTCTCTAAATCCAAGTACAATCCCATCAAAGCTAGACCCTCTAGGACTGAGTATTTCCTTCCCATCCTGGAAAAAAATTTCAAACCCCTTCTTCTCGTTCATCGAGACATAAATCATGCTATATCTGAGTCCTGGTACAAATAATACATCTTGGACCCGCTTCTCATCTTGTCTCCATCCTGTATGGCACAACTCCCGATCCTCGGATCTCGAACTGACTCTTGTCACCCAACTCCATGTGCAACTTCGAGTCCCATTCAGATAGAGTCTCAAAAACCTCCTGTGACCATACAATATGTTTCGTCACACCACTGTCCATGTACCACCCATACTCTTTGACAGTACCCTGCGAGAAATGAAAGATCATAGCAAAGTCATCCTCCTCCAATATCTAGGAGAGATCATCTATCTCAGTTAAAGTTGCAACATTGACGACCTAATTTCCTTTCTTCTTCTTGTCATCTCTCTTCTTCTTTGGGCATCTCGACGAAAAATGACCCATCTCGCCACAGTTGAAACACTTTAATGTACTCAAGTCCGTCTTCCGCTTACACTTCATTCTTGTTGCAAGTTCCACGTCCTCATCTTCCCTCTTCGTTGGATGAATATCCTCATCTCGCAACTCTTCTTGAATTAAGTCGTGCCACAACCTATTCTAGTCTCAAAATTTCTCTTTGGAAATGATCCCTTTGATGAAGGGTTACATTCCTTGGTGAACCCTTTCAAGCCAATCCTCACCATATCTCCATTTGAATTTTTCACACCGACGACAATAAGCTCATCTATGACCTGGCACAATCTTGTTAGATACGAAGTCACTCCTTCACCCATTATCATCTTAGTGGACTTCAAATTATCATCCAATATGAGTACATGGTTCTCGTTCTTATTCTCGAACAAATTTTTAAGAGTCATCCACATCTCATGTGTGATGTTCTTCTTGGAAAAATGAGGTATTACAACATCCTTCTCACCATCTAGGATGATAAATCCCAACTTCGTATGCAAATATTCATATATTTCCAGCTCCTTAGGGTCGGTTGGCTTCTTGATGGATTTCTTGGAAAAATCCCAGATCCAGTTGACCTGCAAGACCAACTTGATCCCTTCCTTCCAAGGACTATAGTTGGACAACCCCTCCAACCTGTCCTCATATCAAAGACCTACTTGCAACTTCAACATTTTCACCTACAATGTGACCAAATCCCTCTCACATTGTACTTTGTTGCGCACAACTCTGATTCACTGACTTCCAAAGTAGCATAGACACACTTTGATACCATGCTAAATTTCCATGATCGTGGGTCTAGGTTAGAGTCTTAGAATCATTGAATCTACCAAACCAAGAATCTCAACCAAAACTACTTTGGACAACGGAAAATATAAAGCAGTAAATCACATATGCACAAGTATACACAATTTTTAACAAAATTGTATAATAATGTACAACCTAATATTCGTTATATTAAACCAATTTGAATAATACAACAACATATGGTATACAAGATACAATGAAAAACGTGTTGTGCAGACTCGATGTTGTATCTTATCCTGTCGGTCCTTTGCTTCCATACTTCTCACTAGCTACCCCTTAGTCTTTCAAAGGACAACACACATCGAGACTACAAGAGGGTTGGAACCTAACACTCCTGAAAGTCACTTCTGCTTGGTGTACATGGGATGATCCAACCTACTCTCTAGGTTGGCCAATTCCCAAGCTTCAATCTGTTAGGATAGCAGTCACCTTTTTCCATCAAGGCACTGCACTTCAGCACCAATCTTCACCCAACCTTCATCTCCTCTTCATCACTTCAAGATAGCTCGTTTAGGGCTACTTTGGGTTATCAACACACTGCCATCCACCAGACCAATGATGCCCAATACCTAATTGAAGCCTTCTTGCCACCCAAGTAAAATTCAATTCATCGCTCCCACAGGATGTTAGTATCTGATCCAAACAGGCCAAATCATTGACCCAAAACATGAGACAACTTATCTCCAAGTTTGTTGTTCTGTTTTCCTGGTTAGGGCGTGTCCTCGTTGCAACAACCCTTAAATACCCACACAAACAACCCTGAAATTTCTGCGGCCTAGGAAAGGTGAGATGCTCTCATTGTCGGTTGTTGTTATGAGCACTTTTCAACCCCAAAAAATCCTACGCTGCCCCTGCTTTAGGTTGGTAAGGCTTGTGGAAAACCACAGTAACTTTCTGTCACCTACAACCAATCCAAAATGACCCTCTCCTCACCTTTTCATTGCCCAAATAGACCTGCGTAGATCCTTAGGTTACTCAGCCTCTTTTCTAGAGAAAAAATTCCTACAAACAAGTCCTAGAAGGCTCCACACAGCCTTATCTCCATCACTGTAGTAGCCTTTCTCCTGCAGCCTCAACATAATTTCCCTAGCTCCCTTGACTGAATTCTCCTTCACCTCCAACGATTTGTTCTATTGTGTCTTAGTTGCCCCAAATGGATGAGGATATAAGTCTTCCACTCACCTCCTATATATACACATGAGGAGGGATCCAAAACATCACCCTTTAGGGCTTCAATGATTGTCACACACCTAAATAACATTAAGCTGACCTAGACCACTCATGTGCAAACCCATGAATTAACTTAAAAAATTTATATATCACTAAGGACAACTCAGAATTTGAAGATTATCGAAGCGTTAGATTCTCCTTTCCACCATCTATCATCTCATGCCATAAAATGTCCAAATTGCTCCATGGAAATACCCCAAAACACGATTGGTGCAAAACCCCATGCTTGGGTTGCAAGCCCACAACTGACCCTTATGGCACTTTTCCCTCCAAACCCTGAACCCTAGGGATTGGAGTACCTTCCAATGTACTAAAAAATCAACACTACAGATTCAACTACCTTCATTGGTTTGTATTTGCGATTGTGGAAAGCATGAAAAGACGATCGGTCCATGGTTTAATATCTACATGAATCAGGAACAAGTTGAAAGGGATGTTCAAAAGAAAAACCAGTCGACCTAGAATTTTGATTATCCATATAGTCACCAAGAAATGCTTGCGATAACTTTTCCTCAACCTCAATTGTTGCCCAAATTAAAGCATCCTCTCCCATGGATCCAATACCTTGCATGGCCACCACAACTGACATCAACAAAGGTAGAAAATTCACCACTCATTGATAATAATTTTTCAACAAGATGCACCCATTGGCCAAATCGATGGATGAGAAAAATGTTGAGTCAACAATGGATCAATCTAGCCAAATAGGCAATTCATAATGTCACATCATACCCTTAAATAGGCCATGAGTCATATATAATAAATAGTGCCAATGCCAAAACAAACAAAATAGGTAGGATGTATAACCCCAAAAAGTACCCTCCCCCAAATTGACAATACAAAAATTAAATGCCACCAACAAAGCATGAAACAAATCCCTATGAAAGTGATGCCTAGTGTAATCATAAAATCAAAGGCATGGCCCATTAGGATCCCAACCTAATGGGAGACGAGCATAACATTATGACATTAAAGTTATGCATGAATCTACGCCAATAAGGAGATACAAATGACCATATACCCATAAATATATCTTAATGACCCCCCAACAGCAAAAAATAAATTGGGAAAACTAACCGATACATCCATCAGTGAATGAGACCTGCCGTAGGGAGATAAAGCCATATGGCTACAACAATCATGAAGTGAGTCCCATCACCATCTACTAGCCCCTTGAAATACACAATGACAACAAGACATAAAGGAAGTTATAATATCCCACCAAAAAACAAAGTCATGGAACAAACTCTAGAAAGTTGTCTTAATCACCACCAATAATATAGGAGAATGGCGAAGAAGTCAAAGTGTGGAGGTAACCAGAAATCACTACAAAGTTAAGAAGAGACAAGTAAAAACAACTAGATTACTCGCAATGAGAAAAACGGATTTCCAAGGAAACAAATAGTGTCAAATTACAAACCGTGTAGTTAAAAGGTGTGAATAAGTCCATTAATGATGCAATTTCAACCATGATCACCATTTGTGCACCTTCAAACAAAAAATATTAGAGAAATGGCGACCATGTAAGCTATTATTCATAATAAAAATATAATATAATATATTATGTCACTACATAATAGTGGCATATATTATTGGTTGGCTCCAATTAGTTTCGATTATAATTTAATTTTTGCAAATATTCCGTAGAGTTTCCATAGTTAACATTGGGTTTTCGTATTTCAAAGTTGATGATGTTAGGAGTGATGTCACATCAAGGCTATAAGTCATGATGTGGCAACACATCCCACACTAATGGCTGCATTACCAATAGTTATTATGTCATTGAGCCGAGAGGCTCATTCTACAATCCAGTATAAGGGACATGCGTAAGTATGTCACGTCGTCAATAAAATAATAAAAATAAATTTTGCTCATGTCAACCAAACAAAAAATAAAAATTAAATAACCATATAAATAAACAATTAAAAATCTATTAACAATACAATTAATTCAGTTGTTGATATTTCACTTTTACTCTTCAAGTAATAAATACAAAATGCTCTAAAATAAGTTTGTAACAAAAGAAATTTGATTCCTCTCGGCTCATGTTAGATCGATGTTGGAGCTATACTGGTTGTTATTATTTTGTTAATACATACAATGTTTAATGGTGTTGGTGCGATTTGAAATTGTCCACTAAGTTGTGCATTGGTGGTGATGGGCCACATTTACTCACTGCATATCATATTTAATGGATGGCACATTTGGGATTTATTCACATCTGCATTGAGCTCTACGTTGGGTATTGCATTTACTCACTATGTTTCCCAAGATAATATAGGCAATTCCTCTATCTTTGCAAGATTGGGAAGATTATTCATTGTCACTACTACTTTCTCTAGCTCCCTCATCTCCTATTTCACCAGGATTGCCTCCGTCAATTGGTATTTGATAGGCCCCTATTTGGAGAGAACCCCACCCTGCTTAGCTTGTTCTGTTATATTCTTCTCCTATTTTTCTTCACAAAGTTCACATTTTTCATAATGTTTTTTGGACGATGCCACTAACTATAATTTTATGTCATGTACATACTAGTACATTGTGTGCCTCAACTCTATTTCTCAATTCTAGTATTGAAAAGTTTATTTGAAAGGATCCTTAAAATTTTGTCATCTCCTCAATTTTAGCATATTTTTAAGATGAGGCCTGAGTTTTACAATTTTTCTATGACATTGCAGCTATGATAATCTTTTAAGGTTTGTTTAAACTCGAGGATCAAATGTAGCCTATTTCGCAGGTTCAATAACAATCACATTCATATTATCTTTCGCCCACATTTTTTATACTGTTTATTGGATGACTCCATTAATTGTAAGTTTATGATGTGTGCATATACTCTTGTAAATGTTGTTTATTCTCCCAATCATCAAATATTTTTAATATTTAGCTCCTAAATTTCATTTTTTATATTACGAAACATGGGAGGGCAAAGAATGCTTGAATATTTCATTATTTTGTTGTGTGTTGTTTGAATGTCGATCGACTAAAACGAGTATTGGGTTGGGTTTTAAATACTTGAATAAAGTTTCTCTTATTTCCGAATTATGGCTATATATTATGATGTCCGCACAATTGTGGATTTATGTGCCTCATTGGCTGTGAAGGATCGATTTTGGCCATGCAATTTAGGTAAGTTGGGTGGAGATTCTTGTTTGTCAAATATGAGCCATATGAGGGTTTTCATATTCGTTGTTTGGGTGTATTTATTTAGTGGGGGTCACATGGATATAGCAACAACGACCACATACACAGCTCTAACTACCCATAAGGGTATGTTGTCCTTCATAAACATATTTTTTTGCCACCCCCCATCATAGGGTATTGTTGTATCCAATGGTGCCTCATTATTGCCATCATTGTTTACCATTGGAAAACCATTTCAAGTCATTTTTTATTTCCTTTTACTATATATTAGTCCCACTAATGACCATTTCAAGTCCCTTTTTATTTCCTTTGACTACATATATTGATCTTATTGGGCAACACAAAAATCATAATAGGAATCGGTTAAGCCAGAGCTAAGAAATCCCTCGAACTAACAAGCATGATATTAATTTTATATAATTTTTATCTCCTCTTATCACACTAATTTTCTCTCTCTTTAGAGTTGTGGTTCTCAATAGTAGTTTTAGCATGCGAGGAAAATAACTTAACTGGGTTTTGGGTTTTTGTCATTATTATAGATCAGATTGCAATAACATCCTAACCACCTATATTTATGAATCATCATTGCACAATAATCTTCAATATTAAATGAGGGTTAGATATTATCTCATTGTTCTTGATCCTATCATGGACATGGTCTCTTCATGTATGAATTTATGCTGGATTGAGCAACAACTCTTAGCAGTACAGTCAATTGATTTCTTGATATATTATATCTAGTTCCAATTTGTCTTGTAGAATTTTTATCAAAAAATTCTTCCACTACCTCATAACTTATGGTAATGAAGATAATCATGCAATCATGGGTTTTTGAATAATATGCACAAATATTTTTTATACAATTATGTCATACTTCAACTCATTAACTTGTTTTTCTGACAACAGGTGATTTACTTCCTTGAAAAACATGCAAAATAGTAATACAAATTCCCAAATGCTCCATGAACAAATACCAGAAGACCAAAATACAAAGAGGTAAGATTACTTGCTCAACTTGCACATTTGTAGCTCTATCAATTACTATTGTTGTAAATCAATTACAAATTTATCAAAAGCAAGTGAATTGATTTTTAATGCACAAACTAAAAATTGTGGAAACAACCCCTTGCTTACTCATACAACTATGCACAGGAGCACATACAAATGTTTTTAAGGGTAATGTACTCATAGTGTATGGTCCGGGCCAAAACAGAAATTCCAATGCACTAGCCAAATCAAAACTTGTACATGTAGATATTATTGACAAAAGTGGACAGTTGGTCATCACAGACAGCATAAGCAATACTCTTATAGATAGTTTCCATGACATTTTGTGTCTTGGGAATAGTGTATGTATCAGATAATTTGCATTAATAGAGAAGATTCAAAATCTTATAATGTTGCATGATTTTTTTTTAACTCACAAAATACCTCAAGTTTACAACAATCATAGATTATTCTATATAGAACCTTGTTCTGTCAACTAAAACATATATGTTAGTTCTATTGTAGTTGTTATTATAGCATGTCACCAAAGCAATAGGCAGTTTGAACTCCATATCAAACATCGTGAAACTACCAATGATATAGCAACTGTAAGTCTATTGTTCTAGTAAACCATTATTCAATTTCTATTAAAAATTGATCAACTACTATTGCTATGATTTTGCTTTTCCTAGAAAGTCACATAAGGAAAAAAAGTGTGCTTTCAAACTTGCCATATTAACTAATCATCAAAGTCATAATCTTTTGCAATGCACCCCAACTACAACTCCACGAACATTACAAAGAACATTTTCTAGCAATAGAGCATCAAATGGCATCCAAAAACACGCCACTCTATCTATTCAAAAACATTTTCAAGAATGGTCCAAAGGGATGTTAAATGATACGATCCACAACAACAACTTTCATTGATGTTCTCAATGACAATTGTGCAAAAGTACACTTGTTACCTCTCATCAAGTCAACAATAAAGGTATTTACCAACATTTTTTTTTCTCCATTCAACGCATATATGATGTTCTATTCAAAACCTTGTTATTTTTCTCATTCAAACATATTGCAACTTAATAATTGGAAATTCCTTCGAAATAAGTGTAAGGAATACTCAAACCAAAAAATGTCTTTTCACCACCCTATCAACAAATTTGTAGATGTGTAGACATCATGTTTCCAAATTCATCAAACTGCACATTTTGTGAGGAAAGTGCAACATCTTACTATCACCTCAGTGTGGAGTGCACATTGGAAACACGTGGTGACAAAATAGATTGCATACTACAAATGCCACAACCACAACAATATTGCCCAACCATCATTGAAACGAGTTTTCAAGAGTACGTGGAAAACATATTATCTATAGTATTTTCTTTGAGCAAGCTCTTTGTCCATGGCATATTTACTTTGACACTTGATAAAATCATCAATGAAATCAAGCACCATCAATTGTTCTAGTTTGCATGTTGTCAATGTATGTGTCTTACTGAAACACTGCATCACCATATATTTTACTGACTTGTTACGTATTTTGAAAGACATTATTCTTGCACTAATATTTCTTTTATTGCTTATTATCATAGATTTTGTCAACTCTATCATTTCGAGTATCAGTACTATCCATATTTTGTACACAATTTTGTTTTTACACAATCTTGTAAAAAATATGCTTCTATCTACAAAAACTTCAGCAAAAAACATGTAGCAACCGAAAGAGTTGTTTTTTTTTACAAGTTAAAAAACATGTCACTATAACTTGGATACCTGTTTTTGACAACTTCATTTTATTTTAATACAACTGGAGTTTTAGCTTTTGTAATACCATAATTTTAGGAACCTAGGTGAAAATAACTACTTTATGTATGTGTTGTAGTTTTTGTAATGAGTTTACTTTCTTTTTGAGCTTAGTTGTAAAATCTTTGATTGTCTATGATATTATGAAAAAACCATGGTATGTGAAAACTAGTCATGTAAATGGACTAAGTTCATTTTAGCCATCAATATGTTATAGTTTGTGAATAAATTCATTGTATGTAAATCAAGGCATTGTGAAAAAAATCTTGTCATGATGAGTAAACCTCTGAGAACTTTTCCAGACTCTAATCTTATGGTCCTTTATGTGCACTAAAGATCTTGTCGCCAACAACATTGATGGCCTTCACAACTCATAGTTATTGCACCCAAATTTCAGAGGGCTCATTGGACTGCTAGCATGATGAATGCTCCATGCTCAAATGCCCTCATAATTCCCTCTATAGAGGTCACTCTTGCATTTAATTCTTCCTACTATAGCCATAAATAATACATGGCATGTACAATCCTGGATAAATGAGCGCCCAGCCAAATAATTTGATTTTATGGACTTTTGCTTGTTGTTTGTAGCCAACATTTCTTGATTGGTCCCACAAGAAACATGGTTTGTACTATAAATATTGAAACTCCCAAATTGGGCTACTTGTGTATGATTGTTGTTCCTGTAAAATATGGTTTTGTTATAGAACTTGTATCCTTCTAATATCTAGTAACGAATACTATCTAAGTGGCTTTGGTGTTCCATTCTTTACATTGAATATGCTAAATTAAAAAATGGTATGCACTTCTTTGGATGTAAATTTTCAAAATGGATTAAAAAAAATAGAATTGATAATAGTGAAATTTAAATTAGATGTTATGTGTGTCAGAGAGAGATTTATAAAGATATGATACTTTATTATAATTTTAATAATGATAATATAATAATATTGTTTTTTCTAAGATGCTATTAAGTAGAGATTACTTTTAATTATATAATAAGATCTAAAACTACTTTAAATTAATGAAGAGTTCACCTAATCCTTTACATAGACCATTAATATGTTATTTTAAGTGATATATATATTTTTAAATAATAGTAATGAGTCATATCATATTTGTTAATTATAACTAACAATGCTTATCTTCACTATCATTTAACAACTAAGTTGTTATAGATTTTACCATATTTTAAAGAATTAAAAATAAATAAATCATAAAACATCAAATAATGACAATTCCCCTTAATTGTCTGACTTTAAATTTCTCTCACAAATAATGTATAAATGTAGGTAAGAACATTCCAAATTTATTTACATGATAATTCCAATTTTATTATCACCAAATTGATTATAATATATATATAATTTCAATAAACTTTAACAATCAAATTATTAAATTAAATTTAACCACCTAGGAGAGTGATAACCCTGAGTTGTAGGGTGGCCCTTATGATCAAATTAAAGAGCTTGAAATATCATAACAAGCACCAACCAAGGCAATATCCCTCGATCAAATAGTAAATTATGTGACCACTTAGAAGAATTCTTAAAAGGAGCTTAATTACATCGGGTTGGGTATTAGGTTCGGGTGGTAGTAACATGGCGTGACGAGGGAAATATGGGTTTTGAGACTATTACGTGACCAATCAACAAAGTGTTGGCCATAGAAGTTGCCATATGACTAATCCACAAAGGTTCTTGGTGTTAGGGTTAATGTCGTGTGGCGTTACACATGACATGTATCAAGAACTTGGATCTATCACTTAGATCAACAACAAAGATTTGAGGTTGAACCAATGGTGAGGTTCCAATAGTGGATCCCCCCCTCTTCTATATCAAAATACAAAGAGGACCCCGTAAACTATCGATTTGAAGAAGGGCAGTGGGTGTCGTTAGATCTCTCGCGCGGAACTTGGTGTGGAACGTTGATAATGCAACCCCTACCCCTAGTGACACCATCATGGGAGGATTGCGCTATTTAATCACAAATTTTGACTTCTAATGACTTCTAATTCTATCACAATCGTTGGGTCGCCACACATACATAACCATAATGTATAATAGAGGAAGGGCCCCTGGAGGGTCTAACCCATCCAACCTTGCATATGTTATATAATACATGACATATAAACATATTTATACATCAATGTGGGTTAGTGATAGGTAGGGTATGCTACCACATGTACAACAGATGATGTGGCATGCCACCTAGACATGTCACAATGTTGCCATGCATATGAAGATAGTTTTTTACATCTTTCAAAGAATTTGGGAATGGTTTCAATTCGACCGCCTTTGTTATGTTGCGTCCAAAAAATACTTCTATACTAAAAAAAAAATGGCATTACCACGACATGGCTCTTGTTATATTAGGGAAATGATGACCATGTAATTTATTATGCATAATCAAATTTATTAGAAAAAATAAAAAAAAATAAAAAAAATAAAAAATAAAAATAAAAATAAAAATCTTGAATTTCAAATACTTCACTCACAGAAATTTGAAAATCGATAAGACACCTACAATTTATTCACAATTTAAACTGTGAGACCTTGAAATGTCCCATTTTCTATTAGCAAAAATTGACTTTAGCAAATTAATTTTTTCAAATGACTCTGAAGGATATCTTATAGGACCCATTTTCTATTTAGTAAATGAGAAAGCAACCAGTTGATAATGTGAAAGCAACCAATTAATTTGTATAAGATATTGCATAAATTTATGAAGGGAAATAAAACCAATCTAGGTTATATCAAGTTTATTTATAAGCCAATTATTCTATTACATTTTTGAAGTTCAATATTTTTATTAAGTATTTTAAAAATGAAAATTGCTTCTTTATAACACCTAGGTGTGCATTACTGATTGCAAAAATATTTGGTTGTGAGACATGAAGACCAGATTAATTTTAGAAAATACATTAAAATATGTTTAAAAAATTTTCATTAAATCATTTAACCTCAATAAGAATTTAGTGGAAATTGGTCAATAATAGAGATAACATGGTCATCAACTCAAGCAACCCATAATTCTCCAACTAGAGTAACTCTATCTTCAATACTTGTATTTTTTTGATTGAACATATTCAATATATCTCCCATTGATAGGCTTGGGAGGGCTAACTATGCATTGGATATTATATTGCTTGTAGAGAACCTATCTCAACATCTAGTCAAGATAGGTATTGAGGGCCCTCTAGACTGTATGCATTTATACATTGCAAATAGCATGTTACAATTCAATGCAAGACCTTCTCAGTAGGGACATTAACAGTGTAGTGACACTTGTTACACTTGGCACTAAAATAAAATAAATTGGATAAGATAGCCATAATGCACAAAATCAAAGAAGACATTATTTGTTAGGTCCCTATAATACTACTGTAGCCCCTTTTTTTATTGTTAGTGTAACCCCCTTATTGTTATTGTTGTTCCCATGTAGTTCTTATTATTTCCCATAGAAGCCCATTATTGTTATTGTTGTGACCATATAGTTATTATTGTGCCCCATAGAAGCCCACTATTTCTATTGTTGTTCCCTTACATTATATTTCTATGTACGCTCTAATTCTATTGTGACCCTTTAGACTCCTATGTATAGAGGAGGTTTTTTCATTTGAATCATCCAAGCATTGTTCATTTATATGATATAAAGGATATTCCCCCTCGAAGAAGTTAATTTTCAAGTCGTTGATCTATCTTATCTTCTGTTTTGTGAGTTGGCTGCATAACATTTGGTATCAGAGCTTTGGATTCCAGGGTTTCGCTTCTTCAAACAAGTAATCTTGGAATTTCCGTTATAACTTTTTTTTATATGAGGATTCAGAAGCTGAAATTTCGACCACGTGGAGCCAAAATCTTGGTAAAATTCATGTAAAAATTTCAGATCTTGGTTCACTATATTTTCAAAGATATGATTTTGGGAAGTTAGGGTTTTTGCACGCTCCAAAATTCAATCTCATATAGTTTTTCGTGTGGAAATTTTAGGGTCGGAGGTCGAAACAATGACACATGGCACTCCATAAAATTTCAGTCTGCTAAACCAGTCTATAATCAGATCGTCGTGAGAGATCAAGCATAACTCTTTCTTGAAGACACCAATATTGGTTTGAATTGTGGGGTTGAAAAGAAGACTCAAAGGGCTACCACAGAACGAAATTTCAGACCTTGGAGATCTGAAATTACAGAGATACAACAGATTCAATATCGAGCTCCTACAAAGCAAGTAAAAGTTGTGTATTTTTAAAAAAATTGCATAAGTTTTGTTTGAAAAATATGTTTGAAGTGATTCAAGGGGCATAGTGAAGCATGCATATCATTATTTGATTCCAAAATGAATCAAAGCAAGAAAATTGAAACACCTAGTAAGCAACCATAAAGCTCTACTATGACGCATGAAGAAGATGGAGAAATATAACATGATATATCAAAATTACTAGACCAAGTGCAACAAATTTAACTCTCACAAAGAGTAACAAAAAATGAAATGGAAGCTAATATGGATGGTTTGACGAATGGTTAAAAATTAGATATGGAAGGTTTGAAGGATGGCATGGAAGATAAGATGGATATTATAGAAGAAAAAATGAAAGGAAACATGGAAGATTTGAATAATGGTTTAAAAGCATACAGTTGAAGGAAGGTTTGAAAAAATTGCTACAAGAAATTATTCCTAATGGCGAAAAGGCATTAGATGAAACTCATGATGAAAACAAAAGAAATTTTAATCATGATTTCATAGAATCTAACATTGGATTGAAGACCCACCATATTCCAAAGATTGATATGAGTAATTTTGATGACAAGGATATGGTAACATGGATGCTACAGACCCCGGATGCGGGTGCTGGCAAAGTTAATGGTGATGATGGGACGGAGGTCCACCGGACGGGAGGCCACCTGCCTTCCCGCATGGGACCAGCGCACCCACCTGAACGTAGTTAATTCACATCGCTCGTTCTTTATGGCATTAAACATGGAGGCTCATTTCGATATGGAGGATGGCGCTCGAGGCAGTCTCGACTGCAGTGACAGCGTTTCATATCAGGTTCATTTGATCGGTCATTCAATGTTGAGGTTTGCTTGTTGCAGAGGCGAGCTGTTATATGTCATGGCACCGCTCTCCCCTGCACCAATGAATTGGTGGTGCCAACCTGATGCAGGTAAGGCTAGCGAACGCACCACCACTGGTAAACGAAGCCGCAACACCTGTTGCTTGGAGCTTGATGACAGAATTCACATCTCTCTCTCTGGTTCTTGCATGTCAGCCACAGTTGTTCTGAGCATTCCTCCAACGCTGCCCCCTGTCAATTCTTCGGCTCTCCAGAGTTCCAGTTCTAATTCGGCTGCAAGCATGCCTAGGCTAAGGCAGAGGATGCGTTGCAGATGCGGGTCCTCTCGTAGTGCCAGGAGGCGTTCGCCCTCCCCTCCCAGCTCGCCCTCCGAAATCTCCTCACCCTCGGAAAGCCTCCCCCATCTCCTCCATGGCCGCCTGCTCCATTCTGGCTGCAGCCTAGACTCTCCCTCTTCCGATGCGCTACCAGCACAATCCCACACCGCTCTCTTCTCTTTTGACTGTGCACTCAACCGGCCGAGAGTCACTGTAGCCATTTCTGTTGTTTTTCTGGAGGAGCCCCAGGTTGAGAATCTGTCGGAAGGGCAAGGTCCTGTCGAGGGCACGAACGTGGACGAGGCGCAACAAGATTCAAGGGGTCAGCCCAGCGGGAGCAAGGAGGTTCTGCAGGAAGATTCTGGACGCGGTCAGGCAAATTTGGTGGATAATCCTTCCCCCAAAATAGCGGTCCACTCCAATGCAGACTTCTTCAGTGATCGTGGCGAACCGGAAGATTATGGATGCGATCGAGGAGGTGGCTCCTGATGAGTAATTCGGCTCTCTTTTATGTTTCTCTTGCTATTTCTTTGCCCTCTCACAGGGCTTGTTATGTTGTTTCAATGTTTTCTACTGTCATGGTCCAGTTTTTGTCAGTGACCATCTTCAGAATTCACAATGGTCCAGTTTTTGTCATGGCCCAGTTTTACTGTTATCTACTGTCAATGTCCCAAGTTTTTGTCAGGGACAACCTAGTTCGATCCCCTGCGTGGGATTTTTTCAAATGGTGGTGCTACAGGCTGGTTTCCCTCCTGCAGGGCAGTCTTAAACTATGTTCTGTCTGTTTAAATTGCCTCCACAACAGGCACTGTTAAGGCTTTAGCCTGATGTACTATATTTTTTATTGTTAATAGAATACTTTAACTTAGAAAAAAAAACATGGATACTACAGATGGATCAATATTTTGATCTCCATAATGTGAAAAACACACAAAAGGTACACATTGCAACTTTATATTTAGAACCCAATCATTTTGTATGGTATTGATGGATTTTTTATCATAAACCACTTGTCACTTGGTCAATTTTTACGGAGGAAATGATAGCACACTATGAGGATACAAAGAAAAACACTTTCTTTAGCCAATTGATAAATTTCAAACAAAAGGGTGCAATGGCGGAGCACATTGAGAACTTCCAAAAAATGAATATAAGGGTAAATGATACTCCAGAAGAGAATAGGATTGTTGTCTTCATAGGGACTTTAAAGGATAACATCCAACTTGAGATTCACCTTTGGGAACCTTATTCATTGGAGAAGGCATTTAGGTTGGAAAGAAAAATTTAAAGAAAAGTTATGGCAACAAGGAATCCTACCACTCACAACTATAAATATGGAAGTTTTGTTTCTCTTTGCCTTCCACAACCTACAAGTTTGACACCATAACAATTGGAAGAAAAAAGAACAAAAGGGATTTTTTAGAGTTGTGATAACAAATATACTAAAGGTCATAAGTGTGTTGAGAAGAAATTATTTCACATATATTGTGAAGAGGAGGAAGAAAAGGAACAAGAAACTTCAAAAGAAGAGGATATACACCAGGCTCCAACCCTAGAGAAAGAATAAATTAATCTGACAATTTCTTGTAATGAATTGGAAATAATTACCACTCCTCAAACTCTCAAGATATAAGGACATGTCAAGAAGAAAAATGTAATAGTGTTTATTGGTCCGGGTAGTACCCATAATTTTATCCATTGTAAGATATACAAGGAGTCGAATTGCTTCCTATATCCAGTACTAGAGTGTCAAGTGATGGTTGCAAATGGAGGAACTATAAATTGCTCTGGAAAGTGCCATAATATCAAGTTAACCATGGGGGAATACGTATTGAATAGTACAATGATTTCCATTACAACGAGTGGTGTTGATGTTGTACTAAGGGTTCAATGGTTACAATCTTTGGGTACGATAGATTTTAATTTTCAAGAACTTTTCTTGAAATTTTTTTAAGAAGGAAAGGAATTTGAATTCAGGTGTATCACAGGGAAAACAGGAAATATAATCAACTCTAATAGCATGAAAAATCTTTTGAAGAAAGAATAATGGGGCGTGATTGCATAATTATGTTCACTAGAGGTTCAAACATTGAAATCATTTATTTCTCCATATCTCCAAAAAGTCTTGGACAATCATTCCAAGGTATTTGAGACTGCCAAAGGCATCCCACCTATTTGTGATCATGATCATGCTATTCAATTCATTTTAGGAAGTTTTCTTACAAACATGAGGCCTTACAGATATCCCTATGCCCAAAAGAGTGAAATTGAATGCATGGTTGCAGAAATGCTAGAGGTCGGTATAATTCAACCTATTCAAAGTTATTTCTCTACTCCGGTAGTATTGGTGCACAAGAAGGATAGATCATGGCGCATGTGTCTGGATTATAGAGAGCTCAACCAGCTCACTATTAAAGATAATTTTCCCATTCATATCATTAATGAATTATTGGATGAATTACATGGAGTAGTTTACTTCATCAAGTTGGATATTTTTTCGGGATATCATCAAATTAGAATGAAGATTGAAGACATTTTGAAAACAACATTTAGAACTCACGAGGGACATTATGAATTTTTGGTCATGCCTTGCCTTACCAATGCACCTTCAACATTTCAAGGTTTGATGAATTACATTTTCAAACCCTTGCTTAGAAAATTTGTGTTACTATTTTTTAATGATATACTAATCTACATCAAGTCTTGGAAGGATCATGTTCAACATGTTGACAAGGTGCTCAAAATATTGGAGGAGAAACAATTATATGCAAAAACCTCCTAATGTTTCTTTGGAGTACAGGACGTGGAATATCTGGGTCATATTGTATCTCACGAGGGTGTTAAGGTAGACCCTAAAAAAATTAAAGCCATTAAAGAATGGAAAATCCACACAACCATAAAGAATATTTGAGGATTGCTCGGGCTGACAGGGTATTCTCGCAAGTTTTTTAAGAATTATGGGAGAATAGCAAAACCTCTAACAACATTACTGAAGAAAGATGCATTTTCTTGGACCCCACAAGCAACTAAGGCATTTGAACATCTTAAAGAGGTAATTTTCCAAGCATCGGTCTTAGATATGCCAAACTTCATAAAATTTTTATTATGGAATGTGATGCCTGAGGAAATGGATTGTATGTTGTTTTAATGAAAGAAGGAAGACCCATTGCTTTTGAAAGTCATCCAATCAAAGGAAAGTATTTACGCAAACCTATTTATGAGAAGAAAATGTTGGCAATACTACATGCACGAAAGCAATGACGGACTTACCTAATGGGAAGGCACTTCAAGGTAAAAAAAAAAATCATGATAGTCTTAAATACTTTTTGGAACAAATATTATCTTCAAAAGAGAAGAAAAATGGGTCACAAAGATGTTGGCTTATGAATTTGAAATCATCTACAAAAAAGGGAAGCAAAATGTTGTTGTGGAAGCATTTATTTGTGCCATTTCTATTATCCAACCATATTGGATAACCGAAGCAAGGGATGAATGGAAGAATGACGAAGAAGTGTGGACACTCATTCAAACATTACAACAAGATCTCAGTACATCTTATACATTTAGCTAGAAAAATGATTCATTATGGTACAAAGATCGCTTATATATTTGTAAGAATTCCCAGCTCAAACAACAAGATTATTTTGAAATTGCACACCTCTCCCTTACGAGGGCACTCAGGATTTTTAAAAATTACCACATGGTCAAGAAAGATTTTTTTTGGGATGGCCTTAAATTTGATATTCAAAAGTTTGTGGTGTAATGTTTGGTTTTCCAACAAAATAAAGTTGAGATAATTAATACCCCATGTTTGTTACAACCTTTATTCATTCCTAGTCAATGTTGGGAGGAGGCGTTAATGGATTTTATCATAGGTTTACCCAAGTCCCAAGGAAAGAGTGTCATCATGGTGGTAGTTGATAGAATTACTAAGTATGCACACTTTTATGCATTATCTCATCCATTTAATGCGAGTACATTTGCTACTGCATTTATGGAAACAATTTAAAAGCTATATGGAAACCCATAGATTATTGTAAATGATAACGAGCCCATTTTCACTATAAATTTTTGGACGAAATTGTTTTCATGTCTGGGTAGTCAATTAGTTCATAACTCATCTTATCATTCTCAATCTCATGCAAAAACTGAGGTAGTGAACAAATGTTTGGAAGGATGTCTTCGTTGCTTTGTATCTAATAAACAAACACAATGGGTCAAGTGGTTACCTATGTTTGAATGGTGGTATAACACTTCCTTCCATACTGCAGCAAAAATGATCCCATTTATGGCGCTTTATGGAGATAATCCACTACCCATCACATCATATTTAAGAGAAATTTCTAAGGTTCAAGCAGTGGAAGATTGCATTGAGGATCAACAACAAGTTCTCCAACTCTTAAAGGATAACCTCACTTTGGCGCAAAATCGAATGAAAAAATAGGCATATCAACATCACAGCGAAAGAAGTTTTGATTTAGGTGACTGGGTATTTTTACAGCTACAACCATATTGGTACTATGGCATACAAATTAGAGCTTCGTGCATCTTCTTGAGTCCACCTGTTTTTCCATGTTTCATGCTTAAAGAAGGTTATAGGTGACTATATCCCAGTTCAAACATTATTGCCAGAACTTGAAGAGGAAGGAAAAATCATATTGGAACTTGAAGCAGTCATGAAAACAAGAACTTGACAGTTACGAAATTTATCAATTTCAGACTATCTCATCAAGTGGAAGAAATTACCTGCCGAAGATTCCACATGGGAGGATGAGAATTTTATACAAAAACATCCATAACTACTCAAGCGTTGAGGACACACTTTTTTGAAGGAGAGGGGCATGTTAGGTCCGTATAATACTAGTGTATTCCCTTATTTTTATTGTTAGTGTGGCCCCCTCATTATTATTGTTGTGCCCATGTAGTTATTATTGTGCCCCATAGAATCCCACTATTGTTATTGTTGTGCTTTTACATTATTATTGTTATGTAGGCTCTAATTATATTGTGACCCCTTATACTCCTATATAGAGAAAGCAGGTTTTGTCATTTGAATCATCCAAGAATTGTTCATTTATGTGATGTAAAGGGGGTTTCCCCTTCGAAGAGACTAATTTTCAAGTCATTGATCTATATTATATTTTATTTTGTGAGTTGGTTGCATAACACTATATGCATATAAATACGTTAAAATTGATGCTCATTATTTATCCCACTATTCAAGTGACCATATAAACTTGAAAAATTACATGAGTTATAACTTGATATAATTCCTCTAGACTTGGATTACACGGAATTAGACTGAGTGCTTACCTCTTAGTAAATAGATGCACGCGAGGTGGTGGGTTCAACCCTAGTGATAATATGATTTGGATACTCTACTTTTGAATCCTCCATAGTGTGCATGCTAAATTGTTCTCTCTCCCTTGCGTCCGTAAGTGGCATACCAAAATATATACCTTCATAAATTTGGTTGTTGACACAAGTTCAAATCCTGCAATGACCCATTTTATCCCCTTCCTCAAGGCTCTTTCTCTTGGTAGGTACCAACATTGACCAACCTCCTCTCGCGTCACCCGAGAGATACCTCCTGCCACTCCTTAACATGCCATCCTCATAATTTTCCTGTTCCATCCTTTCCCTTCCCTTATTATGCATAGTTCAGGATCCACTGATAGCTTCTACAACAACCAACCTCTCTCTTCCATCCTTCATTCCTCATACCATCTCTCGGGTCTCCTCCACTAACTCATCCGTGCAAGCTTCTTAACAATTAATGGTGTTAAATTCCAATGTAAAAACACCATGGTCATACAACAACATCTTAATCAACAATGATAATGGCCTTATAAATCTACCCCTGGCCCTTTGAGAAACTTACGCTCTGTTGTAGTACAGGATATAGTCGATTCTATCGCAAACTCCACAATATATCCTTATAATACACTCTCAAACCATAAATCAACAGTTCGATAAATCTTGTTACTTACCTCTTCCAGCTGATGTACTTTTGTGGGCATCAACGTACTTGGCTGATCATGCTAATATGTGGGATTATTATCCTTCGTTGAACCCACTCTGTAAATATGTTGGGAAATTCTCTGAAGAATGCTTCATGAAAATTAGTATACAAATATTTCCACCACCATCTTTCTGGGCTCTGAACCTTGTCTCTAATTTCTTTCACAGTGAACTCACACTCTTTATGCTTAAACCAATGGTTGATCTCCTTTCTATTAGGATTCCATGGTTTTCACATCCTTAACAAATAATATCATCATGAAACCATCCTAGTCCTAGCAACGAAACCATTTGTTGGCATGCAAGATGTTGATAGACCCATGATTTGTGATGCAGTGGCCAACAAAGACCCGCTTAGCATTGAATCTTTCAGTAACACCCATAAAGTGGGTGAAGTCTCACCTAAGACACTAATTGGTGATTATCAAAACTTGGTTTCCATAGTCAGATGGGATTGTCTTTAAGATATGATGCATGGCTCCTATCTAACACAACCCAAACCACTCTACTGCTAGCCTACACTGCACTCTGCACTAGACATCTAATCCCTCAATTGTTGCACAAATATGTGCATCACAACAAGACTTGGTGAACAACCAACATACCAACTAGTGTGCAACGGTCACGCAACCAACAGTGACAGGTCATACCAACCCTTGATTCTAATAATAATAGACAATCAACAACTGCTACTACTCGACAGGGCTTAGTAGACACAACATTACAAAGTCATAAAGGTGCATATCATTGGTATAAAATACTGTGACAAAGAAAAAAAACATAATAAACATTAAGATTAATTAACATGGTGAAAATACTTCAACAAACTAGCTCCAAAAATAGAAGAAAAAAGAGATCAACACCTTAGAAATCAGCCACTTCGAGGGGGAAACCTCCAATACATTACATAAATGAACAATTCTTGGATGATACAAATGAAAAAACCTCCTTTCTATATATAGGAGTCCATGGGGCCATAATGTAATCCTAGTTGACCTAACAATAATAATTTAAGGGCACAATAATAACAATATGGGGGTTACAGGGGTACAACAATAACAAAAAGGAGGTTACAATAACAACAATAAGGGACTATACTAGTAATATAGGGACCTAACATGCTCCTATCCTTCAAAAAAGTGTTGTCCTCAACGCTTGAGTAGCTTCGGGTGCTTTTGCATAAAATTCTCATTCTCCCATGTAGAATCTTCAGTGGGTAAGTTCTTCCATTTGATGAGATACTCTGAAATTGATCGATTTCGCAGTTGTCAAGTTCTTGTTTCTGTGACTACTTCAGGTTCCAATATGGTTTTTACTTCCTCATCAAGTTTTGACAATATTGTTTGAACTGGAAGTTTGTCCCCTATAACCTTTTTTAAGCATGAAACATGGAAAACTGGATGCACTCGCGAAGAAGCAAGAAGCTCCAATTTGTATGCCATAGTACCAATCTTTTGCGAAACCTTATAAGGACCATAGTACTTTGGCGATAATTTATTATCCTTCTTAGCTTGCTTGAGGGACATTTTTTTGTATGGTTGTAGCCGTAAAAATACCCAGTCTTCCACATCAAAACTTCTCTCACTGCGATGTTGATCTGCCTGTTGTTTCATTCAATTTTGTGCCAAATTTAGGTTATCCTTTAAGAGTTGGAGAAATTCTTATTGATGCTCGATGTGATCCTCCACTGCTTGAACCCTAGCATTTTCCCTTAAAGAAGATGTGATGTATGGTGGATGATATCCATAAAGTGCCATAAATGGGGTCATTTTTGCTGCAGTATGGAAGGAAGTGATACCACCATTCAACGAGAGGTAACCACTTGAACCATTGTGCTTTCTTATCAAATACAAAACAACGGAGATATCCTTCCAAACATTTATTCACTATCTATGTTTGACCATCGGATTGAGGATGATAAGATGAGCTATGAGCTAGTTGAGTACCCAAATAAGAAAATAATTCCGTCCAAAAATTTCTTGTAAAAATGGGATCTCTGTCACTTACAATAATCTTCGGGTTTCCATGTAGCTTTTGAATTGTTTCCATAAATGCAGTAGAAACTGTACTCACTTTAAATGGATGAGATAATGCACAAAAGTGTGCATAATTGGTAAGTCTATCAACTACCACCATGATGACACTCCTTCCTTCAAACTAAAATTGATAGACATGAAACTAAAGTTTGTGTACTTGTGGCCACTCTTTACAGTATTCCAATCCGATGCTCAAAGAGAGAGTTACGAAGATTTTCCCACGATCACCTCTTTGAGATGAAATTTGGGAGCTTGAAAAAGCCATAACTTCCACAGACCATATCTCCGAAAATATTGTGAACCAAGCTCTGAAATTTTGTGAAGATGTTCCTCAAGATTTCGGCTTTGCGCTCTAAAAATTTCACTTTTGAACCTTTGTAGAAAAAAATTTATAGAAAAAAATTCCACGATGACCTTTTTGGAGCAGTAAAACCCTAGAATCCAAAGCTTTGATACCAAATGTTGTGAAACCAACTCCAAAAATAGAAGAAAAGAGAGATCAACGCCTTAGAAATCAGCCACTTCGAGGGGGAAACCTCCAATACATTACATAAATGAACAATTCTTGGATGATACAAATGAGAAAACCTCCTTTCTATAGATAGGAGTCCATGGGGCCACAATGTAATCCTACCCGACCTAACAATAATAATTTAAGGGCATAATAATAACAATATTGGGGGCCACAATAAAACCTCCTTTCTATATATAGTAGTCCATGGGGCCATAATGTAATCCTAGCTGACCTAGCAATAATTTAAGGGCCACAATGTAATCCTTCCATTGCTATCTTCTTGTGGCATGACATCTTGCATCACTGCGACTCAAGCCTTGCGCCAAGCCCATGCTGCACTCTCATTCCTCGCCTTCCTCATGCCATTCCTCTATTGTTTGTCTGTGTCCTGTGCGAGCCCTCTGTTGCATGTTATCTTGTCCTATTTCGTGCTCCTCACTCCTATTTTGCGGTGCTACCTTAGCCAAAAACTTTCTGGGTCCCAACATGATCGAAGAATGTTAAGTCATTTCCGTCTAAAATCTCGGACTCTAGTCTTACGGATTCAACTTGTGCTTGGATTTTATTTTGCATGTATAAGGGACTCTTCCAAGGCCTATGATGCATAAATTGTAAATATACAAGGGTATATGCAAGTCCCTCAAGGCTATCTCTCCTAAGCTAATGGGTAAGTACCCATCTGATAGCTAAGACATTTTAATGCAGGTATTCATGTGACTAAAAAATATTTATCTATCTCTTCATATACAAGCCATTTAGACCAATTTGTATACTCAGGATGGATACATGAATAAATAATTCCTAAGAAAATATACAAGGAGTAGTTCTATACAGGAAATCACATTCCTTGTTGTTAGCCTGAACAATTTCATCGGAAAAATGGTGATATACTCAAACATTTCAATGCAATTAATCATTCATTAATATATATTCTCATCTGTTCATGCAAATACAATCCTAAATTAATTTCAAGCTCAGCAATATCCACATGAAATGAACCATTCCTTGAAATATTTATACAAGATATTGATATTCCTCATTCATGCAAGAAAATAACACTCCTCAACATTGTTAAGATAAAATTTCAACACAATGAACATAGACATGATAATCATGTGCACAAATACATGAGATAATACTTATAAGAGATCTGGAAATTGAGATTGGGACTCTAACTATCCACGCAACCTTAGACAATATACTGCCACATTTACTTGTATTTGTCACCCCTAAGAAAGACTCAAATGCTTAAGGTGGAGTTCTTTTGTGAGGAAACTTAACCAATATTGACAGTTGAAACAAATGCCACAAGGTCACTCTCTCTTTGTCCACCAGCTACACAAGCTTCCATTTAGTGTTCCAAAATTTATAGATATGATTAACATCTATTTCATGATACCATAGCACAAAGAATCTCAACTCACTTTTATTAGAAGGGAGTCCACATAAAAGGAAGGTTCATTAATGGATAAACTATTGATGGTCAGATAGATAACCTCTCCATGTATTTCATGGGTGATTCAAGCACCAGAGCTTCAGTCCCAAGGCAACTTATGTTGGTTCATCAACCTTCAAAAGTACCTGAGTGTCTCTTCCCAATCCAGTAGGTTCATCAATGCACAAGCTTCCAGTGGGCACTTTATCCTTCAAGCAATCCACTACTATATATAATATTTCACCAAACAAGCCTCTTTGAGGGTTCCTCAGCTGGTTCACTTTCTTTAGAGCTCGATCACTGTGATTATAATTGTTGCACTCTTGTCACACCTTTGAATCTTGGATGAATTTTTCTGCATGTTCATGTGTGAGAGATTCCTTTGTTCCTTGCTATCACTGTCAATTTTTTTTCGTGCCCCTCAACAAACTAACCATCTTCCTTTTTCGAGGATCCACATAGTCAGTTTTCCTTGGACATTGTTTCCATTCATGTTCTTTAATTTTTTCCTTTGTTGCTTGTTGTTAGAGCTAAGAGACACATAAGCATGTCCTTTTATTATTTATTTCCTAGTCAACCCATTAAAATTCTCAGCCAACCCATGGATGATGCATTTAAATTCACCAATTCCTCAAGCAATATTCGTCCCCAAGCAGCTAAAATTTGTGTCCCTTTCTATTGGCCTTTTTAAATAATTAAAATTATTTACAATGAGGGATTATTGAGAAATGGATTTCACAGTCCCCTCCCCCTTTGGGAGGAACATCGTCCTTAGTGTTCAATAACCATACACAATCAACACATGCTTAAAAACAAAGCACAACTAATATGGAACTTTATACATACAACCCTGCACAAAATTTACAATGTATATATATTTTCTTCATCCAACAACAAAAGGGGGTATGTTGCATGCATCTGGTCAACCATTTCCCACGTGGCTTCCTCAGGCCCAATAGTGCATCCTCTGCATTTTGACTTGCTTTATTACTCGATTATGGAGCGTGAGCTGCCTCCAAACCGGGATGTATAGATGTTATGGTTGTAACTCTCCCTTTGGTTCTACTTGTAACATTTACCAATCAATTACATGATTAACACCCTTCACATGTGTTTTAAGCAATGAAAGATGAAATACATCATGACCTTTGATTGATGGAGGAAAGGCCATCCTATATGCCACTGACCTTATTATTTTGAGGACTTCAAATGGAACACAAAATTGTGGTGTAAGCTTGGCACATGACCCAAATTTTAAAGAGCTCTTATTAGGTCTAACTCGCAAGAAAACATGTTCCCCAACTTGGACCCACTTATGTACCCTATGTTGGTCCGTATAGCTCTTATACCTATCATGTGCCACATTTAAATTCCTTCTAATGGTTTTCATTGATTGTTCCATGTCCTTAAACATATTAGGCCCAATAAGGACCCTATTCACCAGATCATTCTAGCTGATAGCAGTATTACAACTCCTCCCATAAAGTACTTCAAATGGGCTCATTTTCAGTGATTCCTAATACCCATTATTGTATTCAAATTCTACTAGTCAAGGGTATTCACTCCACTTCCTTGGTTGGTGCATTACATACATTCTTAACATGTCCTTGAGAATTTGTTAGTTCTTTCTATTTTCCCATCAGCCTATGGGTGGTAAGCTATGTTAAATGATGACTCAATTCCCAATCCTACAAATAGTTATCTACAAAAATTTGAAGTAAAATTGGCATCTCTATCCGAGATGATTTTATTGGGAACCCCAAGTAATCTTACAATTTCCTTTATGAAAATGTGAGCCACCTCATTGGTTGAATTTGTATAATTAACAACTACGAAGTGAGAAATTTTACTCAAATTGTCCACCAATACCATGATTACAACTTATTTTTTATAATTCCTTGGAATCCTTGTAATAAATTCCATGGAAATCACCTCCCACTTCCATTCCAGAATGGGAATAGGCTGCAGTAGACCAGTTGGGGGCTTGTGCCCAACTTTCACCTATTTACATTCTATGCATTCGGAGGTGCAATTAGCCACTTCCCTTTTCAAGTCGAGCTTTTAGTAAAATTTCTTGATGGCTATAGGATTGTTTTGATAGCCTAGGTGACTTACTAGAATAAGAATTTGCATGAAACTCCTTTAATATCACCTTCTTTAGATTGCCCTCATTTGGCACATAGATTCTATTCTTGAATCTAATCAACTCTCCTTTGAGAGGCAATATTCCTTGTTCTGATTGCCCTCATACTCTTATTTCAATATTTCATCTTACTGCCCAACCTCATAGATCCTTCCTTCAATATCAGTTCCATATGAACTTATGTATCCTATATGGTTTATTTTCACTCTCTTGTTGAGTGCATCCACCACTATGTTCTCTTTGCATTTAATGTATTTGACCACAAAATCAAATTCACTTTGCGTGGTCAACTATCTAGATTTCCTTGATTTAATTTAGGTTGATAAAACAACATTTTCAACACTTCATGATCAGTTATTAGTGTAAATTTTATCTTGAGAAGGTAGTGCATCCACATCTTCAATGCATGGATAATGGAAACCACAATTCTAAGTCATGAGTTACATAGTTTTTCTCATGTTCATTTAACTTTCAAAATTCATAGCATACCAATTGGCCTTCCCACATCAAGACTCCACCAAGCCCATATTTGCAGTCATCTGTTCATACCACGAAATCCTTTTAAGGATCTACTATTTTTATCACTTGTGCATTGGTTAACAATTGCTTCAACTGGTCGAAGCTTTTTGCACAATCATTTCTCCATTCAAACTTATTCCCTCTCTTTTGCAATACACTAATTGGTGGCTGGTTTTGGATATTTTCTTAATGAACCTCCTATAATTACATACCAATCCCAAGAATGACCTAACTTCAACCACGTTCTTAGGTGTTGGTCATTCCTTTATGGGATTAACCTTCTATGGAAGTACTATCATTCCCACTTTTGAGACAATATTCCCCAAATAATAGATTTGTTAAGCTTTGCATAAAACTTATGTTCTCTTAGAAATTGCAGCACCATTACCAAATGATTCTCATGTTCCTCCTTGGTATTTGAATAAACCAACATGTCATCAACAAAATTCACTACAAATATATTGAGGTAAGGGCACATCATATTATTCATAGAGCACATGAAAAATACGTCCAAATAAGGGCGCAACACATTATTCAACGAGCACATGAAAGTTTTAGGAGCAATAGTAAGCCCAAAGGGCACCACCAGATACTCATAATGCATGTACCTCATTCTAAAGGCTATCTTAAATATATCTTTGTATTTAATGTGTACTTGACGATAGCCTTATTCTAGATCAATCTTGGAGAAGCTTTTTTCTCCCCTTAACTAATCGAATAGATCATCAATTCTTGGCAAGGGATACATATTATTGATGGTCACTTTGTTCACTTGTTTATAGTCAATGCACAACCTCAGTGTGCCATCATTATTCTTCACTAATAGAACTAGTGCTCCCCATGGGGACACGTTTGGCCTTATGTAGTCCTTTTCCAGCATCTCCTTGAGCTTTAACTTCGAATCAACTAATTCTGTAGTGCTCATCCAATATGAGGCCTTGGATGTTGGAGCAACTCGTTGCAATAATTCAATAGAGAACACCACCTCTCTATGAGGTGGAAAACGAGGTGTCTCTTCAGGAAAAACATCCCGAAACCATTTCAAAATGGGATATTCTGATAGAACGTCATGGTATCTCTCCCTAACGTTGTTGCTATCTTTTTCATTGCTAGTTATTTGCAAAAGAAATAAAACACATACCTTCCTACTGTTTCTCTTAACTTGGAATTTACTCTCATAGAAGTAGGTTTTAGTTTTCCCCACAATATTTTATATTATCCCTCTTCATCAAGGCAGTTGATGGTATTCTAAAAAAAATAAACCTTGGTGTGATGCATATACAACCAATTAATCCCCAACAATGTGTCGTATGCTCCAAGTGGCAGTCCATTGAAATGGCAATAGTCGGAATGCCATTTCTCTCAATTGTGCATGAGCTTACAATGTGCTCCGCTCTCCTTCTCGTCCCATGGCCAACTGAAATAGCCAAGGCTCATTGTACGCTTCCTTTTTCAGTGCAAATTTTCAACAATGGCACAACTAATGTAACTAAAATTTGAACCAGGGTCAATCGAACATAAACAAATTTGGTCATAGAGCATACCTTCCATCTCTATAATCAATTTCTAATGATGAGCTTGATGATTATCCATTGTTGTATAACTTTTGGGTATATTTTTTCCAAGTCTTTGACTGTCTCTACTTCCTGTGCATTGTACAATGTCGAACCAATGTGCGTGTGTTGTGGGAATTGTTTCCTTTATGGACTTATATGTCGAACCAATAGCACTTATATGGACCCTTCTGTTAACTCTTAGATTCCCCCCCATATCCTGAGTAGAGTGGCCTCTGCAGGTAGTGTTGGATCTCAATTAATGTTCTTGATTAACTGGAGTCATATTAATTCCCTTGGTTTCTTTCTGCCTTTTTCCTTTGAACTTGGAATTTCTTTTGAATTTTCAATCTTATTTATTCTCAGGCCAATGCCTAGACTGTTCATAGTAGTGCTCTAGTTTTCAAATTTAATCCTCTAATTCTTGGGATCATCGAATTCAATTATATCATTGAATTATTGTGGAAGTCCACTAACATATCTATGAATATTTTCTTTTTCTTCCTTAAGGTAGGGAACATACCTTAGGATATCTAATAAATTGGTGGTATACTCTTTATCTAAAATTTGTCCCAATCTGAGCTCATAGAACTTCTTAGCCTTATTATCGAAGTATCTCTCAGATAGATACTTGTCCCTAAAATATTACTCAAATTCCTTCGAGGATAATTCTTCTTCTTTAATTCCCTTTACATTTTTGAAAGTAGCTACTCTTTCTTTCAGGTTCTTTGAATAGTCATGATTCAGAAGACTTCGTCATTCCCAGTAGCCATGCTTCTGCATCCCCTTATTTTTTCGTTTCACCATCAAATGTAGGAGGCCTAGACTTCTTAAATTTATTTGGTGCAAATTCTCTTTGCCTTCTTTTCCCATGATGATTATTATATGGCCTTCTATGTGTGTTCACATACTACTCTTCATGTGTGCTTAAATCCTTTTATGGAGTACTTAGTAGAGTTCCTCCTTTCACAATGTATTCACTTCACAACCTATGTCTCTTTCTAAATCTACTCTCATTTTCCCCATTAGCTCTTTCTTCTTGTCCCAAAGGACCCTGCCTATCCTTATAACTAATCCATAACTCATGTTTCCTTTTCCTTTGCAATTTTGATAGGCTTTGTAGTATGACTACATTGAATTCTGCATGTTTCTCTTGTGCTCTGAGAATACTTTCATTGTCATCCTTAAAATCCTTATTTCAGATTTCAATCTCCTCAATGTATCTATCCAACTAGGAGAATCTACATCCTCTCGTCGTCCAATTGATCTCTCATCTTTATTTTTCCTTACTTATTCATATCCATGTTATGATTGATCAGAGCTAAAATACACCATTCTAATATTCATTCCTTTGTCCTTCAATTCTCTATTGTACCATCCTTTGTTTCTCATTCAGATTTTAACCTTCATGTGCTATCATGCACACAAATAACTATTAGATTTTAACAAGTCTCAAATTCATAAAAAACATTATCATCTTGGCTTGTTGTTGGAAATTTGTTGTTTTAAATCTAACTATAACATTACACCCCAATTAGCACATTAGGATAAATAAAATCATATCAATCATTAGTCCCATGCTACATGCATATGTTCATCACAAGGAAGATACACCAAACAATACATACGATCAATCCACACTACAATCAGGTTTCTAAGACTTCGTCACAAGCCTTTAGGGCCTCACTTGATCTCCAAAGGTCTAGTGTTGAATCTTTGCCTTGTTAATTTTGTGATAGAGGCCTTCCATTCCAAGTGTTGAACCTAGTAGCTTTGATACTATCTTGTAACATACCCCCTACTATACCTAGCCCCTAGCAGGGGTAGAAGGAGGCATCTACTATGCTAACCTGACATCTAATGTCTCATTATGGAAATGGGGTCTAATTTTTTTTGTTTTGCAATCCTTTACAACTTATTCAAAACGAAATATGGATACCATCATTACATTTGTCTCGTTGAGACCTTTCCAATGATATAGAATTTTCTCCAATCTCAATCCCAGATCAAACGATATGGCCATTTGAAAAACTAGCCTATAAGATAGTGCAACATCACAATAGTATGCCACATGGTTCCCACGTGGTTGTAAAATAAGTGTGTCAATTAATACCATGTGGTAGCTATTGACCTACTCACGTTAGATCATGAATTAACCCATTAGGGGAATTTTGAGGTCTAAAATGTGCCTCCTAAGGAAATTATAAATAATAGTGGAAATAATAAAATAAGATTGGATTATATCATCAAATTTTAGAGTTAAAAAAAGAAAACAAAAAAATTCAACTCGTATTTTCAAGTTATCCCCCTATGCGTTTACTCAAATTTCGAATGGAAATACTCGTTGGATGCATAATTTGATTCCTCATATAAGGAGTACCCATGTTGCATACTTTTGATGGACCCAACTGCATGAAAATTGAGAAATACAAAAAAAAACGTGACTGCAATCACATTTTTTCATGTATTTCTCATTTTTCGTGTAGCGCGGTCAATCGAAAGTATGAAACATGGGTATTCCTTGGATTAGAAATTAAATTTTTCATCCAATGAGTACTCCCACTTGAAATTTGAGTAAAACATTAAGGAGATAACTTGAAAATACGATTTGAAAAAGTAGTTTTATTATTTTATTATTTTTTAATATTTTTACTTTTTTACTCCAAAAATGGTGAATCATCCCCCATGGTTGACATCATCATATTAAATCCTACTGGTTCTTATAAAGTTTATTTTGATTGTACATTTTCTTAGGAGACCCATTTAGACCTCAAAATTCCCCTAATTCTCTCGTTGTGACTCACAAAGCCTATGTATGTATGTGTGTGTGTGTTTTCAATGTACGTGGGTGTGACCCTTCTTTGGCCATGCCACCCATGGAATTTAATCCCAACGAGTATCGATATTGTTCCCTGTAGAAATATTCTAGGATATGTAGAAATATAAACCTTGCGATAAAGTTTAGCCACCCCATTGACTTAAACGGTAAATCATTTACACCACACAACACTTGTCCCCACTGAACGAGCCCATGCGCCAAGTCACCTTGGGGCTCGAATCCTGAGAGTTCTACCATGACCTCTACCAAAAATATCTAGGGTCATCATTGGTCCTAAATGTCGGGATGATGTCATCCATTAAAATGTCCTCCATGTGGCATGTGTTCCACGTGAGTCTCAAAACCCCTACAATTCATAGCTTTTACTATACAGAAATTAGGCTTTCTTACTTGTTGACATACATGGCCATATAATGGCCTACCATGCCACATTTTCCTCGGGATTTGATCTCGACAATTTCCTTTTGTGACTCCCTTTGAAACCTCTGGGGTAATCCAATGGCCAAGAGCACTTATCCTTCGACAACCCAAAATTATCCCATTTGATCCCATTTGAGTGATCGATCACCACATGTGGTCATTATATTGAATATGGTTAAGCATTTTCTTTTCGATACTGGACTCTAGTCTTAAGGATTCAAACCCACGCTTGGAAATTTTTAATGCAAATATAACGGACTTCGCCTAAGCCTCTGACGCATAGACTACGAACATACAAAGGTGTATGTAGATATCTTCAGGCTATCCCTCTGGAGCTTAT
Organism: Pinus albicaulis; assembly: GCA_034641835.2. Classification (NCBI taxonomy): domain Eukaryota; kingdom Viridiplantae; phylum Streptophyta; class Pinopsida; order Pinales; family Pinaceae; genus Pinus; species Pinus albicaulis. The sequence goes on from CM076570.1 coordinate 1,284,569,671, forward strand.
GGATAAGTACCAGCCCGATATCCAAGAATATTTAATGTAGGTATTCATGTGACCAGCATATATTGATCTATATTTGTATACAAATGCCATTTAGGCCCATTTGCAAACTCGGGATGGATATAAGAATAAACCATTCTAAGAAAATATAAAACGAACACTTCTATACAGGAAATCACATTGCTTATTGTTAATTAGAACATTCATCAGCACAATGGTGGATTAATTTCAAGCTCATGAATATCCACTATAAATGTACCATTCCTTAAATATTTACATAAGATGTTGTTATTCCTCATTCATGCAGAAAAATAACACTTCTCAACATTATCATGACAATATTTTATCACAATGAACATATACATGATAATCATATTCACAAAGACATAAGAGAATTCTTATTTCATAAAATATCTAGAAAATAAGATTGTGGCTCTAACTCTTAACCAAACCTTATACAAGATATAGCCACATTTACTTGTAGTTGTCACCCCTGATCTGATGGATCGGTTTAATGCTCAGAATTCAAAGTGCTCGGATTAGCTCAAAACGAGTTCCAAAGCGAAGATCTCATTTCCATGAATCCAACGTAATTCATTTCACTCAAAACCGATATCATAGGCTCTCGCTAAACTAAAATATTTGGAAAGTGGGTTGCAAGTATACCCAGTTAGCAGTCTGTAGGTTGACTGGGAATTTGATTGGGTTTGAATGTGTATTATGTGGGCCTATGGTTGGATGAAAAGTGTCATATTTATATTGGTTCAAATTGGAATTTTTTGATTGGTTCATTGGTTGTAGTGGTGGCTGAATGAGGGAAAGCCATGTGGGCCAATCTATGGCTACCATGTGGCCTCCTCTTGGGCATATAAAATTTTGTTATATGGCCAACCGACCTCCACTGGGTTTGAACGCGAGAACGACAACCTACCAGCAAAGCCCTCCACCGTCCCGCCTACGGTGTTCCTTGAAATACTATGTTGTTAGGGCGTATTTAAAGTTTCAAAGGTTTTGAATGGGGGGTTAGGACCGGGGTTAACCCTGGACCCCGATCCACCCAACCAATCCATGTGGCAGGCAGACAGGGGCTGGGGTTAACCTCGAAAACAACCATATGTATCAATGGAAAAAAAAGTTTCGAACCATAATATATAATGCATTGTTCCGACGGTGAGTTTAATTCTTAAACCATATAATATGCAAAACTAAACTTTGTGTTATGTCGTAAGTTTAATTGTCAGCGTGACCGACGATTTGAAGGTCAAAATTTGCCACGACTTGTGAAAAATTATGGCGGAAGGGGTCACAGTTAATTTTTGGGAGGATTTTTATGCATGGTGATTATCCATACCACTGGAGGAACCACAGGTCAACACTCCAACCACAAGTTTATGTGGGGTATGATTAAGTCTTAGCGCAACATTTCAAACCAAACCACTGATGGTTAACAACAAGTCCTATCACATGTGATCGGTTAGTGTGGGTTGTCAATTTCAGTTGAAACATGATGGAAACCTCTGGTTGTTACCACAACTCTAACCATGGTTGAAACGTTGGTTGGGTTAAAAGAAATGGCACGAGAATTCAAATGAATCGGCAGGAGATCGGTTTGAACCGCCCAAATTTGATGACGGTAATCACACAATGTGACACATTTTTATTCGATTTAGGGTCGACCGAGCGCATTTAAGTGTTTGAAAATTTGCACCCAAATCAGCAGGAATCTCGTCGTCGCGGGAAAATTTCTCGCTCCACGTGGCTGCGAAAGGTGGAATTAATAGAACAATTTGCAGGGCAGTTCGAATTGTAGGAGAGTTAGGAGAAAAAATTCTATGGAGCATAAATTAGTCATTTTTTATCTTTTTGAGTGCAGAAAGAGCCCAGCTAGGGTTTTTTGATTGTTATGGAACCATTTGAGACATTTTTTAGCATTATGAGCACTTTAACTTGATGTGAAAACATATTTTTGAGCACAATGAAAGAGGCCCAACATTGGAAGTTGGACCATGAGATGTAGCCTAGTAGGGGTGAACTCCTTCATCATTTGTTGTCTTGTGTATACTGTTATGGTATTGATATATATATATATATATTTTTTTTTATGAAAAACTGAGTTTAAAATCATGTTTATGTGTTAATGAAATTGACATGATTGACTAAAAATACTAAATATTCCACTTGCAATTTTCACCATAAACTCTCTAGTTTTCATATATAGATTAAATTGGTATCAGAGTTTTGGTTCTTAGTTGTTTTGAGGGTTTAATTTTGCTGCAAGGGTTTTTTATGCTTACAAGGTTGAAGCTCAAAAGAGGAGAAGGAAAGCTTGTGGTAGCAATTCCTCAAGTTAGGTCAAGGAGAGCACATTTACAATAGTCTACACCACAAATTTCACCTCAAGCTTCTCCAGAAGCTTCACTAGTCATGGGACATGGAGAGCCTGAAAATATGTCAAAGGATGAGAAGGATTTCAGAAAATGTTTATTTTACATGACACAAATGGTGAAAGTTCTCTATGAAGAGAAGAATACAAGGTTGCAACAAGGTGATAGCTCTAATCCTCCAAAGCGAGATGGAGATAAGCCTCAAAACAGAAATGGAGGAGATGGGGACAATCCTCCAAAAGGTAATGGAGTTAATGGTGAAAAACCACCTTTAACACCACCTTTCTTTTCACCTCCATCCTAACCTCCATCTTCACCATCATCATCTTCTACATCAACCCCTTCACAAACACCTCCACATTCTCCAAAGGGACATGGTAAATCTCCACTTTTAAAACTTGACATAAAGTTTGAATCGCCTACGTATAATGGAGAGGTAAATGTTTAAATATTAGATATTTGGGTTCGTCATCTTGAAGTGTATTGTGGGATATAAAGGATTAAGGATTATGAGACCAAGATTCAGCTTGCTTCATTAAGGTTGGAAAGTGAAACACTCATTTGGTGGGAAGCCAAAACTCAAGAGGACATGAAGACACATGGTAAGGTTTTATCTTCTTGGAATGATTTTTTTTTTGCAATAAGAAGACAATTTATCCATTAGCATACATGAAAAATGATATCATGGATTGGAAATAATTTATGCAATTAAAGGGTCAAAGTGTGCAAAGTTATACCCAAGAATTTAGAAGGAGAGCATTGATTTTGGGTGTATATTTATCATCTCAAGAAAATTTACTCAGATACATTGTAGGTTTGCATAGCTACTTGAGACACACTATTCTCATGTTTAACCCTACAATTTTAGATTTTGTGTATATGCCACACATCTAGAAGCAAGAGGGAAACGTGTTTATGATGAAGCAAGTGAGAACACCTTTGAGTCTGGAGAAAAAGGAAAGGGTAAGTTCAATGGAAAAGGAAATAAGAATTTTTCCATCAAGACGGAGAAAGAAAAACTTACATGCAACACTGTCCCAAAGAGGGCCATGATGAAGATCATTGCTGGAAACTTCATCCTGAGATGAGACCCAAAAATTTTAAAAAAAAGGAGAAGGAGAAGATAACTGCAACTACACAACATGATTTAGGTTCTGATTCCAGGAGGAAACAAAGATAAAAACAATGGGACTAAAAGGTAAGGACATTGAAAGTACTAGTTCTTCAAATTGTCTCATTGATACTCAATATGAAAAAACAAGAATAGAGCTTTTCCACATTAGAGTCATTTCAAAACATAGCAAGATAGGCACATTGTTTGATAGTGGTTCACAAGAAAATCTTATCTCTGAAGACAATGTCAATAATTTGAATTTAGAGACAATTCCTCGTCCTAAACATTATCCTTTAGGATGGGTACGTGAGAATGAAAAATTACATGTGACAAGGAAGTGTATGCTTATATTTGCAACCATTGCAAACTTTCATGATGAAGTTGAACTTGATGTAGTTCCCTTGATATATGTCGTATTTTTTTGTGTTGTGTAACCAGCTCCAAAAATAGAAGAAAAGAGAGATCAATGCCTTAGAAATAAGCCACTTCGAGGGAGCAACCTCCAATACATTACATAAATGAACAATTCTTCGATGATACAATTTACAAAACCTCCTATCTATATATAGGAGTCCATGGGGCCATAATGTAATCCTAGTGGGCCACAATGTAATCCTAGCCGACCTAACAATAATAATTTAAGGGCACAATAATAACAAAATGAGGGTTACAAGGGTACAATAATAACAATAAGGGGGTTACACTAACAACAATAAGGGACTATACTAGTAATATAGGGACCTAACATGCCCCTCTCCTTCAAAAAAGTGTTGTCCTCAACACTTGAGTAGCTCTGGGTGCTTCTGTATAAAATTCTCATCCTCCCATGTAGAATCTTCGGTGGGTAAGTTCTTCCACTTGATGAGATACTCTGAAATTGATCGATTCCGTAGTTGTCGAGTTCTTGTTTCCGTGACCGCTTCAGGTTCCAATATGATTTTTCCTTCCTCATCAAGTTCTGGAAATATTGTTTGAACTGGAAGATTTTCACCTATAACCTTCTTTAAGCATGAAACATGGAAAGCTGGATGCACTCGTGAAGAAGCAGGAAGCTCCAATTTGTATGCCATAGTACCAATATTTTGCAACACCTTGTAAGGACCATAGTACTTTGGCGATAATTTATTATCCTTCTTAGCTTGCTTAAGGGACATTTGTTTGTATGGTTGTAGCCGTAAAAATACCCAATCTCCTACATCAAAACTTCTCTCGCTGCGATGTTGATCTGCCTGTTGTTTCATTCGATTTTGTGTCAAATTTAGGTTATCCTTTAAGAGTTGGAGAACTTCTTGCTGATGCTCGATGTGATCTTCCACTGCTTGAACCTTCGAATTTTCCCTTAAAGATGATGTGATGGATGGTGGATGATATCCATAAAGTGCCATAAATGGGGTCATTTTTGCTGCAGTATGGAAGGAAGTGTTATACCACCATTCGGCGAGAGGTAACCACTTGACCCATTGTGTTTGTTTATCAGATACAAAACAACGAAGATATCCTTCCAAACATTTATTTACTATCTCGGTTTGACCATCGGATTGAGGATGATAAGATGAGCTATGAGCTAATTGAGTACCCAAACAAGAAAATAACTCCGTCCAAAAATTTCCAGTAAAAATGGGATCTCTGTCGCTCACAATAACCCTTGAGCTTCCATGTAGCTTTTGAATTCTGTCCATAAATGTAGTAGCAACTGTACTTGCTTTAAATGGATGAGATAATGCACAAAAGTGTGCATACTTGGTAAGTGTATCAACTACCACCATGATGACACTCTTTCCTTCGGACTTAGGTAAACCTGTGATAAAATCCATTGAAATCTCCTCCCAACGTTGACTTGGAATGGATAAAGGTTGTAGAAGTCCTGGGGTCTTAATTGTTTCCACTTTATTCTGCTGGAAAACCAAACATTCCGCCACAAACTTTTGAATATGAGATTTAAGGCCATCCCAAAAAAATTCTTTCTTCACCCTGTGGTAAGTTTTTAAAAATCCTGAGTGTCCTCCTAAAGGAGAAGTGTGCAATTCCAGAAGAATATTTTGTTTTAGTTGAGAATTCTTACAAAGATATAAGCGATCTTTGTACCATAAGGAATCATTTTTCCAACTAAATGTATCAGATGTACTAGGATCTTGCTGCAACTTTTGAATGAGTGTCCATACATCTTTGTCCTTCTTCCATTCATCTCTTGCTTGGGTTATCCAATCTGGTTGGATAATAGAAATGGCACAAAGCAATGCTTCCACCTCTTCATTCTTTCTTGAGAGTGCATCTGCAACAACATTAAGCTTTCCTTTTTTGTAGATTATTTCAAAGTCATAACCCAACATCTTTGTGACCCATTTTTGCTGCTCTTCTAAAGATAGTCTTTGTTCTAAAAAGTGTTTAAGACTATCATGATCAGTTTTTACCTTGAAGTGTCTTCCCATTAGGTAAGTTCGCCATTTCTTTAGTGCATGCAATATTGCTAACATTTCCTTCTCATAAATAGGTTTCTTTAAATAATTTCCTTTGATTGGACGACTTTCAAAAGCAATGGGTCTTCCTTCCTGCATTAAAACAGCACCAATTCCATTTCCTGAGGCATCACATTCCACAATAAAGGTTTTTGTGAAGTCTGGTGTAGCTAAGACCGGTGCTAGGCACATTGCCTCTTTAAGACGTTCAAAGGCCTTAGTTGCTTCGGGAGTCCATGAAAATGCATCTTTCTTCAATAATGTTGTTAGAGGTGCTGCTATTCTCCCATAATTCTTAACAAACTTGCGATAATACCTGTTAACCCGAGAAATCCTCGCAACTGCTTTATGGTTGTGGGGAATTTCCATTCCTTAATGGCTTTAATTTTGTTAGGGTCTACTTTAACACCCTCGTGAGATACAATATGACCCAGATATTCCACCTCTTGTACTCCAAAGAAACATTTGGATTTTTTTTGCATATAATTGTTTCTCCTGCAATAGTTTGAGCACCCTGTCAACATGTTCAACATGATCCTTCCAAGACCTGCTGTAGATTAGTATATCATCAAAAAATACTAGCACAAATTTTCTAAGGAAGGGTTTGAAAATGGAATTCATCGACCCTTGAAATGTAGAAGGTGCATTGGTAAGGCCAAAAGGCATGACCAAAAATTCATAATGACCCTCATGAGTTCGAAATGTTGTTTTTGGAATATCTTCGGTCTTCATTCTAATTTGATGATATCCTGAACGAAGATCCAACTTGGTAAAATAAATTGCTCCATGTAATTCATCCAATAATTCATCAATCACAGGAATGGGAAATTTGTCTTTAATGGTTAGCTTATTGAGCTCCCTATAATCCGGACACATTCGCCATGATCCATCCTTCTTGTGTACCAATACTACAGGAGCAGAGAAAGAACTTTGACTAGGTTGAATTATACTCGCCTCTAACATTTATGCAATCATACGTTCGATTTCGCTCTTTTGGACATAAGGATATCTATAAGGCCTGATGTTTGGAGGAACACTTCCTGGAATCAAATGAATATCATGATCATGGTCACGAATAAGTGGGAGTCCTTTGGGAGTTTCAAACACCTTGGAATTATTTTCCAAGACTTGTTGGAGATTTGCAAAAATAGATGATTTTGATGTTGGAACTTCTAGTGAGCATAATTGTGCAATTACGCCTCGTTGTTCTTTCTTTAGAAGCTTTGTCATGACATTAGAGCTTATTATCCTTCCCGGATTCCCTTCAATACCACGTAATTCGACTTCCTTTCCTTCTGAAAAAAATTTCAAGAAAAGTTCTTGAAAATTAAAAGCTACCGTCCCCAAAGATTGTAACCATTGTACTCCTAGTACAACATCAGCACCTCCCATAGGAATTGAAAGCATTGGACTAGTAAATACATATTCCCCCATGGTTAGCTTGATATTATGGCATTTTCCCGAGTAATTTATAGTTCCTCCATTTGCAACCATCACTTGACATTCTGGTGCTGGGTATAGGAAACAATTTAATTCCTTGGCTACCTTACAATGAATAAAATTATGGGTGCTACCTGAATCAATCAACACTATTACCCTTTTCTTCTTGATATATGTCCTTCTATCTTGAGAGTTTGAGGAGTGGTAATTCTTGCCAGTGCATTACGCGATATGGTCGGATTCATTTCTTCCTCTTCTAGTGCTGGTTCCTGGTGTATATCCTCTTCTTGTTCATTTTCTTCTTCCTCTTCACAATCTATGTAAAATAATTTCTTCTCAGCACACTTATGACCTTTAGTGTATTTTCTATCACAACTGTAGCAAAGCCCTTTTTCTCTTTTTTCTTTCAATTGTTGTGGTGTCAACCTTGTAGGTTGTGGAAATCTAGGCGTAGCAACACTTCCTTCTTTATAGAATTGAGTGGTAGGCTTCCTTGTAACCATAATTTTACATTCAACTTTTTTTGCCAACCTGAATGCCTTCTCCAATGAATCAGGTTCCAAAACATGAACTTCATGTTGGATGTTATCCTTTAGATTACCTATGAAGAGATCAATCCTGTGTTCCTCTGGAATATTAGTTACCCTTATATTCAATTTTTGGAAGTCCTCAATGTGCTGCCCCACTAAACCCTTTTGTTTGAGATTTATCAATTGGCTAAAGGTGTTGCTCTTTGTATCCTCATAATGTGCTATCATTTCCTCCGTAAAAATTGACCAAGTGACAATTTTTTTACGGGAGCAAAGCCATCGATACCATACAAATGTATTTTGTTCTAAATGTAAAGTTGCAATGCGTACCTTATGTGTGTTTTGCACGTTATGGAGATCAAAATATTGCTCCATCTATAGTATCCATGTTACAGGATCCTTTCCATCAAACTTCCTCATATCCATTTTTGGAATATGGTGGTTCTTCCCGCCAACATTAGAGTTTATGAAATCACGATTAACATTTATTTTGTTCTCATCATGAGGTTATTCTACTATATTTCTGCCATTAGGAATCATTTCTTGTTTTAAGCTTGTCATCAGGCCTTCCATGTATGCTTTTAGATCATTCTTCATGTTTTCCATGTTGTCTTTCATGTCATCCATCTTAGCTTACATGCCCACTTCCATGCCATCCATCTTAGCTTCCATGCCTTTCTTCAAACTGTCCATCTTCACTTCCACGCCTTTCTTCAAAACTTCCATTTCATTTTTTGTTGCTCTTTGCGAGAGTGAAATTTGTTGCACTTGCTCTTGTAATTTTGATAGATCATGTTGCAATTCTTCATCTTCATGAGTCATAGTAGTGCCTTCTGAAGGCTTAATGGGCGTTGAATTATTTTTACGGGGCATCTTTTAGAACCCAATACTGCAATATATTCTACAATATGCCCTTGGAATCAATTCAAATTGATTCTTCAAAGAAGACTTATGCAATTTGGAAAGAAAAATATACACACCTTTTTCTTGCTTTTGAGGAGCTCGATATTGAAATTGGATAATCTCTATGATTGCAGCACTTCAATATTTGAATTTCAGTATCAACGTAGCCCCCTAAATTATCTTTTGAATGCCACAGGTCTGACCTGATTTGGATTTTCCAAGACAAAGTTGTGTCCAATCTCCCACAATGACCTAATTCTGGACTGGTTCAGTAGAGCGAACTTGTACGACTTGCCATGTGTCACTGTTTTGTCTTTTGTCTCTAAAATTTATAGCCAAGAAACTAAAGTCCGTGTACTTGCAACCACTTTTTACGACACTCAAATCCGATTCCCAGAGAGAGAGTTATTGAACTTTTCCCACTATCACCTCTTTGAGATGAAATTAAGAAGCCTAAAAAAGCACTACCTTCCATGGATGATATCTCCGAAAATATTGCGAACCAAGCTCTGAAATTTTTAGACAATCTTCCTCAGGATTTCGGCTTCGCACCCTAAAAATTTCAGCTTCTGAAACTTCGTAGAAAAACAATTATAGCAAAAATTCCACGATGACCTGTTTGGAGCAGCGAAACCCTTGAATCCAAAGCTCTGATACCAAATGTTGTGTAACCAGCTCCAAAAATAGAAGAAAAGAGAGATCAACGCCTTAGAAATAAGCCACTTCGAGGGGGCAACCTCAGCCACATTACATAAGCCGAACAATTCTTCAATGATACAATTACTAAACGTCACATCTATGCTAGGAGTCCATGGGGCCATAATGTAATCCTGATGAAATACATTCTTTTAATCCTAGTTGACCTAACAATAATAATTTAAGGGCACAATAATAACAAAATGGGGGTTACAAGGGTACAATAATAACAATAAGGGGGTTACACTAACAACAATAAGGGGCTATACTAGTAATATAGGGACCTAACATTTTGGGAATCCCATATTTGTATGAGGAGAGCCATATTTCATCGCCATGAGAACAAATATCATTTGTTCAAGAATGGGATTGAGTATATTGTTAGATCACATAAAAATAAATTGAGTTTGTTTCTTGCTGATGTTGGAAAAATGAAGAGGAGAGTTAAAGCTAGTCAGCATTTTGCATTATTAATGTTCAAGCATAAATATGATGAGGAATATAAAGCCTTTCAAGGATATGAATCAAGTTTGAAATATGATTTCATTGAGGTTTCTAATTCATGTGATATGATTTTTCAAGAGTCTAACATGTTGCCTCCTAAAATAGGTAAACAAAATGAAGTGAATTTGCAGCAGGATGCATCATTGTTGAACATTGGTGTGAAAAAGATGCCAGTGTTAAATAATATATGAGTCAACAAAAAAAATGAAAAAGAAATTTTAAAAAGAGGACATTGGTTTCAAAACATCTGTTATTAAACCAACTCCAAAAATAGAGTAAAAGAGAGATCAATGCCTTAGAAATAGGCCACTTCGAGGGGGAAACCTCCTTTACATTACATAAATGAACAATTCTTGGATGATAAAATTGACAAAACCTCCTTTTATATATAGGAGTCCATGGGGTCACATTATAATCCTAGCCTACCTAACAACAATAATGTAAGGGCACAATAATAACAATATTGGGGTTACAGGGGTACAACAATAACAATAAGGGGGCTAAACCAACAACAATACGGGACTACACTAGTAATATAGGAAACTAACATGCCCCTCTCCTTCAAATAAGTGTTGTCGTCAACGCTTGAGTAACTTTGGATGCTTCTGTATAAAATTCTCATCCTCCCATGTAGAATCTTCAGTGGGTAAGTTCTTCCACTTGATGAGATACTCTGGAATTGATCAATTTCGTAGCTATCGAGTTCTTGTTTTTGTGACTACTTCAGGTTCCAATATGATTTTTCCTTCCTCATCAAGTTCTAGAAATATTGTTTGAACTGGAAGTTTGTCACCTATAAGCTTCTTTAAGCATGAAACATGGAAAATCGGATGCACTCGCGAAGAAGCTGGAAGATCCAATTTGTATGCCATAGTACCAACCTTTTGCAACACCTTGTAAGGACCATAATACTTTGGAAATAATTTATTATCCTTCTTAGCTTGCTTGAGGGACATTTCTTTATATGGTTGTAGTCGTAAAAATACCCAGTCTCCTACATCGAAACTTCTCTCACTGCGATGTTGATCTGCTTCTTGTTTCTTTCGATTTTGTGCAAAATTTAGGTTATCTTTTAAGAGTTGGATAACTTCTTGTTGATGCTCGATTTGATATTCCACTACTTGAACCTTAGAATTTTCTCTTAAAGATGATGCGATGGACGGTGGATGATATCCATAAAGTGCCATAAATGGGGTCATTTTTGCTGCAGTATGGAAGGAAGTGTTATACCACCATTCAACGAGAGATAGCCACTTTACCCATTGTGTTTGTTTATCAGATACAAAACAACGAAGATATCCTTCCAAACATTTCTTCACTATCTCAGTTTGACCATCGGATTCAGGATGATAAGATGAGTTATGAGCTACTTGAGTACCCAAACAAGAAAATAATTCCATCCAAAAATTTCCAATAAAATGGGATCTCTATCGCTTACAATAATCTTTGGGTTTCCATGTAGCTTTTGAATTGTTTCCATAAATGCAATAGCAACTGTACTTGATTTAAATGAAAGATATAATGCACAAAAGTGTGCATACTTGGTAAGTCTATCAACTACCACTATGATGACACTCTTCCCTTCAGACTTAGGTAAACCTGTGATAAAATCCATTGAAATCTCCTCCTAAAGTTGACTTGGAATGGATAAAGGTTGTAGAAGACTCAGGTCTTAATTGTCTCAACTTTATTTTGCTAGCAAACCAAACATTCCGCCACAAACTTTTGAATATCAGATTTAAGGCCATCCCAAAAAAATTCTTTCTTCACCCTGTGGTAAGTTTTTAAAAAACCTAAGTGTCCTCCTAAAGGAGAAGTGTGCAATTCCAAAAGAATATTTTGTTTTATTTGGGAATTATTACAAAGATATAAGCGATCTTTGTACCATAAGGAACGATTTTTCCAACTAAATGTATCAGATGTACTAGGATCTTGCTGCAACTTTTGAATGAGTGTCCACACTTATTCGTCCTTCTTCCATTCATCCCTTGCTTCGGTTATCCAATTTGGTTGGATAATAGAAATGGCACAAAGAAATTCTTCCACCTCTTCATCCTTTTTTGAGAGTGCATCTCCAACAACATTTAGCTTTCATTTTTTGTAGATGATTTTAAAGTGATAACCCGACATATTTGTCACCCATTTTTGTTTCTCTTCTGAAGATAGTCTTTGTTCCAAAAAGTGTTTAAGACTATCATGATCAGTTTTTACCTTGAAGTGTCTTCCCATTAGGTAAGGTTGCCATTTCTTTAGTGCATGTAGTATTTCTAACATTTCCTTCTCATAAATATATTTATGTAAATAATTTCCTTTGATTGGACGAATTTCAAAAGAAACGGGTCTTCCTTCTTGCATTAAAACATCACTGATTACATTTCCTAAGGCATCACATTCTAGAATAAAGGTTTTTGTGAAGTCTGGCATAGCTAAGACCGATGCTAGGCACATTGCCTCTTTAAGATGTTCAAAGGCCTTAGTTGCTTCAGGAGTCCATGAAAATTCATCTTTTTAAAATAACGTTGTTAGAGGTGCTGCATTCTCCCATAATTCTTAGAAAAATTGCGATAATGCCCTATTAACCTGAGAAATCCTCGCAACTACTTTATGGTTGTGGGGAATTTCCATTCCTTAATGGCTTTAATTTTGTTAGGGTCTACCTTACCACCCTGATGAGATACAATATGACCCAAATATTCCACCTCTTGTACTCCAAAGAAACATTTGGATGTTTTTGCATATAACTATTTCTCCTCCAATAGTTTGAGCACCCTGTCAACATGTTGAACATGATCCTTCCAAGACCTGTTGTAGATTAGTATATCATCAAAATATACTAGCACAATTTTTCTAAGGAAGGGTTTGAAACTAGAATTCATCAACCCTTGAAATTTAGAAGGTGCATTGGTAAGGCCAAATGGAATGACCAAAAATTCATAATCACCCTCATGAGTTCGAAATGTTGTTTTCAGAATATCTCTAGTCTTCATTCTAATTTGACGATATCCTGAACGAATATCCAACTTGGTAAAATAAATTTCTCCATGTAATTCATCTAATAATTCATCAATCACAGGAATGGGAAATTTGTCTTTAATAGTGAGCTTATTGATATCCCTATAATATAGACACATGTACCATGATCCATCATTCTTGTGCACCAATACTACTAGAGCAGAGAAAGAACTGTGACTAGGTTGAATTATACCATCCTCTAACATTTCTGCAATCATACATTCAATTTCGCTCTTTCGGACATACGGATATCGGTAAGGCCTGATGTTTGGAGGAACACTTCTTGGAATCAAATGAATAGCATGATCATGATCAAAAATAGGTGGGAGTCCTTTTGGAGTTTCAAACAAATTGGAATGATTGTCCAAGACTTCTTGGAGATCTAGAGAAATAGATGATTTTGATGTTGGAACTTCTAGTGAGAATAATTGTGCAATTATGACTCGTTGTTCTTTCTTCAAAAGCTTTGTCATGAAATTACAAATTATTATCTTTCTCGTCTTCCTTGCGATACCCCATAATTCAATTTCCTTTCCTTCCGAAAAAAAATTCATGAAAAGTTCTTGAAAATTAAAAGCTACCATCCCCAAAGATTTTAACCATTGTACTTTTAGTACAACATCAACACCTCCCATTGGAATGGAAAGAATTGGACTATTCAATACATATTCCCCCATGGTTAGCTTGATATTATGGCATTTTCCAGAGCAATTTATAGTTCCTCCAATGCAACCATCACTTGACATTCTGGTGTTGGGTATAGGAAACAATCCAATTCCTTGGCTACCTTACAATGAATAAAATTATGGGTACTACCCGAATCAATCAACACTATTACCTTTTTCTTCTTGATATGTCCTTTTGTCTTGAGAGTTTGAGGAGTGGTAATTCCTGCCAATGCATTACACAATATGGTCAGACTCATTTTTTCTTCTTCTAGGGTTTTTTCCCGGTGTATATCGTCTTCTTTTGAAGTTTCTTGTTCATTTTCTTCCTCCTCTTCACAATCTATGTAAAATGATTTCTTCTCAGCACACTTATGACCTTTAGTGTATTTGTTATCACAACTGTAGCAAAGCCTTTTTCTCTTTTTTCTTCCAGTTGTTGTGGTCTCAACCTTGTAGGTTCTGGAAATCTAGGAGAAGCAACACTTCCATCTTTATAGATGTGAGTAGTAGGCTTCCTTGTCGCCATAATTTTACATTCAATTTTTCTTGCCAACCTGAATGCCTTTTCCAATGAATCAAGTTCCCAAATGCGAACCTCATGTTGGACATTATCCTTTAAAGTCCCTATGAAGACATCAATCATGTGTTCCTCTGGAATATCATTTACCCTTATATTCAATTTTTGGAAGTCCTCAATGTGCTCCACCACTAAAACCTTTTGTTTGAGATTTATCAATTGGCTAAAGAAGGTGTTGCTCTTTGTATCCTCATAATGTGCTATCATTTCCTCTGTAAAAATTGACCAAGTGACAATTTTTTTACAGGAGCAAAGCCATCGATACCATACAAATGCATTTTGTTCTAAATATAAAGTTTCAATGCATACCTTTTTTTGTTTTTTTCACATTATCGAGATCAAAATACTGCTCCATTTGTAGTATCCATGTTACGGGATCCTTTCCATTAAACTTCCTCATATCGATCTTTGGAATATGGTGGGTCTTCCATCAAAAATTTGAGTTTATGAAATCACGATTAAAATTTATTTTTTTTCTCATCATGAGTTTCCTCTACTATGTTTTCGCCATTACGAATCATTTATTATATCAACTTTGTCGAGCCTTCCATGTCCGCTTTTATATCATTCTTCATGACTTCCATTTTTTCTTCCATGTCTTCCATGCCATTATTCAAACCATAAATCTTAGCTTCCGCGCCTTTCTTCAAACCCTCCATATTAGCTTCCACGCATTTCTTTAAACCATCCATCTTCGCTTCCACGCCTTTCTTCAAAACTTCCATTTCATTTTTTGTTGCTCTTTGCGAGAGCGAAATTTGGTGCAATTGCTCTTGTAATTTTGATATATCATGTTGCACTTATTCATCTCATGAGTCATAGTAGAGTATTATGAGGGCTTAATGGGTGTTGAATTCTTTTTAGGGGGCATTTTAGAACCCAATACTGGTATCTATGCTTCAATATGCCCTTGGAATCACTTCAAACTGTTTTTTCAAACAAGACTTATGCAATTTGAAAAAAATACACACCTTTTTCTTACTTTTGAAGAGCTCGATATTGAAACTGAATTATCTCTATGAGTTTGGATCTTCAATATCTGAAATTCGGTGATGTAGTAGCTCTATGAATCTTCTTTCTAATGCCACAGGTCTGACCTAATTTGGATGCTTCAAGGAAAATTTATGCTCAATCTCCCACAATGGCCTAATTATGGACTAGTTCAGTAGAGCGAACTTGTACAACGTGCCACGTGTCATGTTTTCCTCCTTCAGCTTTGAAATTGATACAAAGGAAACTATTGTCCATGTAATTTCAGCCACTCTTTATAGAATTCCAATTTGATGCTCAAAGAGAGAGAGTTATGATGATTTTCCCAAGGTTACCTTGTTTAGATGAAATTCGGGAGCCTGCAAAAACCCTAATTCCACAGATCATATCTCTGAAAATATTGTGAACCAAGATCTGCAATTTTTACATGAAGTTCCTTAAGATTTCGGCTTCGCGTGATAAAAAATTCAGCTTCTGAAACTTCGTAGAAAAAAATTTATAGCAAAAATTACACGATGACTTGTTTGGAGCAGTGAAACCCTAGAATCCAAAGCTCTAATACCAATTGTTATGAAACCAACTCCAAAATAGAAGAAAAGAGATCAAAGCCTTAGAAATAGGCCACTTCGGGGGGAAAAACTCCTTTACATTACATAAATTAACAATTCTTGGATGATACAAATGACAAAACCTCCTTCTATATATAGGAGTCCATGGGGTCACAATATAATCCTAGGAAACCTAACAATAATAATTTATGGGCACAATAATAACAATATTGGGGTTACAAGGGTAAAAAAATAATAATAAGGGGGCTAAAATAACAACAATAAGGGACTACACTAGTAATATAGGGACCTAACAACATCTTCTTGTGGGTTTCATAATGTTTTGTCTTTGAAGAAGGATGGTGCATGGCGATGGTGGTCACATTTGGTTAAGAGTCGAGCCAAGTGCAAGGCTCGACATGGTAAGCATCATCATGACGAAAATATTCAAATGGAAGTGAATTTGAAATTTTTTACGTTTCCTTTGATTGAAGACCAAGGAGGGAATGTGCATATTCATTCCAAGGCAATTTGATGTTCTGCATATCTTGAAAAATTGCGGTAAGATGTCATTTTTTACAGCAAGACAAGGAATCCAAAATTATGGAAAGTGATATACTTTCATGAAAATATCAAAGCATCAAATACAAGCAAATGTAAGTGGATTTATACTGGAAGGGTAGGGGAGCTATACCCTCATCTATTTATTTATTGATAATGTTTAGTGGGGAGGAATGATCTCATCGCCCTAAATCTAACACAATTTGTTGCACTCAAAACCGATATTGGATGCTCCTGATATCACGTTCTAATCGATTTGGAAAACATTGAATTTTTTTGGAATGTGGGTTGCAGGTACACCCAGTCAACAGTCATACACTAACTGGGAATTTGACTAGGTTTGACTGTGTATTATGTGAGCCTATGGTTGGATGAAAAGTGTCATCGTTTTATTGGTTTGAATTGGCATTTTTTGATTTTTTCATCAGTTGTAGTGGTGGCCCAATGAGGGAGAGCCACTTGGGCCAATTGGTCGCTACCACATGGCCTCCTCTTGGTCATATAAAATTTTGTTATATGGCCAACCAACCTCCATCATGTTCGAATGTGAGACCAACATCCTACCAGCAAAGCCCTCCATCGGGTTCGAATGTGAGACCAAAATCCTACCAGCAAAGCCCACCATCGACCCACCAATGGTGTTCCTTGACATACTATGGTGTTAAGGTGTATTTAAAGTTTCAAATGTTTTGAATGGGGGGTTGGGACCGGGGTTAACCCTGTACCCCAGTCCACCCAACGAAGCCATATGGAAGGTGGGTAGGGTCCGAGGTTAACCCTAGCCCCAACCATATGTATCAACACAAAAACAAAGTTTTGAACCATAATATATAATTCAATCTTCTGGTAGTGAATTCATTCTTAAACCACATAATATGCAAACCCAAACTTTATAGTATGTTGTAATTTTAACTACCAGCTTGACCAAAAGTTCGAAGGTCAACATTTTCCACGACTTGTGGACTGTTATGGCGAAAGAGGCAATAGTTAATGTTTGGGAAAAGTTTTATGTATGGCAATTAGCCATACCACCGGAGGAACCATAGGTCAACACTCCAACCACGGGTGTATGCGGGGTATGGTTAAGTCTTGGTGCAACATTTCAAACCAAACCATTGGAATTTAAATCCAAGTCCTATCACTTGTGATCAATTAGCATGGACAATCAAGTTTGATGTTACATGAAACCAACTGTTGGAACCACAGTGGAAACCTCAGGTGGTTACCATGACTCCGACCATGGTAGAAACATTGGTTGGGTTAAAATAAATGGCACGAGATTTCAAATGAATCGGCGGGAGATCAGTTTGAACCGTCCAAATCCGACGGTGGTAATTATGCAACGTGGCACATTTTTATTCAGTTTAGGGCTGACCAAGTGCATTCAAGTGTTTGACAATTTGTGCTTGAACCAGCAGGAATCTCACTGGCATGGGGCAAATTTGTTGCTCCATGTGGCGGCAAAAGGCGGAATTTGTAGAACAATTTTCAAATTAGTGCGAATTGTAGGATAGTTACCAGAAAACTTCTATGGAGCATAAATCATTCATTTTTTGACCTTTTCTGAGTGCATAAAGAGCCCAACTAGAGGGTTATGACTGTTTTGGAGCCATTCAAGACATTGCTGTAACATTCTAATCATTATAACTTAATGTAAACACATATTTTTGAGCATAATGAAAGAGACCCAACATTGGAAGCTAGACCAGGAGATGTAGCCTAATAGGGGTGAGCTCCTTCATAATTTTTTGTCTTGTGTATATTGTTATGGTATTGATTTCTTATTTATTTTCTACAAAACTGATTTTAAAAGCATGTTTATGTGTTAATGAAATTGACATAATTTACTAAAACCCCCAAACATTCCATTTGCAATTTTCACCATAAACTCTCAAGTTTTCATATACAGATCAACCCCTGAGCAAGATTCCAGTGCTTAAGCTAGAGTGATTTTGAGAGAAAACTTAAACAATATTAACAATTGAAACAGGATGTCACGAGGTCACTATGTCTTCATCCACCAACTACACAAGCTTCCACTAAGAGTTCATGATTTTACAGGCATGATTAACATCCATGCCAGGATACAATAGTACATAGAGTCTCAAATCACATTCAAGAGAAGAGAGTCCACATAAAGGGAAGGTTCATTGGTGGATAATTCATTTATGGGTAAATAGATAACCTCTTTAGCTATTTCATCAGTGATTCAAGCACCAAAGATTCAACCCCATGGAAACTATTGGTGGTTCATCAACCCTCACAAGTAACTGAGTGTCTCTTCCCAATACAATAGGTTCATCAATCCACAAGCTTCTAGTGGGTTCTTAATCCTCATGAAATCCAATACTATCTACAATATTTCACCCAACAAGCCTCTTTGAGGGTTCCTCAACTAGTTCACTTGCTCCAGATCTTGATCACTATGATTTTGATCAATGCTCTCTTGTCACGCCTCTGGCCCTTGGAGGAATTTCTCCTTGTGTTCAACATTGTTCTATTACACTGCATGTGCATGAGAGAGTCCTCTGCTCCCTGATCTCCATGTTGATTTGTTTCCATGATCCTTCAACAACTAACTGACTGTCATTTTTTAGGCTCCATGTAGTCAATCTGCCTTGGACAACATAGCCCATTCTTCCTCTTTTTCTTTTTTCTTTTTTCGTAAAGAGACACATGGGCTTGTCCTTTTTTATGTATTGCACAATAGACGAATTAAAATTCTTAGCCAACCCATTATTGATGCATTTAATTTCACCAATTCTTCAAGCAACCTCCCTCCCCAAACAACTACAATATGTGTCCCTTTCTCTCAACCTTTGTAAATAATTATAATTGTTTATAATGAGGGATTATTAAGCAGGGGTTGTCACAGTACCCCCCCCCCCTCCCCCCCCCCCTCCCCCTCCCTTCCTCTTGGGGGGGAACACCATCCTTAGTGTTCAATAACCATATACAAACTACACATGCTTAAAAACAAACCACAATTCATATGGAGCTTTATACATACAACTTTGCACAATATATACAATGTATTTACATTTGCATTAGCCATGAAACAAAAGAGGTTATGTTTCCTGCATATAGTTATCCATTTCCCACGTGGCTTCCTCGAGCCCAAAGTGCCTCCACTGCACTTTGACTTGCTCTATTTCTTGATTCCAGAGTGTGCATTGCCTCTGATCCAAGATGCATGGAGGTTCCAGTTGGAACTCTCCCTATGGTTTTGCCTGTAACAAAAACCAATCAATTACATGATTAGGATCCTTCACATATATTTTAAGCAATGAAACATGAAAGACATCATAAACTTTGATTGATGGAGGAAAGGTTAACTAAAGGCCACTAGACCTATTATTTTTATCACTATAAATGGCCCACAAAAACGTGGTGCCAACTTGGCACATGACCCAAATTTTAAAGAGATCTTCTTCGGTCTAACTTGTAGGAAAATATGTTCCCCAAATTGGAACTACTTATGTACCCTATGTTGGTTTCATAGCTTTATTTCCTGTCCAATGCCACCTTTAAATACCTTCTAATGGTTTTCATATCTTGTTCCATGTCTTTCAACTTATTAAGCCCAATAAGGACCCTACTCACTAGATAATTTCAACTAATCAAAGTATTACAAATCCTCCCATAAAGTCCTTCAAATGGGCTCATTTTCAGTGATTCGTGATACCCATTGTTCTATGCATAGTCCAATAAGAAAGTCATGCTCAATTTAGTATTGGAATATTCTACTAGATGGTTGTGATTACAAGAATTAGATTCTTGTCATGGACCCCGAAAAAAACAATCCAACTAGGGATAGATGAGAATTATCAAAGTGCAAGTAGCTTACAAGGATTTCTAGATACAAATAGAGAATCAAGCCCAAAGAATGAGTGTGCCATTATTGCTAGAGATTAGTCAAAGAGGAGAGAAATAAAATAACTATGGTTTTATAGCATAGGTAAGCCACAAACCTAGCAAACAAGGATGTCATGGAATCAATAGAGAAAGAAGTTACAAAGAGGGGCAGAAATTCCTAAACTTAGCTTTGATACCATGATAAAAGGCACATAGATTTGATAGGGAAAATTAGAAAAACTCATGTGATTCATTCTATTCACAGTAAGTATATATTAATAAATATGTCTTGACTCATGGTTTCATATTCCAAGAGGTCGTTTGGACTTCCAATGATGGTTGGAATTTCTCCACACCAACCCTTATGGGTTAGGTTTCCAAAAAGATGAAATAGATATAAGAGTTGTATATTTTTACACGTAAAAGCATGGTGTTAAGGGCATTGAAATTGAATAAAAGTGAAATGGACAAAGATTTTTGTTCTCATTTTTATGATATTGTAGCTATATTAGTTATTCCTCTGATATTTATTATTAGGAATATGGCTTATAAAATGATGTTTGTATGATCAAATGCCTCTTGGAAGTAGTTTAATTCTGCCCAATGATTTTGGTTTGAGAGGAAACACTCTAGAGAATTCAAATACTTAATTCATACCATACATAAGGATATTTTGAAGGACAACATGTAAAATTTGAGGTAGTTATCTATGTTATAATTTTCTTGTTCGATTAACGAAAGTAATTTTAAAAGCATTAAGTTAATGGAAGATTTTTTTAAAATATTGTGAATGTTTTATTAATTTTGAAGTTTTAAAATTAAATTTTAATTACTTTAAAAGGAAAATGATTATATATATATATATATATATATATATATATATATATATATAAAGAGAGAGAGAGAGAGAGAGATTCATGCAATCTAGGTTCAACTTGCATGTATTGAGATTCATTAAAAATAAACACAAGCACCAAGAAAATTAAGGTATCCCAGTCCATACAACAAACCTCAATACCATGGGAAGATAGTCCAAGAAGGTATCATCTCTCTCTCTCTCTCTCTCTCTACCAATGGGAATATATTACTCTCTCTCTCCCTCTCTCCCTCTCTCTCCCTCTCTCTCACACACACTCACACCTTAGTTTGTCAATTAGGAGGGATCATTTAGATTCCTCACAGGTGCTTAAGTGAAGAATTTTATTTGCAAGAGACCATTGGAGTTGAAGGAAAAATGCTTCATCATTGCAAAAACTCTCACTCTCTTGGTGTCGAATTAATGTTGTGAGACCAAATTGATTCAAATGCCTAATATGATTCAAAGAGTTAAAATTTCACCAGAAGGGGCCAAGTTTATTCGTAGAAGCCCAATTTATCTTACTGGGCCGAAATTATTCTTTTGGGTGGAATTCATCTTGCTGGTCGAATTTATCTTTCTAGGCCTAAATTATTATGTTGGGCAAAAATTATGTTACTAAGCCGAATTTATTTATGGAGAGGTCGAGTTATTGCAACAACTAAATTCATTTGTGGAGAGGTTGAGTTATTGCGACAACTAAATTCATTTATGGAGAGGTTGAGTTATTGCAGCAACTGAATTTATTTCTCTCTCTCTAGTCGGTCAATTAGGAGGGGTCATCTATATTCCTCAAAGGTGCTTAAGTGAAGAATTTTATTTGTCGGAGACCATTGGATTTGAAGGAGAAGTGATTCATCATTACAACAACTCTAATTATCTTGGTCTCAAATTAATATTGTGAGACCAAATTGATTAAGATGCCAAATATGATTCGAAGATGTTAAATTCACAAGAAGGGGCCAAGTTTATTTGTAGAATCCCAAATTATCTTACTGGGCCGAAATTATTCTGATGAGTCGAATTCATCTTGTTGGTCGAATTTCTCTTATTGGGTTGAATTTATCTTTCTAGGTCGAAATTATTATGTTGGGCCAAAACTATCTTACTGGGCCGAATTTATTTATGGAGAGGTAGATTTATTGCGGAAACTAAATTTATTTGGGGAGAGGTTGAGTTATTGTAAAAACTCAATTTATTTGTGGAGAGGTCGAATTACTGTAGGCCAAGTTATTGTAGCACCTAAATTTATTTGTGAAGAGGCCAATTTATTGTAGCAACTAATTTTAATTGTGGAGAGGTTGAATTATTGCAACAAGTGAATTTATTTGTGGAGAGGTTGAGATATTGCAGAAACCTAATTCATTTGTGGAGAGGATGATTTATTCCAACAACTAAATTTATTTGTGGAGAGGCTCGGTTATGACGACAACTAAATTTATCTCGTAGATGGGTCAAGTTAATACTTTCAGTCTATAACTTTGCTAAGCCATTTATTTAATTCCATTCCCTATCGCAATGTATAGGTTCCAAACTCATTGTATTTTTCAAACAAGAAAGGAAATAGCTTAGCATGTAATTTGTTTTTAATGAAAAATAAAGACTTGATAAGTTATTTGGAGTTTTACTATGCTATTTCTAAATGAGAGTTTTATATTTATTTGCATTTTAAATGTTTAAATAAATTTCTCTACCATAGTTGTCCTCTTTGTTTGCATACAACATATTAGAAAAAATTCTTCACACAAAGTGTCTATTAAAATGCTTCAAGGAGGGCTTTTAATAATTGTTGGCATATACTAGCAAGGGGACATTACAATGACATCAAAGTTGGTTTTCTTTCCAGATTGAGGGTTTTTTAGTTAAAAAATTCTTCCAAATCAGTTATATAGGGAATTATTTCTCTCAATGGAAAGGGTAAACACTAAATTGTTCTAAGTATTTGAAAACTATAACAGGAACCTCATGGTGTGTTATGTAACTAGCTCACAAATAGATAAATCAACAACTTAAAAATTATCCTCTTCGAGGGGGAAACCCCATTTACATTACATAAATGAACAATTCTTGGATGATATAAATGAAAATACCTCCTTTTTATATATAGGAGTCTAAGGGGTCATAATATAATTAGAGCCTACATAACAATAACAATGTAAGGGAACAATAATAACAATAGCAATAATGGGGCTACACTATTATTATAGGGACCTAACATGCCCTTCTCATTCAAAAAAGTGTTGTCCTCAACACTTGAGTAGTTCTGGATGCTTTTGTATAAAATTGTCATCATTGCATGTGGAATATTCAACGGGTAAGTTCTTCCACTTAATGAGATACTCTTGTTTCCGTGATTGCTTCAAGATCAAATATGATTTTTCCTTCTTCTTTAAGTTCTAGCAACAATGTATGAACTAGAAGCTTGTCACCACTAACCTTATTTAAGCATGAAACATGGAAAACTGGGTAACTCGTGAAGATGTAGGCAGCTACAATTTGTATGCCATAGTACCAATATTTTGCAACAACTTGTAAGGACTGTAGTACTTCGGTGATAATTTATTATTCTTCTTAGCTTGCTTGAGATATATTTGTTTGTATGGTTGTAGTCGTAAAAATTCCCAGTCATCTACATCAAAAAAAAATTCACTGTGATGTTGATTTGCCTATTGTTTCATTCGATTCTGCGGCATATTGAGGTTATCCTTTAAGAGTTGGAGATCTTGTTGTTGATTCTTGATGTGATTTTCCATTTCTTGAACCTTATAATTTTCTCTTAAAGATGATGTGGTCGATGGTGGATGATATCCATAAAGTGCCATAAAGGGGGTCATTTTTGTTGTAGTGTGGAATGAAGTGTTATACCACCATTGAGATAGAGGTAACCACTTGAACCATTGTGTTTGTTTATTAGATACAAAGCAATGTAGATATCCTTCCAAACATTTTTTCAATATCTCAATTTTCCCATTAGATTTAGGATGATAAGATGACTTATGAGCTAATTGAGTACTAAGACAAAAAAATAAATCCGTCTAAAAATTTCCAGTGAAAATGGGATCTCTGTCACTTACTATAATCTTTGGGTTTCCATGAAGCTTTTGAATTGTTTCCATAAATGCAAGAGAAACTGTACTAGATTTAAAAGGATGATATAATGCACAAAAGTGTGCATACTTGGTAAGTTTATCAACTACCACCACGATGATACTCTTTCCTTCAGAATTTGGTAAACCCGTGATAAAATCCATTGATACCTCCTCCCAATGCTGACCTGGAATGGATAAAGGTTGTAACAAACTCGGGGTATTAATTGTCTCAACTTTATTTTGTTGGAAAACCAAACATTCTGCCACAAACTTCTGAATATCAAATTTAAGGCCATCCCAAAAAAATTCCTTCTTGACCCTATGGTAAGTTTTTAAAAATATTGAGTGCCCTCCTAAGGGAGAGGTGTGCAATTCCAAAAGAATATTTTGTTTGAGTTGGGAATTCTTACAAATATATAAGTGATATTTTTACCATAATGAATCATTTTTCCAGCTAAATGTATAAGATGTACTGGGATCTTGTTGCAGCTTTTGAATGAGAAACCACACCTCTTCATCATTCTTCCATTCATCCCTTGCTTCGGTTACCCACTCAAGTTGGATAATATAAATGGCACAAAGCAATGCTTCCATATCCTCGTCCTTTCTTGAGAGTGCATCTGCAACAATATTTTTCACCCCTTTTTTACAAGTGATTTAAAATTCATAACCCAACATATTTGTCACCCTTTTTTGTTGCTCCTTTGAAGATAATATTTATTCCAAAAATTATTTAAGACTATCATGATTTGTTTTTACCTTGGAGAGTTCTCCCATTAGGTAAGGTCAATGTTGCTTTAGTGCATGTAGTATTGCCAACATTTCCTTCTCATAAATAGGTTTGTGTAAATACATTCCTTTGATTGGACAAATTTCAAAAGAAATGGGCCTTCCTTCTTTCATTAAAACAACACCAATTCCATTTCTTGAGGTATCACATTACACAATAAAAGTTTTTGTGAAATCTGACATAGCTAAGATCGGTGCTTGGCACATTGCCTCTTTAAGATGTTCATAGGCCTTTGTTGTTTCAAGATTCCAAGAAAATGCATCTTTCTTCAGTTATGATGTTAAAGGTGTTGTTATTCTCCCATAATTCTTAACAAACTTCCGATAATACCTTGTCAACTTGATAAATCCTCGAAGATGCTTTATGGTTGTGGAGATTTTACATTCTTAATGGCTTTAATTTTGTTAGGGTCTACCTTAACACCCTCATGAGATACAATATGACCCAAATATTCCACCTATTGTACTCCAAAGAAAAATTTGGAGGTTTTTTCATATAATTGTTTATCCTCCAATAGTTTGAGCACCCTTTCAACATCTTGAACATGATCCTTTTGAGACTTGTAGATTAGCATATGATTAAAAAATACTAACACAAATTTTATAAGGGTTTGAAAATGGAATTCATCAAACCTTGAAATGTGTAAGGTACATTATTAAGGCCAAAAGGCATGACCAAAAATTCATAATGACCCTCATGAGTTTTGAATGTTGTTTTCAAAATGTCTTCAGTCTTCATTTTAATTTGATGATATCTTGAATGAAAATCCAACTTGGTGAAGTAAATTGTTTCATGTAATTCATCCAACAATTCATCAATGATATGAATGGGAAATTTATCTTTAATATTGAGTTTGTTGAGCTCCCTATAATCCGAACACATACGCCATGATCCATCCTTATTGTGCACCAATACTACTTGAGCAAAGAAATAACTTTGACTAGGTTGAATTATACCAGCCTCTAGCATTTTTGCAACCATATGTTAAATTTCATTTTTTTGGGCATAGGGATATATGTAAGGCCTGCTATTCAGAGGAACACTTCCTGGAATCAAATGAATAACACAATCATGATCATGAATAGGTAGGAGGCCTTTGGGAGTCTCAAACACCTTGGAATGATTGTCCAAGACTTTTTAGATATATCGAGAAATAGATGATTTTGATGTTTTAACCTATAGTTAGCATAATTATGCAATTACACCTCGTTGTTATTTATTTAGAAGATTTGTCATGCCATTAGAGATGATTATCTTTCTTGGTTTCCCTATGATACCCCTTAATTCAAATTTCTTTCCTTCCCAAAAAAAATTCAAGAAAAGTTCTTGAAAATTGAAAGCTACCGTCCCCAAAGATTGTAACCATTGGACTCTTAGTACACCATCAACAGCACCCATTGGAATGGAAATTATTGGACTATACAAAACATATTCCCCCATGGTTAGCTTGATATTATGGCACTTTCCATGGAAATTTATAGTTTCTCCATTTGCAACCATCTCTTGACACTCCTGTGTTGGATATAGGAAGCAATCTAATTCCTTGGCTATCTTACAATGAATAAAATTATGGATACTACCCGAATCAATCAACACTCTTGCCTTTTTCTTCCTTCTATATCCTTATATATTGAGATTTTGAGGAATTGTAATTTCTACCAATGCATTACAAGATATGGTCAGATTCATTTCATCATTTTCGGGGGTTGGTTCTTGGTGTATATCCTCCTCTTTTGATTTTTCTTGTTCCTTTTCTTGTTCCTCTTCACAATATATGTAGAATAATTTCTTCTCAGCACACTTATGACTTTAGTGTAGTTTCTGTTATCACTCTAGTAAATTCTTAAGTTGTGGGATTTCGAGTTTTTAGTCAAAGAACACTAGAGGTAACCACAAACCTACTTCAAACTCTAGGATCTAGCCTTCCTAGGGTTCAGAGAGGGCTCTCTCTTTAAAGTTTAACTTTGTTTTGATTTATAATATTAGGCTAGTTATGAAAGAACAATTGGTTTTGTTTTAAATGGTTTGGTGGGAAAAAATCACTCAGAAGTAAAATAGAGAGAAATCTACTTTTCCATTGGGCTATGGAGTCTAAATCAAGCTAGCAACACTAGAAGTCAAGGCTAAAAGGTACAAATTTATTCAGGGAAAGATAGATAACCCTCAGAGATTTGGGAAAGTGTTTTTTGGTGAAATGGTATGATCGAGATAAAGGGCACTTAAGGATCCTGTGATCCGGAAAATGGAAGTAGAAGGCAGAGGTCAAATGGGAGAAGGAGAAATTAAGGGTTCCTTGCACTGGAAATCAGCAGAAAACATTAAAATGGCAACTAGTTAAAGACAAGGAGAACTTGAATAATCCTATAGTAATACCCCTAGTTACACATTTAGACAGAACAAACAAAAAATGAATGCATGAAACTTAGAAAGGAAACAGTGACAAGTAGGAAGTACTTCACTCATCAACTTATCACAGGGATCCTGAATTATGATGCCAGTCAGCTTGTCCAGTCCGCTACTTTGAAATCAAACACACAAAAGCCTCTAATGTTCAGCAAAAATGTCTATAGTAAATTCCAACAATTTATTCCACCATGAATACTTCTAATGTAGAAGTATTTATACAAAAATGTTTTATAAATATCCTAGAAGATTTCCAGGAATTATCTTAGGAAAAATAAAATATCATTACATAATAAAAGGGACAACTACTTAACAAACGACAAGCTGTCCTTTTTATCCAAAATAAATAGAACTGTTTAGCTAATAAGGAGTTGCTTACTGTCTAGGTGTCCTGCTTCCTGGCTGCTATGAAATATCTTGCATTTGACTTGCCTTCGCTAATACTGTTTCATCTGATACTCTTTAACCTAATGCATCTTTAACGCTGATACTCTTTGACCATCAGTTTCACTGATTTACTGCTATAAAATATCTTTTTGGCAGTAAAAACCAGCAAACTATCCTTTTATTTCAACAGTTTCTTTTGAATTTTTAAAGGTAATCTTATTTCACTATTTTACCTTTCTTGTTGGTACTAGGTTTGAAACCTAATCAGAATATCTGATTGGTGTAATGATCTGAGCATCATACATTCGTTTTACTTCCTTTTCTATCAAAGGTAATAGAACAGGATTAATTCTCCTCAATTTTTGTTTGAATGGTTTTTTATCATCTTTCATGGGAATTTTGTGTTGGATTATGTTTGTGTCATAAGCTTTGAGATCTTCATAACTCCAAGCAAACACATCTTGATATTCCTTTAAAAGATCAATGTATTTTTCCTTTTCTTGTGGAGGTAAAGATTTAGACAATTTAATCATTTTTTGTTTTAATTCTGTCTCAATGTTACATTCCTCAATGTCATACCTAATTGGTTCCATTTTTGGCTTTTTAGGCACATCATTGGAATAAAAAAGGTCCTCCAAAGGAGTTAAACCTTTAGGCAAAAAAATATCTTTTAGATCTAACATGTCAATTTCTTCTTCAATGATTTCCTCAATATCTACCTTCTCTAAGCTATATATGTTAGATTGAGTAAATACAGTAGGTTTATCAAAATTATGTACATTTATGTTATCTATTTCACAATCAAAATCTGAATCTATATTACAGTCTGTATCTATTTTACAATTTTGAAAATTTTCCTCATTATTTAAGAAATGGTAAATCTGTTCATCCTAAGAGAAAATATGCCAGTACTTGAGGTTGTCTGGGATAATTGGTTTATGTTTAACCTCAACAGTGTACCTATTATTTGGTTGGAATGGTAAGTTACATGTACTAGCAAAATTTTCTAAACAATATGCTTGATTATTTTGTTTTCTGGGTATAGCAACAAACTTGCATTCCAATAAATCATCAGTTAAATCAACCATTGTATTTTTGTATCTAGCTAGTCTAGGATTGTAAACAAAATATACTGCATTTATTTGTTTTATGATTAATTCTGAATCTCCCATGATTAGTATTCTTTTTCCTCCTAAGTTTCTAATGATTTGGAGGCCTAAAATGAGTGCCTCATACTTAGCCATCTTATTTGTGCATTTGAAGTTGAGTCTGAAGGCATGTCCTTCTGAATGATTAGTCTCCATATTAGTAATCCATACTCCTACTCCTGCTCCTAATTTGTTTATAGAGCCATCAAAGTCTAAGTGCCAAAGGGATTCATGAAAGATGTTGTAATTGTTTGGTGTTGGCTTTTTATCAATTAATTCTATTTGGATTTCATTTTTTTCAGAGTTACATAAAATAAAAGAGTCAAGGTTAGTTGGTGTGGAATAAATGGGATAATTTATGGATCTTTCAGCACTACTGACCATGAATTTCATTAATGTTTCCCTATATAGCTTTTTAGGCTGACCAAACACTGATATAGTGGCATAACTCATGTCCAATTGTAGAGATCCCTGCAACTTTGCTCCCCATGAGCAAGAAAGAAGCATACCATATTTGGTGGGATATCAACTACTACAATGTCCATTAATATACTTTTACCAGGGTACTGAACTAAAGTCACACATGTGTCTTTGAATAATCCTAGGTATTTAACTTTGCTAGAGTCAAATGAAAACAAATCTTTGTGAGGCTTGGTTATTTCTAGATTAAGAGTTTCCATTATGGCTTTGGGCATAAAATTATGGGAAGCTCTTGAATCTAACATAGCATTATGTAAAATTTGATCATGAATGGTAAGACTAATATAAAAAGGAGGGACTGATCCATCTGAATGCTTTCCATTCACATCAGGGCCAAAATCAACTCAGGTTGATCATCATTCAAATTAATTGCATCTTCACCATCATTCATATTCAGTGTTTCAGTTATGGTTGATTTGTATAAGTCATTTTTACCAATTCTGTTAAAGGAATGGGTATTTTTAACTTAGCAATTTCATTCTGAATATTAAATGAGGGTTGAGATTTACTAATTTGAACTAATTCATCTTTAGTAACTATAATTTGACTTTGTTTTTCTTGAGTTTCTACAGTTGTATTTCTATCTTCAATTGTTTTGACATTCTCTGTCTATGTTTCCTGATTTTTATTGTTTTTAACCTTCTTTTCAGGGACTGTTTTTGCAGCAGTAGAAGTTTTATCAGACTTAGAATTATCAGCAGGTGTTTTTGAATTATCAATTTTTGGATCTACTGATTTAGGATCAGCAGAAGGCTTTTTAGGATCAGAATTTGCTGATTTTACTGAATTAGAAGGTTTAGCAGTATTAGCTTTTTGTGCATCTTTGGAAGATTGAGCTACTTCATCAGTAATATCAACAATTTTGGGACTTGTTGATTTTTTAGGACTGGAAGGATTGGAATTTTGCTTATTTTCCCTTGGGAGAATTTGCAAAACTTTTGTTTTTGGTGCTTCTACATTTTTCTTATTTTGATTTTGGGAATTGTTTTTGGTAGAAGACTCATTGTTTTTCTTGTGTATAAGGTTATATTGACTATGTATTTCATTTATGGAAAAGTCATAACCCTATTTATAGTCAAAGGATTCACTGGAATCTAATTTGAGTTGTTGAAGCTCAAATAGTTCGTGGTCTTCCTGAGTGAGGAAAATGGTATTGTTTTCATCTATTCCCATAAGATGATTGATGTCATCTTCATCTTCATCATTATTCTGAGAACTTTCATCATAGTTCTCCTGAAATGGGGGCCTAATGTTTTGGTCTGGAGCTGCTTCTTTAGCTTTTCCAGATTTTTTTATTTTTTATTTTTATTTATTTTTAATGAAATTGGGAATTCTGATCTGAGGTTGATTATCCCATTAAGGTTTTCTTTCTATATTATCTATGTATCTACCACCCTTTCTAAAGTTTTAACAATTAAATCTATTTTAACATCTGAATTTGAACTTTCTTCTTTAATTGTAACTCTTCTTTCATTTCTAAGTCTGGCTTTCTTAGCTAAAATATTGATTTCTACACTGACAGCATCTAACTGCATCTGTTCTAAGGTTTGTGAATCTATTTCCCTTAATTGATAGGCCATATATGCATAAAATCCATCAGGGAATTTGAGCAGAACAGAGTAAGGTGTAGGTTTAAGATTTGCAGGTATTGTATTGTAGACACTATTGTACCTAGTGCAGTAGTCTTGGACAGACTCAGTAGGAGATCTTTTCATGGCATCAAACTCAGAAAAAATTTGAAGGGGGTTCTTTTTATTTTCCCATTTATTCAAAAATGTCCTATGAAACACAACTAAATCAGTTATGCTACCAGCAGATAAATTTTTGAACCATTTTTGAACTTCTCCTGTCAAACTCTGGGCAAATAACCTCATTTGGACATTTGAATCATCAATTTCATAAATTTCACAGAAATCTATCCTTTTAGTTACATGTTGTTGACAAGTATATTGTGAAATTCCATCAAACAGTGGTACATTTTTTTGATAATCTTGACGCATGTCATGGAGGTTTTGGGGTAAGACAAGGGGAGCATACCTAGTAGCCATGGCTTGAATTTTTGCTGAGCTGGGAGGTATAGTAGTAGTGATAGGTGTAGTGCTAGATATGGTAGCTGATGAACTGAAAACTATAGTTGAAGAGCTAGGAAATGAAGCTGGTATGTAAATGGAATTGCTGGGAAATAAAGATGTAGTGCTTATAAAATCTGAATGTAAAGTAATGGATGTAGTGGATGGAGTGGATGAAGGAAATAATATCCTAGGCTGCAAAGGCAATCTAGGAATGAAATGATCAGAAGATGAACTTGCAGTGGTATCTATAAATGAATTAACAACATACAAAGATGAATCTGCTATTGGTATTATTGTTGTATGCAATTGAGACACTGGAGGTTTTACGTAAGACAACAAATGAGCTAATTCAATAGCTTCATTAATATCTTTAATCAATGTAACATTAATCTTTTCAACTGTATTTTGATATTCAGATTTATTTGATTTTGTTCCTACTAAAATATTTTTCTGTTTTGCATTTAGAAATGAAATAAAAACAGGATCTATAACAATATTTTTCAAATTAGTTTCAGATTTAGTTTTGAACCATGAATATTCAAACTTCAGATCAAAATCAATATCATTTAGACTCACTAACTCATTGGGTAAAGAATTGGCTTTTCTTAATGGTACTTCAGTTTCTAAATTGACAGTTTGTTTTTTTCTTTTTACCAATCTGATTTGGGTTATCTACTATAACTACAGGTTTAGGATCCGGGTTAAACCTGGTATAGTAGGTTTTCCTAGAATCTAGAATGACTATTTTTTGAATACCCACAACCTATAAAAGTAATCTTAAAGTGAAAGGATTATTGAAATATTTTCCTTTAAGACTAAGTTTAAGACTGGAGATTGGTTAATTTCCCCTGTATGGTCGCCAGTATGTTATTACTCTAGTAAATTCTTAAGTGTGGGATTTCGAGTTTTTAGTCAAAGAACACTAGAGGTAACCACAAACCTACTTCAAACTCTAGGATCTAGCCTTCCTAGGGTTCATAGAGGGCTCTCTCTTTAAAGTTTAACTTTGTTTTGATTTATAATATTAGGCTAGTTATGAAAGAACAATTGGTTTTGTTTTAAATGGTTTGGTGGGAAAAAATCACTCAGAAGTAAAATAGAGAGAAATCTACTTGTCCATTGGGCTATGGAGTCTAAATCAAGCTAGCAGCACTAGAAGTCAAGGCTAAAAGGTACAAATGTATTCAGGGCAAGATAGATAACCCTCAGAGATTTGGGAAAGTGTTTTTTGGTGAAATGGTATGATCGGGATAAAGGGCACTTAAGGATCCTGTGATCCGGAAAATGGAAGTAGAAGGCAGTCAAATGGGGGAAGGAGAATTTAAGGGTTCCTTGCACTGGAAATCAGCAGAAAACATTAAAATGACAACTAGTTAAAGACAGGGAGCACTTGACTAATCCTGTAGTAATACTCCTGGTTACACGTTTAGACATAACAAACAAAAAATGAATGCATGAAGCTTAGAAATGAAACAATGATAAGAAGGAAGTACTTCACTCATCAGCTTATCATAGGGATCCTGAATTATGATGCCAGTCAGCTTGTCCAGTCTGCTACTTTGAAATCAAACCCACAATAGCCTCCAATGTTCAGCAAAAATGTTTATAGTAAATTCCAACAATTTTATTCCACACCGAATACTTCTAATGTAGAAGTATTTATACAAAAATGTTTTACAAATATCTTAGAAGAGTTCTAGGAATTATCTTAGGAAAAATAAAATATCATTACATAATATAAGGGAAAAATTCTTAACAAACGACAAGCTATCCTTTTTATCCAAAATAAATAAAACTGTTTAGCTAATAAGGAGTTGTTGACTATCTAGGTGTCTTGCTTGCTGGCTGTTAGGAAATATCTTGCATTTGACTTGCCTTTGCTGATACTCTTTAATCTGATAATCTTTAACCTGATGCATCTTTAACGTTGATACTCTTTTACCATCAGTTTCACTGATTTACTGCTGTAAAATATCTTTTTGGCAGTAAAAACCAGAAAAATATCCTTTTATTTCAATTATTTCTTTTGATTGTTTTTAAGGTAATCTTATTTCACTGTTTTACCTTTCATCTTTACATCCAATCAGTAAAAGTTTGCCACTCTTCTTCCTTGGGAATTTGGACATTCCTCAACTTCTTGAAATTCTCATCAGCCTCTGTATATCTAGCAAAGGTAGGCTTGATGACAAAGAGATGCTTAATCCCATGTTGTAAAAATAATACTGAAGGAGAACTTTTCTTGTAGGGGTGCCTTGTGCCAGTGGTTTGTTTACTTGCTCTTTAGCAAACTCCTTGATCTTGTTTTTTTTTTTGACAATAACGGATATTTTTATTTAAGGCGGCAAACTAGCTGCTGAATGCTCTTACATTACAGCAATGACAGAGATAGATTCTCGTGAATAGCTGTTTGGAATTGCTGTCAAAGAAACTAGGAGACAGATCACCGAGAAAGGTTCGCTTCACTGTTTGGAATTGCTGTCAAAGAAACCAGGAGACAGACAAGTGATCGGGTTCATTGGATTGTTCGCTTCGCCTACTTTGACAGGAGTATGTCCCTCAAAGCTGAGTGAGGTGCTGTAGGCCAATGGGCGAAGCATCGCACAAGGACCAGAAGACTTCCCTGGGCAATTCATGTTTGTGGCAACCTCCTTCGTGCAATACATAAAAGCAACGATGCAAGTGATTGGTGGAGAGTAGTGATTATCCGCTTCTACTTTGGGGATGCTGCTGCTGTAAAGGAGATGCTCCAACGTAGGGCCCATTTTTTGCAGCGCACAGATATACAAGCCGAGATTGCAGCCTTTCGGAGATGAGAAACTTTGATAATGATGTGAATGGGATTCAGATTTGAGAGTAGAGTAAAGGTCAATACTGGAACTGAGGTGGCATCTTGAAGGTCCTTTGTGGACGCTTGAAACAGAGGGCACCAACAGGAGACAGAGGCCATTGAAAGGAAGACTGACAGGAGGTGAGAACAGGCTTGAGACCACAGTTTTAAATATATTGATAATACAATGAGGTGAGATCCTGAAGAACATGGTAACGAGGAGTAGAGTGATAGCCATAGGATCGATTAGGATAGGAAGTCCGATCAGCAGGAAAATTAAGGAATGGAACAGGAAGATTCAATCGAATTGACCACCAGAGATCTCCGTTTACAGAGGGAGCCAAGATTGGCCTCCATATCAGCTTGAGAGTTGAGGTTCCTTAATATGTGGAAGAAAGAGATTTTACTGAACTTGGGCAATAAGAGCCGAATTTTTTTGATAATAGTGGCTAAGTGAACCTGATGGGCGGTCTTATGAGAGGTCAACGCCTGGATGATAAGTCTGGAATCTCCAAAGACAGAGAGAGAGAGGATATTTCTATTAATCGCCAGATTCAGTCCCTGCCACAGTGCGAGAGCCTCCGCTCTGTTATTGGATTCGATACCTAGACCCCAATGGAACCGCAATTCAGATGAACCTCCAGGACGCAGAAGAACCCCACCACTGCCAGCAACCCCAGGGTTTCCTTTAGAGGCCCCATCGAAGAATAAACAGTGATCAT
This sequence comes from Pinus albicaulis, assembly GCA_034641835.2. Classification (NCBI taxonomy): domain Eukaryota; kingdom Viridiplantae; phylum Streptophyta; class Pinopsida; order Pinales; family Pinaceae; genus Pinus; species Pinus albicaulis. Next base: position 1,284,604,680 of record CM076570.1, read on the forward strand.
CCAAGGCCGATCTCCACTTGATAAACTCCAGTTCCTCCAGCCTAATCTCCCAGTTGGTATGGGCAAGTGCAGGAGGAATGGACCTTTCCTTCAGATTCGGAACCAGTTCTTTAAGCCAGTGCTCCTCCTCTTCACCCAGACTCATTTCATTCCTTGAGGAAGTATTGGCTTCCAAAGCCTCGCCCAGCAAAGCTTTGATTTTAGAAATAACTCTGGTAGAAGTGCAGCTTTCTCCTCTGAAAATTCTATTATTCCTCTCCAACCACAGCTTCCAGCAGATGAATTTAGGGATCCACATCCAGCTTGTTTTCATAAGACTTTTTTTTGAGAGGCAAAAGGGAGATAAACTGGCCCAATTTCGGAGCAATGAAGGAATGTTGCCTGGGAGGTCAAGTTTAGCTGGACCTAACATCAGTACACCCCTCCAGACTTCCAGAGCAAAGGGGCAAAGCAACAGCAGATGATTGGCAGTTTCTTCATCAGACAAGCAAAGGGGACACCTGGAAGGCCCTTCCATCCCTCGTCTACGCAAATTATCTCTGGTAAGAATGCTTTGGTGCGCTACATTCCAACAGAAGAAGTCAATTTTGGGGAGAGAGGGGAAATCCCATATAAATTTCCATTGAGCTGGGTCAGGTGGAGCATATGGAACAGCCATAATTCTTTTATAACCTTCGGAAGCAATGTAAGAGCCTGAAAGGGAGCCCCAGCCTCTTTTGTCCTTAGAAGTGGCCTTTGAGGGAGATTTGCCTTGAAGCAGATCTAACAGTAACGAAGCTTCCCCCTGCAACCTAAGGGGAACCTCCCACAGATTCCAACTATCCCAGAGTCTACCGGGGTCATCCTTCTAGTTAGATATATCCCACAGAGTGTTCAAATTGCAGGACTGAAGCCAAGCTTTGATATTTGCTAGACCTTCCACTTGAATCAAAGGCTGATCACCCAGAATCGAGTCTTCCCAGATTTTGATTTTTCTCCCATTACCAGGGATCCAGTAGAGATAATGGCTGAATTGCTCCATAGCAGAACTGCAAAGATTGAAGATCGAAGATCCTTTTAAAGATCTTGGGGGCTTATCCAAGCATCTCAATCGTTGCCCTTGGAAATATTTCTTCCAAATGACTCTTTTACTCCAGCTAGAGTTTCCAGAGACTAAATTCCACAGGATCTTGGATCCCAAAGCAAGGTTTTGAGCAGCCAAGTTACGCAGGTGGAGGCCTCCTTCCAGAAGAGGTCTCTTGAGAGTCTCCCAATTCACTAAGTGGAGCCTTCTATCGTTGTTGTTCCCACCTTCCCACAGAAATCTTCTCAACATGTTGTCCATTTTACTGAGAAAGGTTTTGGGGGCAAGGAGAATGGAGTGTTGATAAAGAGGCATACTTATAAGGACCGATTTCATAAGGATGACTTTCCCTGCATTATTCAGCCAAGAGGCTCCCCAAGCTTGGATTCTGATCTTTAGCTTGTCGAGCAGTGGTAGCCAATGAGCAACTTTAGGCTTGGATTTGAAGATTGGGATCCCGAGATATTTAAATGACTCCCAATTTCGAATTCCATCCATTTCTAAGAGCCTTGCAATATCTGACAGCTCCTTGATCGAGCAGTTCCAGCCATAGATAGAGCATTTTCGATAGTTAATCTTGCTACCCGAGAACAACCTGTAAATGTCCAGCTCCTTCTTGAAGGATCTGGCAGAGTTTATGCTGGCTCCTCCAAGCAGCAAGGTGTCATCGGCAAACTGGGCATGATTAATGTCTTTCACCTTTTGAGTCGTTCTGAGGCCAGGCAGGGTTTGAATTTGTTGTTTATGATCGAGTTGGAAATTGAGCACCGAGGCCTGAACAGCATAGAGGAGCGGAGACAAAGCACAGCCTTGTCTAAGGCCCCTGGAGGCTTGGAAGAAGTCAGTAGAACGACCATTGACCAGTGGCGCGATCCATGGCGAGGCAATACAGGCGTTCACCCAATTTATGAAGGCTGTTGAGAAGCCTAACTTCTTCATCACAATGAACAAAAAATCATGTCTCACCCTATCAAATGCGTTAGCCAGATCGAGCTTAATCACCATTCCTTTCTCATTTCTTTGGCAGCTAGAGTGAACTGCTTCTTGCACCAGCACAATGTTGTCCAATATCTTTCTTCCTTTTATGAAGCCGCCTTGATTTTTAGGGATGATGGCTGGCAATATCTTCTTAAGCCTGTTGGCAATTATTTTGGAGACCAGCTTGTAACTGGAATTGCACAAGGAAATGGGCCTAAATCTGTTGAAGTCGGAGGCTCCTTTCTCTTTTGGGATCAAGGCGAGAAAGGCCGAATTGATGCCACCGCCCAGCTTTGCACAATTCTGGGACTTTTTGACCATTCTCAATAGATATTTTTTGATTGTTGACCAGCAAGTCAATAGAAACCTGACAGAGAACCCATCGGGTCCTGGGGCTTTATCAGGCTCCATGCCATCCAGAACTTTCTTAAGCTCGTCCATGCTGATCGGAGCAGTCAACATAGCATTATCCGATTCTTGAACGCACTTGGGAATTAAGACAATCGGATAGGCATGAGGATCAATAGGGGGGTCTTTAGGAGCCGAGTAAAGATCTTTGAAGAAGGAGTAAGCAGCTCTCTTAATACCGTCGAAATCCTTAACCACAGTGTTTTGGTAATGTATCTCAGAAACTGATTTGAAATGCTTTCGAGCTTCGGCTTGCTTATGAAAGAAGCTGGTGTTTTTATCTCCGGACTGTAACCATAGATTCCTAGACTTCTGTCTCCAGAATTCTTCCTCCTCCCTGCTAGATCTGTGAACCTCTTTTTGCAGATCGACTTCTTTTTGGAGAAGACTTTGTGTTACAGGACTGTGCTCCATAGCTAATTGATGAGCAGCAAGACTATTAAGAGATTCTTTTCTTTTGGCAGAAGGGGTTTTCAATCTTTTAGCCCACTCCTTAAGACTTCTTTTCAGGCCCCTGATTTTCTCTTCCCACACAAAGAATGGAGAACCATGGACAGGCCTATTCCAGGCTTCAGAAAACACCTCTTGGAATCCTTCTTGCTGAATCCACAGAGGACTGAAACGAAAAGCGATGGGGCCCAGATTACCATCCAGGGAAAGCTCGAGGAGGATGGGCTTATGATCAGAAGTTAGATTTGGCAGAATTTTAGAAGTGGCCATAAGACCGCATGTCAGGAAAGAAGAATGGACAAGGAATCTGTCCAAACGGGAAGCAATGTGATTGGGGGCTAATCTTTTGTTGGACCAGGTGTATTTCCCTGAAGAAGGTTTAATATCCTCCAGATCCCAGCCCAGCATAATATCTTCAACCCATTCTCTGGCAGGGTCCCTGACAATGGAGCCTCCCTTTTTCTCATCAACAGCAAGTGTGACATTCAGGTCACCTGCAATAATGATATTTCCTGGATTTTGCTCTGAAAGAAAGGATTGAAGCGAGTTCCAACAAATTTTTTTCTCGCCTGGCAATACCGGAGCATAAAGATTAAACATACTTACTTGTTGACCAGAATCTTTGTGGAGGAGCTGAGTGAAAAGCCAATGGGGGCTACTTTTTTCTTGAATAAGATCATATATGGTGTTGTTCCAAAAGTTGGCTATTCCACCAGAAGCGCCTCTAGCACTAACCGCTCTTCCATGACCTTTTTGCCAAAAAACTTTACTAGATTGGAGGAGAAGAAGATTCTCCAGCTTTTTCTCCTGGATGAGGAGGATTTCAGGCGAATATATTCTCACTATGTCTTTCAAGGCTTCCTCTTTCAACATGCTACCTAAACCTCTGCAATTACAGGAGACGTATTTCATTATTTACTGACTTGGGGGGTTGTGGCTCCTTTTGGAGCCCTGTTACTCTTGCGCCCAGATCTGGTATTCATCATTCCTTTGAGGGTTTTTTGGGAACCTTGGAGGACATCTAGATAAGTTTTTTCCTCTCTCTGTTTCTTCTTGGATTTCCGACCCCTAGTCGTCTTGATAGGAGTGATTTGCGAATTGTCAGTTTCGGAATCTCTCTCTTCTGTTTCTCCCTCAGAATCGGAGGCGAGACTGATGTGCTCTTCGTTGCCTTCGTTTATCCTCTGACCATCATCGACTGGTGGAACAGTTGATTTGACTTCAGTTTCTTTCACTTGCTTCAACTTATTTTCTGTATCCTCTTGGGTCTCCATGACAACCACCTTTTCTCCTGAGGAGGAGCCATCTTTAGAAGCAGCAGTGGCCTTTGTATTAGATTGTGGTTTCCCCAATGGCACGGAGTTGTTCTGCCCCGGGGGCTTTGGAACAGCCTTTCCCTTTTTAATTTCTTTCCATCCTTCTTCTTCAACCTTGTTCCCTGTTGGAGCTTTTGGGCAGTTTCGCTGGAAGTGTCCATGCTCATGACAGGTTCGGCATTTGAAAGGCAACTGCTCGTAGTCCAGCTTCTGGTAATGCTGCCATTCTCCAACTGTAAGTTTGACCGCTTCTGGCAGACCGGCTTCCAGATCGACTTCCACGCAGATTCTAGCGCAGGTATATTGGCCCTTGTGATCAACTTTGTCAATGAAACGACCCAGCCCATTACCAATATTCTGCAGGGATTGATAGCTCCAGCAGTGTATCGGAAGGTTAGGGAGACGAACCCAGACCGGCACCTCCTTAGGGACATCGACAGAGGGATCGAAATCGGGGCTCCATTTGTTAAGATATAGTCCCTGATTTCCCATAAAATACGACCCATTTCTGAACACCAGATCACGATCTTCTTTGGAGGTAAATTCAAAAATGAAATAGCCTCTTCCCACAACATAACAAATCACGTTGTTTTTCAGCTGAGGTCTCTAGTTTCACTGAATCCAATCGTCTGTGGTTTTTGTGGAAGGCCAGCGGCCCATAAACTGCCCTACCAAGCCTCTGTCAGCCAGAGCAAGAGCGATTTTGATCGATTGTTCCTCTGGAAGTGCTATCTCTGGTATTTCTTCGAGCTTTTTTATGAATTTCGGCACTTCAGAGATCTGGTGTTTCTTCCCTTTCCGTGGCATAAGTTTTTCATTAAAAACATGTATGTCTGGTAAGCCCCTCTGTCTTAAATTTGTGTATTTCACCATAAATCTAGTTATGGCCAAGTTCATTGCTTCACATTTGTCTTCAAGTTTGCTCATTAAGTTATTTTTAGTGATAACCTTTTTTATTTGTAAGATGGTTTATGTCCTGTCTAAGACTTGCAATTCTTCAAGTTCCTCCTTGTTCTTGTTGTTCAGAAATGTAATGAGTTTTAAAGCCTGAGCAGGCTTATCAGTCAACTCATCTTTTGTCTTTTGTATCTCTGTCTGGGCTGCCAACAACAATTATTTCTGCTCATAGATAACTTGAATTTAAGGCCATTGATTATGAATGGCTTCAATTATGTTAGTCCAGAGATGATTTTTAACATAAGAGATCTGCTCTATGAAAGTCAACTCTTTTTGTAAATTCTTGAGCTTCTCTCCCAATCTGATTTCTTTCTGCTCATGAGTTTTGACATTGATCTGAGCTATCTTATTTTCCCTCTCAAAATTTTCAATTATTTTATTCAGTTTGTTTATTTCACCTGTCTTTAAAGAAATATCTTCCATGGCCTTGATAATCTGGATGGCTTCATCAGTGTGCTGAACATTTGTAGTAGAAGAGTCTATAGCTGAAGTAGTGGCTGAAGTCACTGGCACTGCAGTTGCCAGTGGGCCCTTTGGTTCTAATTTCTCTCCTAAAGTAGAGGGCACTGCTATAGTAATTACTGGGATGATTGTAGGAATTGTAGGAATTGTAGGAATTTCTGGCTCTTTTACAATCTCTTTCTCTTGGAAAAGCTGGTTTATTTGTGTTTCCATCTCTTTGATTTGTGTTGTCAATTTTAGTATGAGCTCCATCATTTCTTCTTTCTCATTCTGATCCTGGAGGATTTCCTTTGTTTTTGGATGCTCACTTTGAGGAAGCTTAAGCTGTTTTCTCAAAGCTGCTATGTCTTCATTCTTCTTCTTGATTAATAGTTCTGCTGCTTGAATGTTTGAGGGATCATATCCCACCTGTAAAACTAGTTCCTATAAGGCTTTAATCCTTAGGTCCTTGGCATATAAGGATGCTTTATATATTTTCATCTGATCCTGCATATTAAGGATAATATTCTGTAGCTTAGTAGCACTCATTGCTTTAGTTACCACTGTTGAATACAACATTTCAGAGCTGTGCCAATGAAATTCAATCTGATCCATCTCATGAATATTATCTGTGTCTACCTCAAATTCCACGTTTTTATAGTCTGCTACTTTTTTGGGTGCTGAGGTAGTAGGCTGCAGGAATGACATGATCATTTTATTGGTAGAATAATCAAAGGCTGATAATAGCCTATTCTGATTTCCAGGCTTTTTTTTTAGGAATTGAGAATATATCTCAGTCTTTATCTCCTCATTCTTCTGCTTAATCTGCTTGTATTTCTCCTTGATGTCCAAATCCTTTTCCTTAGCTAATTTTGAGGAAGAGGCCTCCATGTTGTGCTTCTTCTTAATCATTTGTGTATCATTTTGATTGGCTGTTGATTCCTTTTCTATTTCCATAAGTGTTTCATTGATTATAGTTGTGGTTGTATCATCATTGGTTACTGGAGCATCTGTTTCATCAACATCAATAGTAACTTTCTCCTTTTCTACTAAACTGAGTTTAATCCTTTTGTTATAGATTATTTTGAATTTGGTCTCAGTTGTTGTCTCTGATATATAACCTCCTTCTTCCCTGCTTCTCTTTGCTGATGCTTTTGGTTTTTTGACAACTTCTAGAGCTTGTGTTTTATCAGCTTTATTTGTTGTATTAGTTAATGTGTTTTCTAGCCATTCAATTTGATTTGTGTAGAAATTTGCTGAATAATGAAGATTTATCCACTGAGATTATCCTGATCATACATTAATTCGAATTCATGTATAACACATAACCTCTTCTACAATCAATCATCAATTTGCGGAAATAGAAACAGTCGCATGTGCACATAAACATAATATGTAATGGGGAAAGCTTATAGCTGAAAACCCCCAGATATTTTTTATATTATAATAGAAGAGAACATGTAACAATATCAGTACAATACTCCTCACAAGTACTCAGTACTGTCTCCAAAAGTTACACACAAACTAGCTCAATTTTGAACAAGTCACAGGTTCAAAACTCATCCACTAATTGCCTGCCTCTATTGCGCAATCCAAGTTGGTTCAATGAGAGATCCAAGTTCGAATCCCCTTGGCTTCAACTGCGTAATCCTCATGGGAAATCTCCTCCAATGCTTGTGCAAGTCTCATGCACAACTGCTGTCGCAACTAATAGCAAACTCACCCTTTCATCTACCTCTTCCACCGGTCTCCACTGAACTGTCCATGCACTGTAGTGAACTGATGTGTTCTTGAGTTGAATAATGAGTTAATAATTAGTGAATTAAATAATATTTAATTCACTCCACTCATTACTAGTGGATTAGCTAGTTAAACTAAACACAACTAGTTCAACTAAGTTAAACCGAACACAACTCCACCAACTGTCTAATCAACTCCACCAAACTCTGCCACTGAAGTTCTAACTGAATTCAACCATGCATGAGCTCACCAAACCCCTAGGAATAGCGTAATTCCTTCTGTCAGATGCATGAGCCACATTCGTAGCTCCAACTGAAGTGTTGTAAGAGAATAAACTGAATTTTAGAGTCCAAATATTATTAAGGGCTAATAATATTTTGACTGACCTATTTTTAGACAGGCAGTCTAAAAATAGACTTCGACTTGTATGTCTAAAAATAGAGGTCCATCTATTTTTACCAACTCGACCAATCATCCAAGAATAGCATACTGCAACTCCTAGACCATGCTCCATATGTATAAAAATAGACATAGTCTAAAAATAGACTTTGCGCCAAAAATAACTTGCGGGCCCACTTAGTGAAGGCGACTTCATTTCACTAAGCTCCATCATCTTGTTGAATTTTCAACACTCCCTCTCAACAAGATATGGATTATCTGCAACCCCTATCCTGCCTCTGTGGAATTCGAACTTGCTCCTGGTGAGCGCCTTCGTCAAGATGTCAACATCCTGATCCTCCGTGGGAACATATGAAAGTAACATGATTCTCCGCTGAACACAATATCTGATATGATGGTACCTGATGTCGATGTGTTTGGATCTATCATGAAATACTGGATTAGCCGAGAGTTTAATGCAACTCTGGTTATCACAATAAATCACAGTAGGCTCCAAGTGCGACCCGAACAATCCAACGAGGATCTTCCTCATCCAAATAGCCTCACATGCAGCCAAGCTTGCTGCCATGTACTCGGCCTCTGCTGAATTGAGTGCCACGGATCTCTGCTTCCTGCTGTACCAGGAAACTGCTGTCGACCCAATGCTGAAAACTCCTCCAGAAGTGCTCTTCCGGTCTGTTGGGCTCCCTACCCAATCTGCATCAGTGAAACCAGAAAGCTTCACTCCATCCTCCTGTCTGTACCATAGACCATATCCCGATGTGCCTCTGATATAGCGCAATACATGCTTGCCCGCCTTCCAAAAGAGCTTGGTAGGCTTAACCATAGCTTGCGAAAGCTGGTTAACTGCATAGCATATATCGGGTCGAGTATTGACCAGATACATCAACGACCCCACCAACTGTCGATAGACAGTGGCATCCACTACCTCATCCGAAGTAGCATCTCCCTTCCTCCAACCTCCAGGAAGAGGGGTATCAACAGGCTTGCAGCCTTGCATGTTGAACCTCTCCAGAATCTCCCGGGCATACTTGCCCTGAGAAACAAACAGTCCTCCGCTGCGTTGCCAAATCTCCAATCCCAGGAAATAATGAAGGATGCCCAAGTCCTTCATCTCAAACTCTCATGCAAGATCCTCCTTGCATGAAAGTATCAACTGCTCATCGCCAGTCAAAATCAGATCATCTACATACAGTATGATGATCAACAGCTTCCCCTCCACCACAATCTGGTACAGGTTTGGATCTGCCTCACTCTTGGAGAATCCAAGCCGGTGAAGTAGCTGTCTATCCGAGTGTACCAAGCACGAGGTGCTTGCTTCAGCCCGTACAGTGCTCTCTTGAGTCGGCACACATGCGACTCACTGCTGAAGATCTCGAAACCTTCAGGCTGCTCTATGTACACCTCCTCCTCAATGACTCCATTGACGAACGCAGTCTTCACATCCATATGATGGATGTGCCATCCCATCTGCGCTGAGAGAGCTAGGATCATCCGTATGGAAGAGTACCTTGCGACAGGTGCAAAGGTCTCCTCATAATCGATCCCCTCGATCTGTGAGAAGCCACGGGCGACAAATCTCGCCTTGTACTTCTCCACACTCCCGTCAGCCGCCTACTTCACTTTGTAGATCCATCGTGAACCCACCACTGATTTCCCCTCTGGTCTTGGGACAATCTCCCATGCACTGTTTCTGACGATCGAATCATATTCTTCGATCATGGAATCTACCCATGCGGGTTCCTCCACAGCTTCCTCAAAAGAGGATGGCTCTGTCACGACACATTGACTCACAAGAGCCATGTATCCAGTGTATCGATCCGGTGACTGCCTCTATCTACGCTGTGTTGTAGGTGGTCCTACAACCTTCTCTGCATCTCGAGCCAGTCGCTCAGCTTCTGTAGTGCGCTTGCGCCCTCTGATGGTTGGCGCTGCATGGGTGGTTTCTTCCACCTCATGAACTTCCTCTTGTGGCTGATCCACATCCGGAAGCTCCTCCTTAGGAACTAACAGCTCCTCATCTGCATGCAAGTGTGGCTCCCTCTCAAGCGAACACTGCATGGCTTTCTCCTCCTGGAATTTTATATCCCGTCGCACAACAGTCTTGTGACTGTCTGGCACATACACCCGATAGTTGTGAGGTGTATCAGTGTACCCCACAAATATTCCAACTTCAGCAGTTGGATCCAGCTTCCTTCTCGCATCCTTCGTCACATGCATGTAGACAGGAGAACCAAAAATCCGCAAATGGGAAATATCAGGCCTCTTGCCAGAATAAGCCTCCTCCGGTGTACTCATGCCAAGAACCTTGTGAGGAAAACGGTTCTGCACATACACTGCTGTATTGCATGCCTTAGCCCACAAGTGAAGGGGTAGGCCCTGATCATGCAACATCGCCCGTGCAGCACCCACGATCGTTCTGTTCTTCCGCTCAACCACCCCGTTCTGCTGTGGGTTATGGGGTGCGATGAGCTCTCTCCGAATCCCTTCTGCGCTGCAAAATTCCTTGAATTTAGTAGAGATGAATTCACCACCATTGTCGCTCCTAAGAACCTTCGCATGCTTCCCCGATTCCTTCTCAACCAGCGCCTTGAATTCACAGAACTTTGAAAATGTCTCGCTCTTCTTCTGCATGAAGAAGATCCAGCACTTCCGAGAGAAATCATCAACAAATATCACATAGTACTTGTGATTTGCTATCGAAGCTACAGAGAAAGGACCACACACGTCTGTGTGAACTCTCTCAAGGATCGTCGTGGCACGACTATCCTTCTCGTGAAAGGTGGCTTTCACATATTTTCCCAAGGTACACCCCTTGCACTGATCTGACTGCGCAAGAGTGCCCTTAGGAAGCCCAGTAGAAATCTGCTGCAATATTTTCAAAGCTCCATGGTGAAGGTGGCCCAATCTCCTGTGCCACGATTCATGGCCCTCCTTCATCTGGCTCACCCGCCTTCCGCTTTGCATCTCCCCGCTTTGCATGCATTTATTCTTTGTGCTCATCTCACCTGGCCAGTAAAGGTTCTTGACTGGAGCTTCTCTTAGGGTCTCTCCGGTTGTCTTCACGCATGAGAAAAGCCTTTCCTTGTTGAAGACCATCATACCCTTGTCTTCCAACATCGCCACGAGAGATCGGGTTCTTCATCAATCCTGGAACATGCAAAACTTCCCTTCAATACGAAGGGTTTACCAGACTCCCTCTCAAAGGAAATGGTACCGATACCGGTCGCACTGTATCTACCATCATCGCCCATCTCGATGTGCACTCCAAGATCTTTCTCATCCAGATCTGAAAACGGATCTCGATCTCCAGTCATGTGAAAAGACGCACCACTGTCCAAGAACCATACTGATCCCATCACACTTGAGACCAAGCATGCGATCAGCGAAAAATCCAGCTCAAACTGCGAGGCTAAGGCCTCTCCTGCTGCAGATCCAGCAGCATGCTTATTTTTCTTCTTCTACGGACAATTTGTGGCATAATGTCCATGTTGGTGACAGTGAAAGCACTTCACCTTGGACATATCCTGCTTCTTGCCCTTTGCACCAGAATGAGAAGTTTTCTTACCCTTCCCCTTCTTTGCTTTGGCAGCCAAAGCGCAATTTTCTTCATCAGCTCCCTTTGATGAAGATCCGTCCTTGGTAGTCCTCCTTATCTCCTCCTGCATGAGATCCGCCCAAAGGCGCTCCCATCCCGGCAACATCTCCTGACCATTGACACTATCTTGATATGAATGCCAAGCCTTCGGAAGACCAAGGAGAGCCAGGTCCACCATGTCCTCATCTTCGACAGTCACCCCCACACTTCCCAGCTCATCTCTGCATTGAGTGAACTTCGTGAGGTATTTGGCGATGCTGTCGCCTTTCTCCATCTTGATGTTCCTGAGCTTATCTTTGAGCGCCAGCTTCCTTTGGTCACTCTTACTCTGGAATAGATCCGTCAAAGCTTTCCACATTAAATATGGAGTAGCCTTTCCATGCAGGCTGGATACAATATGATCCTTAACGCCCTCCAACAGGATCCTTCGACACTTCGCCATCTTCTTTTGCCATGCATCGACTTCAGCAGGATCAGTGGGCTTTTGGACATCCATATCTACGAACTCCTTCAGACCATTATCTTCTAATACTGCCTCCATGCGATCCTTCCATGCAACATAATTCGAACTTCCTTCAAGAGCATATTCGAGTCGCAAACCGTTGAAAGACATTTTCAACTCCGGCACCAAGAAAACAAACTGCTGCAAAATTCGAATTCCAAACTCAAAAACTCAACTGCTTCTGGATCTGTGAGAACAAATTATTTCTAGCACAAACATCAACTGTAAGGGAATTTACTGGATATATCACCTTTCAGAGAAAGGATGGCTCCAGAGGCTACCTGGCCCGTTACAGACTCTGTCTACCGAAATAATATTGTAATCACTGCAATAGATCCCGATGATTAATTCACTCTGATACCATGTAGAAATTTGCTGAATAATGAATATTTATCCACTGAGATTATCCTGATCATACATTAATTCGAATTCATGTATAACACATAACCTCTTCTACAATCAATCATCAATTTGCGGAAATAAAAACAGTCGCATGCGCACATAAACACAATATGTAATAGGGAAAGCTTATAGCTGAAAACCCCTAGCTATTTGTATATTATAATAGAAGAGAACATGTAAAAATCTCAGTACAATACTCCTCAAAAGTACTCAGTACTGTCTCCAAAAGTTACACACAAGCTAGCTCGGTTTTGAACAAGTCACAGGTTCAAAACTCATCCACTAATTGCCTGCCTCTACTGCGCAATCCAAGTTGGTTCAATGAGAGATCCAAGTTTGAATCTCCTTGGCTTCAACTGCGCAATCCTCATGGGCAATCTCCTCCAATGCTTGTGCAAATCTCATGCACAACTGCTGTCGCAACTAATAGCAAACTCACCCTTTCATCTACCTCTTCCACTGGTCTCCAATGAACTGTCCATGCACTGTAGTGAAATGATGTGTTCTTGAGTTGAATAATGAGTTAATAATTAGTGAATTAAATAATATTTAATTCACTCCACTCATTACTAGTGTATTAGCTAGTTAAACTAAACACAACTAGTTCAACTAAGTTAAACCGAACACAACTCCACCAACTGTCTCATCAACTCCACCAAACTCTGCCACTGAAGTCCTAACTGAAGTCAACCATGCATGAGCTCACCAAACCCCTAGGAATAGCATAATTCCTTCTGTCAAATGCATGAGCCACATCCGTAGCTCCAACTGAAGTGTTGTAAGAGAATAAACTAAAGTTTAGAGTCCAAATATTATTAAGGGCTAATAATATTTGACTGACCTATTTTTAGACAGGCAGTCTAAAAATAGACTTCGACCTGTATGTCTAAAAATAGAGGTCCATCTGTTTTTACCAACTCGACCAATCATCCAAGAATAGCATACTGCAACTCCTAGACCATGCTCCATATGTCTAAAAATAGACATAGTCTAAAAATAGACTTTGCGCCAAAAATAGCCTGCGGGCCCACTTAGTGAAGGCGACTTCATTTCACTAAGCTCCATCATCTTGTTGCATTTTCAACAATTTGCAAACTTTTCTATGTTAGGTTTGGCTTCATGAATAAAGGGTGTCAACTTGCACTTTACCCTTAGCTTACTCAAGATCCCTTGAGGATAATAATTCCATGAAAAACTTTCCTCAAATCTGTACTCTGATACTTTCTTGGTAATCTCCTTTTCTGCATCTCTGTTGTTGATTATGAATGGGCCAACTTGATTCTTTAACTTAAACTGAGTCTTCTTTTTGGCAGCCATAAAGTTAATTGAATCTGAGTTTAGAATTTTTCTAAGATATTCTAATGAAAAAATTCTCATACACATGTGCTTTGGAAACTTATAGGGTAATAAGTTAGACCCAAAAATCCCTAACTCAATGTATTTTTGATAGAGATACCAATCTCCAACCTTATTTTCTTCTGAGAGCTATAGAATTCTTTTCATCTCCTCACTGATCCTGGGTTGTTCTATTTTATTCAATATTTTCACTGTTGGATATAAAAAGAGCTCTGAAAAATCTGAATATGTAAAATCACTACACTCTTTTCTAAGTAGTGAGGTTCAAAAAATTATAGAAAGAGGCTTTCCTTCTATATCCATATTTTTTAATGAAATAGGAAACTTCTCTACTTGAAAGAATAGAAACAAGTGGAAAAGATAAGATGAATATCTAAAGACTCCTTTTGTGGGTAACTTAGTCAGCTGGTGATGGATGGTGTCTGCTATAAAACTAGCATAGTCAAAGATGACTGCTGGAGGTTGACCAGGGGACATAGTAGAAAGGAAACCTAGTATGGACTCATCAGTGTGTTCATCTGTAAAATAACCAAGGACAAAAGAAAGCATAGAAATGATATGTCTGGAACCTTTAGCAAAATTTAGCTGTGGAGTATGGAGGATTTATCTTTGGAATATCAACATGAGACGACATAAAATTCTAAAAGATCATGAACCTTGTAGGGAAATCTATGCTAAGGTATAACTGAGTTAATGCTTCTATAGACAAGGGGACTGCTTGGGGATCAAGTTGTAATTGAAGCATTTGATTAATTGACTGGGTTGTAATGGTAAAAAGTATTTCTTTTTCTACATTTACTATAGCCCTTTGATCTGGCTCATAGTATTTTTGGCAAAGTCTGATGAGTTCTTGACCACGATGAGTCAATGGGACTATATACTTAGGCAAATGGGTTTCCCAAATTGGAATATCATCTTTGTCTAGATATTTTTTATAACACCAGTTGTGTATATCTAGCAAATTAAACTCAATAACAGGGTCTGCAATCTTGTAATCAAGGTCAGTCAAAGGAATGTTTTCAACAACAACCATAGGTGGTTAAAGGGATTTATTTTTGCAGCAGATTTCGTAGTGATGACTGGGGTAGGTTTAGGGGCTTTGGATCCTTTAGATTTAAGTGTTTTGGATCCTACAGGTTTGCTTGTGCTCTGTTTCTTAGTCATTTTGGATATCTACTACAAGATTAGACTGTTTGCAGGAATTTTTATATTAAAAAGAGAGGAAATTGAGCAGTTTTAGGCTGAAAATGGATTTTTTTAGGATTTTAGCTCAATTAGGTTTATCTGGGGATCTAAAACTGGCCTAAAACATAAAAAAAGGGTTTTCTGAGTGGGTTTAATTGAAAAAAGGATTTCTATGGTATATTCAGCAGTTTTAGCCCTTTAGGTACTTTGAATTTGGTCTTCAAGCTGTGAAAAATGAGGAAATTGGCTTAAACAAGTTGCACAGGGTTTCTAGGGAAATTTTGCTAGGGTTTGGCCTCTTTTTTGTGATTTTAAGCCGTTTCTACTTCGCTCAATTTCCTAATAAAATGGATCAGCTTTCTTGAAAGATAATTTGAATTCAATATGTAGGTTTTAATTTGTGTTGCAAGTTAGAATTCTGAGGAAAATACCTTTAAATGTAGGTATTCAACTGTAAAAAAGGGTTTTACAGGCTTTCGGTTGTAACACTGGCTTCGACAGTTTTCTAGAGTGGTGCTCTATTCTTCAACACTCTTCAAAGGTAAATTTTGGTCAAATTCAGAGGTTTCAGGTGAAAAATCGCAATCAGGGTTGAAAAATGCTTAAAACAGGGATTTCTGATAGTCGGGGGTAGTGCGAAAGGATTCAATCTGCGCAATAATGAAATAACATGTATGTATCAAAGGTTTTAACCATACACTGATTGCGTTTATTGGCATTAACTGCATGTCAAATCGCGGCGGGAAGCGGTTTTAGTTTTCAAACGCGAAACCGGGCAGTGGTTATTGCGTAGGAATTGGGCAGTAAGCTGCTTTATTCCAAACGCATGTGATCCAATGGATGATTGACACGTCAAGGAGAGAGAAATGGGCCAAAACTGCCCATTTCGCGTCCAATTTGGAGTCGGGCGGTCGATCACTTTTTCCATGCGATATTGAGTATCGACCGTCGGATCTAGGGGTTGGATGCGAAGGGTCAAGATTAAAAGGGAAACTGCGGCTTAATGAAAGGTGGGACCGGGATTTGATATGCATGTGTGGGTGGTTAGAAATTTAACCTTTATGTTTTGTTGTGGGCAAAGGCTTAACTCATATGAGGGCGAGGTTTATTATGCATGCAACATGGTTTAATTATATAAGGCGAATGGCTTATATAATATAGCTGGGATAGGCATACTGTAAAGGTTTTAATTTATTAAAATAAACCTTAGTTTATTTCAACTAAACGTTGGGTTATAAAATTATTCGAGGAGGGCTTATATATGCATTGCAAAGGAGATTTTCCGACAAGGTTTTTAAACCTTAATCCTTGGTAAAATGTAAGGCGGGTTAAGTTCAATTGCATACATTGGCTTATATGATGGCGGAGGGATAATCGTTTAAGATGGAGGATAAGGTTTTAACCAATACAAAGGTGCAGGATTAATATGTTTTTCTCAAAACATTTATAATATGCCTGAATAGAACACAATTGGTGCAGTATTTAGTTTATTATATAGTATTAAACATTTTTGAATGGTTTAATAACTACAGGGGGCGGGATATTTAATTAAAGTTAGTTTTAGACCAAAGGGTGCTTTATTTGGGTTTTATTTTGACATGTGGATAATAGCTTTGGTCCAAAATCTTTGTAATAGTGGGTTTTTGGGGGTATTTAGATATAGGGAATTAGATAAATAGGATAAGATTTTATTTAAGTATTTCATAAACTAAGTTAAAAGTTAATATGAAAAGGGGAATGGAATACACAAAAATATACAATATGACTAAGTAAAGTGAACAAGTAAAGCAAAGCTTGTTTTTTCATCATTTCACCAATTTACTTAGGATAAAGCATTTTTGAGGGTTTTTGTATGTTTATGAATGAAGGAAGTTAATTAGATGGGATTTTATGTTTCATTTAGTAATAATGAGTCTTTACTTATGAAAATGAGTTAAAATGTATGAATGAGGGATAAATAATGGAAAATGGGGATTTAATATAAGAATTTAACATTTTCAACTAATCAGTCATCGAGCCTTGGGTCCGGTCCCAACAAAAGTCAGAGAAATGCTCTGAGCCTGTTTGACTGATAGTCTAAAACACTAAATACCTTCAGGGAAAGCATATGAAATGTATTTTCCTTAAACTGAAGAAATTAAACACATTATACTTAATTTCCTAAAACAGAGCATAACTAAATATGAATTTGGTCTTTCAAAATTTTCTTGCCACCCTTAATGCCTTCTCCAATGAATCAGATTCCCAAAGGTGAACCTCATATTGGATGTTATCTTTTAAAGTCTCTTTCAAGACACCAATCCTATGATCCTATGGAATATCAGTTACCCTAATATTCAATTTTTTGGAAGTCTTCAATGTGCTCTGCCATTGAACTCTTTTTTTTTAGATTTATCAATTGGCTAGAGGTGTTTCTATTTGTATCTTCATAATGTGATATCATTTCCTTCGTAAAAATTGACCAGGTGACAAGTGGTTTATGAGAAAAAATCCATCTATACCATACAATGATTGGATTCTAAATATAAAGATTCAATATGTACCTTTTGTGAGGGTTGCACATCTTGTAGATCAAAATATTGCTCCATTTGTAGTACCCATGTTACCAAATCCTTGCCATCAAACTTCCTCATATCTATATTTGGAGTATGGTGTTTCTTAAACCCCAAATTGAAGTCTCTAAAATCATAATTCATATTCCTTTTGTCCTCATCATGATTTTCATGGATTACCTTGTAACCACCAGGAAGCCTTTCTTGAAACAACTTTTTCAACCCTTCCAACTTGACATTCATCTCATCCATGTATACTTTAAAAATCTCCATGTTTCCTTATTTACCATCCATGGTTAGTTCATATTTGGTTTCTCTTTGTGACAATGAAATTTGTTGCACTTGGTCTCGTAATTTTGATATATCATGTTGTAATTCTTCCTTTTCATGCATCCTAGTAGAGATTTATGAGGTCTTAATGGGTGTAGATTTTTTTTGTTTGGAAGTCATTTTAGAACCCAATACTGATATATATGATTCAACATTCCCTTTGAATGACTTCCACCTAATTAAAAAATAAAAATAAAAAAATAAAAAATAAAAATAAAAATAAAAATAAAAATAAAAATAAATAAATAAATAAAAATAATAATAAATAATAATAAATAAAATAAAATAAATTATGCAAAATTTTAAAAATACAAATTGTTGTCTTGCTTTTTAGGAGCTCGATATTGCAATTGTTGTATCTCTGTAATTTCAGACTTCCAAGATCTTAAATTTGGTCCTATGGTAGCCCTATGAATCTTCTTTCCAATTCCACAAGTCATACCAAAATTTTATTCTTCAATATATAGCTATGCTAAATATCCCACGATGTCTTGATTATGGAATGGTTTAGTATAGAAAAGTTGTATGGGATTCCACGGTTTACAGTTTCAAAATTCGGCCCTGAAATTGCTACAGGGAATACTACATTCCGTGCAATATTAGCCACTTTTTACATAATTCAAATCCGATGCCTAAAACTAAAGTTATGACGATTTTCCCTAGGTCACTTGTTTGAGACTGAATTTTGGAGCCTGCAAAACCCTAAATTCCCCAAATCATTTCTCATAAAATATAGCAAACCAAGATCTAAATTTTTTACACGAAGTTCATTAAGATTTTGGCTCAATGCGTCCAAAATTTCATCTTCTTAAGCCTCATAGAAAAAAGAAATTATAGCAAAAATTCCAAGATGGCATGTTTGAAGAAGCGAAAACCTAGAATCCAAAACTCTGATACCAAATGTTATGCAACCAAATCACAAATAGATATATCAATGACTTAAAAATTATCCTCTTCAAGGGGGAAAACTCCTTTACATTACATAAATTAACAATTCTTGGATGATACAAATGAAAAGACCTCCTTTGTATATATAAGAGTCTAAGGGGTCACAATATAATTAGAGCATACATAACAATAATAAGGTAAGGGTACAGCAATAACAATAGTGGGATTCTATGGGGAACAACAATAAAATATGGGGGCTACATGGGCACAACAATAATAATAAGGGGGTTACACTAGTATTATAGGTACCTAACACAATGGTGATACAACAAGTTGGAATATGGGCATCATTATTTGATACCAACAAAAAGAATTATTACAAGGAAAGACATCATAAGGGCCTTGCATTGGTGAAGAGAAGAGAAAATTTTAGACTTGAAGATGATAGAGAAGTAGTTGAAGACTAAGAAATCAACTCAACCATTGAACATAATCCTAGCAATAAAGACATCATTCCGAGTAAAACTAGTGGGGTGCATGCAATTTCTGAACTCTATCAAACTTCCTAGCCAAAGAGATTCAAAATTCCATGTCCAACCATGACATAACACTGGGAAATAGAGTATTAGCCCATGTTGAAAATGTAGTGGAGACAACCCTTGTTCTTTCAATGGTTGATGGTGAAACCCATGGTCAAACTACTAAGGAAAAATTTGGAGATGTGGCACCTATCAAAGAGAAACAAGGTGGATATAGCTACAAAAGTGGCCTAACATTTATAGCCACAACTAATTCAACATCATTTTTGGTTTATGTTTGTAGTTAAAATCTTTATTTTTCATTGCTTGATAAAGAAATCAACAAAATAAATGAAAGAGAGATTAATTATAAAGTGGATTTTGGTTCTTATGGTTACTTTTATGGGGGGATTTATTAGGTTCAAGATGTTTCCCAAGAAGTATTCACTATGAGGAAAGTTCAATATACAAATATAGTTCAATTTATTGGTGCTTGCACAAGGCCATCGTATTTATACATGGTGGGCATGGTCATTGAGATAACCAATCTCCAAGATTGCATCACTATGAAACATTTCAACACATTCAATGAATTCTTTATAAGAGAGCGCAAGCTAGCTGCAAAGAGTTGTTATGTTACTACAACTTTTGATCTCTTCAAGGCTAGACAGGAGCATGAGTCCTCCGGTACCAAGAAGGAGGAAGTTTTACTTCTATAAGGTCTCATTAAAGTGATCACAAAGAGATATAGGGATGTGCCTTGGCCAATTAGATTTTTAGAAAAATTAGAGCCAAAATATGAGGCTTTCTTGCGTCGTTGCAGTGTATTGAGAGTACCCAATCTTCAATGCAAATCCTTAAATTGTTTGAATCCAAATATGATTCCTTACATTCCCCTTTAGAAATATGGGAATTACCTTGGAGGACGTGCATCGATTATGTGGGGTCTCCAAAAGTGGAGGATTGATGATTCCGATGAAGCCAGACGATGATGATGCCACATGCAAATACATGAGTGGTTAACCACTTCAAGATCCTAAGAGGCTATTTCCTCTTGAAGGTGTTGGTTCTATACTAAAATTTTTAGAGGAGAATAACAAGTCGTTGGTAACCTCTAGTTATGACCATATAATAATATTTGGAGAAAGTGTCGTTTTCAATGGGGCCACTTTGGACCAATTACTATTCTTATAGATTGTTTATTGAGGTACCCTAGAGCACCAATATGCAAGTGGGGGTGAAAATGGCATAATATGTCTCAGGACCATGTTGTCAAGCAATACATGAGGGCGTTCTTCTCTACTAAGTACATTTCATGGACATGAGCAATCTATGAAAGACTTGGTTGTTGTTGAGCACAATTCATCTCTTTTGCTGACCATTTTGAAGGATTCTATATTATAGGATATAATTTGAGGATAATGTGTGGGATCTACGCATGGACCTGGCGCACCTCTTAGCATGAAATGCAAAGAAATAATATTTTTTCTTGTAGTTAGTTCTTTTGTGATTGAAATTGGTATACAAATTGTGCAGATTGTAACAACAATTGTTGTTCAAAATCTAGATTCACCTTCCTTTGAAATGCTTTTATCTAGATAAATTATTGTCACTAAAGGAAATGATAAAACTATAAGGTTGTGGGATATAAGAGATTATTTTAGTCATGAATATATTGAGCCAGTGGCTACCCTGGAGAACCATTCAGGTCTAGTGAAATCGATGCATATAAATTCAACCAATGTAGTTATTGTTAATGCTCGGATTGACCCTAAGGCTGAAGTAGGAAATCCTGAGGTAACCTCAAACCAATATTTGGACTCGGTATCTAGCCCTACCAAATTAGAGAGGGATATATCGATAGAATCACAGCCAAGAGGGCTGGATTAAAATGATTTTAGGCTAGCTAAGGAAAACAAGGGGTTTTGATTTTGATTATAGGGTTGGGCTGACTGAACTGGAATTAGGTCAAGAGGATAAAAGAGGGCCAGAAGGATGAAATTGCAATCTTCTTGATGGGGCAAGGTAGGTAAAAGTTTTAAACATTCAAAGAGTATTAAATGAGATGGAAATACTGGTGAGGAGCCAAGGAAAGCATATGAAATGTATTTTCCTTAAACTGAAGAAATTAAACACATTATACTTAATTTCCCAAAACAGAGAATAACTAAATATGAATTCTGTCTTTCAAACTTGAAATCAAGTATACTAGAGACGTGAAATGGCTTATGAATTAAAAATACATTCTAAAAAATCAATCACAGAGAAGAAACAATGTTTAAAACTCATACCACAAGGATCCCAACAAAATAACTGTAAATTTCCATTAATGTCCAAGCTAGAATATTACTTGAGCAATACAATCTCTTCAACTGATGCCAACCATTACAAAGACTGAAAAAGTACAAATTATAGACTCAAAACCACTTCCTCTCATCCTCAGGGGTCGAATCCATGAGGTTATGGAGTTGTTGCACCAAAAACGGTACTGACTGCTAAAGACTAGGATGAGGAGAGTGACTCATTCCAAACTTTTAAAATAGATACATTTGACCTCAAACTAATGCTTTAACTAATGTATCTAACTTAGGTAAAAGGTAAAACATGATAATTAAAATGGTAAATTCTCATTTACCCAAGTGAAAATTACATCAAAGGTGAAATTTCAAAATTTACTGAAATTAGTCAAACTGTGAATTCCTTGGTAAACACACAGTGCCAAGACAACAAAATTGACATGTTTTGTGAGCCACTTTTGGAGGCCTTCCCCTTGTCCCAATTGAGCTACTGATAGCTCATTTGAAAGCTTGTCCAGTCTACTTTCTATATATGCTTTTACTTTCAAAAATGATGTCCATTTTCTATGTAAAAATCATGTTTTCCCAAGAATGCTAAACACGCAGCGCCAAGGCCAAAAAGAGGGCAGAAACATGATTTTTTGATAGTTTTTGGCCTTTTTGAGGAATCATTTCTACTCCAAATCTCATGAAAATTTCTGAGGTTGATGTACTTGTCATTATGAACATGAATATGCTGAATTTTTTCCATTTGGATGGCTCAAAAAAGAGAGCAGCACCAGTGGCGCTGTGCGTTTAGCACATTTTCAGTAGGCTAAACTGTCCCAGAAAATAAAAATTTGCACAAAAGTGCCAAAAAGGGAATTTTCTTTGTTGATTAGGGTTTGGAGGCATGGAGGGACACCTCCTCAATAATATTCAGCTTTTCTTTCTCCTTTGACTCGGTCAAAGCCCAAATCTTTGCATGGGCACGTTTGAGCTTGGCCCTTACAATCCTGTTTCTCATGGCATAATGCTTCACCATCTTCCTCTGAATATTGGTGTCTCTATCTGCCTTCTCCAGTAGGCTCTCTAGATGCAAATTGGCCTTCTTAAGCCAAGACTCTCTGTCTCTGTCAATCTCTATGGCAAGCAACTCACTTGGAGTAAGTTGCTCCGCCAATTCTGCCTCTTTCTACCTTTCCCAGGCTAAAGCCCTCTTCAGTCCAATGATCCTCGGTCTCTGTCTAGGAAGATGATCTTCCTCATCATCAATGTCATCAAATCTTCCCAAGGTCTCATCCATCAAAGCCTTGGCCTTTCCTGCCTCTCTCTGAGCTCTGATTTCCCTGACCTCGCTGAAGGTCTGCTTTGTCTTCAACTGCTGATTCTCTAGCTCGATAAAGTTAATCACATTCTTTGCTCTACCGAGATTAGCTTGAAGCTCACTAATATTGGCCTCCTTGTTTTTTATCAATGTATTTGTGATTCTTACCTCATCCTCATCATCAAGATCAATAAACTCAAACTCCTGCTTAGTCTCATGTTGGTCCTCTTCCTCAACAGTGATAGGCTCTGTAGCCTTTTCCTTTCCCTTGTCTACCTGTTTTTCTAATGAATAAGGCATGGCCCCTTTCACATCAAGTGAAGCAAACACATGCCTATGGCCTCTTTGATATGCTAAAGGAAATGGCTCAATATCAATCATTTTAGTGTCGGCTGCCACAATTTCCCTTTCACTGCTTGATGATCTGGTATCAAGATATGATGGTGAAGGATTGTGAAAAGGTGATGATGAAGGATCAAAATGAGGTGAATGGATGTGAGTGGGTGGTGATGTATGAGCAGCAGGATGTGATGGAGGAATGGATTCGGGAGGATGAGATGATGAAGGTATATTTTTCTCATGATGAATAGGTATGGTAATGAAAACCTCACTGGCAATGAAGGTATCCCACAGAATGTTTTTCTGCTGGAGCTGGTGCATGACCACCATCTTGATGAGTGAATGATTAAATAGACTCTGCATTTTCTGATTGTAATCTCTCTTTTGCAAAATGTAGGCCATCTTGTCAATGATGCAGAAAAGATAATAAGGCAAATGCAGCATCCTAACTCTAGTGAAATGCATAAGAAGACGGATATGGTATGAGTAGAGGCGGGAAAACATTCCCTCACAAGTGAAATATTTCATTATTATCCTCATCATAAGCACATACCGGTCAAGGGGATGGGAAAAAGAGAAAATGGACTTGTTGTGATCTTTATACCTAGGTTTGAGGTATGGTTCAAAATAACTCATGTCCAAATTTTCTTGTTTAAACCACCTCTGTCCCACACAAGGTATCCCTATAGCAGCTGCAATGGCATTGGTATACATCTCAAAGGTAACCCCAGCATGATTGACTTGCTTTTCATGTAGATTGATGATGAATAATCTTCTTAATTCCAGGTGATTTTGGACTTGATGCACTCTCTTACAAAATTCAAAACAACCCACATGCTTAAAGCAAGAAACAATGAGAGGAGAGGCCATGAGTTCCATTGTGGTGATGGGTTCAAATATGTTTATTTTCCCTCCCTTATGTTCATTTCTCCTCGGAATTTGTTCCTCACAACAATGCCACTATTTTCTTCCTCTGACATCTTCAAATTATGATTTGGAAACCCTAGGGTGCAAGTGAAATGAATGAGGGGAAGGGGATGAGATGACTAGCTTTGAAAGGTGAAAGGAATGAGTGATAAGTGAAGGGAATGAGTGAAAAGGAATGTGTGAAAGGACAAACTAGATGAACGAAAACCCTAAATCAATGTAATTACCTTGTTTTTTACTGATATTTATTTTAGGAGGATGGAACAAGGTTAAAAATAGTGATCACAAGCTAAAATTTAGGGTTTCCTTAGGTTTCCACTTTCAATTCATTTAAGGATGACCAAACAACTTTAAAAAATAGGTCTTATGTCATGTACTTACCACTTAAGAGTGCTTGGAGGACTTTGGCAAGAATTTGGAGAAGATTTGATGTGATTTGAGTTGACAGAACAGTCACCAACCTTCCCCGGCTAGGCAGGTAGCACCAGTGGTAAGTGTGCAACGCCTCTACAAGGGCATAGCGCCAAGCTAAAGGCATGCAACTCCTTCACAAAACTCGTTGAAAATCTCGGGCAAGGGCGCAACTCCAAGCTACAAGTGCGCAACTCCTTCACAAACCGCATTGAAAATCTCGGGCAAGGGCGTAGCGCCGATCTCGAGGCGCGCAACACCAATTGCTGAACGCGTAGCGCCAAGGAAACTTAGCACAATTTCACTCAAAAACTCACAAATTCTTCCTTGCCAAATGCTTCTGATGTTTTGAGAGGCAACAATGACTCCTTTTAAGTGTTTTATGGGATTTTATAGGCATGTAGATTTAATTTAACTTGAAAAAACCCACTTTCTTATGTTTTGAAGTCTTCTTCATTTTTCACTGATACTCTTTGACACTTTTTCATTTGCAGGTTGGATCAATCTGGAGCTAGCTTTTCTTTTTCTCAATAAGGCTTGACATGCTCACTTTTACAGCTTGGGACTAAAATATTACATATAGTAGCATAAAATTACATTTGAAAAAAAATAAAATAAATTACAAAAATGACTTCTTTTTTTATCAAAATGACATTTTGATAAAAATTCCTAAAACTGAAAATAAAATCCTTTGAAATAAAATGAAACCATCATGATGATCATAATAAATCCCTCTCATATGTGTGCTAACCTTATTGGAATGAAGGGAAGACCTTGATAAATGAAAAACCCTAATGACCTAATGAAACTGCTTTTTTTACCTGAATTTGAATGAAATTTTGATTTAAAGACTTTCAAGTAAAACAAAGCATTTTCATAGGTTTATTATGCTCAAAGGGACATGGGAATGAGTCAACAATATGATCTTCTGAGGGAGAAAAAATTTATTTGATAATGACAACCACCAGCGAAGAAAATTTATTTCATGACCTAACGGAATGATAAAAAAATTATTTGGTATGAGACACCTAAGATGCACATGCAAATGTGTTTTGATCCCTGGTGGAAGTATACCAATACTGACACTAATAGTTACTAGAGGGCTTGGTGATAGAATGATCGAAAAATTTATTTCCCTATACTGTATTGAAGGGATTATTTTTGGATATGTTAATCAACTTAAGTTATGGGATTTATATGCTTGTTCCAGTGAGAAACGGTAAATATAAAGGTGGCGCTACATGAACAGGATAACCCATATTGAGAGTATCAAGCGGTTGTTGGGAAGCATAGTCATATTGCCTTGTTTAATGCATCAAATTTCCATTGCATTTTCAAGTGTTGTTTTAGGTGGGTAAGATCTTCCCTTGAACATTATCTTAGTTCAACCATGCAATAGTTGATAAGGAAACAATATTGTATCATGGGGAAAATAGTGGAAGATGTTAATGCTTTATGGACCAAAGGTCGTTATAGAGGCCTTCTCCAAATTTGGATAGATGGAGCATGTGAAATCAGGTGGCAATACTCAAATACTTTAAATAACATCACTGCTAACTCATTTTTTCACAAATATTTGTATTTTTTTAACACAACACTCAGGTCATCTTGTAAATATTCAATATGCAACAACATGATTAAGCGTGGTGGTATGTCTTCACAGACAAGGAACTTGCTTATCACAGAATTTAATCTTCCATCATGTGAATTCGAGGTGGTGGAAGGGATTCTGGAGCAACCATAAATTAGTTCTATTCTGAAGGATGTTGTGGGAGATTATTTGGATCATGATGAGCTATGCTCTTCAATTTCACTAGTAATTTTTATGAAGGTCAATTCACATTTTAGTAGACTTCTTTGAGGGATGGTAGAATGTGGCAATGATATGAGGTTCAGTCAAGTTGAAAATATTTATATGCCAGAACATTCTACAAACTTGTTTTGGATCCTAGAATTAGTATGCAGGTTTTGGATTACTTGAGGACACATAATCTCGAGAAGGGGGGGTTTTACACATCATTTTGTCACCATGAAAACTGACTGTTAAAATGGATCTTTTGTCATCCAATTCATGTATTCCAAAGCACTCCCTTGCAAGTCAAAAACTTAATCACCTTGAAGAAATCAATAATTATGGGTTATAAGTTACTTTTTAGTGACTTGTGCGCTTTCCTAGCCAGTTCCTACGCATGCATAGTTCCTACTATTGGTACCCACACAGAACTGCACTTTGTCTTCCACTATAGACCGCACACATGACTCAATAAAAATTAAAATTTAATTTTAATCCTAGAAGCCTTGTTGGTCGAATATATCCCAACTGAAAGCTTTGAGGTCATGCCTATTCGAGTCTAGCCCCTCCCATCATGGAGCTAATTCCCATTCTTCAAGGAACCCTAATCCCACCTTAAGTGGATATCATCCTTTTTATATGGATCTGAAACTTCCTCCTCTTGGCTTGTAAATCAACTACAACATAGAGGATTGAGGGAGGTTGTTGAAGTTAGACTTAGGTTGGTCAAATTATGTTGGAGAGATTATCATCCAAGGAAAGTATTTTAGACTTGTGGGAGGAGCTTCACCTCATCAAGGCAAAGGTTGTGAGTCTCTTCTATATTTCTAAATTAAAACAATTGAGCTATTTTTCTCACTACATTGTTTTATGGATTTGATGAATGGTTTATGTTATTTATATTTTTTCCATTAAAATTATGCTAATTACTAATCTCCTTGATAATTATTTTGAGTTATTGAATCATTTATGTTGCATATGCCTTTGATCCTTTGGTTAATATGTGTGCAGGTCTATTTCAAACATTGAAGGGTTGTATCGAGGCATAGTAAGGATATTCATCAAGCATGTTGTAAAAAGGTATGGGTTTCATTCCTCTTCTTTCTCGTTTATGATTCAAGCAAATATAGTCTTAGGGAAAGAGTATTTTGATTGTATGCTTGTTACTAGGTTTTGTTGGAAATCTAGCGAGATCGCTTTTATCTACAAGAGATATTAGTCCAATATAACATGGGCACTATAATGTCCTTTTTCAAAATGATCAGTAAGAGAATAGTCTATTTGGGAAGGGGGATCAATTAATCCAATTGTTTAACTATGGTTCGGTTGAAAATAGAAACATTTAGAAGTGACGGAAAATAATCAAATAAAAAGGGTGATATTAAGTGACTTCTGGAAAAAATAATAAAAAAATAATAAATTCAATTAATTAAAAAGGGGAAAAAATGAGACCCATGGTATTTGGATGACCCAGGGTAATAATCCATGGTATTATGATAACCCATGACAATAAAAGGTAGACCAAAGCTCGCTCTTAGGCATGAATTAGTTATTGTTTTTTTATAACTAATATGAGAGCTCTTGGAGCTTTCTGTAAAGGCGTGCCACCTTCTTGGAGATTAGTTTTAGTGGTGGAACCATCCACCCTAACTAATCAAAATTTATTTCAACGGTGAAACTATCCACCCTAGTTAGTCAATAAGGAGGGATCATCTGAATTCTTCATAGATGCTTAAGTGGAGAATTTTATTTGCACAATATCATGAGAGTCGAAGGAGAAGTGCTTCATCATTGCAACAATTCTCATTATCTAGTGTCGGATTAATATTGGGAGGCCAAATTGATTTAGGTGCCAAATATAATTTGAATGGAATAAATTCACTAGAAGTGGTTGAGTTTATTTGTAGAAGCTAAATTTATGTTGCTAGGCCAAAATTATTCTATTGGTCCAAATTCATCTTTTTGGGTCAAATTTCTCTTGCTACGTTGAATTTATCTTGCTTGCTCGAAATTATTCTGCTAGGTCGAATTTATCTTGCTAGCCCGAATTTATTCGTGGAGAGATAGAGTCATTGCAATAGCAAGATTTATTTATGGAGGGGTCGATTTATTGAAGCAATTGGATTTATTTATGGAAAGGTCGAGTTATTGTAGTTACTGAATTTATTTGTGTAGATTCCAAGTTATTGTAGTGAAAAAATTTATTTGTGAAGAGGCCGAGTTATTGCTGCAACTGGATTTATTTTTGGAGAGGTTGAGTTATTGCAACAACTTAATTCATGTGGGGAGAGGCTAAGTTATTGCAAGCACTGAATTTATCTCTTGGAGGGGTCGACTTATTATAACTATATAATTTATCTTGTGGAGGAGTCAAGTTAATACCTTCAGTTTAGCACTTTTCTTAGTCATCTATTAAATCCATTTTTTCATAGCAAATTATAGGTTCCAAACCCATTATATTTTGTATCCAGGAAAGGAAATAGCTTAGCATGCAATTTGTTGTTAATAAAAAATAAATATTGGTTGAGTTATTTGGAGTTTTGCTATGTTATTTGTAAATGAGGATTTAATATTTATTTGCATGCTAAATGTTTGAAGAATGTATCTACCATAGTAGCCCTATTTGTTTGCATACAATATATTTGATGAAATGTCTTCACATAAAGTGTGCGTTAAAATGTTTCAAATAGAGCTTTTAAGATATATTGGCACATTCTAGTAAGGGGACATTACAACTATCTAGCTTGAACTCTTTTGTGCTTCTAATGCCTTATGTTTACAACTTTTATAGTGGCATGGGTGTCTAGTCCTTTGAATCTCTCTCAACTTAATGATTTTTTAGTTTCTCATTAGGAAATTATCACTAAAAATCATCGTCTTACCACAACCAATATACAAGCGCACTCTTACACTTTATTGCAATTATCAAGCTTACTAAACTCTAAAATTTGTTTATGGCATTAGTAATAGCTACAAGTTAATCTTTATTTTTGTCTTCCTATCTTTCAAGGAAAGCATGCGAGGTGATTTCTTCCTATTTTAGCTTACGAACTAAATAACATCAAATTATCATAATCTTTCATGCAATGGAAATTTTGGTAAATAGAAGGCTCTATGGTGTTGAAAATAAATGATTCCTCACATTTCATTATATTTGTGAACCTAAATAAGGCTAAAAACCCATTAGAGTCTTAATCAAAATTGTAAATTGTTTTTTCATATTTATAGTTTGAAAAAGTTACTTGCACCTTGTAATCATTATTTGTTATATGCAATATCTTTAGTTTTTTTCCCAAGTGAATTAAGCATATAACAATATCTTTGTTTATTTTTTGTAGTTACAGTGAAATTTCGGGAACTGTCATCAGACTGTGTGATTATGCTTCTTCTAATGGACCTCAATGGTTGCATACAATTTTTTTAAAATTAGATTTGAAACAAATGATTTGAATGTATAATTCACATATGCAAATATTAATTGCTCTAGGAGTCTTTTACATGATCATATTTACTTTATCTATGTACTTTGTGACAACATTAAAAAATAGCCCCTTTTTGTGAATCCAAATTATCAATTATTTCATGTGATTCCACTAATATGAGCTCAAAGCCCTCACTGGAGAAAGATTAGTTCAAATGATTTGAAGACTAACCTCTTGTTAAGGAAGTAAGCTAGTCTAACATTCATAACGCAAACATATAGTCTCTTTTTTATTGGAAATTGATTCCTAGAGACTATTATTTCAAAAATAAGATATGTTTTTATGATGTCAATAATAATAAAACAATAAACATCATGTTACTACAACAACGACATCATCATCGAATACCCTCATGTGTGTCATTTCATCTCCCTTTATTCTTTTTAACCCACACAATAAAAACAACATGCTACAACGAATATAATTACGAAGACCATATTTTTGGAATTAGGAGTGCATATTTTAATTCAAATTACAATGGACTTAGTCATTCATACAATAGCCATATCAATACTTTAGAGCCCTTGAGAAAGATATACATGGAAGTAATAGAAAACAATAACAACTTTATGGTGGCAATGTAATGCAAGTGTTATGGTTGTTTACGAAATTGAAACATGAATATTAAATGTTTTAAAACCCCAAAAAGGAAGGTTTTTGTGTTCAACTTTTTTGTAGAATAACATATAATGGTCTTATCGTAATGAATATAGAACAATGAGAGTTAGAAATATACATCATCCTTGCTCCTCCCTTTTTTCTCAATAGAAGATGAATTCCCCTTCAATATTAAGAGATACAATAATTAATTAAAATATCACTTTATAAGGAGACCATGGATGCTCAATGGCTCTAGAAAATGGGTTCCTGGAGCCCCTCTTCACTAGTGGGAGGAATAAATGATGAGCAAAGAAAGAAGGAAAAAAAATATTGAATTTCCATCCAACCATAAATTTTTAGCATCATATAGATCTAATGAATATTAAGGTCTAAATTAGTTTTTGACAATTACACAAAATAATAATGATTCAATGTGCTAGGATGACTATGATTTCTCTCTACAACAACTTAGTTTTTGAATACTCTCACATTTCTCTACATCCCAAAATAACTATTCAGATAGAAATTTCAATTGCCATAGTTTATTCATTTCATTAGAACATTGTCTGTTTTTAATTGTTTATGAAATGATGCATTTATTATAAATCATGTCAAACTCACTAACCAATTTTGTTGTTCTTCCTATTAAAGAAATCATAAATTATACTTTACCAAAAAATTATTTAAACTTACAACATATTTGAAAAAATAAATCTTTAACATTTTGTAAAGTTTAAAAAATTGATGATTTGAAAAAATAGATCTGTAACATTTTGTAAAGATTAAAAAATTGATCATTAATTCCAATCAAATACACATACACATGATAAAATGATATTGTTATAATATCACTTACCAATGATATTGTTTTGTATCGATATAAAATAATATTCTCTTAAAATTATTAAACTAAAACAATTAACAATAATATTTGATTAAAATAAATTTGATTTTTCCTTCTTAATATATTTTATTTTTTTTAATTGATTTTTTTAAATTATATTGATATTATTTTTTAAAAAATGATATTTTTAATTTTTTATTAATATTTATTTTTTAATGAATAATATATTTTTAATTTTATTATATAATAATGGATAATAAATTTTTATTTTCATTAGAATAATACATTTGTTATAAATCATGTGAAACTCACTAACCAATTGTGTTGTTCTTCCCACTCAAGAAATCACGAATTATTCTTCACCATAAAAATGATATAAGTTTACAACATATTTGAAAAATATGAATCTTTGACTTAGCTTAACGTGTTGTAAGTTTTAAAAATTAATCATCAATTCTAATAAAATACACATGATAAAATGATATATTTATAATATCACTCAGCAATCTTCACATCAATTCTATTTAAATAGAGATAATAAAATGATATATCTATAATATGGCTTTCAAATGATATTGTTTTTTAAGATTATTGAACTAAGACACTTAACAATAATATTATTTTTAAAATTTTGTGGTCACAATTATATAAATCTTTGCTCTTTCCTTCTTGATGATTTTTTTATATATTTTGTTTCATTTTTTTCATTGATATTAATATTTTTTAAAATAAATAATATTTTTTTTATTTTTTTATTAATATTTTTTTTTAAACAATTTTTTTAATATTTATTTTTTATTAGTAATATATTTTTAAAAATTTTTACTTTTCCTTTTTTATTTTAGTTTTATATTTATTTTATCATTTTATTTTATTAATATTTTTGAATTATATTAATAAATTACAATTATATAATGGTTAAAAATAAATAACTTACTTAACTTTAATATTTAATTTCCTTTTACTTTTTTATTTTTATCTTTTCCTTTTCTTCTTAATATTTCATTTTTTCATATTTTTTTTAATATAATATATAACTATATAACTGTGACTTTTTCAGAATTGACGTAACATCCTTATGGATGTTGATATTGCTAACATCTTTACTTGACTTTCTGGTGACCGCCAGAACAAGCCCATGTGGAATAATCACAAACCTCCGTTATGATTTTTCAAGAATGAACTTGGGATAGTTTCTTGTAGATTTTTATTTAAATCTAGAGTATAATGTTGTATTTTCATGTGTGTAAGAGTCTCGACCACGTTTTACTTATAAATTCACAACTCTAAAGTCACATGTATTATGTTATGAACTTTGTAGATGTGTAAAATTTCCGATTAATAATTTTATGCAATATTTCTATGAAATGTATAATGTTTATTTAACTTTTGAATTTGTATTAATTTAGTTTTATATTATAAAATACGATATATTTTTTTTAATGTTTTTAATAAGAATTATTAAATTACTTTTTAAGTAAAGATAAATTTTCAATTTGTTTTGTTTATATTTTAGTGGAGTAAAATTGTATATATATATGGAATTTTTCTAAATATTTTATATGTGATTGTGGATGTTTATTTTTGAAATGTATTTAAAAAAAAATTATGTTATGCAATTAGATTACAAAACAAAAGAAAAATATAGATCAACAACTTGAAAATTAGCTTCTTCGAGGGGGAAATTTCCTTTACATCATATAGATGAACAATTCTTGGATGATGTAAATGACAAGACCGCTTTGGTATATATAGGAGTCTAAATGGTCACAATATAATCAAAACCTACATAACAATAATAATATAAGGGCACAACAATAACAATAGTGAGCTTCTATAGGGCACAATAATAACAATATGGGGGCTACATGGGGGCAACAATAACAATAAAGGGGATATACTAACAATAACAATAAGGAGGCTACATTAGTATTATAGGGACCTAACATGCCCCTCTCCTTCAAAAAAGTGTTGTCCTCAACGCTTGAGTAGTTTTGGATTCTTTCGTATAAAATTCGCATCCTCCCATGTGGAATCTTCAGCTGGTAATTTCTTCCACTTAATGAGATACTTTGAAATTGATCAATTTCATAGCTATCAGGTTCTTATTTCCATGAATGCTTCAGCCTCCAATATGATTTTTCCTTCCTCATCAGTTCCTGGCAATATTGTTTGAATTGGGAGCTTGTCATCAATAACCTTCTTTAAGCATGGAACATGGAAAACTGGCGTACTCGAGAAGATGCGGGCAACTCCAATTTGTATGCCATAGTACCAATATTTTGCAACACCTTGTATGGACCATAGTACTTGGATGATAATTTATTATCCTTCTTAGCTTGCTTGAGGGACATTTGTTTATATGGTTGTAGCCATAAAAATACTTAGTCGCCTACATCAAAACTTCTTTCACTGTGATGTTGATCTTCTTGTTGTTTCATTCGATTCAGCATGATAGTGAGATTATCCTTTAAGGGTTGGAGAACTTATTTTTGATGCTCGATGTGATCTTCCACTGCTTCAACCTTAGAATTTTCTCTTAAAGATGATGAGATGAATGGTAGCCATAAGGTGCCATAAATGGGGTCATTTTTGTTGCAGTATGGAAGGAAGTGTTATACCACCATTCAGCCAAAGATAACCACTTAACCCATTGTGTTTGTTTACTGGATACAAATTAACGAACATATCCTTCCAAACATTTGTTCATTGTCTCAATTTTCCCGTAAAGGCACCTGAATCATATGCATGTTCTGATCCTGAGTCCAAACTAGACAAAGGCAATGAAAAAGGGAAGCAGATCATTGATGCAGATCCCAGTGCCATTGTTGCCACCACCAAGATCCAGAGGGAAGATCCTAAGGATCTAGAGGAGGGGGAGCACCTCTTCCATTCACAGATGTGGGTCAAGGGTTCTCCACTGCAATTCCTTGTCAATAGCTGAAGCCAAAAGAACCTCATTTCAGCAGAGGTCGTGAAGCGACTCGGCGTACCGATCATAACACACCTGCAGCCATATACCATTGGGCGGCTTCACCCAGGGAGAGATCTCTACGTCCGCCAGCAGTGACGCCTTCCATACAGTATCAAGCCATTCACAGATGAGGTATTTTGTGATGTTGCTCCTCTTGATGTAGCTGATGTATTATTGGGCCAACCATAATTGTGGAGGCGATATGATATGTATGATTCTAGGCCCCGTGTTGTTATTATTACTTTGGGGAATAACTTGTATAGGATACCAGAGGTAGTACCGCCTCCTGCCATCTCTTTGACTACTGCAAAACAACATAGTAATATTGTTTCCCAAACAAGGAAATTTATTTGCATTACCATTCACCCACAAGGAAAGAGGAATATTGTGGCCACAACCTCAAAACATGGCTCCCCTGCACAGCAGCAATAGATGGACAAAGGCGTGGAGGAATACAAAGACATTTTCTCCTCACCCACAGAGGTTCCTCTACACTGTCTGGACAAGCACTCCATTGATCTGACCCTCAACACACCACCGCCTGATATTTCCATCACTCATGCGATTATGCAGACAAAATCCACACATGTACTATCTGAGGAAACCAAATTTATTTAATGCATCCAACACGTCTGTCAGCACGTCTGCCAACAGGTCCACGACATCCTGGACAAATCCAATACCTAGTTTAGTATAATTTGCCTCTCATGGAGGAAATTAACGCAATGGGGACCATTACTTCCTAAGGAGGGAAGAATGATCCAGGTGGACATTGGTGGGCATCCACCTATTCCATTTGGACCTGCACCATCAGTTCTTTCATTTTTTCACTTTCAACACAACTTACTATTTTTAACAGGTTGTCGGTTCATGAACTTTCGGAAACGTTTGGAGGGTCTAATGAGCCACGTGGATATTGGTGGCCACCCACCTATTCCATTTGAATCCCCACCATCAGTTCTTTCAGTTTTTCAGTTTCGGCACAACTTACTACTTTTAGCAGTTTTTCAGGTCCCGAACTTCCGGAGTCGTTTTGAGGCCCTAAATGACGTTTTTTGGGAAAATCGGGAGCAACATGCACCCATGGATCAATGTTTCTCACACCAAAATTTGTAATCCTTATATAGATCTTTCTAACGAGGTATGATGTGTGTCAAATGGAGGTCGTATGCCAAAGTTACGTCCCTGGGAAGTTAAAACACCAATTTACCCAAACGGGGCCCATAATTTTGGCGTTTCATCTCCTACGGTCAGGTTTTTGGATGTTTAGGGTTTACATTGTTTATCAACAATAAATAGGCCTTCAAGCCTCATTGTAACACAGTTCAGAGGCATGTAGCCACCACATCTCTTCTCAGAGATAAGCTACCATCACCCTAGCTAGTTTATTTCCATTCTGTCTGTAAACATATTTCAGTTAGCTGATATTAATGAAATGAAGTATTATTTCCGTTGCATCTCTGTGTTTATTTATATTTCTATATTTTATTGTGTTCCTGCATAAATGCGGATTAGTCATATTAGAGCGGTCTGCTCTTTCTCTGTTTTTCTTTGCATGTCCCCAACGAGGTCAGGGTATAAGGAGTTAGGGCTCGATCTGGTTGAACCCTTGCAAGATCAGCCTTGCAAACCCTGACGACCTCCCATGGCGAAAGAAAATAAAGACGAGGGAACAGGAGATCCTATAAAAATATTGCTCGAGGAGGCCCTCGAGAAACAAAGAAACGTGATGATGGATAACTTTGCTCAGATCCTTCAACGACTGCCCACCTATGGCTCATCTGCATCCAACAGCCACTTTGGAGGCACCACACCCTTCAAGGTATAGGTAAACTTTGACATTCCTATATTTTAAGGCTAGATAGATGCAGACGATGTAGATAGATGGTTGAATTTTATAGAAGGGTATTTCTCGGTCCACGATTTCTTCAGCCGAGAAAAGATTATTTTTGCACTCCTCAAAGCTGCCCCCTGTGTCAAATATTGGTGGGAAACCTACTGTGATCAAAAGGACAAGGGGGAACCCTCTCCGTTCTCAGTTGCACCCACTTATAATTCGTTCTGAGATGGAATCAAGGAACAATATTACCCTGTGGGGAGCTATGAGGACAAGTACATCCAATGGACCACACTGCGGCATCAAAGGGATCAAGATGTGCACGAACTAACAAATTTTTTCCATACCTTATGCACAAAGTTGGGTATTAAAGATTCAGAGAGACATTTGGTGCTCAAGTACAGCAGCTTTCTGCACAAACACATTCAAGAGGAAATGGAGTTCCTCAACATTACCTCCCTTGGCACAGCTTATCGCTATGCCGCCAAGTTTGAGCATAAATTTAAACAGAAGAAGAGAGACTTTGGATCCACGAATTTGAAGCCAGGGAAAGGTGCCCCAAACCACAGAACAAGGGGCAGAGCCAAAGAGGGGCGACTCAGAACACCACCACAAATCCAAAGAAGTACACAGGTAAGTGGTGTGAATTTCATAACAGCCCCACTCACAGCACAAATGAGTGTCACGCTAAAAAGTCGTTGGTGGTCGAACTAAAGGCACCTGAATCGGATGCATGTTTTGATCCTAAGTCCAAACCAAACAAAGGCGATGACAAAGGGAAGTAGATCATTGATGCAGATCCCAGTGCCATTGTTTCCACCACCAAGATTGTTACACCATTTTTTGGTCATCTAACCCATTGTTATTAGATGGACCAAAGTACACCATGGAAGACCAATTTTACCCTAAGTAAAATCGCATTCACTATGAAAAATAACTTAGTAAACCACCTTTATTAAGTTGTTTACGGTCTAATAGGAAACCCCATGAGGAAACATTAAATAAATATATATTTGTTTGATTTTCCTCAAGGAATAATTAATTAAACAACAGTTTGATTAATATTCCTAGTTATATTTAACCCAAAACAAGGAAATTAATTAGATAAATCATTATTTATCTTATTATTTCTTAAATAATAGTTATTTAAACCTTATTTAAATAATATTCTCTATTAAATATGACTAAATCACCGTTAAATAATTAAATAAATCATTATTTATTTAAGTATTACTCAACCACATCCTTAAAATGATAAATAAATCATTTATTTATTTATTATTTAAAAATAAAGGGATTTGACCCAAGTCAAATTCTTTTTCCCTCCAACAAATATAATAAAATATTCCATAAAAGTTGGATCTTGATTTGGTGAATAATATTTTAATTATGCACCAATATCTAGACTAACTCAATATTTTGTTATAAATAGAAGGGTTTTCCCATTCATTTACCACCTTTTGTTGCCTAAAGATCACTCTGGATCTATACCTTTGGTCTGACTATTGATCCACCATCATAGTAATATTTTGCTACCATTTTTTGTCTGAGTTTTCTACACCATCAAGAGAGAGGAATTTTAGATCTGAAGTGCTGAGGACTTACAAGAACTCATCCCATTGAGGAGAACTAGGAACACCCTCCTGTGTTTTCCTCCCAAATGCCCTTAATACAAAATTCATTCAACATATTATTATCTTGTCTATTGGATGCATGGAGTAAATCTTGTGTTTTCTACTGTTTAATGTCTTCTAATGCATAGATCTAGATTTTTTAAGAAATTATCTTGATCACCTAACTACAGATCTGAAGATATTGGCAGTCATATATATTGTTAGGGCTATTGGTTATGCACAGCTAAAGTGGTCTTTTTCCGTACACTTGGAATTAAGATTCATACTAAGAACTGGCAACTCCACATGGGTTTACGATTACAACCGTTGTCGTTTTTTTTATCCTTGCATATCTAGCTACTTCAAACCCTAGGATTTCTCTTCAACCCCTTGTTTTTGCTTTTCTTGATGTTGTTTTTAACCTATAAAACCGTAAAACGATAAAAATTCTAACTTCCGTGTGTTTTCGAACCTATTGCATAGGTGACAGACATCAGTTGCAGCTGAGAGAACAAGTTTTTCTGAAATCTGCCACTGAGAGTGCCAGAAGTGTAGGTCGTACTTTTTGGCCCGAAAACTGCGACCTGGAGCTTCAGGAAGCAAGAATTAGCCCAAAAACTGCGACCTGGATTTTATGCAGGGATTTTTCTGAAAGTTTTATGGGTTTGTCTGAGCCTCTGTTCAGGGTTGTCTGACCTCCGTCTCCACCCATTTTGGACCTGTACTTGTTTAGTTTTGCTCAACTAAGTGGGAAACTAGCCCCCTAGGGCTTCAGTACCCTCCACTTCTTGTGGAAGAGTTTTTGTTGTTGCAGGTTGTCTGAAATTTCAGAGTCTTCAGCCATTTTTCAGATCTGATACCTCACCTTCATATCTGCTTCAGATCGTCTTGTTATCCATCCAAATCACCTCATTTAGCTTTGTTTTGGTTTTCCTCTAGGGTTCACTCCATTTCCCTCCTAGAGATAGCCTTTCGCCACCTCTTTTTACAGCAATTTTTCCTCTGATCTGTTGTTGTTTCTGCACCACTTCCTAGCATATTTTTTCCTTTAGATCCATGTCCCTCCTGACCTTAGATCTATCGGTTTTTTTATTATGTTTTGATTAGTTTTTTTACTCACTTATAGACTAGTTGTTGAGAGGCCCGCCTCCTTGGGCTTAGATTCTTGCATTATTAGCTGTTTATTTTTTGTTTTTACAGGCTTATATACTGTCATTTGCAGGTTTATTTGTAGCTATACAACACACTTTTTCTTTTCTCTACAAACATCTGGGTTTAAAAATTAAAAATTACACACTTTACACACACACCCTAAGCAAAAAAGGGCTTGGTTAACACTGCCAAGAAAAGACTCTAAAACATTGAAATCAATTGATCCTGCACCTCTCTGCCCTTGTTTCGACATTGTAATCAGTTGATCTTGCACCTCCCTACCCTTTTCGGTCTCTTTTTCCTTTGTGTCGTGTTTGTGCCATCATCATTGCACCACCAAGGCATTTATATCGGAGACTTCTTCGACTTCATCCTCAGTTTATGGTAGGAAGACTTACTCCTCCACGTAGGATTCGAGTTAGTCCTCCACCGAGTCCGCACTCCGACTCTTCTTCTGGTCCTTTGGGTTCTCCTTCTCGTTCAGTCGTTGGTTCTCCCCCTGTCACCTTCACCATGTCTGGTGCAGGACCTAATGCTGGTGGTAACCCCGGCCCTCATGCTGGGAATACCACTAGTGGGACCGCAACGGACACTACCCTAGTTGCGCCCTTGCTCCCCTTCATGGCAGGCCTCATCCTCCCCGATTTTGACCAGTTGATAAATGACCCTATACACCATGATGCTAGTTGGCCTGCTATGCCGACGAAGCTCCCTTCTGACATCCCAAATTTTGAGGGGCTTGC
The DNA here is from genome assembly GCA_034641835.2 of Pinus albicaulis. NCBI lineage: Eukaryota > Viridiplantae > Streptophyta > Pinopsida > Pinales > Pinaceae > Pinus > Pinus albicaulis. Next base: position 1,284,644,080 of record CM076570.1, read on the forward strand.
TGGAGAAGATCCTTCAAATTATGTTCGATCTTTCCACATGTGGTGTTCGTCTAACTCCATTACCGATGACTTTGTCTATCTTTGGTTGTTCCAACGAACGCTTACAGGTGAAGCTTCTAAGTGGTATGTTGATCAAGCCCCTTCCTCTCATACCACCTTTGCGACTCTTGCCCAGGATTTTCTGTCTTACTTCCAGCTTCCCCTTCATTACGACACTGGTACTGAACTCTTGACTTCTTTCTGTCAATCGTCTGCGACCCGCCTTTCTGATCATGTCCAAGAATGGTGGAGAAGAAAGAGCCTATGTCGAGCTCCTACCTTCGAAGACCGTGTCTACATGGACTGGTTCATTAGATCTCTTTTTCCACCTATCGAAAAAGATCTCGCATCACACTTTCCTCAAACTGAAGAAGCCACTCTCCAAATTGCGTTAAAATATGACCTGATCTACGCTCAGTCGGGTTATGTTTATACAGTTCGACCTGATCTTCCCAAACCCGGTGATGCCAATGCACTAGGGGCATCTCACGCCGCCGAAGGTATGGTTGGAGCACTCTCTAATCCGTATGCTCAACTTCCCATGGGATATGGTTTTCCTCAAGGGGGGGCCAGCACCTCCTGAACTTTTCCCCCTCCCGGTAGCACGTATCCAGGATATAGCATGCCTCCTCTTTTTTCCCAACCTCTTGTTTACCACACTGTTACCCAACCTCCTTATTATCCGTATCCACAGCCTGGTGCTCCAACTCTGCCAGCATTAGCACCTCCTGCCTTTCCTTCTTAACCCCCGCAACAGCAGCCACCGCCCCCCCGGGCGCAGGTATATGCACAATAGGGCACGACTAATCCTCCTCCCTCCAAAAAGAAGAGGAAAGGCACTCAAAATCAGTCTGCCCCTGGTAATCACGAACCTAATCACGGTAATGCTCCTAACACTACGAACCAGCAACAGGGCACTCAGCCAAAGCAGGACAGGCCTGTTTGCACGAACAAGCCTTGTTCTTGTTGTGGTGTTTATGGTCATTACACGCATGATTGTCCTCTTTTTCCACAGATGCAACAGCTGTGGGAGTCTCAAGCAAATTTGAGAGGACAATAAGTTGTTCCTTTCGTTCCTCCCAGTCTCACACATATTCAACCGGATGTGCTTATCGATCCTTTCCCTCAACAAGGACTTGTGGCTACCCAACCACCTGAAGGTCAGGCGGCCACTCAACCTCTTCCATCTGGTATCTCTAATTACTAGATTCTCATGATGAACTCTGATCAACCTCCAACCATAGACATCAATCTTCAGACTCGGTCCTGTCAGTACAATAAGCCTCCCTTTACGTTTGTCCCCGAGCCACCTCCTTCGGTCTCTACAGAGCCTCTTTCGACACCTAATGGCCCCTTGAAGATCCCTCAGCCTAAGGCAGAGGTTCATACCAAGATCCCTAAGGGAGAACTACGCCGAAATGCTACTTCTGGCAAATTTTCCCATTCGTATAGCATAGTAGATGATCTGGCACAATCTCCTGCTGCCATTTCAATGCTGGAACTCCTCCAGTCATGCCCTTCACAAAAAGCTCTACTATCTGCCATGGGCGCTATAGATTCTTCTGACGATCGATTTATTGTCTTTGATGTTGACCGATCAGAGCATCCTCCTCTCCCATCTTCCATCGCTTTCCAAATCCCAGTCAAGATCTGGAACGCCAACGTTTCTTGATGCATTATTGATGAGGGGGCATCCACTTGTGTGATGTCCGCTTCGGTTTGGAAGCAACTTGGATCACCTGAGTTGGCTCCTTCCACGATCACTCTCCGAGCGTGGGATGGCCACGCCTCCCAGCACATTGGCTTATTCTGCAATTGTCCTATTACTCTTGCGGGCAAGACTATTTATTTTGACGTAGAAGTCATAGATGCCCCCTTAGATTACAACATTCTATTGGGTCATAGCTACACTTATGTGATGTCAGTTGTCCCTTCCGCGGTTCACCGCAAGATTTCTTTTCCTCATAACGGAAAGACAGTCAACATTGACCAGTTGACATATTACGAACCGAAGTCTCATACCTCCCCTGAGTCCACTATCTCTTCGGTGGCCAACAAGCAAACCGTCGATCCTTGGACCAGTGTTTCACCCAGAGTCTACAAATATTCCTCATTGCTTGGTACATTCCCTGTTCTTCCTCCTCCTGTCTCTGATCCCAACTCATCGAATGTTTGCATGATGCAATCGTCTTGGGCTGCCCTCAAGCAACATGCCTCGGCTATTCAGCAGCCTCCTCGCCCTCTGCAGCCTTCTCCTAGCTCTTAAATTCAGCCTTCTAGACCTCCTCCTCTTGGCCCTTCAGCTGGTACTCATGAGCCTCCTTACCCTCCTAGAACGGTTCCTCCAAGCCTCAAGCATTTAGGATCTGTCCCGCCTGGCCATTACCCCTACAGTCAGATACCATTCCTAGCTCCCCCACCAGGAGTCTATACAGCACCTGTCATGGCCACCCTCTCTCTTCCTAACTTGACCCTTGGGATTCTCGTTTGGTACCTTGATCCTCCAGCCGCTACCCCGCCAGGTAAACCTAAACCTTATCTTTATTTGACCTCAGTTCAACTGGTCCCCATGACTTCTCTTGCTGCAACAGTGCCTCAACCACATCAACAGGAACCACCTCCTGTTGCGACCTCTTCGGGTAAGAAGGGAAAAGTTCGAAAAAGGGCCTCAAAGGACAAGGCCGCCCCGACTAACCCTGCACCTCATCTACCTCCAAAGCCCTATGCTTTGTGTGATGTCATTAGTCACGCCACCCATACCTGTCCCGAGTTGCCCCGCATCAAGCCCATTGTTAAAGTCGCGTTCCCTGAGTCTACGGTCCCTGAAACCTCTGATTCTTCCTCGACTACAGCCAAGAACACCAATACTATTCACACCAACCAACCTTGTGCTTTGTGTGATCTCCATGGCCATTACTGTCATCATTTTCCCCACCTTATTCATTACCGTGCCTTTTTAGAGGTAGTTCAAGAGTGCGAGATTGAACAGAACCAATCCGCTTCTCCCATACTTGCACAGTATGTTGCAGGCCAGACTAAGGCTTTACCCACTCCTATTGACATTCCCCCTCCCGATGTCGAGATGATGGAGCATGCGGCCACCATCTAGTACCTATCATCATCCATGAGACCCTCGGCGGAAGCTCCCTCTGAATCTTCTCATTTTGTTTCGCTTGACCTCCCTTCAGCGTTCACCCTGGGCTCAACATCAGTAGATCCCTTATCTGCTTGTTCTTACGTCATCCCCCGTGATGATGTGCATGTGAACCTTTCTTCTCATGATGATGAGTCAGGTAGCCTTTCCGCGTCATGTGGTCTCCCTTCCTCCTATCCTTCCACCTTTTGTTGTGACGACGACATCATGGAAGCCATGACCACCCTTGACTTCATCCTTCTCACCCATAAACAGGATGGAATCATCCGTACCTATGGTGATTTACTCAGCCTAAGTACAAGCTACACCTCTGGTAGCTCCCACACTCCACCTCACCATCGGCGTGTGAGTAGTAGACATCCTACCCAGATCACTCCCTCCCGTGGAGTGCATTCGATTTCTACTTTGCGCTCACGTTGCCAGCTTTGTTCATCATCCTCCCATTTATTGTCTTGTGGCACCTTTCAGATGGACCCCCCATCCACACCCTATATCGACTTTTCCAATGGTGCAAGTCGCTACTCCCGGCATCTAGCCTCGGCAGGATGAGCCATTTTTACCTCTTTGCATTCGCTTGTTCTCTCGAACGGTGCATGCATTGGTACTGCTACCAACAATCAGACCAAATATGACGCAATGCGAGGTTTATTAGCCGATGCCCTTTCACATCACATCCTCCACCTCCATGTTCGTTTAGATTCCCTGCTTCTTGTCATGCAATTGAACGGTGTCTATTGCGTGCATAATCCTATCCTTTTTAGAAGATATTTACGAGTGAAGCTTTTGATGCGTGAATTTGAAATCATTACTTTATTCATGTGCCTAGAGCACAAAATCACTATGTAGATAGCATTGCAAATCATATTCTAGATTGGAATTTAGCACACGCATTTAACACAAGACAATAACATTAAAATATCACAACGATGCATATCCATAATATGTGTCGTATAAAATGTTTTCGAGTTCATCTACTCGGATACATATTACATGCCCATAGCATGTTACAAAAACTCAAAACTGGGAGCACCACCTGCCCCTACATACTAATCACTATCTGGAGGATTCCGAGCCAATGGCTCTGCTCCCGCAGCTCGTAGATCACGCATACCCTGTCTAGCCATCGCCATGCACTGCATGACCCCTCGCCATTCAGAGGGTAGACCAATACATGGCTCTATGTACTGGTCATCTAAGTCTTGCCAACTGCACTCTGAAACACCGGTCATAAGCCTCTCACATCTGTGACGGATGTCCTCCAAGAGGGCTGCTGCATCCTCATTTTGCTGCGCCCTCGCTCCACTAGGTCCTGTGGTCCCCGATACTGCAGGTCATCCCATATATTTGGCCAGTTTTACCGGTGTTGTATCTGCATACCAAAATAGAAAGAATTATTACCACATAAAATATTCTAGACCTTTACATGCACATAAAATATTAGCAATTTGTCACTTACCATCAGGTCCCCATATTTGACCAGGCGGCAGTGGCAGATCCGGGGGCCCCGCGGTAATACTGGCTGAGTATTCCCTACCATCCCAAGTGGTGGGAGACCAGTCAGGAAATATATATCCTGGACCGTCAACTCGATCCGATGCCCCTGCACTATAAATATCTCATGGTCTGGGTCCCAATAGCTAACAATCTGGGCCAATAAGGGCTCTTCTACTCTCATCAAAGGGTTCTCCCCAAACTTCAGAACCCCAAACCTGGCCAAAGAACTGCGGACACCTTGATCCTCCCGGATCTCCGAACGTAATGCGCCCAGGTCTCTCTCTCTCCAGTTGATCCGTAATTCTACCATATCTGCACAAAACCATCATGTTTTTCAGTATACAGATAGAAAAGACTGTATCTCATCATAAAAACCCAGTGCTTAGCCAAAAAACAGCACAGAAAAACCCCTCCCTGACAAGTCGCACTTTTTAGGCTCAAACCTGGAACAAGTCGCAGTTTTTTACTCAAAACCTGCTACCCAGGTCACACTTTTTGCCCCAAAAAGTATGACCTGGCCGTGAAGAGGAGTAGGGGTCTGTTTCTAAGCCCTGGGCACCTAATCTGAAATTTCAATCCACTAAAATGAAAGAGTAGGGTTAGGCCTCTTACCTGCAACTGACGGATCTTGATTCCAACGGTCGGTTTGTCCGCTATGATCGCTGCAAGGTTTAGGGCCTTAACTCCTCTCTACCTTCACCACAACTCCACATGAAAATGAGTGAATTTGGAGGGAAAATGCCTTATTAAAAGAGAAACCCATGTTTTTTCTTTCGCCTGTTGCGACCCAACCGTAGCTCCGTTTACCAAACCATCCATACCTTTGGAAAGCTCTCACCAAGCCCTCAAATGGGTATCTATTAGTTTTTAGTGATTTGATACTTCACCACGACACATTTTTTCCAAGAAGCGTCACTTCACCCTTCCTTAAAATCAAACTTCTTCACTTGCAACACTCGTACTGGGGGCACCACTTTGCCTCCATACTTTTCCACGCTCGTGTCGACTTTTTTCGTGAGTTACCATCTTGTACTTATGCTTTTATGGTCCCCATTGGACCTTTTCTGTGTGGCAGCACCATCGAGTCACCCTTTTTTAGAGCATCCGAGTTTAGTCATCATTGCATTCATGGAGTTTATCCCGAGTCCCTTTGCATCCCGCTATAGTCCTCCATCCTTCATTTCTTTGGCCCTCTCTCGTGTCGCACATTATGGCCTTCAGTCCCACTGTCCCCTATCCCTCATGATGTTGTGTCAATCGCTGCCAGGTCATCCATGCCCTTTATGCTCTAACAAGGGAAGTCATCTATTCGCTACTCAGTCCCCTCCATTTCATCATCATCATTGGTGTCAGTCTGTCAGTCGTTCTACTATTTTCTCTCGTGCCTTAGTTGAGGATCCCTTATTACCTCACCTATGGTGGACCTCCTTCTATCGACATCAGCTCATTCATTCCAGAAGACAGGTCTAGAGGGCATTGTACCTTGTTTCCAGCTTCCACTCTTGTTCGGTGCCTCGGATTAGGCAAAGGGACTCTTTCTAGCCCTTTGACTTGATTGTTTCTTAGCTCCAAATCCCTTTTAGCATGATCGAGATCTGTATACTTGATGGTTCAGTGATGCATTAGATTGGACTGGTGATTCCCGAGTGTGTCTGAGATGTCTCAACCCTCATGAGGGGGTGGCCCTATAGGTAGCCCCCCACATACCCGGATGACTTCTTCACTCCAGCCTTCGATGCAGCTCCATATATTTGATGATGTCGGCCTCAGTCGCTTGCAGCACCTCCTTGATTGCATGTATCAGTCAGATTTTTAGAGCCTTTTCTTGTTTACAAGGGCATATGGGTTGCTTTTGTATCTCATGTACTCAAATATTATTGTACAAGTCCTGGCTGTTATCCCAGGCACAATATGTATGTGGGATTCATTATCATGTTATTTACCTAGCTCATCTTTATGCCAGCATTTATTATAGTGGCCAGTCCCGTGGTTTTTCGGACGCCTTATTTTTTGTACTATTGCCTCGGCGGGCATTGGTATGCCTCCCCCGCCACCTATAGCAGGTACTCACTCATCAAAGAGACTTGTCACAACTATAAGTCTCGCCTCCTCAGGGTCTAGTTCTTTCAGCACTTTGGTCTACCTTATACTCCTCTCTCTTTGACTTCCCTTCGACGTCTAGTGATTGAATTCTTACAACATACTTCCGTCATATGATTAGCTTCTAACACTCGCACACTGGGGGGCAATCTGTTACACCATTTTTTGGTCATCTAATCCATTGTTATTAGATGGACCAAAGTACACCATGTAAGACCAATTTTACCTTAAGTAAAATCGCATTCACTATGAAAAATAACTTAGTAAACCACCTTTATTAAGTTGTTTATGGTCTAAACAGGAAACCCCATCAAGAAATATTAAATAAATCTATATTTGTTTGATTTTCCTCAAGGAATAATTAATTAAACAGCAGTTTGATTAATATTCCTGGCTATATTTTACCCAAAACAAGGAAATTAATTATATAAATCATTATTTATCTTATTATTTCCTAAAGAATAGTTATTTAAACCTTATTTAAATAATATTCGTTGTTAAATATGACTAACTCGCCCTTAAATAATTAAATAAATCATTATTTATTTAATTATTACTCAACCACATCCTTAAAATGATAAATAAATCATTTATTTATTTATTATTTAAAAATAAAGGGATTTGACCCAAGTCAAATTCATTTTCCCTCCAACAAATATAATAAAACATTCCATAAAATTTGGATCTTGATTTGGTTAATAATATTCTAATTATGCACCAATATCTAGACTAACTCAATATTTTGTTACAAATAGAAGGGTTTTCCCATTCATTTACCCCTTTTGTTGCCTAAAGATCACTCTGGATCTATACTTTTGGTCTGACATTGATCCACCATCATTGTCATATTTTCTACCATTTTTGTCTAGGTTTTCTACACCATCAAGAGAGAGGAATTCTAGATCTGAAGTGCTGAGAACTTTCAAGAACCCATTCCATTGAGGAGAACTGGGAATACCCTCCTGTGTTTTCCTCCCAGGTTCCCCTAATACAAAATTCATTCAATATATTCTTGTCTTGTCTATTGGATGCATGGAGTAAATCTTGTTTTTTCTGCTGTTTAAAGTCTTCTAATGCATAGATCTAGATTTTTGCAGCATTTATCTTGATCACCTAACTGCAGATCTGAAGATATTGGCAGTCATCTCTGCTGTTAGGGTTGTTGGTTATGCACAGCTAAAGTGGTATTTTTTCGTACGCTTGGAATTAAGATTCATACTAACAAAGATCTAGAGGGAGGATCCCAATGATCTAGAGGATGGGGAGCACCTCTTCCATTCGTAGATGTGGGTCAAGGGTTCTCCACTGCAATTCCTTGTCGATAGCGGAAGCCAAAAGAACCTCATTTTAGTAGATGTCGTGAAGCGGCTCGGCCTACCGACCATAGCACACTCGCAACCGTATACCATCGGGTGGCTTCACCTAGGGAGAGATATCCCCGTCCGCCAGTAGTGCCGCCTTTCGTACAGTATCAAGCCATTCACGAATGGGGTATTGAGTGATTTTTCTCCTCTTAATGTAGCTGATGTATTATTGGACCAACCATAATTGCGGAGGCAGCATGTTGTGTATGATTCCAGGCCTCGTGTCATTATTATTACTTTTGGGAATAACTTGTACACGATACTGGAGGTAGTACTGCCTCCTGCCATCTCTCTGACTACTGCAAAACAACGTAGTAATATTGTTTCCCAAAAAAGGAAATTTATTTGCATTACCATTCGCCCACAAGGAAAGAGGAATATTGTGGCCAGAGCCTCAAAACAGGGCTCCCCTGCACAGCAGCTATAGATGGACAAAGGCGTGGAGGAATACGAAGACATTTTCTCCTCACCCACAAAGGTTCCTCTACACTGTCCAGACAAGCACTCCATTGATCTGACCCCTGGCGCACCGCCGCCTGATATTGCCATCACTCATGCGATTACACAGACAAAATCCACAATGTACTGTCTAAGGAAACTATTTTTATTGAACGCATTCAGCACGTCTGCCAGCAGGTCCACGACATCCTAGACAAATCTGATACCAAGTTCAGCAGAATTTTCCTCCATTGGCAGAACTTAAACAAGGGTGAACATTGCTTCCTAATGAGGGAGGAATGATCCAGGTGGACATTGGTGGCCTCCCACCTATTCAATTTGGACCTGCACCATCAGTTCTTTCAGTTTTTCACTTTCAGCACAACTTACTATTTTTAGCAAGTTGTCGGCTCCTGAACTTTCGAAGCCGTTTGGAGGTGCTAATGAGCCACGTGGCTATTGGTGGCCACCCACCTATTCCATTTGAACCCTCACCATCGTTTCTTTCAATTATTATTTTTTCGGGTCCTGAACTTCCGGAGCCGTTTTGAGGCCCTAAGCGACGTTTTTTTGTGAAAACTGGGAGCAACATGGGCCCATGGACTGATGTTGCTCACACCAAAATATGTACTCCTCAGATAGATATTTCTAACGAGGTATGATGTGTGTCAAACGAAGGTAGTATTCCAAAGTTACGTCCCTGGGAAGTTGAAACACCAATTTACCCAAACAGGGCCCTTAGTTTTGGTGCTTCATCTCCTACGGTTAGGTTTTTGGATGTTTAGGGTTTTGAATTCTTTCTCAGCAATCAGTAGACCTTCGAGCCTCATTGTAACATAATTCAGAGGCATGTAGCTACCACATCTCTTCTCAAAGATAAGCTACCATCACCCTAGCTAGTTTATTTCCATTATATCTGTAAACATATTTCAGTGATTTGTTATTAATGAAATGAAGTATTATTTCTGCTACATCTCTGTGTTTATTTCTAGTTCTATATTTTATTGTGTTCCTGCATAAATCCGGATCAGTGGTATCAGAGCAGTCTTCTCTTTCTCTGTTTTTCTTTGCATCAGGGAAAATTTTAGGGGCGAATTTTAGCCCAAAGGCGAATTTTAAAAGATTTTAGATTTTGGAGGGGAAATTTTTTTATATAAAACCCATTTTATATAGTTTTGTATATTTGGCCCTATAATTATTTTAAAAATAAATAATTATTCCTTGTTAGCCCAAAAAAATAAATGCGCATAAACATTAAAGGATGGATTCGTCGCCCGATTTTCTGGTTTGGAGCGGATTTGAATGGCATTCGCCGCGACTTACTAGGTAGGAGGGGCATTGGATTTACATTCACCCCGTTTTTTACTGGTTGGGGCTTTTGGGGCTTTACTGGTTGGGGCTTCACCATATCAATAACACTCTAGCGTTCTCATGAACACATAAGAATCCATGCCGAGTCCCGACGAAAGAGGTATGGATTTGGGTGTGAGAATGGCGGGGTAGTGAGGCTTGTGCTCCAGATCTCAACCTCATTGGTCTGATTAATGCCTTAGCAGGTCTTTGTGCTCTATATCTCGACCTCGTGGGTCTGGGGTCTGATTAATGCCTTATCAGGCCTTTGTGCTCCAAATCTCGACCTCGTGGGTCCAATTGGGTCTGATTGATGCCTCATCAGGTCTTTGTGCTACAGATCTCAACCTCATGGGTCTAATTGATGCATTAGCAGATCTTTTTTCTCTAGATATCAACCTCATGGGTTCGATTGATGCCTTAGAATGTCTTTGTGCTCCAGATCTCGACCTCGTGGGTCCAATTGATGCCTTAGCAGGTCTCCATGAGCTCAGAATTCTGAGCTTGAAAAGAAATTCACTCAATGGCACCATTCCTGATTTTTTGAACTAGAGAAGTCTTAAGTTCCTATTTCTCTCTGATAACTATTTCTCAGGTCCCTTGCCTTCTACCATTGCTTCATTAGATCGTCTCTTGAGATTGGATGTATCGAACAATCATCTCAGTGGGAAAATACTATCGAGTCTTACTTCAATGACCCATTTTTCTACTCTGAGGCTTGAGAACAATGATTTCTCTGGTAGAATTTCAGACTTGATGTTGCTCAATATTGTTGAAGAATTCAATGTTTCAGACAATAAACTCAGTGGCATGATACTTGCAAGTTTGTCTAGTTTTCCAAGCTCTGTGTTTGTGAATAATGAAGCACTCTGTGGAAGTCCCCTGCAGATTTGAAATGAAAGTAATAATGCAAGATATGATTCTAATCCCTACATGGCTTCCAGCCCCTCCATGATTTCAGGCTCACTTCCATTGCAGAGAAATAATAGCTCTACGTAACTCAGCAATTGTGATATTATAGCAATAGTTGTAGGTGATGTTGCAGTGGTATCACTCATAGGATGTGTAATATTCTGCTATTACTGGAAAAAGAAGGGTGTAAAACAAAAGAAACCTAAGCCTGCCCAGAGATGTCCAAAAAACAAGTTAGTTGTGCTTTATTCAGATCAGTGTCCTAATAATTAGTCTATTACTGCAGGAAAATGCAAGCTTATCTTCTTTGATGATGGAAGACCTTTCGAGCTAGAGCATCTCCTATGAGCTTCGGCCGAAATGCTAGGAAAGGGTAATTTTGGAAGTGCTTATAAGGCTATTATGGAAAATGGATTTGTTGTTGCTATCAAGAGATTGGAAGCTTTGCAAGGTATTGGAAGGAAGGAGTTTGAGCAACATATGGAGCTCACGGGAAGTTTGAGACATCAAAATGTAGTTAATTTAAGGGCTTATTATTTTGCTGGAGATGAAAAGCTTCTGGTATATGACTATATTCCAAATGGGAGTCTGCATGCACTTCTTCATGGTATGTATACATTCCCCACTTCGTCATTCCTTTAGCTTTTATAGGTAATCTTCTACCATGGAGCTCAGATTTCAATTCTAAGGCAAGTTTGTTTCCCTGTGTTTTATATTTTGAAACCATCTGTAATAGCATCCAATATGTAGATGTGAATTGATTTTTTATTGCCTGCACCATAGAAAACAATATATTATAGAAATGGATTTTTACAGGTTGATGTAGGTTGATGTTTACATCTATAGACAAGTAATCCCTTGACATTAGTCTACTACTCCATTGTGGATGTCAAGGTCATCCATTGATGTCAACATCAATCCAACCATCTTGCCAGTACATGGAATTGGAAACTTACCAAGTATTGTTAAACATCAACTTCAAGAATTTCACCACCAAATTCAGTCTTTAATTGTGGGCAAGTTTGTTTACCTAGGTTTCGTGTGGTGTTGCAAAGGGTATCTGTGATCTCATGTTGTGAAGAAATTTCAACTTCCCATGCAACCAAATGTTTTGAAATAGATATTTTTCACTTGTTGTAAGCTATTGAAACTGTTAGTTATTTCCTTGTAAGATTTTGACCGAAACTTTTTTTATTGTTATTACTGAATTTGGTTTCACTCTGATTCCTCGGGTTAAAACATAACTTTTAATTTGCAATGAAAAAACTACATGAGGCCACATAATAGCTAGTTATAGATCTCATTAAAAGAAATAAGTTAGTAATTAGACTGTAGACAAACTCATCCTCTTTTCCGCAAAAATTATTTCTCAATTCTGGTAGGAATTTGTAGGAAGTATAGTTCTACCTTATTGATGAGGAATTTGATGAAGAAACTTTTAAAGTGGAACTTTCCCTCATCGAAAAAATAAACTCTAACGAAATTTAGTTTATCCATTAACTAACTCACTCTTTTTAGAAAACTATTGTCCATGACTCAAGTCCATCAATGAAAAACCGATAAAAATATCCAAATGGCACTGAGTCATTAACCATAAAAGGCCAAGGAAAAACAAGGATGTTCTCCATCTTTACCAAGCCTTAAGAGCCATCCACAATGAAATCTGCATTTTCATATTAAATCAGTTAAGAAGGGTGCAATGCATTCAATAATCTCTAAAATCATATTTAGGTTTCCACTTCCTTTTCAACTTCATCTGTTGCCCTCCTCAAGATTAGTAGAATTTCAAGTTCTCAGTCAGCTGAGAATCTTAAAATGTACAGGTTGGAATCAAAGTAAAATGGGAAAGCAGGGATGTTGTGTATCTTTCTACTTGGAATAACCTAAAATTTGGAGGATGTCTTATTTTTAGGCCTGATGTGGTTTCTTTTAAATGTAGGCAGAAGGATTAACCTGTAATAAACTAAACATGTCTCTTAAAACATAGTGAAAACCTGTAATCAACTAAACCTGTCTCCTAAAAGTTGGAAGTAGGTGTAATATGAACCTTAAAACATAGTGAAAACCTGGAATCAACTAATCATGTCTCCTAAAATTTGGAAGTAGGTGTAACATGAATCTTAGAAGTCAGTTGTGCACCATTACCATTAGCACAAATCCATGTATCAAATTACTCTGAGGGGTCATTCTCAATTTTTTTGCACCATAACCTGTTCTGATGAATAGAAAACTCCAGGAAGAATGCTTTCAGTGGTGCCTTGGGTAATGGAAGTGTCCACTTGAACGATGGGCGAAATATTCTGAAAATTCAACTAGCAATTATCTATATGCTATGCAAGGTAGAGGTGATGGAAACTTAGTGCAGTGAGTTACTACAAGAAAGAATGCTTAGGTGACTATGCCTTGAATATTCTCAACTTGCAATCAAAGGAGGTGACCTTAAGAGAGGCTCAGTGCAAAATTCTGGGAGGAAGAGATCTAATCAATGAGGCTCATGAATAATCTATGGTCATCACATGGGCCTATGTATTCACAACTTGCATCCTTAAATATAGATGTAAGATTAAACATATTAATGACCTAACCTCTAAACATGGAAAGGCTCACTGATGATGCCCTCTTAAAATTTGTTGAAAGGTCTCAAGGTCAGTTACGAAAATTGACTATAGTGGAGTGCCTGAAAATTACAAATGATGGACTGAAGCAAGTATTCGACATCATTCCAAAGCTTACAAAGGTTGGTATCTGTCTTTTTTGGTTTCTGATTTTGAGAAATTACAGAAAGATGACTTTGTTGTTCAATTTTCTTTGCTGTTTGATTCCAGAATTACCTACATCATTGTTAATACGCTACATACTTTCCAATATAAGTGGATGCGTTTGCAGACCATAAGGTATCATAATCTGCACCATTGTTTGAAGGATTGGTCTAAATGAATATATTGTAATCTAGGTTACTATACAAAGCAAACTTGAATACCATGATTTTATTTTATGAATGAAAGTTGATAGAAAAATAAAATATCATTTAATAAGCATACATTCAGATGCAATACTTCTGCTCAATGGAGTACAAGAGGTTATGGATACACTCGTTGATTCTTTGTAGTCAAGAGGAAGTGCAATATAAAGTTCACAGTCTGTCTCAATGATTGATATGGCAAAGGACGGCTTGGTGTCAATAACATATAAATAATAGTATCTGCTGTTGTAAGATACCATGATGCTGTCATTTGTAGTTAAGCAGGAAAAGTTCCTTAAAGTTATTTCTAATCTACATAATAAAAAGTAAAGTTAAACCTATGTATACATAACTTTATTGAGACATGCAGTTGTAAACTTGTTAAAGGAAATTCAAGGAGCAATCAAAATCATCAGCTATCACATAACTTCCATGAAAATTCCATTGCAATTATTTGGAGTTACATAGCCTTAGGATTGGAGATGTGAAGAAAATATTTTGAGTGAGGTTGCAATTTCACATAAGTTCCTTTTTAAAGTGTGGCATTTTTCACCTTAGCAATATCTCCCTCTTGTAACAGCATATTTTTCATCATCTAAATACAACATGATATATATTAGAAAAATCTCCTAAACAATGCTTCAAATTTTTGACAGAAGTTTGATTATCTGTTAAACATTCCAGGAAAAACAAAGGCTCACATACCCAGTATGGCATGTAAAGCATACCCTCATCAGCAGTAAACTCAAGTACTCCACAATGTGATCTACATTCGGTTGCGGCATTATAAATCTCAAAGAGCATAGGATAATCTATTTGTAATGAAGCTATATATGAAAAAACAAGAGAAGTAGAATCAAATCAAGGCTAGAGCCCAGCTTCAAGAAATACAAAACTTAAGATGCATAATAGAGCATATGTCAGATGCCAATGAGTAAAAATATCTTACCACTAATAGTAGCATTCACTTGAAAATGGTGTTTTACCAAAACCACGGGATTTCCTCCTAGGGCTTAACATTAAACAATTTAAGTGGCAACCACTAAATATAATGCATGTCCTTAATGTCTTTCCAAACGAAGCAAAGTTTGATGATCTCCCATGTTCTCCATATACTCTATGCCACAAACTTAATTTTTATTTTCAGCTTAATCGGTGTAAATAGAAGGGTTTGAAAGTTTTCATCACTTCAACTTATTTTACTCGACACAACCCCAAGTGAAATGCACTTTCACACAATCACTCCCAACTTTTGTTTCCTTACACTACCAAGATTAGCCACTTCACGTATAAGTTAACAACAATTATCCCTCTTACTAATCATCCTATTAATGATGACCAAGTTGAATTTAACCTTCCATGTAGCGCCTAGAATTTCTAGTCCCTGGACCAAGCATGAAAAGGGTCCTTCCCTTTAACAATGCCCCTCTTAAAAAGCCTAAAGGTGTTTCCAAAACCAAGGGCTTATCATTGAAAAATTTAAGTGGAAACCATCAAATATAATGCTCATGGAATTATAGTCATGCCCTTATAATGTCCTTTCCAAACAAGGCAAGGTTTGACAATCTCCCGTATTTTCCATATACTTTATGCCACAAATAACCCTTTTTTCCAACTTAATTGGTGTAAATAGAAGGGTTTCAAAGTTTTCCTTACTCCAACATCTTTAACTCGACACGACCCCAAGTGAAATGCACCTTCACACTATCACTCCCAACATTTGTTGCCTTAGCCTACCAAGATTATCTACTTCATGCATAAGGCTTGATGCTATCAAAAGAAGCCAATCATACCCATACATATCGAATCCTTGGGGTTGCAACAGAAGATCCAATGGACACGATGGAAGCCTTTCTTCCCCTAAAGTTCAACCCAACGAAAGCCTTGAAAGGGTTTCTCAAGCGTCTGTAAGGTCATACCAAAGGAAACCCAATAAAATGAGGGATAAACGTGCATGGTAACATGGAGCTTTGAACAAATCTGTAATCTAGTTTCTAGTGTCATGGGCAGGGTTGCAGGAACTTCCCTACCAATCTTTTAGGAAGATCTCCCTCTAGAGGGAAACTATAGTAGTTTTTGAACTGTTATTGCTTCAAATTCATTATTTTTTAGGTGATGTTTCCATATTTATTGATGTGAATAATTATCAATCAAAGATTATGTATCTTTTGTTTATGATGTTTTTTATCTACTTTCATAGGCTACATTTTTTCCATTTTGCAGTAGTACTACTCCTATAGCTATCCCACTTGCATCAAATGGTTACAAATGATTTTTAAGGGTCTAAACATCAAGATAGGTGTTTCTATTAGCCTTTTCTTTAGGCAACCTTGCAATACATATCTTGCTTTATTCATGAACGAAGGTGCATCTTCAAAGGAAGGTGCATAAGACTTTATCCAGCTTTATATCAACTCAGAAATCCCTAAGCTCAGAAAGGTTATGAGAAATCCTAAAAAGCCTAAAGGTGTTTCCAAAACCAAGGGATATCCAAGGGCTTATCATTGAAAAATTTAAGTGGAAACCACCAAATATAATGCTCATGGAATTATAGGCATGCCCTTATATTGTCCTTTCCAAACGAGGCAAGGTTTGACAATCTCCCATATTTTCCATATACTTTATGCCACAAACAACCCTTTTTTTCCAACTTAAATGGTGTAAATAGAAGGGTTTGAAAGTTTTCCTTACTCCAACATATTTTACTCGACACGACCCCAAGTGAAATGCAACTTCACACCAACACTCCAAACTTTTGTTGCCTTACCCTACCAAGATGATCTACTTCATGCATAAGGCTTGATGCTATCAAAAGAAGCCAATCATGCCCATACATATCGAATCCTTAGGGTTGCAATAGAAGATCCAATGGACACGATGGAAGCCTTTCTTCCCCTAAAGGTCAACCCAACGAAAGCCTCGAAAGAGTTTCTCAAGCATTTGTAAGGTCATACCAAAGGAAACCCAACAATATGAGGAATAAACGTGCATGGTAACATGGAGCTTTGAACAAATCTGTTATCTAGTTGCTAGTGTCATGGGCAATGCTGCAGGAACGTCCCTACCAATTTGTCAGGAAGATCTCCCTCTGGAGGGAAACTATAGTAGTTTCTGAACTGTTATTGCTTCAAAGTCATTATTTTTGAGGTGATGTTTCCGTATTTATTGATGTAAATAATTATCAATCAAATATTATGTATCTTTTGTTTATGATGTTTTTTATCTACTTTCATAGGCTACATTTTTTCCATTTTGCAGTAGTACTACTCCTATAGCTATCCCACTTGCATCAAACGGTTACAACTGATTTTTAAGGGTCTAAACATCAAGATAAGTGTTTCTATTAGCCTTTTCTTTAGGCAACCTTGCAAGACATATCTTGTTTCATTCATGAACTTTTATCTTCAGCGGAAGGTGCATCTTTAGAGGAAGGTGCATAAGACTTTATCCAACTTTATACCAACTCAGAAATCCCTAAGCTCGGAAAGGTTCTGAGAAATCCTACAGGTGTTTCCAAAACCAAGGCATATCCTCCAAGGGCTTATCATTGAAAAATTTAAGTGCCAACCACCAAATATAATGCTCATGGAATTATAGGCATGCCCTTATAATGTTCTTTCCAAATGAGGCAAGGTTTGACAATCTCTGATATTTTCCATATACTTTATGCCACAAACAACCCTTTTTTTCCAGCTTAATTGGTGTAAATAGAAGGGTTTGAAAATTTTCCTTACTCCAACATATTTTCACTCGAAACGACCCCAAGTGAAACGCACCAGCACTCCCAACTTTTGTTGCCTTACCGTACCAAAATGATATACTTCATGCATAAGGCTTGATGCAATCAAAAGAAGGCAATCATACCCATACATATCAAATCCTTGGGGCTACAACAGAAGATCCAACGGACACGATGGAAGCCTTTATTCCCCTAAAGGTAAACCCAACGAAAGCCTCAAAAGAGTTTCTCAAGCGTATGTAAGGTCATACCAAATGAAACCCAACAATATGAGGAATAAATGTGCATGGTAACATGGAGCTTTGAATAAATATGTTATCTAGTTGCTAGTGTCATG
Organism: Pinus albicaulis; assembly: GCA_034641835.2. Lineage (NCBI taxonomy): Eukaryota > Viridiplantae > Streptophyta > Pinopsida > Pinales > Pinaceae > Pinus > Pinus albicaulis. The sequence continues at coordinate 1,284,661,969 of CM076570.1, forward strand.
GGCAGTGTTGCAGGAACGCCCCTACTAATTTGTCAGGAAGATCTCCCTCTGGAGGGAAACTATAGTAGTTTCTGAACTGTTACTGCTTCAAAGTCATTATTTTTGAGGTGATGTTTTCGGATTTATTGATGTGAATAATTATCAATCAATGATTATGTATCTTTTTTTTATGATGTTTTTTACCTACTTTCATTGGCTACATTTTTTCCATTTTGCAGTAGTACTGCTCTTATAGCCATCCCACTTGCATCAAATGGTTATAACTGCTTTTTAAGGGTCTAAACATCAAGATAGGTGTTTCTATTAGCCTTTTTTTTAGGCAACCTTGCAAGACATATCTTGTTTCATTCATGAACTTTTATCTTCAGCGGAAGGTGCATCTTCAGTGGAAGGTGCATAAGACTTTATCCAGCTTTATACCAACTTGAAATCATTATGTATCTGCTTGGAATTATCATTTATGTATTCAATATACTTCTCTAATTTAATCATTTCATATTGTATATGCTGAAATGGTTCAAAATTTTGAAGTATATATTTATATATTTCAGGAAGGTAAGTATTTTAAGCATCTTAAACTTAATACTTAAGTTGATAAATTTTATGCATAATATCAGTTGATATTAAATTTATACTCCATTATTACTCCATTACAATAAGAAGAAAAAAAATGATACTTGAAAATAAATATAAACACCCCAATACCCATGTCAAGAGCACATAAAGATATAATAAAAATCTAAGAAACATAGATATTGAAGCAGAAGCAACAAAATAAATTCAAATAACAGCAAGAGAACATGTTGGCAATAACAGAAATTATGTGGTAGAGGACAAGAAAGTAGAAATGATGATGACACCAATAAAAACAATATACACGTGGTATTCCTATGTTCTATTTTCCCCTTTATTATTGCCTGCATATTTGTTCACCTATCACACCAAGCAATAATTCCTCATGATATCATATTTGTTCCTTTATTCATTATTTGAAAGCTCCAGTGGTGTACAACTCATGCATACAATTTATTCTTGTGTGTACCATATGAGGTACAATCCAACCATTTTTCAAGGCCTTAGTCTATCTGTTATATATTTTGGAGCTTTTCTGGGCATATTTTACAGTCAGAATTTGCCCAAAATCTGGTCGGGATTTATTGAAATCACAAGTATGAGTTGTGAAATCTCCACAATCTGAGTTCCCTAGGTGTCTTTCAGGGTGTGGAATCTATGTATGTACTCAAAAACACATTTTAAACTACAAAATATCATGAATTAATTGAAAATTGTTTCATTGAATTCCAGCCAAAAACTCCAAAACATATAATAGTTAGACAATGCCTTTTTTCAAGTATATGACTAGATCATAAAAAATTGACCCATATTAGCAACTGTATGTTTAAATTCAGGTGCTGCACATTTTGACTAACTTCATCAGTTTTTGTTCACTTACCAATGATCTGTTCTGGCTATGGATCAAAATTGCAAGAAATAGCAAACCAAAGTTGAGCACAAGCAAACAAAATAAAGAAGAGACTTTTAAATTCAAGTTATAACTAGTAATGTTCATTATGTTTTAGCATGTTGATAATTTATGATAACAAACCTTGTTGGGGAACATTTTTCATTGGTCTACCAGGCCCTTGTACTCCAATACCTCCAGCTCCAGCGCGACTCGATCCTGATACAGGACTTTGTCCAGCACCAAGATTTATGGTCCTCCCAAGGTTGGCTCCAACTGCACCCATAATGTTTCCAATAGATCTTGTTATCCTAGGCCCTGCATTGCTTGTAAGAGGAGATACTCTTGATCCTGGAACAATTTTCATCATGATCAAAATTACAACTGAAACAAGGAATGAGCCTTGAGCGTACACGCCAATCCCATTCATGCTAGTACTAAACAAATAATATTTTGTTGTTCATACTAATAGTGAACATAATAAATTCTTGCTATAATAGTACCTCCTCGATTTGTTATCCCTATATGGCCATGCAATCCACCACGTGATGACTGCTAGTACCAAACATGTCATACAGATAAAAGTCAGGAAATATTGCAGAAGGTTAAAATTTTCTATTTCTAGCAAACATTCAACGAAGCAGTCCCATGGGAAATCAGAAGATTATCTACTAAATATAGCAAAATTGACCTATTGAGCACACCATCAGAACTGGAACAAGTACACCTGGGAAAGAGCAACTGGAAGGTTGTTTGATGCAAATCATCCAGTAGAAAGGTTCCTAGAGGATTGATGGACTTCGCCAAAGGGAAGTCCTCCAAATCCTGAATTGCATGTAGATATAGAGGTTGGCATGTTTGGCATAATTACCATGCACATTATGCAATCCCTGTATACTTCCTACTTTAATGCATGAAATAAATTGTCAGTTCCAGAGTGATGGAAAACAGGGTTTGATCCCGATTGTGTAGAAAATGTTGTCGCAAAAGGCCAACTTGTGGTTGTAGAATCCAATAAGTTTGAGAATGGACTATTTAACATAGACTGCATACATAAATTTCCATTAACCAAGTAAGATGCAGCAACTACATTTCATTCAAATTTTGAAAGAAACTAATAATATTTGCTAAATTTGCTAAATAAAACCACCAAAAGACCCAAGTACAACATCATTATCCTAAGGAAAGTAATTAATTATATGCTTGCAATTTTTTATTAGGCTAAGATTAACCCTTGTATTTGGTCAGTAGCCACCATAGGTTTCTATGTAGGCCTTGATGAGATCAGCAGGATCAGTCACACTGCTGCACAGCAGTAGGCTACCTACCAGCATTCTGCTCATCCATCTCCATGGAAAAAAACTAGATCATTTATGGAAACCACCAGGTTTCCCCTGCCTAAATAGAATACCAAATGTGGCCCAGGAGAGTGTTTCGAATGGCATATTTGATTACATTATTTTGGTGCTACAATCAACGATTGTGTATCATGTATGGTAATGTGTTTGGCCTGAATGCTTGTGATTACAATTTGGGGTCTTTGCATTTTTAAGTAAAAACAGATCAAACATTTTGTTTGTTTTTATGAATTTATGTTTATTTTTTATCCAGTGGAGATGATTCATGACTTGGGTTCCTTTTAATCAGGCTTCACCATGTGGTCTCTAGTGATATACAACTCGTCTCTTGATGTTTTCTTCCCTTATAACTATGTCACATTATTCATACCATAGAGAAAAGTAATGGTGTAATATTGATGGGTGCTTGTACTGTTTATGGAATTTTTGAGTGCTTCATTTGGTGCTACAAACAATTTTGGATGTGTGTTACTTAGTTTGGCACAAATCAAGAGTGTTTGAGATATTTTGTTTGGATTTAATACTTTTGATTACAGTTCGATGCTTCTAGATATGGATTATTTTCAAGTATTAAATTTACTTCAACATCAATTTAGAAACTGATAGAACCCTATTGTTTGTTGCTTCATTTGTGTTTAACTATCTCTTGCAATATCTGGTAGATATTGATATCAATATATGTTTATCTGTTGCAGGTCAATCAGATTGATTCCAGTGTAGCTCTAAACATGTCTGGGTGTTTAGACTTTGGAGATGACAAATTTACCATTAGTAGTTGGGAACATAAAGTACTGGTCAGCAGGGATGGACAAATGAAGGTATCAACTGAAGTATTTTTTTCTTCAATTGACTAACGAAGTGAAAGTGCTGCAGGGGAGAGTGCTTGTATTGCTTTGGTAGCAATTATTGCTGACTGGTTACAAAACAACCCCAATTCTATGCCAATAAAATCACAGTTTGACACATTAATACGTGAAGGATATTTGGAGTGGAGGAAGCTATGGGAACTAGAGGAATATAGAGACAGGCTCTCTAATGGGAACTTTGGTTTGGAAACAATATTGCAGACAAACGAATTTTATAACTAGCATTGAACCTCCACATATTTTTAAATTGTGGCAATTGTTTTAAGATTAGATTGGGATGCAGGGGCTCTGAATTGGTTTTGATTGTAAAGATTATTTATTTTAACATTATTGACTATGCACAGAAGTGTCAAGTCTCTTGTGTGATGTTCCAATGATATTTTAGTATTGTTTGTAAATACTCTGTTTTTCCTGTGAAAGTTGGCATCCCCTAAAAGTTAGACAAGAAGGTGGGTTGGAATTGTTGGCTGGCTCTGAGACTCGACAATATCATAATAATACGAAATAGAATTAGATGTTAGCAGAATAGTATTCTAAAATGTGATATTTACATATTAATACTACTGTGTTATTAAATAATAGACTTTATTAGACAATAATGTGGAAGTTAAATAAAATCTTTGTCAATGACAAACTGTTGAAATAATTTATTAGTCTCATATTCTACTTCAATTTTTGTGATCCTTCGAATGGCAAGGCACCTTCTATTAAGAAAATTTTCCTCCGTGACATATCATGCTTGTAAGTTAATAATAAATTTGTAGATTGGTTTTACTTACTTTTGATGATGGGTAGTTCCAATAAATGGAAATCTTTAGTTGGGTCCAGTGTTTTTCCTCTTTATATAGGATTGGCTTTTGATAATAGTGTTTTATGCCCTATGTATATATTTTTCACTAGCATGGAAATGCTTAATGGAGAAGGCTTGGTGTCGTTCTTGTGAATGTGCATTGTAACTCTTTGTAAAAATATAGAATGTTTTAACTGTAATTTTCACTTCATTGATCTATTTTCCGGGGAAAAGTGGTACCTGCAGCCCTTGATGTGCAAGAGGATGAATGTGGAAGTGATGATGATGGTGGTCATCAAATACCAACACCGAAGAAGTGAAATAAGTATCTCCTTTGAATTTTGCTGCCTTTTTGGGTGCTTTTTGTTGGAAACCATCTATGTTTCTATCTGTGCACTGTAATTCATATGGTAAGCTAATCTTTAATTTAAGAAATTTGGTGTATAAGCAATGATATATTGTTCTCATAATTAGTTATAATTATGTTGACTGGAATTACAAACCCTCAGTCATGTAGCACACCCCTTTAGCCATGGTTCTAAGGCATGGGCAGAAGACTGGCATCATGTAAAAGGAAACTGGTAATATAAGATGTCAAGTCTAATCAGTTAAACTGTGAGTAATCTCCTTGTGACAGTATGTTGTAATTTTATGTTTGAAAAGTATTTTGAGATAGCCACAAAGTTGGAACATGATGGAGATTGTATTTGTTTTTCGGTCCTTCTAATCAAACCTTAAGCAACACAACATTCATAGGTTAAGGCCTTCAAACTGTCCTATAAAGTGAAGCATGTGTGATTCAAATTTTTACATCGTTTAATTTATTACTTCGTATATTTCAATTTTTACATCCTATAGATATTCTCTTGGATGATTTTTCATCTTTTATTTGGTTGGTAAGAGATGATTAGGTGCATATAGGGAATATTTGAATGGAGGAAGTTGTTCCATCATAATACTAATTGAAGCAAAGAGATAGGCCAAGTATGGATACCGATCATGCCCCTTTGTTGTATCAGCGGATTTTTGAGCATAGTGTAAAATAGGGACAAGACAAAACATTGTCTCAAGTAGGAAGGGGTGAGCTGCAAACTCTATAAGGATTATGGGTTGAGGAATTGGCTACTTTCATTGAACAATGCGACAAGGGAGGAGGATCTATATTGTCTTTGTAAAATACCAATTAAACTCTAGTAAACTAGGTACCCAAACCTTGGAACCATTTAGAACTCTAGGTTGGGCCAAGAGTGTGCATGAGTGACATCTTGGTAGATATGTCTTGAAAAATATTTGAGAAACACTACCTCTCAAGAAGTTCCAAGGACCCATAGACCTTTTTGAGTCAGGGTTGAAGTGTATGTTGCAAACTAAAGCGAGGTCTTGTGAATAGTACCCCTATATAAGTATATGAGTTTGTGATCTTGATCTCCTCTCCTTTGAGAAAGAAATGGTGATCAAGGAGAATTTTCGTCAACACATTGAAGATGATGACTTTGGTTTTTACCTAGGTTGACAGTCAACTGATGAAGATCACAGAAAAGGGCCAGGGCATCGAGTTGTCTTTGCAATTTGTTTGGGGATGAGACTAGAAGGGCCACATCATCTGCAAATATCAAAATATAAATTAAGAAATGGTGTAGAAGGCAAAAATTGTCATCTTGTATGTGCTCATGCAAGGACTACAACTTGTGAATTTAGATCCAAATAGTGTATGGGACAAGGGGCAACCTTGTTTTACCCCAAAGATACTTAGGATAAAATCTGATAGCCCGTGTGTTAGTGCATAGATGACTAAGGATTGGCTCATATAAAATGCATAATGGTTGACAAAATGGTTTCTGAGATGCCAATATATCCGAGTATGTGGAATAAAGCCTCTATGGGGACAGAGTCAAAATAATTTTTGAAAGTCTACGAAACAATAATAAACTTTCCAAGAACAATGTTGGGCTTCCTCAATTATGGCCTAGAGTGTAAAGATGTGATTAATAGTCTGGTGCTCATGTTGGAATCCAGCATTTCCTCTAGCTCTATGTCGTCTCTTCTCAAGCTCCTTAAATTTTTGCAAGTGGAGGGATGTAGCATAGAGCTTCAAGAAACAAATCACAACAAATAGGTCGAATTGACTGCAAGGTACATTAGAAATAGTATGTAGTGGGAGGATGAGTGCAGCTCCTATAAACGGAATATCTAACTTCTGAGGTCCAAGACCTAGAGGGTCAAATTCTTCATCTAAGATATAAAATGTTACAAAGCTAAGAGTCCAAGAGAAGAAAGGACCCCTCTCAAAAACTTGAGAATCAGGAGAAATATCTTGATTGAAAGTTTCCTGCAGAAAGCGATCAATGTTTGGAGGAGCTATCACCTACTAATTAGGGAGGACTAGGAGAAACTTCTCGCCTCTAAAATTGTATTACCAGTAGGTGAATATCTCCTACCATCTGAAGCTAAAGTGAATAATCCCCTAATGGAGAACTTTGGATAAATTGGAATATCTGATCTTGTGCATATAGGTTGCTCTTTGTAGAGACCTGGATCAGTGGGAAGGAGGGTGTCTTATGTGATTGTAAAAAGGGCCTGGCCAAAGAAACTATTGCAAGGGTCTCATGGGTGGAGATAAGGGGTCTCCTCGAGATCTCATGAATCTGCATACTGAGGTGGCACTGCTCTCTACCTGTAACTTATTGCTTCTATGTGTGAGCTATACAAAGGAGGGAGGTGATCATCCTGCTCTGTGGGTTGATGGGAGTTATTATAAGGCTCCTCCATTTGAGTCTGTTGTGGGTGGAAAAGCCGAAAAGTAGAATTGTGCCTCGACGGGATGAATTTATAGCAGCAAAGCTTCTTTATTCAACATAACAAAAAATATATTGTTTCAAGTGATACTATTGTTGAAGTCATATAAGGAATCCTTTGTTGCATGCACATTAGATAAAACCTTTGTACAATGAAAAACTTTGTAGTGATATCTTTTGCTAATATTTGATGTGTTTTCTTCTACTTCTAACATCCACATCTAAAATGCATATAACTTATAAAATTATAATATAACTTTATAAATTGTGGTGCTCTCTCTAAAAAAGATTCTGAGAAATCTCTAAGCTCGGAAATATTTCCTTCACTTAAAACTATCAAGTCTCTGCATCTAAAAGAATTTGAACAGGAATAACTTTCCTTCCCATAAAACATATCGGTCCCCATTTTTTAACCATATTCTTCATCTCATGGATCTATTAGCAGAACAACAGGGAGTTCCAATAATGTTGTAGAATCTAGATTTGCACGACAGTATTTTTGCTAGAGTTTTCTCTTCATCGATTTTGTGTAATGGGTCTATTTAAATTTGAATATTTTGCTACCTTCGTGATCACTCATCAAACTCATCACCACTACTACACATGGGATCATCACCAGGAGATACATAAACATCATTTGGCTCAGAGTCCAAGGACTCCTCAAACTCCTCTCCAACCTCAATATCAGTGCTAGTAGTAGCATGAGAAACAACACTACGCTTAGCACAACTAGAAGAACGTGTTTTCCAAAATGCATGAGAACTACTTCCCTCACGAGTCACCATGTGCCATTCTTGGTCTCGGTGGTTTGCTTCCTTCAACTCCTAGTTCAAATACCATATATTCATTGGAACCAACACCCCCAACTCCACTAGACAATGATTCACCATTTTTTACTGGTGATTCGCCATTTGTACCGGTGATTCGCCATGATTTTACAAGATAATATAATCTTGTGAGAGATTTTCCAAAAACATTATATATACATATTATATTATTAATAAAATCACCTTCCATTTTTCCTATGTATCATAGGGATTCGCCCATTTATTATACATATAAATTTAGGGGGGTTCTTAAAATTTTCCCTGCTTTGCATGTCCCCAACAAGGTCAGGGTATAAGGAGTTAGGGCCCGATCTGGTTGAACCCTTGCAAGATCAACCTCACAAACCCCAACGACCTCCCATGGCGAAAGAAAAGAAAGACAAGGGAGCAGGAGATCCTATAAAAATATTGCTCAAGGAGGCCCTCGAGAAACAATGGAACGCGATGATGGATAACTTTGCTCATATCCTTCAATGACTGCCCACCTATAACACATCTGCATCCAACAACCACTTTGGAGGCACCACACCCTTCAAGGTACAGGTAAACTTTGACATTCATGTATTTGAAGGCCACATAGATGCAGACGATGTAGATAGATGGTTGAATTTTCTAGAAGGGTATTTCTCGGTCCACGATTTATCCAACCAAGAAAAGATTATTTTTGCACTCCTCAAAGCTGCCCCCCATGTCAAATATTGGTGGGAAACCTACTGTGATCAAAAGGACGAGGGGGAACCCTCTTTGTTCTCGGCCGCACCGACTTGGAATTTGTTCCAAGATGGCATCAAGGAACAATATTACCCCATGGGGAGCTATGAGGACAAGTACATCCAATGGACCACGTTGCGGTAGCAAAGGGATCAAGATGTGCACGAACTAAAGAATTTGTTCCATACCCTACGCAAAAAGTTGGGTATTAAAGATTCGGAGAGACATTTTGTGCTCAAGTACCACAGCTGTCTGCGCAGAAACATTTAAGAGGAAATGGAGTTCCTCGACATTACCTTGCTTGGCACGGCTTATCGCTATGTCGCCAAGTTTGAGAAGAAATTTAAGCAGAAGAAGCGAGACTTTGGATCTGCGAACCCGAAGCTAGGGAAAGGCGCCCCCGAACCAAATAACAAGGGGCAGAGCCAAAGCAGGGTGACTGAGAAATCCACCACAAATCTAAATAAGGACACGGGGAAGTGGTGTGAATTTCATAACATCCCCACTCACGACGCAAATGAGTGTCATGCTAAACAGTCGTTGGTGGCCGAACTAAAGGCACCTGAATCAGATGGATGTTCTAATCATGAGTCTGAACCAGAAAAAGGCAATGACAAAGGGAAGCAGATCATTGATGCAGATCCCAGTGCCATTGTTGCCACCACCAAGATCTAGAGGGAGGATCTCGAGGATCTGTAGGAGGGGGAGCGCCTCTTCCATTCACAGATGTGGGTCAAGGGTTCTCCATTGCAATTCCTTGTCGATAGCGGAAGCCAAAAGATCCTCATTTCAGTGGAGCTCATGAAGCGGCTCGGCCTACCGACCATAGCACACCCGCAATTGTATACCATTGGGTGGCTTCACCCAAGGAGAGATCTCTGCATCCGCCAACAGTGTCGCCTTCCATACAATATCAAGCCATTCATGGATGAGGTATTGTACGATGTTTCTCCTCTTGATGTAGCAAATGTATTATTGGGCCAACCATAATTGTGGAGGCGACATGATGTGTATGATTCTAGGCCTCATGCTGTTATTATTACTTTGGGTAATAACTTGTATAAGATACCAGAGTTAGTACCGCCTCCTGCCATCTCTTTGACTACTGCAAAACAACGCAGTAGGATTGTTTCCCAAACAAGGAAATTTATTTGCATTACCATTCGCCCACAAGGAAAGAGGAATATTGTGGCCACAGCCTCAAAACATGGCACCCCTACACAACAGCAGCACATGGAAAAAGGCGCGGAGGAATATGAGACCATTTTATCCTCACCCACTGAGGTTCCTCTACAATGTCTGTACAAGCACTCCATTGATCTGACCCCTGGTGCACTGTCGCCTGACATTTCCATCACTCATGTGATTACACAGACAGAATCCACACATGTACTGTTTGAGGAAACCAAATTTATTGAACGTATCTAGCATGTCTGCCAGCAGGTCCACGACATCTTGGACAAATCCAATACCAAGTTCAACAGAATTTGCCTCTCATTGAGGAACTTACCGCAATGGGGACCATTGCTTCCTAAGGAGGGAGGAATGATCCAGGTGGACATTGGTGGCCACCCACCTATTCCATTTGGACCCGCACCATCAGTTCTTTCAATTTTTCACTTTCAGCACAACTTACTATTTTTAGTAGGTTGTCGGTTCCTAAAATTTCGGAGCCATTTAAAGGCGCTAATGAGCCACGTGGATATTGGTGGCCACCCACCTATTCCATTTAAACCCCCACCATCAGTTCCTTCATTTTTTCAGTTTCGGCACAACTTACTATTTTTAACAGTTTTTCAGGTCCTGAACTTCTAGAGCCATTTTGAGGCCCTAAACGACGTTTTTTGGGAAAACCGAGAGCAACATGGGTCTGTGGACTGATTTTGCGCACACCAAAAGTTGTACTCCTCAGATATATATTTCTAATGAGGTATGATGCATGTCAAATAGAGGTCGTATGCCAAAGTTACGTCCCCGGTGTTATGTGGAATTATGAATTACAGATAAAACATTCTTCCCTAGACAGGTGCTTATCTAGAACAACAGATTAAAGACTTTGCGACTACTTTTCCTAACTGCAAATAGACACACAGAACATATCAAAGAAATTACTTGGAGTCCAAGTGCTTCCTATTATCCTTCTTTCGCTCTTGTTGTAGCTTCAAATCCAAGCTAGATGTCCGAAAATATTTCCTGCAAAGATGAACACTAAACAGCAAAAGATAGCAATAATACAAATGTATATTCAAGATATTTAGTTAAATCAATAAAACATAAACCATATACATCAGATAATATTTCATAATGTGGAAAACATGAGCTTATACAGATACATATGTGGGAAAGTAAGCAGCAATCTTTATTAATGGATAGAAGGGGAGGTTACAACCCAGTGATTTATTTAGTGTTACCATCTCCAGCAGCATCCCAGCCTCATCGCAATGAAGATATCTCCAACAACATGTCACTCAAATCAACTCCTCAATTGAAATTACACCAGCATTTCTCTACTCAAATTCTTCCTTTTCAAGCACTAGGATTTGTGCATGTTACCAATCTTAGAGATGTCAAATGGACACATGGATTCGAAGTTTGACACATGTGAACTCTTCTAGAAGGCTCTGGCCAAGTGGAGATTTTGAAACAATGAGAATTTCTCTCCCAACGTGACCAACACACCTATGAGTGTTAGGAAGTGCTTTGCAAAGCACCCTTGAGTGGGGTTACATGCATATGCAATGCACTTAGTCCCTTGAGAGGTAGCGTTGGTGAGATCTCATATGATATAATATAAACTTCAAATCTTGGAAACCTTTGCAATGAAAGTCATAGATTATTTGTCTTGTTCTTTGTCTTAGGGCATGTAACAACTGAAATGATAGGGGATGATAGACCCTATTCATTGGTTCTAGAGATGATATCCAGTTAACCAGGTCATTGGGAATGGCACCCAAATTGACCGATAACAATTTCCCCCTAAAGCATGAAGTCAGACTAATAATAATAATATTTTGATTGAGATGAGTTACACTGTGATGGGTTGGTGATGAAGCAGAGTGGCGACCTGCATCAATCTTACAATACATTACATCATGATATATCCTCTTGATCATAAATAGTTGAGGGTAGGCATTCCCATGTTCAGCACATAAACTATCTAATAACATGTACATAGTGTAGAAAGTCATCTTCGTTGGAATGTTTCCCAATACAGACATGCCTACAGATATAGGCCCATTTTCATATGACAATCTGTATGTAAGGTCACTGTACAGATGATGTGTACAACAATCCTGAAATTGCAGCCCAGATGGCTGAAACTAGATCTGGGGTCTTCTTATCTCGTTCACTCGATCATTCGGGTACTGGTCTATCCATGCGAATATATGATTTACAGTCGAACATGGTAAGACATAATTTGATTACCAGCCAATAATGTGAGTTGTTAAAAAACGCGAGAGAACCACCATTGATGTCAATGGCCCTCAAGGAACTGTAGTACATTTCGTAAGGCGTGAATAGATGATTTGATGTTGAACGCCAAACAAAATATTTCTGTCAAAGTTCTGGAAATGAGGATCTTGTTGATGTTGTAACAAGCCTCATGGTACTGGAATCAGATGTTTCTAAGAGAACTTCCTGGATAATTATTTGTCATCGACATGAAGCTACCTTATTTCGAAATAGGAGTTACTGATTTCAGAGACAAAGTTAAGACTTGATATATCAATTTTCAGGGATGACGGTCATGAGAATGAAGGTTTATGAGTATTGCAGAAGGATGAGTATTCACCAGATGACTTCTCTTGAACATATCGGCGACACTGAGATGAGTTGGCAGCATTGACCCAAAACCGAAGTGAAGGTATGATGAACCATAGGTATGAATGAACCGTCAAGATGATTACCCAACCCAAATAGTCACGTTGATGGAGTGAAGTGTCATGTTCAAGAGTGACCTGCTACCGTAAAAAGTTTTGTTCACTTTCCAAAATTTTCCCAGGTCATTTGTCAACCAGTACCTCTTTATTTTTTAACAAGCTTGAGGAGGATAACATATGCTTGATCTATAATTCAACCCTTCGGGCGAATAAAGTATCGTTATTTAATAATTTAACAAGTCTAGAAATGAATGAAACTCGATTATTGGCATGATAGACAATCTTGTCACTATTTTATGTTTTAACGAGCCTAACGACAGTGAGAGAGCAGTCCTTTTTCATATTTAGAGAGTTTGAAAAAAGAGGACGAAAGAAAACTCCATAAGTACTCTTTCGTAAATTTGTCGCCCAGATCCGAAAAAGTGTAAAATAATATCTGAGAGAACCTCTTTTCTCATGTTTGACCAAGGTATTCCTTTTTCGTAAATAATCTATCTCATTCCGGAAAAGGGTTAAACTTATACTGAGTAGATATCAATTCATTTACTTTTAGGAGCTTGAAAATACAAGTGCTCGGCAATGTTTTCACATTATCGGAATCTAAAAAGAGCTGAAAGAAGACTCCAAGGGTTCATTTTTCGTTGTTATCGAAGCTCGAAAAAGAGATAAAAGTGCGCTTCAAATCCTTTTTCGTTTTTAACAAAGCTCGAAAAATAAGGAGAAAATTTATGCTTTGTGGTCAAATCATTCTTGAAATAAATCTACATGACTAATTTGTTCATCAATTGTAAAATTTGTTCAGAACAACATCAAATGGATTAATAATACCTGTTTCATTATAAAAAATATAATAAAACCATAGTCTCAGCAACAAATATTAATTTCAAATAATAAAATGACTAATTAAAAAGAGTTTTACCATTCATTTTTACCATTTGAAACTTACCACTCGCATTTTTGGAGCTCTGAACTTGTTTTTTCCCCTGAACTTCAGCAGTTGATTGGGTGCAATTAGTAAGAATGTTTTGAATGCCCCCTGCAAGAGCACATGTCAAATTCCCCCTGCAAGAGAAGAGGCCCCCCAAGCTTCATTTCATTCACCTAAGTAGATTACTAGTTACCGATAGCTGGATGGAATGAAGGTTCATTATAGGGGAGGATTTGTTTCATTTTTTAACGAGCTTGACACAGGAAAAGAACTATGCTCATGGAATCTTGTTTCATTTTTTGATGAGCTTGACACAAGAAAAGGAACTATGCTCATGGCCTGTTTCATTTTTTTAACGAGGTTGACACAGTAAAAGAACCATCCTCATAGGCACTTGTTTCATTTTTTAACGAGGTTGACACAAGAAAAAAGAACTATCCTCATAGGCACTTATTTCATTTTTTAATGAGGTTGACACAGGAAAAAAGAAATATCCTCATAAATCTGTTTCATTTTTTAACGAGGTTGACACAGAAAAAGAACCATCCTCATTGCGCAGTGGGACTAGTGAGTGTGTGTTGGAAAATATGTAGTCTAATGGAGTCATCATTTAAGGATTTTGATGAAAACCGCAAATGATAAGTTATAACATGCATTGACGGGTCTTCTCCAGGGTTTCCATTGAATTTTGGAATTTTTTAGGGTAATTTTTGTGGTATCACCGGCCACCAAGGAGAATAACTGATGGGATCAGCTTGATATTGCACTAAAGATGTGAATAAAGGATCAAGTCGTTCAGTACTCATAAAGAAGGAACTAGATAGGATTCCATATGATGAGATGGGTGAATTCAATGGACAAAACATTGAAGATGAAGCAACAGTAAATGTTGTCACAGCTGAAATAGATTGTTCATTCTGGGATGTTATCTCAGCCATGTTCAAATGGCCCAATGTATACCCTATAGAATCTATGGGAACTCGAAGTGAAACAGGATCAACAAAAGCAGAGGAAAGTGATTGAGGAAAATACTCGTACAGGTAAAGCTCCTACTGAAAATGAGTTGGAGTTAAAGGTGCCTCGTCTTGTGGGATTTCTTCAATCGAAATTAAACCAGGTGGAAGTATTTCAACGTCAAGCCCAAAGTATATTTCAGGAGGTTTACTGTGTGATATGGGAGACTCAATGGCCACAGAAAATTGTGGGATGACCAATGCAGGAACAACTTCCGGTTGTTCAACTTCGGGATTCAGATGTTCTGGAAAAAAGGAGACAGGATCTGGATCAACTTCTGGTTGAAAAACATCGAGTCCAAGAGGCATGGTCTCACTAATTGGATGGATCGTGACCACAAGTAGTTGTGAATACTCCGTCTCGACAACAGTTGATGAACCGGGATGTGTAGAAACAACTTGAGCTAACTCTGGTATATGGGAATATGATGCTTCTCTAGAGGTACTGATAGTACTTGATTTGGTAGAGTGATGTTGCCTTCGTCGACCAGGAGTAACTTCTGGTAGTAAAGGTGATTTAAATGCTAATCTACGCGAACGACGGGGGAAAGGATTTTTTTTCTTCCACGATTACTGATTTATTTTAACCAATAACAAATAAACAAAATAAAAGGGTAATGCTAGGAAAAATGTTTACCAAGAAACCGTGAATTTCATAATACCTCCTGGTGAACCAAGAAGTACAGGCATGCAATCTCCCCGAATGTTGTGTTAGATGTATCACAATTTACAAAGTGGCTGACTCAGTTCACTATGGATGGATAGCACCTAAAAGTTGTCCTCCCAAATATACATGAAGGTACATGGAGGTCCAATTCCGTATTAGCAATGTCTAATGTGAAACCACACGGTGAGAGTACCCCTTTATACTTTCCGTACTGTAACACCGCCCGATATACCCGAAAGTATGTGGACGAGATACGATATACTTACGTACATGGAGTGAGGTATCACACTCGAAATGTATCACAGACAATTAATGATAGCTGTTATGTTTTACGACGCCGAAACACGTCTCTAGCCTAGACCTTCTAAATGTTATCATTATGGTTCCAATGCTTTGTTAGGTAAATTGAGATAAATTTTAAGTTGATCTTGTTTATCAATTTTCCTTTCAAGGTTCACTGTGATGATGTATTGGAAATTCCTAAAATGCAAACTAAGAATGATAAGTAAACTTTTCACGTTTAGCTTTTTCAATGAAAGTCTTAGCTACTAAAGGGAAAGAGAAACAATTTTGAGAGCAAACAATCAAAGAGCACAAGCTAAAATGCAGCTTTCCTAATTGTTCCTTTTGCAAAACACACAATCTACTACATGCAAATGCAGGTTTCTCTTTTCAGTCCCTTTAATGTTATGAATGCAGAAAAGGAAACTAAGTGCATCAAATCAATAAAAACAAATGCCTTTTACTTTGAGAAATGAGGAATAGAACAACAATTTCTTTTTAATAGGAAAAATGAAGAATAGAACTACAATTTCTCCTACAAGAAACAAAGAATTTAACAACGATTTCCTTTTCGAAAGCAAATGGATCTAATGTAGCAATGAAAATACTTTGAAATTAATTCATCAATGATAAATAAAAACACTTTAAATAAACATTGAACAAAATTTTCTTTCAAAGGAGGAAGGAGTAGACAAAGTTACTGGTCAATATGAGGCATCAGGCTTTTAAAAACTCAACAAACAACAAACTGAAAGAAAATGCAATGAAAAATTCAATGGAATTTGATTGGCTCTAGGGGGCAACACAGTCTCTAAGGGGAGAAAGTGCATTGCAAAGCACCCCTGAGTGGGAGACAGTGCTCTGCAAAGCACCCCTAAATGGGAGACAATGCTCTATAAAGCACCCCTGAGTGGGAGACAGTGCTCTGCGAAGCACCCCTGAGTGGGAGAATGTGCTCTGCAACGTACCCCTGAATGGGAGAGAGTGCTCTGCAATGCACCCTTGAACGGAGGAGAGTGCTCTGCAAAGCACTTTGTCTTGACCAACAGTGCGTTGGGCGTAGCAGAGATTCAAAACTCAAGCTACTAAACACACTTCTAATGAAAATTTTGATTTCAAAAAGCCTAATCTTTCTGAGTAAATGATACTAGGTGAATAAACAGAGACAAAAAAAGGCAAATACACCAAGGATGAAGGGTAAACTCCCCAATGGAGTCGCTAATTTGTTATGTGGAATTATGGATTACGAATAAAACATTCTTCCCTAGACAGGTGCTTATCTAGAATAACAGATGAAAGACTTTGCGACTAATTTTCCTAACTGTAAATAGACAAACAGAACAGATCAAAGAACTTACTTGGAGTCCAAGCGCTTCCTATTCTCCTTCTGTTTCTCTTGTTGTAGCTTCAAATCCAAGCTAGATGTCCAAAAATATTTCCTGCAAAGATGAACACTAAACAGCAAAAGATATCAATAATACAGATGTTTATTCAAGTTATTTAGTTAAAACAATAAAACATAAACCATATACATCAGATAAGATTTCATAATATGGAAAACATGAGCTTATACAGATACATATGTCGGAAAGTAAGTAGCAATATTTATTAATGGATAGAAGGGGAGGTTACAACCCAGTGATTGATTTACTGTCACCATCTCTAGCAACATCCCAGCCTCATCACAATGCAGATATCTCCAGCAGCATGTCACTCAAATCAACTCCTCAATCAAAATTCCATCAGCATTTCTGTACTCAAATTCTTCCTTGTCAAGCACTAGGATCTGTGCTCAATTCATAGACGAGCTTAAGGTAGTTTTACAATTAATGAATTTCTAATAATAGGCAAGACATGTTCCCAATATTAGAGATGTCAAATGGACATATGGATTCAAATTTTGACACAGGTGAACTCTTCTAGAAGGCACTGGCCAAGTGGAGATTCTGAAACAATGAGAATTCCACTCCCAATGTGACCAATGCAGCTATGAGTGTCGGGAAGTGCTTTGCAAAGCATTCTTGAGTGGGGTTAACTACATATGCAACGCACTTAGTCCCTTGAGAGGCAGCGTTGGTGAGCTCTCATATGAGATAATATAAACTTCAAATATTCAAAACCTTTGCAATGAAAGTCATAGATGATTTGTCTTGTTCTTTGTCTTAGGGCATGTAACAACTGAAATGATAGGGGATGATAGACCTTATTCATTGGTTCTGGAGATGATGTCTAGTTAACCAATTCATTGGGAATGGTGCCAAAATTGACCTATAACACCCGGGAAGTTGAAACACAAATTTACCCAAACGGGGCCCAAAGTTTTGGTGCTTCATCTCCTACGGTTAGGTTTGTGGATGTTTAGGGTTTTGCATTGTTTTTTAACAATAAATAGGCCTTCGAGCCTCATTGTAACATAGTTCAGAGGCATGTAGCTTCCACATCTCTTCTCAAAGATAAGCTACCATTGTGCTAGCTAGTTTATTTCCATTTTGTCTGTAAACATATTTCAGTTAGTTGATATTAATGAAATGAAGTATTATTTCCGTTGCATATCTGTGTTTATTTCAATTTTATATTTTATTGTGTTCCCACATAAATCCGGATCTGTGGTATCAGAGCGGTCTTCTCTTTCTCTGTTTTTCTTTGCATGTCCCCAATGAGGTCATGGTATAGTGAATTAGGGCTCGATCTGGTTGAACCCTTGCAAGAACGCCCTTGGAAACCCCGACGACCTAGCATGGCATAAGAAAAGAAAGACAAGGGAGCAGGAGATCTTATAAAAATATTGCTCGAGGAGGCCCTCAAGAAAAAAAGGAACACGATGATGGATTACTTTGCTCAGATCCTTCAACGAATGCCCACCTACGGCGCATATGCATCCAACAGCCACTTTGGAGGCGCCACACCCTTCAAGGTATGGGTAAAATTTGACATTCATGTATTTGAAGGCCAGATAGATGCAAACGCTATAGATAGATGGTTGAATTTTCTAGAAGGGTATTTCTCGGTCCATGATTTCTCCAACCAAGAAAAGATTATTTTTGCACTCCTCAAAGTTGCCCCCCATGTCAAAGATTGGTGGGAAAACTACTATGATTCAAAGGACGAGGGGGAACCCTCCCTTTTCTCGGTTTCCGCCACTTGGAATTTGTTCCGAGATGGCATCAAGAAACAATATTACCCCATGGGTAGCTATGAGGACAAGTACATCCAATGGACCACGCTGCAGCAAAGGGATCAAGATGTGCACGCACTTGCGAATTTGTTCCATACCCTGTGCACACAGTTGGATATTAAATATTCAGAGAGAAATTTTGTGCTCAAGTACTGCATCTATCTGCACAGACACATTCAGGAGGAAATGGAGTTCCTTGACATTACCTCGCTTGGCACAATTTATCACTATGACGCCAAGATTGAGCAGAAATTTAAGCAGAAGAAGCGAGGCTTTTGATCCGTGAATCCGAAGCCAGGGAAAGGCACCCCCGAACCACAGAACAAGGGGCAGAGCCAAAGCAAGGTGACTCAAAACACCACCACAAATCAAAAGAAGGACACAGGGAAGTGGTGTGAATTTCATAGCAGCCCCACTAACAGCAAAAACGAGTGTCAGGCTAAATAGTCATTGGTGGCCGAACTAAAGGCACCCGAATCAGATGCATGTTCTGATCTTGAGTCCGAACCAAACAAAGGCAATGACAAAAGGAAGTAGATCATTGATGCATATCCCAGTGCCATTGTTTCCACCACCAAGATCCCAAGGGAGGATCCTGAGGATCTAGAGGAGGGGGAGCGCCTGTTCCATTCACAGATGTGGGTCAAGTTTTCTCCACTACAACTCCTTATCAATAGCGGAATCCAAAAGAACCTCATTTCAGCAAAGGTCATGAAGTGGCTCGACCTACTGACCATAGCACAACCGCAACCGTATACCATCAGGTGGCTTCACCCAGGTAGAGATCTCCGCGTCCACCAGTAGTGCCACCTTTCGTACAGTATCAAGCCTTTCACAGATGAGGTATTGTGTGATATTGCTCCTCTTGATGTATCTGATGTATTATTGGGCCAACTATAATTGTGGAGGCGACATGTTGTGTATGAGTCTAGGCCTTTTGCTTTTATTATTACTTTGGGGAATAACTTGTGTAGGATACCAGAGGTAGTACCGCCTCCTTCCATCTCTCTGACTACTGCAAAACAACACAGTAAGATTGTTTCCCAAACAAGGAAATTTATTTTCATTACCATTCGCCCACAAGGAAAGAGGAATATTGTGGCCATAGCCTCAAAATAGGGCTCCCCTGCAAACCATCAGCAGATGGAAAAAGGCGTGGAGGAATACGAAGACATTTTCTCCTCACCCATAGAGGTTCCTCTACATTGTCCGGACAAGCACTCCATTGATCTGGCCCCCAGCGCACTGCCGCCTCATATTGCAATCACTCATTCAATTACACAAAAAGAATCCACACATGTATTGTCTGAGGAAACCAAATTTATTGAACACATCCAGCATGTTTCCCAGCAGTTCCATGACATCCTGGACAAATCTAATACCAAGTTCAACAGATTTTTCCTCTCATGGAGGAACTTAACCCCATTGCTTCCTAAGGAGGGAGGAATGATCTAGGTGGACATTGGTGGCCACCCACCTATTTCATTTGTACCTGCACCATCAGTTCTTTGAGTTATTCACTTTCAGCACAACTTACTATTTTTAGCAGGTTGTCAATTCCTAAACTTTCAAAGCCGTTTGGAGGCGCTAATGAGCCACATGGATATTTGTGGCCACCCACCTATTCCATTTGAACCCCCACCATTAGTTCTTTTAGTTTTTCAGTTTCAGCACAACTTACTATTTTTAGCAGTTTTTCGGGTCCTGAACTTCTGGAGTCATTTTGAGGCCGTAAACGATGTTTTTTGTGAAAACCGGGAGCAAAATGGCTCCATGTATCGATTTTGCTCAAACCAAAAAGTTTTACTCCTTGGATAGATATTTATAACGAGGTATTATGTGTGTTAAATAGAGTTCGTATGCCAAATTTATGTTCTCAGGAAGTTGAAACACCAATTTACCCAAACGGGGCCCATAGTTTTGGCGCTTCATCTCCTACAGTTAGGTTTTTGGATGTTTAGGGTTTTTCATTATTTCTCAGCAATAAATAGGCCTTTGAGCCTCATTGTAACACTTTTCCGAAGCATGTAGCCGCCACATCTCTTCTCAGAGATAAGCTACAATTGCCCTAGCTATTTTATTTTCATTCTGTCTATAAACATATTTCAGTTATTTGATATTAATGAAATAAATTATTATTTCCACTGCATCTTTGTGTTTATTTATATTTCTATATTTTATTATGTTCCTGCATAAATCCGGATTAGTGGTATCAGAGTGGTCTGCTCTTTCTCTATTTTTCTTTGCATGTCCCCAATGAGGTTAGGGTATAAGGAGTTAGGGCTCGATCTAGTTGAACCCTTGCAAGATCAGCCTCGCAAACCCCAACGACCTCCCATGGCGGAAGAAAATAAAGATGAGGGAGTATGAGATCATATAAAAATATTGCTCAAGGAGGCCCCCAAGAAACAAAGGAACGCGATGATGGATAACTTTGCTCAGATCCTTCAACAACTGGCCACCTACGACGCATCTACATCCAATAGCCACTCTAGAGGTGCCACACCCTTCAAGGTACAGGTAAACTTTGACATTCATGTATTTGAAGGACATATAGATTCAGACGTTGTAGATAGATGGTTATATTTTCTGGAAGGGTATTTCTCGGTCTATGATTTCTCCAACCAAGAAAATATTATTTTTGCACTCCTCAAAGCTGCCCCCCATGTCAAAGATTGGTGGGAAACCTACTGTGATCAAAAGGACGAGGGGGAACCCTCTTTGTTCTCAGCTGCACCCACTTGGAATTCGTTCTGATATGGCATCAAGGAACAATATTACCTCGTGGGGAGCTATGAGGACAATTACATCCAATGGACCACGTTGTGGTAGCTAAGGGAGCAAGATGTGCACGAACTGACGAATTTGTTCCATACCCTGCGCACAAAGTTGGGTATTAAATATTCAGAGAGACATTTGGTGCTCAAGTATCGCAGTTGTCTGCATAGACATATTTAGGAGGAAATAGAGTTCCTCGACATTACCTCACTTTGCAGGGCTTAGCACTATGCCACCAAGACTGAGCAGAAATTTAAGCAGAAGAAGCGAGACTTTGGATCTGCGAATCCGATGCCAGGGACAGGCGCCCCCAATCCACAGAAAAAGGGGAAGATCCAAAGCAGGGCGACTCTGAACACCACCACAAATCCAAAGGACACGGGGAAGTGGTGTGAATTTCATAATAGCCCCACTCACAGCACAAACCAGTGTCGGGCTAAACAGTCGTTGGTGGCCAAACTAAAGGCACTCGAATCAGATGCATGTTTTGATCTTGAGTCTGAACCAGAAAAAGGAAATGACAAAGGGAAGCACATCATTGATGCAGATCCTAGTGCCATTGTTTCCACCACCAAGATCCAGAGGGAGGATCACAAGGATCTAGAGGAGGGGGAGCGCCTATTCCATTCGCAAATGTGGGTCAAGGGTTCTCCACTGAAATTCCTTGTCGATAGCGGAAGCCAAAAGAACCTCATTTTAGTGGAGGTCGTGAATCGGCTCGGCCTACCGACCATATCACACCCACAACCGTATACCATCGGGTGGCTTCACCGAAGGAGAGATCTCTACGCCTGCCAATAGTGTCGCCTTCCTTACAGTATCAAGCCATTCATGGACAAGGTATTGTGTGATGTTGATCCTCTTGGTGTAGCTGATGTATTATTGGGCCAACCATAATTATGGAGGCGACATGTTGTGTATGATTCTAGGTCTCGTGTTGTTATTATTACCTTGGGGAATAACTTGTACAGGATACCAGAGGTAGTACTGCCTCCTTCCATCTCTTTGACTACTGCAAAACAACGCAGTAAGATTGTTTCCCAAACAAGGAAATTTATTTTCATTACCATTCGCCCACAAGGAAAGAGGAATATTGTGGCCACGACCTCAAAATAGGTCGCCCCTACACAGCAACAGCAGATGGAAAAAGGCGTGGAGGAATACGAAGACATTTTCTCCTCACCCACAGAGGTTCCTCTACACTATTCGGACAAGCACTCCATTGATCTGACCCCTGGCACACCGCCGCCTGATATTTCCATCACTCATGTGATTACATAGATAGAATCCACACATGTATTTTATGAGGAAACCAAATTTATTGAACACATCCAGAATTTCTCACAACACATCTATCAGCGCGTCTGCCAACAGGTCCATGACATCCTGGAAAAATCCAATACCAAGTTCAGTAGAATTTTCCTCTCATGTAGTAACTTAACGCAATGGGGACCATTGCTTCCTAAGGAGGGAGGAATGATCCAAGTGGACATTGGTGGCCATCGACCTATTCCATTTGGACCCGCACCATCAGTTCTTTCAGTTTTTCACTTTCAGCACAACTTACTATTTTTAGCATGTTGTCGGTTCCTGAACTTTCAGAGCCATTTGGAGGCACGAATTAGCCACATGGATATTGGTGGCCACCCACTTATTCCATTTGAACCCCCACCATCGTTTCTTTCAGTTTTTCAATTTTGGCACAACTTACTATTTTTAGCAATTTTTCGGGTCCTGAACTTCTAGAGCCGTTTTAAGGCCCTAAATGACATTTTTTGGGAAAATCGGGAGCAACATGAGTTCTTGGACTAATGTTTCTCACACCAAAAGTTGTACTCCTCAGATAGATCTTTCTAACGAGGTATTATGCGTGTCAAACCGAGGTCGTATGCCAAAGTTACGTCCCCAGGAAGTCGAAACACCAATTTACCCAAACGGGGCCCATAGTTTTGGCACTTCATCTCCTACGGTTAGGTTTTTGGATGTTTAGGGTATTGAATTGTTTCTTAGAAATAAATAGGCCTTAAAGCCTCATTGTAACAAAGTTCAGAGGCATGTAGTTGCCACATCTCTTCTCAGAGAAAAGCTACCGTCGCCCTAGCTATTTTATTTCCATTATGTCTGTAAACATATTTCAGTTATATGATATTAATGAAATGAAGTATTATTTCCACTGCATCTTTGTGTTTATTTCTATTTCTATATTTTATTGAGTTATTGCATAAATATGGATCAGTGGTATCAGAGCAATCTGCTCTTTCTCTGTTTTTATTTGCATGTCCCCAACAAGGTCAGGGTATAAGGATTTAGGGCTCGATCTAGTTGAAACCTTGCAAGATCAGCCTCGCAAACCTCGATGACCTCCCATGGCGAAAGAAAAGAAAGATGAGGGAGTAGGACATCCTATAAAAATATTGCTCGAGAAGGCCCTTGAGAAACAGAAGAATGCGATGATGGATAAATTTGCTCAAATCCTTCAACAGTTGGCCACCTATGGCACATCTGCATCCAACAGCCACTCTGGAGGTGCCACACCCTTCAAGGTACAGGTAAACTTTGACATTCCTGTATTTGAAGGCCATATAAATGCAGATGTCGTAGATAGAGGGTTGAATTTTCTAGAAGGGTATTTCTCCGTCCACGATTTCTCCGACTGAGAAAAGATTAATTTTGCACTCCTCAAAGTTTCCCCCCATGTCAAAGATTGCTGGGAAACCTACTGTGATCAAAAGGACGAGAGGGAACCCTCTTTGTTCTCGGCTGCACCCACTTTCAATTCGTTCCGAGATGGCATCAAGGAACAATATTACCCCGTGGGGAGCTTTGATGACAAGTACATCCAATGGACCACGCTACGGCAGCAAAGGGATCAAGATGTGCACAAACTAACGAATTTGTTCCATAACTTGCGCACAAAGTTGGGTATTAAATATTCGGAGAGAAATTTGGTGCTCAAGTACAGCAGTTGTCTGCACAGACACATTCAAGAGAAAATTGAATTCCTCGACATTACCTCGCTTGGCATGACTTATCACTATGCTGCCAATATTGAGCAGAAATTTAAGCAGAAGAAGCGAGACTTTGGATTTGCAAATCCGAAGCCAGGGAAAGGTGCCCCTGAACCACAGAAAAAGGGATAGAGCCAAAGTGGGGTGACTCAGAACACCACCACAAATCCAAATAAGGACACGGAGAAGTGGTGTGAATTTTATAGCAGTCCCACTAACAGCACAAACGAGTGTCGAGCTAAACAGTCGTTGGTGGCCGAACTAAAGGCACCAGAATCATATTCATGTTCTGATATTGAGTCCAATCCAGAAAAAGGAAATGACAAAGGGAAGCAGACCATTGATTCAAATCCCAGTGCCATTGTTAGCACAACCAACATCCAGAGGGAGGATCCCGGGGATCTAGAGGAGGGGGAGCGCCTCTTCCATTTGCAGATGTGCGTCAAGGGTTCTCCACTGTAATTCCTTGTCGATAGCAGAAGCCAAAATAACCTCATTTCAGTAGAGTTCGTGAAGCGGCTCAGCCTACCGACCATAGCACACCTGAAACCATATACCATCGGGTGGCTTCACCCAGGAATAGATCTCTCCGTATGCCAGCAATGCTGCCTTCCTTACAGTATCAAGCCATTCACAAATGAGGTATTATGTGATGTTGATCCTCTTAATGTAGCTAATGTATTATTGGTCCAAACATAATTGTGGAGGCGACACATTGTGTACGAGCCTAGGTCTCGTGCTGTTATTATTACTTTGGGGAATAACTTTTACAAGATATCGGAGGTACTACCGCCTCCTGCCATCTCTTTGACTGCTAGAAAACAACGCAGTAAGATTGTTTCCCAAACAAGGAAATTTATTTTCATTACCATTCACCCACAAGGAAAGAGGAATATTATGGCCATAACCTCAAAACAAGGCTCCCTTGAATAGCAGCAACAGATGGACAAAGGCGTGGAGGAATACGAAGACATTTTCTCCTCACCCACAGAGGTTGCTCTACGCTATCCAGACAAGCACTCCATTGATCTGACATCCAGCGCACCGCCTCCTGATATTTCCATCACTCATGCTATTACATAGATAGAATCCACACATGTACTGTCTGAGGAAACCAAATTTATTGAACGCATCCAGCACGTTTCTTTGCATGTCTGCCAGCAGGTCCATGACAACCTAGACAAATCCAATACGAAGTTTAGCAGAATTTTCCTCCCATGGAGGAACTTAATGCAATGGATACCATTGATTCCTAAGGAGGGAGGAATGATCCAAGTGGGGATTGTGTCCACCCACCTATTCCATTTGGACCCGCACCATCAGTTCTTTCAGTTTTTCACTTTCATCACAACTTACTATTTTTAGCAGGTTGTTGGTTCCTAAACTTTCGGAGCCGTTTGGAGGCGCTAATGAGCCACATGGATATTGGTGGCCACCCACCTATTCCATTTGAACCCCCACCATCGATTCTTTCATTTTTTTAGTTTCAGCACAACTTACTATTTTTAGCAGTTTTTCGGGTCCTAAACTTTCAGATCCATTTTGAGGCCCTAAACGACATTTTTTGGAAAAACAGAAGAAACATGTGTTCATGGATTGATGTTGCTCACACCAAAGTTGTACTCCTCATATAGGTCTTTATAATGAGGTATGATGCGTGTCAAACGGAGGTCGTATGCCAAATTTACGTCCCCGAGAAGTTGAAACACCAATTTACCCAAACAGGGCCCATATTTTTGGCACTTCATCTCCTACGGTTAGGTTTTTGGATGTTTAGGGTTTTGCATTGTTTCTAAACAATAAATAGTCCTTTGAGCCTCATTGTAACACAGTTTAGAGGAATGTAGCTGCCACATCTCTTCTCAGAGATAAGATACCATCGCCCTAGCTAGTTTATTTCCATTCTATCTGTAAACATATTTCAGTTATTTGATATTAATGAAATGAAGTATTATTTCTGCTGCATCTCTGTGTCTATTTCTATTTCTATATTTTATTGTGTTCTTGCATAAATCCGGAACAGTGGTATCAGAGCGGTCTGCTCTTTCTCTTTTTTTCCTTACATGTCCCCAACAAGGTCAGGGTATAAGGAGTTAGGGCTCGATCTTGTTGAACCCTTGCAAGATCAGTCTCACAAACCCTGACGACCTCCCATGGCGGAAGAAAATAAAGATGAGGGAGCAAAAGATCCTATAAAAATATTGCTCGAGGATGCCCTCGAGAAACAAAGGAACGTGTTGATGGATAACTTTGCTCAGATCCTTCAACGACTGCCCACCTATGGCGCATCCGCATCCAACAGCCACTCTAGAGGCGCCACACCCTTCAAGGCACAGGTAAAAGTTGACATTCCTATATTTGAAGGCCAGATAGATGTAGACATTGTAGATAGATGGTTGAATTTTATAGAAGGGTATTTCTCGGTCCACGATTTCTCCGACCGAGAAAATGTTATTTTTGCACTCCTCAAAGCTGCCCCCCATGTCAAATATTGGTGGGAAACCTACTATGATCAAAAGGATGAGGGGGAACCCTCTCTTTTATCGGTCGCACCCACTTGGAATTTGTTCTGAGATGACATCAAGGAATAATATTACCTTGTGGGGAGCTATGAGGATAAGTACATACAGTGGACCACGTTGCAGTAGCAAAGGGATCAAGATGTGCACGAACTGACGAATTTGTTCCATACCCTGTGCACAAAGTTGGTATTAAAGATTCAAAGAGACATTTGGTGCTCAAGTACCGCAGTTGTCTCCACAGACACATTCAAGAGGAAATGGAGTTCCTCGAAATTACCTCGCTTGGCACGGCTTAGCAAAAATTTAAGCAAATTAAGCGAGACTTTGGATCCGCAAATCTGAAGCCAGGGAAAGGCACACCCGAACCATAGAAAAAGGGGCAGAGCCAAATCGGGGCGACTCAGAACACCACCACAACTCCAAAGAAGGACATGAGGAAGTGGTGTGAATTTCATAACAACCCCACTCACAGCACAAATGAGTGCCAGGCTAAACATTCGTTGGTGGCCGAACTAAAGGCACCCGCATCAGATGCATGTTCTGATCCTGAGTCTGAACCAAACAAAGGAAATGACAAAGGGAAGCAGATCATTGATGCAGATCCTAGCGCCATTGTTGCCACCACCAAGATCTAAAGGGAGGATTCTGAGGATCTAGAGGAGGGGGAGAATATATATATGCTTATTTTCCTATCTAAATACTATTATGTGATGATGATGCTTTTAAAAATTATGCAAATGTCTATCTAATACAATATTGGCTACTGCATCAGTTAACGCATTCAGTCTTCTAGGAATATGTTGACATATGACATAATCAAAATTCCTTTCCAATAAACGAACACGCAAATAGAATCTTAAAATCTTAGGATTTCTAACAGAGTAATTCCTATTAAGCTAGAGAATGACAAGCTGAAAATCTAGGTTCACAATTAATGCACGAATGTCGAGGAAAATGGCCTTGGTTAAGATTTCAATGACGACATTGTTTGTTATTCGTCCTAGACAAATACCTTAAAGGTCTATCAACTCATCATTAGGATTATAAATCACCCAGGCTGCGAAAGACAGATTTCGGGTATTGCGGGAGGCACCATCCACGAAACCAACATAAGGAGTGGCAGACATCTACACTGTAAGTAATGACACAATAAGTAGGAAAAACTGCTCACAAAGCACACCAAGCAAAAAAATGTACAAAAATTAAAAAACACACTTATGTACAAAAGGACATGCACTAGAAACTCATGCATAGTATTTTTTGAGGTACAACCCATTTCTGGGCTGATTCAAAGGATAGACTTCATATTCAATTAGCTCATAAGCCCCGTTCTGTAAAATGTGCTTAACAATATAGGGCCCATGCCACATGGGCTCGAATTTTCCTGCCCCCAGCTTATCATGAGCTTGGTCATACAAGAAGACTAGGTCTCCTTATACAAAGGTACGAGGGGAAATTGTCTGATCAAAATGAGATTTGACATGCTTCTTATATGCTTCTATGGGTTGACATGGATGCTAGAACCAACTTAGAAGTCAGCTCAGCCATCATGTAATGGGGAAAATGAGAGCCTTGATTGGTGACGATGGCTTGAGGGACACCAAACCTGGTAATGAAATGATTGAACAGAAATTTTGCAGTCGTCTTACCATCAGCTATGAGTGTGGGCATTGCTTTGTCCCATTTAGTGAAGTAATCTATGGCTACGATAATATAAGCATTCCCCCCGGCCGAGTGAGGGTTACACGTCATAAAATCGATGCCCCACTTCGCAAAGGGACCAACGATAATGATGGGATGGAGGTGAGTGGGTGGCGCGCGCATTTTGTGCTGGTAAATATAGCAATTGTGACACTTACGAACAGCGACAATGCAGTCTTTAAAAATGGTAGGCCAAAAGTATCCATCATGAAGGATTTTTTTTGCAGTAGCATATCCAAACATGTGACTGCCACAGGCGCCATAATGGCAGTCATTGAGTACTTTTTCAGCCTCCTCAAGGGTTAAACATCGATGGAGAACAAAATCAACTCTGATGTGGTATAGAGTATCCCTGACTATGTAATAAGGTTGTGAATGATGACGGATGCGTCGACGAGCATCCTTCGTCAACTCGGATCAGAAGGTGGAAGTCTGGAGATAGACAATGATATCACTGTACCATGGATTAAGGGTGCTAATGAGAAAAATATTATCGTCCAAAATGCATTTCTCAGAACCAGAGGGAGTAGAAGCAGATGGTAAAGAGAAAATCAAATCGGGAAAAACCAATGATTTCTTTGATTTCTTTGAACAGCTGCCAACGCCAATTTCTAAACATGTGCGTAACGTGTTTCGGTATCGAGAAGATTGGGCCTCAAATAATAAATTACGTGCTCGTCACCATCGTCGTTGTCCTGTACCAGAACCATGGAAATAGTGCTAAATGAAGCAGCCAAGTAGAGGGAATAGTCGTGATGATAATTGGGAGGACGCAAAAGAGGAGCATTAATAAGAAATGTCTTAAGTGCATCGAAATATTTTTGGGTTATCCCATCCCAGAGGAATGGGATGCCCTGCTTAAGAAATAGCATGAATCCTTTGGCTACTTCAGCGTAGTTCGATATAAAATAGTGCAGAAAATTAGCTTTCCCTTACAGACTCTGCAACTGATGTAAAGAGGAAGGGGAGGGTAGATTGACAATAGCTTCGACCTTAAGAGGTTCGAGATGAATTCTGTCTTTAGAAGTGATCAAACCAAGGATTCTACTGGAATCGATGCAGAAGACACACTTATGCAGATTGATCCGAATGTTATAGCGTCTATAGTGAAGAAATATCTGACAGAGGTGTTCGGGGTGGTCCGTACGCTTAGAAAAATGAGACGGAAGGTCATCCAGGTAAGGTTGAACAATGTGTTTAATATCATGGAAAGCATATGACATTGCTCGTTGGAAAGTGGCCCCAACATTCTTAAGACCAATAGGGAGCTTCTTGTATGCGAAATTACCCCAAGGACAGATGAAGGCGGTCTTGTGTTGATCATCCGGAAGGATATTGATCTAGATGTAACCAGAAATCCCGTCCATAAGCGAAAATATCTCACTCCCATCACAACCATCAATGATCTGATCGATGAAAGGAGTGGGATATTTATCCTTAGGACAAGCGCGGTTGATGTCACGGTAATCCAAGCAGACATGAATAGTATCCTGCTTTTTATCCACAGGAATAATGTTAGAAACCCATTCTGTGAAGGGGATCGGATAAATCAAACCAGCTTTAAGATTTTTTTCAACTTCCCCTTTAATGGCGGTTGCCTTTCTAAGATGCACGGGATGAAGACGTTGGCAAACATGATTCACATCAAGATAAGTAGGGATCTCGTGCACAACTATACTCGGATTGATATCGGGCATTTCTTCGTAGTACCAAGTGAAAACGTCTTGAAACTCTTGGAAGAGATTATTATAGACCTCGATATCATCAGGCGAACAGGTCACCCCAATATGGATGTTCTGGAAAATCTTTGGTTTAATGGAGATGTCAATAGGAATCATTTGCATAATGTTTCCCAGGTTACCTTCCGCGAAAACTTCATGTGTCAATATGGGATTTTGAAGCGGATGGGAAGGAGCTTGGGAAGTGAATTTCTCAAGACAAGTAGACATGGCCCCAAGGCCAGGCATAAAGGAGGAACAATGATGCCTCGAGATACATGGTTTCCATAATGGCCTCATTAGTGGGAAATGTCTCATTGAAGGAATCAGGAGAATCTGAAGCACCAAGCCAAGGGGATTGAGAATACGTGTCAAGAGACACACTCAAAGGAGTATGATCGGAGGAAGGAGGAGTCGAAGCTGAAATAATTTCACAATAATCAATTTCTATTGGGCTTAAAGGCATCGCGTCACCAAACGAATCAACCTACTCGGGCGAAGGGATGAGCCATGGATCAGAAGACGTGGATATCTTGTTGACCTGAGCAGTGTTGGGTGGAGGAAGAGAAAAAAGACCCATAAGGGCAAGATATTTAAAAAGACCTGGTCCTATGCTCTCATAAGGTGTAGGAATATGATCTACATATGGAACAATTCTCTCAAAAGACTTGGAAGTGAAAAATTACAATTGATCGATAGTGATGATCTTTCCTTTGTGTAGAAATTGAAGAACACGAAAGAGAGTGGACGAGACGCATAGCATGGCGTGAGTCCAACTACGACCAAGTAGAAGATTATAATTGAGTTTGGCGTCAATAAATTCAACCTCAACGTTAAATTTTTTCCCTTCCAACGTAATAGGTAAGTTGGCGAGAACACCAAGAGGGCGAGATTCCCTTCCTTCAAAATCTACTAGAGTGTTTGGAGATTGATTGAAGGCTGGAGAACCAATGGCTTTCCAGCATGCAGAAGACATGATGCGAGTAGATCCACCCTCGTCCATGACCTCTCGATGGATATTATTTCCATTAATCCCAACTTGGATAATCAGTGCAAGCTGGTGAGGGAGACATGGGATGAAATTTTCCAAATTGAAAGTGATAAGGCTGGAATCGGCAGGGTCAACCCCTCCAATAGCAGATAGAAAAGCCTTTCGTTTTGACGGACAGCTCTAAAGTACTTCCAATGCAGACATAGTAGATGACGCCTGAGCCAAATCCTCAAAAACACTGTAATGCTGAGCGGCATGGGCATTTGGGTTATAGGAAGACTTTTGGAGTATGCCTTTAGAAGGTGGTCGTACAACGGGCTCAGGACTGGGCCTTTCAATGTGAAAAGGGCCAAAAGTAGGTGGGGGAGGAGGACCATTAGTGATCTCTTTCCCTGCTACCTAATGCGGTTCCATATAATATTTCGATTGGGTAGCAATAGAGATGGGTACAGGACCATTCATCATGAAAACCTGAGAGCCAAATGAGGCGGAGGATTGAGGTTTCTCCACCATCTGATTTTTCTGCGATGGGAATGGTTCTTTAAGAAAAGCCAGAGTACCTTGAGTTCCTTTGAATATTCGACTCACCTCGGCCCGTCGTGGACATTCCTTGGTGTAATTATCATCATCACAAATCAGACAAGCGTACTTTGGTTTACGTTTCGAACCATCATCAGTGTTGGGTTTCGGAGAATCCCATTTTGGGGAATCGAATTTCGCCTTACCTTTACCCTTTTTCTTAAATTTGGAAGCTTTATCCACCGGAGTGGGCTAGACGGCATTCAATTTTGCGGCCTTACCAGGATTTGGAGGTGGCTGAGAAGCAGTATTAGTGGAAGAAGTAGATTTTTCCTTCGCAGGATTCGGGGAAGACTTACGAGAATTATTAGACACAGAACCAATGATACCATTGATAGATAGCATCGTTGGTGGTTTGGTAGTTCCAGGTTGTGTAGCATCAAGAAAGAGTTCATACAATGTGGCAGATTGAGAGTACACAAGATCGAGGTATTGGGCACGAGCGATAGATTTTTCCTCAGTAACACATGCCCCCATAGCGATATCATTAGCAATCGGACCAATAAAATAGGTAGTGAACCAATCAGTTAGAAGTTGATCAGGAATCTCAAACTTGATCAAACGATGATGCCGCCTCCATTCATGAATGTGATCGGATATATGAGTAGCCCGATCATGTTTCAAGGATACGAGGAGGTGCGTCCCAGTTTCATAATGAACTGGTAACTGAAAGTGTGTGAGAAATGCCATGCCTAGAGAGTTGAAATATTGAAAGATTCCATGGGAGAGTTCAATGTACCAGTTTGCAGCGGCACCAGTGAGAGTCCTTTGCAAAAGACGTAGTCCAATTGAATCGTCAACCCAAGAGTTAGAGGAGCACCAAAGGTGGTATGTCATAACATGCGCTTGGGGGTCTTCCCCGGACTTGCCTTCAAATTTGGGACAATCGCTAGGTAATTTAGTCAGAACTGGGGGCCAATATGGATTATGAAGGATAGGATCATTTTTCAACTTTGACACATCGGGCAGTTCTAGCGTAGCAAGAAAGGGAAATTGTGGATTGAAAGACATTGCAGGCCTTTGATAAAGACCAGTATTGGGATTCCAACTAGATTTGGAAACATTCTGACCCCATATGTTCTATCCTGGAGGATTTTGTCGATAGGGGTTATAAGTCTGACAATTCTGCCCATACACCAGTTGAGGACCAGGATATTAATTCTGAGCGAACCATTGAGGTCCTGTTTAAGCAACATACAGATTTTGTTGCGAAATGTAAGAAGTGCCTTGGGGCGGGCCTTGTACCATTGAAGGTTTACCTTGAGGAATAAAAGGTGGGCCCTGAGGCTGTACAGGCAGCCCCTAGGGTGCAAGTTTGGTCGGATATTGCGGTTGAACGGGTTTTCCCTGGGTGGTAGGTTGACCTAGATACTAAGGTAGGACAGGTTGTCCCTGGGGTGCAATTTGGCCTGGATTTTGAGATCCACCAAGTTTCCACTGGGGTACAGGTTGGCCTGGTGGTTGAGACGAGCCAAGTTGCCCCTTAAGACTAGGTTGGCCCAGCTGAGCAGTGGAGGGTTGACCTTGCTGTACAAAATTTGGGCCTTGCTGAATGTAAGGCTGGTTCTATTGCACAAAAGGTTGTTCCTGAGATGGATAGGTTTGCCCCTAAGGATCATAGGGTGCTCCTTGTTGAACGTAAGGTTGACCAGTAGGACCGTAGGATTGTCCCTGTTGGACTGAATTTTTTCCCTGAGAGGGTTCTCCTTGTGGACCATAGGGTTGTCCCTGTAGGAACGTAAACTGGTTGGGGTTAACTGGTATCTGTGGAATTTGAACATACAATGGACCGCATGGAACGGGCCCATGGTAATAGATGTGATTTTTGTGCTCATCGTAATAATGCGGAGGATTTATGGGAGCTTACATCTACTGAGAACCCTAGTGAAATTAATTATGTTGTTGAATGGCCATCACATATTGATCATACGTCAAATCTCCAAGAATCAGATTAGAGGAGACAAACGCACTACCAGTAGATTGGTGGACTCCCGATACGTGAGGTTGTATCCACACACGGCAGGCCCAAAAAGTATCATGGAAGCAATAGGAGCCATCCCACGAACAACAAAAGATGGCGGTAATGACGGAATCACACTAACAGACGGTGCGGATGAAGCCACACAAATAGTAGGTTGGGTTGGGACAGACGTAACGACTGTCGACGTGATAGGATTCAAAGGAGATGGCCCTCATACGAACGACCCTTCGAAAGGAGCTGATGTACTGGACCATATCGGATTCTGATACAAAGAGTCAGCAACAGAAATTATCTGACTCAACGAATGATAACCAGCCGGGAGAGACAATAGTTGTGAGGAAGTTTGACCCGAGACATAAGGAAAATTCTTTGGAGGGAACTAATATTCTCCAGTAGAAACATAAGTCTCTTCACTACTAATGGGACTCATGGCATCCATGTCAGATGAAGACATGTTTTCTACGAAAAGGTGACGAGCAGTGGCAAGTCAAGCACGTGTTAATGGTGAGGCAAGCAATTCTGAGGGTAAAGGAGGATCTTCTTCCCTGAAATGGGCCCAAAAGTCCGAAGGTTTCCAATTGATATCAAATGGTTCCTCAGGAGGATATCGGGAGGCAAGAGGTTGAATACTCGGAATAATAGAACGCTAGTAACCTAAATTCCTAGAAGACTTAGATGTCCCTGAAGAAACTTCAGGAGAAGGATCTTCACTACGAGGTAATGAAAGGGACGACGAAATTGATGGTTATGCCATCGTGACTTTGTTTCAAAGACAGGAGAGAAAAGAGATGATAAATTCGGGTCTCCAAGACCAATCACTAAGGAATTACTTATGAAAAATCCAAGAAAATAACTTTAATGGGTGTGTGATCGTAGGTAATCAATTTTATTACACCAAAACAAAACTCTAACGTTTCAAATTTTAAGAGTCAAGAAAAGGGAAAAAGATGACTCTAGTCACTTTCAGGTTGGACGAGCTCGAAAGGACAAGTGCTCAATGACATTTTCAAATTTTAGAGAGTCAAGGAAAGATCAGAATGACTACTCATGAAATCTAAGCAAGAGGGTGTACCAAGCTCTCGTGAACTGCAATATACACCTTGGTGATCAAATGAAAGATAAACGACCAAGGACTTAACATACGTGTAGGATGTCTCCCTGAATGTTGTGTTCAGTGTATCACTGTTACAGGGCGGCAGACTCGGCTTCCTATGGATAAAGGATTACAACCTATGAGGGTCTCCCTTTATATACTCGATGGTATGGGGAGCACAAGTCTGTGCTAGCGTTGTCTAATGCCATATGGCGAACGACAGCTACTAGGTTTAACGACGATGGAACACGTCACTAGCCCAGACCTCTAAATATGAGCGTTAAGTTTGAATCTTCCTTAGGTTGATTGAGTTCATTTTAAAGTTTATCTTGAAACTATGTTGCAGTTTCAAGGCCTTACCGAATGTAATCTCGAATCTCTAATGCACAACTACATGCGAAAGAAAATCATTCCAATTCGATGAACAACTAGCTAAGAGAGGGATAGAAATTTTCAATGAAGCAGCAATCAATCGAATGCAAGAAGAAATTTTCCTAATGCTCCTAACACAACCAAAGCAGAAAACGAAAGGATCTTCTTTTGTTGTTCACATTTTAATGAGAAAGCTACTAATGCAAAAGACTACTTTTCATTTTCAAATCAAGAAAAAGAATGCAAATTTTGTTCTTTTAGATGAATGAGAAGCAATGATGCACTGTTACATTAAAAGGACAAAATGAATACTAGTTTTGAGCAACTTGAACGAAATGATGAAAGACAAAGAGACTAATCCAATGTGAATGTAAAACAGACTCAAAACAAGCATGCATTCCTTCACGCAAATAAAGGACTTTCAAATCAACTCAATGAGCAATGTGATATATGCTCAAGGTGACATATGGAAGATCAAATGGATACCAGGATGACAATTCAACAACCCAACCACACATAGAATTGAAATAAGAGACCAAGAAATCAGTCCACAAGCTGAAAAAACAAGAGACTAGACTGACTCATATACAACTCAGAAGCTCAGAGAACATGTGGTCGAACAAGCAATCGAAGACACCTAGAAACCCTAGGATGACAAGGCACACTGATCAAATGAGATACAATTAACTAAAAAGAATGAGACAATGAAGTAAAAAACAATCCAAATGGAATAATCTAAGAGGGAATAACCAATCCAGAGGCAAGATGCACTGGAAAAACTTAGGGAGAAGGCCCAAATCCAAACCTATAGGATTCAGCGCTACTATTCAGCTATAATCTGCATTGAATAGGGGAAATCGCACCTGTAAAACAGGCAACCCGTGCCAATTGGCGCGAATGTTAAGGAAACAAAAGCGTCAAGCTAAAAAACCAAGGAAAGGAGAAAAAACAGTTGAGGAAAAGCCAGGCTTGGCACTCTAAGACTAAGTATGATGGATTGAAACATTCAGATAAGAAAAACAAAGCAGAAAAGCAACAATACGACCAAAGTCAAACAGGAAAGAAAAACTCTAAACGAATCAACGAGAGATGACAGACACATTGGTTCCTAAGTATGGTCACCAACTTTTTGAGTAGGAAAATCCCCTCTGCGGATAGAGGCAATCCCTCTAGCCCTAGGGTGGGTCTAGAAACAACGGAACATGTTGTATTTTTGGATTCCTAGCTTATAAATGAAATACAAACTGAGATAGATACCCTACCTCTGTCCAACACTTTTGTCATGACTTACAGCAGCGATCTTCTGATATTTGTCTTCACATGTCACGGTTCTTCAGTGATGATGTCTGTGTACCTGCACAAAGATCAAGTGAACGATGACAGCATACGAGAATATACTTTCACTTACATCTATTCGATTGGTCAAGGAGAATCAAAAATTTTGCATATAATTAAACACAAAATTGGAACAAAAAAACCAGTCACGTATTATTGATAGAGAAAAAAAGTTTACAACCTTAACGCCTTGACGTTGCAAGCCTCCTTCGACGAGTTTAGTCGGGCGCGTCTCAAGCATTCATTCAGGATCATATTTTTTAAGGCAACGGGCCTAAACTCTCTCTCAACAATGTCCTATCTGCCTTATTCTACATACCAACTATAGTAATGATTGTTCAGCTAGCTGAATCAATGTGAGAAGAAATAATTTATAGGAGAGGAGGAGGTGGTTTTGGATCCCTCATAAGGTGGACGAGAGTCCTATTCCTTTGGGGGGTTGCACAATTGTAGGAAACAACAAGCCAAAGGGAGGAACTCTATGTTATTCAGTCGAAAAAACCATGATGACTCCGCTCACGAATTTTTTAAGCATGGAAACTTCGTTTCTATTTTAAAAAACTTTCCAAAAACAGCTTGGCGCGGGTGCCCTTCTGAAACAGAGCGCCAATGAGCACAGGGCCCAGTGTTAATTTCTCCATGGGTGTGAGGCCATAACTGCCTACCAACACCGCCCAAAATCATATGTTTTTGAAGGTCTTCTTGAGGAATGATCTACAGAAAAAATCCTCTTAACATGCCAAGGGATGCAATGATACTTATGGCAAGGTATGAAAGTACACAGAAGTCACTAAAATGGTCCTCCAATGTTCGAGATGGGGATTGTGGGGAGAGTGATAAAATACTGTGTAACAAGGTGGTTGGTATACTCTGTTAGGAGAAACATGAGGCACGTCCTCTAGATCTATAATGTCATCATCGAGAAACTGATGAGGTGTTCTGTCAGATGGATCACCGACACCCTAACTACCATGATTCGATGGGATGGTACTACCAAAAGCATCATGATCTCCACCCTCATGATCATCGTCATGATCATCAACAACACCATCCTCATCTGATTTATTTGTCAATTCATCATGATGTTGACTTGCATCCCTGATCATTGTCAGTAACCCACTACCTTTGATGATATGTCATTATAACGAAAATGCCACAATGACCTATTTGAAGCAGTCAAACCCTAGAATCCAAAGCTATGATACTAATCTGAATCTGAAAGTTAGTTTTGTTGTGCTAATTTCATCTTCAGAATTATAAACAATTTTTTGATCTTTTTCTTCATGTGCATAGGTTTCTTGAGGTGTTTGTGAGTGTTAAATAGGTAAATGTATTGAGTTTATGTTAAATTCATGAGCATAATAACATTAAAACATAATGTTGAACATCAGCAATAAAAATTACAGCAAACCATAAAAATGATCCATTAACATAGATTTTTTATGAAGGAGTTCACCCCTCCTGGCCTACATCTCCTTGGTCCAGCTTCCATGGCTTGTGCCTCTGTATTAGATAAAAATGGAAAAAAGTGATGTTTACAATCCTCTACTGCTCCTAAAACCTGCTCCAACATGCTCATAATGTCCAACGCATCCAAAATAGACTCTTATTTTTTTCAATTTGGTCAAATTTTGCAAAAGTTATGGCCTCCTCAATTCTGGCCCAGGAAACCCCACTAAAACTAGAGAAACTCCAGATAGTGTCGCTAATTTTGGAGATCCGCCGAAATTGGTGGACTCCACCAAATAGGCTGCCAAATTAATATCTGGATTAATTAAATTAACTGGGATTTAACTTGAATATTAGCGCTAAATGTGCTCCTAACCCAAATACATATTAGCATGTATTAAATGTTTCCTATGGGTTTAATAAACCCGCATTAAAACTTTAATCTCCGCTCATTGTTTAGCCTCCACCGTAGGTTATAGCACCAAGGTTTCGTGGTGAGGGGGCTAGCCCCCTCCTTACCCCTGCTGATCAAAACTTATCAATTCAATTATATTCTACGGGCATACTATGTTAAGTTCTAAAGTTGTGGTATAGTGGTAACCGTGGGCGCATTGTGTGGGGGAGGTCGAGGGGTCGATAGGTCGAGGGGTCGATCCCGACCTCCGCTCTTCCGCCTGTAATACATTTTTCCACCCGAAACTATATTAACCAACCTTTGAACTTAATTTAAAATTATACCTTTGTAATATATCAAAATTTCAGCCTTGGAGGGTGGGGGGCACGTGGTGGTCTTCAGGCTTTCCATGTGTCCTCTTCCCATTGGCTCCTCCCAAATCGAATAAAATTACAAGAAGTCACCCACTTCAAAAACTAACCACAAATTGACACTTGGCATAGTGTCATTGGGTGATTTGAAGGAATATTTCAGGAATATTCTTTTTTTGCTGACTAGGCTGCCATGTCACCAATCTATCCTTTCTGCAAAATTTTTTAGCTTTTTAGGAAAATGAACATCAGCCTCTATCTTCCTCATACAAACTCGGTTTTCGATTAAACAAATTGCACTGGATTCTTGGCGATGAGCTCTTGGTTGTCATTCAGTTTCCAATCGATTCTTGACACTTCAATTTTTGAGCTTAACATTGATCACATGATCATTCCTCCCCTCTAGAAGCCTTTTGGACCCCAAAATCTCTTGGATTATTGAACATGTGAATGAGGGTAGAGTCCCCTTACCCTTCTAGTCTCAATCCACTGAAATTTTCCCATTTTCATCAACTTGAGCTTTTCACAAAAACTAAGCTTTTTCCTTAACTCTTGAGACCCTCTCTTACTGTTGTAGACACCATCATGCTGAAATTTCCATGAATTTGCAGAGCAGCAATTTTTCCTTGCAGAAACAAACTTGTTCCCGCCTCAATCATTTATCAAAGGAAACTTAAAAATTGTCTCACCTCAAACAGTGTCATCATGGAGATTCGTAGCTGCTCTTGGTTTGTACTTGCATCGACTTTTGACCAAGTACTTTCGCCATTTCCATGTACCCTTTGGAAACCAAAACAAGCACTTGTGGAACCTATGCCTTCTTTTTCAAATTCATTTGGCGCTTTCTCTTTGACCTTTGCACTCTCTTTCACCGACATCTTGTTTCCAACACTACTCAACACTAATGTTGACTGCTGCAAATCTTTCACATCTTGTTTACCTCCTTTCAAAGGAAACTTGTTAGAGTCCCAAAAAATCTTATTAAAAGCATAAACAACTTCAATGAAATCAAATTATTCATTCAATGCATCTTTTTGAAAGGTCTCATTCAAAACATCTTTGTGCTTGATCATTAAAAAAGTAAAATTTTGACTTGCATTCACTATTCTCTTCATTTCTCCTTCATGTGTAGGAGACAAACTTGTCTTCTTCTTATGTGCTCTAGCTATGTACTCAATTCCATCTTTAGACAAGTGATACTTATTCTCATGGTCATGAAATACTGCTTTCCTATCATAAAGATAAGGACTTCCCAAAACAATACTTGAAATCTCAAGCGGCACCACATCAAGTTCAACTTCATCAAGAAAGTTTGAATTGATTGCAAACCTTAGAATGAACTTCCTTGTTACCTGTGAGTTTTCATTCTTGCATATCCACCCTAAAGGATAAGGTCTTGGATGAATAATAGTTTCAAGGTTTAGATCCTTAACTAAGTCGTCATAAAATCAAATTAGCTTGAGAACCACTATCAAATAGTGTGTGTATCTTGGTATGTTTAAAAACGACTCTAATATGAAAGATTTCAATTCTTGTATCTTCACCTTGAGTTACATTGGAACAACTTAAAGAACTAGTACATGCTATGTTCTTACCTTTCAAACTCATTGTTGTAATATTTGTTTCATCTCTTGAATCTGAACCTAAGTCATGTTCAATGATTGCAACGGTTTTTCCCTTCTCTTTGGCTTTCAATTTGTTTGGCTTCAACTCTGGATGAAGTTGCCAACAATGATCTTCATCATGGCCATTATTCGAGCAATGTTTACATGTGAGTTTCTCTTTCTCTTTTTTTATAGAGTTATTTATCTTTCCTCTTCCATTAAACTTTCCCTTTCCTTTACACTCATACTCAAGGAAACTATCACCTTTCTCATCTACACTTGGTTTCCCTCTTGCTTCTAAATGTGTGTCTTGAACGCAAACCTCATCTAATTTTGTGGGATTGAACATGAGAATAGTGTGCCTAAGGTAATTGTGCAAACCCCCAATGTACTTTCACATTTTTCCTAAAATTCATGAGTATAATCTTGCACACTTTTCCCTTTCAATTGTCTAAAATTATGCCAGTCCATAATGGCTTTTTGCATGTAA
Organism: Pinus albicaulis; assembly: GCA_034641835.2. Lineage (NCBI taxonomy): Eukaryota > Viridiplantae > Streptophyta > Pinopsida > Pinales > Pinaceae > Pinus > Pinus albicaulis. Next base: position 1,284,703,110 of record CM076570.1, read on the forward strand.
TCTAGAGGATAAAATTGTGTTTTAATGGCAGCAATAAAACTTAACCAAGACATTGAGATATTACCGTGATTTTTAATCTCTCCTTGAGTTCTTTCTTCCCACCATACAAGTGCATATCCCTCCATCCTCAAGGAAGCCAATTGAATATTTATGTCATATTATTGAAGCTTTTGAATTCTGCAATAAAGCTCCAATTGACGAATCCAATTATCCAACTTCTCTGCATTCACTTCACCATTATACATTGGAAGCTAAAATTTGACATCAAGTTTGAGTAAGGGAGTTTTTCCTTTTTCAATTTTTGAGTGAGTATGGGTGGTTTTTGCTGTGGAAGTGGAAGATGATGTTTTTTCTTTCTGAGGTTCCCTCTCCACGTGGAGACTTAGAATTCCCTTCAACCATCCTGGTGTTCCTCTCTTAAAACAGGATTCTAACCCTTTCAATTAGTTCATATAAAGCCTTCTTGTATGCTTCCTCTTCTGAAAGACTTTTAGTCTCTCCAAAACCTAACATGATGGATATGGATTCAAGCTCAGCTTCTCGTGTAACTTGTACCTCCTCAATCTCAGCCAGAGATAAAACTTGAGGTGCTTCAAGTGAAATTGTGAGTGAAACTTTGGGTGGATATGGTGGCCTTATGGCACTCCTTCTTCTAGTCCTAACCTCAAGACTAGCAACCAAAAATTTCCCTTCTCCTGTCTGCAACTTTCACCTTGTAATCATCACAAATTTGAAACCATAAAAACCCTAATTGCACAAAACTAAAGGAAATAACCTTTCAACCTTTGCTTTGATACCACCTTGAATCAAATTTGAATTTTATTTTTGTTGTGCTAATTTCATCCTCAGAATTGTAAACAATTTGTTGATCTTTTGCTTCATGTGCATAGGTTTATTTAGGTGTTTGTGAGTGTTAAACATGTAAATGTATTGATTTTTATGTTAAATTCATGAGCAAAATAACATTAAAACATAATGTTGAATAATAGCAATAAAATGTACAGAAAACCATCAAAATGATCCATTAAAATAGTTTTTTTATGAAGGAATTCACCCCTCCTGGGCTACATCTCCTTGGTCTAGCTTCCATGGCTTGGGCCTTTGTATTAGATAAAAATGGAAAAAAGTGTTTTTTACAATCCTCTACTGTCCTGAAACCATCCCCAACATGCTCAGAATTTCCAAATCATCCAGAATAGACTCTCTTTTTTTTCAATTTGGTCGAATTTTGCAAAAGTTATGGCCTCCTCGATTATGGCCTAGGTGATCAGATTTGGATCAAGGACCTAAGTGATAGCTCAAAATTCAAAGTGTTCATAAGTGTGCCAAACTTGAGCGACCCGATAGATCTTGTCTTCTTGATTCTGGCACCGCAAACAGTTCGAAAAACTGACACTGTATGAAGAAGTTATCGCAGTTTGAAAATTCCAATAAACTGCAATTTTTGGACTTTGACCAAGTTTGACTGGAATTTTGGAAATTTAAAAAGAGAATGTCCCAAGGAATATTCTTAGAATATTTTAGGGAATATTCTTAGAATATTTTAGGGAATATTCTTAGAATATTCCTTAGAATATTCTATTTGGTCCAGTCAGGTCATGCTAAGTGGCGGATCGTCATTCGACAAGGGGATATATGTTTGAAATTTCCGCCAATGAGAGAGCGACATGTGGCCAGCCTTGATGCTGCCACGTGTCCCTGGGACTGTGTAATAAAAATTTTTGGACTCAGCCGAGATCGATTCGATGACCTCTCACCTGCAGCACCCACGTCTTACCGTCAGGCTATATGATGGTTCTTAACACTATACGTTGGCGCATTTAATTTATTGTTTAACCGCATTGTGTTTGGGGGTCCAGAGGGGCCAGCCCCGAGCCCATAAGATCTTTGCCCCAAGTCTGATGGCTTAAGCCCTAAACACCCATCGTTTAAGTGGATTGGTTACATGATTTTTTTATGATGGTGTTTTCTACAATGGTTAGCCTTCGCAGTATTAACTTTGACATTAACCTTAAGCTTATCACATGGTGTGGTCAATGTTGTGGTTTAATCCAACGTTAACGCTGATAGTTAAGGTTTGAAGACTGCGGGGTTAGGAAATGTGTCCAACCCCCTAACCCAACATTTATCACTAATGGTTTTCATTGACGGACTTTTATTCAGAGCAAAATTTTCCATTTTTAACTGTAGTTAAGTCAAGTTCCTCCAAGTTTGATGGAGGATTTTTAGGGGTCATTGAGCAAAAGGAGTTTAGGCTCTATCTTGAGCTAGATTTGACAAATTTTGGAGTTCCAATAGTAAATTTAGACTATCTCATACATTCTAAACTCATTGGTGAGGGTTTGAGAGCCATCAGAGGACTTTTGAGCAGGTTTTTGTGTTAGAGAAGTTCTAGGGGCCACTAGGGCCACCATGGGCCAGCAGTAGTTTGAGTCATAGCAAGGGGAGCTAGAGGCCTTATTTAGAAATAAAATAGTCAATTTTGGATGTTTCATATGTTTTGGAACTAATGGTGTGGTTTTCGGAGCCTGTAGATTACTTTTGAATACCGATATTCTTCAGTGAAATTACAGGGGCCACCAGGGCCAGCAAGTGCCAGCAACAGTTTGAGGACTATCCAGGGCAGCTAGATGCCTTATTCAACAAAAAAATAGTCATTTATGAATGTAATGAGAATTATAAATCCAATGAAGGATTTTTTAGAAGCTTTTGAGGACTTATAGAGCTCGAGAAGCCATAGATAAGTTTTCTTTGACCCTAGAGCCAAGGGGTGCCACCAAGTGTTGGAGGCGAAACCGGAGTAGCTGTAGGCCAATTTCAGCAAAAAAATAGTCTATTCTGACTATTTTGACATTATGAATCCATTGAAGTGATTTTCAGATCCATTTGAATACTTCTAAAGGTCTAGAAACTACAGGGAATTTTTGGGCAGCTCAGGGCGAACTATGGAAGGAGGCCTAGATTGGGGAGCCAGTGCTCATTTTGAGAAAATGATCTGTCCATTTTGGAGGTATAATATGTGTTGGAGACAATAGGTGAGCTTTCAGGGACAAAAAAATAATTCTGAAGGAGTTATTTCCATAGAGAATTTCAGTGTAGCTCAAGAGCACCGACAGAAGGAATCAAGTCTAAGGAAGCCTAGATCTGTTTTCAGAGTGATGACAGCCATGACAGGGGTATGATGGTATTATAAACCCATTGGTTTAGTTCATCTAACCATTGGATTTGATTTTTTAACTTGTAAGAGAAATTTTTCCATAATCCCAAAGAGCCAAGTCAAGATGACAAGAGCTCAAGGAGTCGTAGCCCGCGATATTCGGGTGAAATCCTAGATTAAATTTGTTGTTATGTGTTGATGTTTATTTGTTGCATTATATGGTTGTTGCGCATGTTTAATATCAGCCAAAAAAAAAGGACTTAAAGCACTTAAACAATTAAAAAACATACACCTATTTCAAGTATAAAATTCCGCAAAAATTCAAGTATAAGCTAGATCCTTTATTTGTTTAATTGAGTGGGAGGTTCTTGAAAAGCATAACAAGTTATCCAACCCATTTTTAGATCAGGTGGTATCAGAGCACTTGGTTTCTTGATTGACAGAGCAATAGCTTGCTTCTTTGACTTGAAAGGTGTTTAAACAGTTAAAGAATTTGACTGTTTGCAAACTGATTGTTGCTTGAGCTTCCTAGAGGTGAAGGGAAAGATACTATTAGCTAATTCCAGAAGAGGACAAGAAGGAAGAAAGGGTTGAAGGCATATTCCTTACCCAAAGGACCTACATAGGCAACCCTTGAAGCACAAGAGGGTTTGTTTGCAAAAGGTTACTTGAAGAAGAGCTTGACTCTACAGCCATTTTTTTCAGAAGCTTTGTGAATTTTGTTGAAGTTCTTTTGTTCATTTTCATAATGAAAACTTCATCAAGTGAGGTTTCAAAATCCTCCTCCTTCACAAGATTATTCGATGAAGACATGAAGCGAGTCTTCTACATCCTGAAGGATATGGTGCAAATTTTGTTTGCTGATAAAAGAGAAAGCACTAGACTTCATTAGCAATTGGTTTTTATGAAGCAAGAGAAAGAATAATTCTTCAAAGGATGCATGAGATGGAGATGCAGATCCATCAAGCCTAAGAGGGTTTGACCAAGAACATGCGTGAAGCTGAGGTATTTCACTCAAATTTTTCATTAGTTTCCTCTTTAGATAGATGTGTTGGTTCATTTGAAAATCACACTAGAGGTATAGGGTCCAAGTTGATGTTTAAAATGAGTTATGAAGGCAAGGGTTTAGGCAAACATGCACAAGGCATGATTGATCCTATTTTGGTCGAGGAACGACCTAAGAAATTTGGTCTTGGATATGTTCAATCTAATGGCGAAAATTCCAAATCCATAAAGGCATTTGAGGCAACTTCAAAAAGAACTTTTGTCGCAAGTTCTAAACCAAAAACCTGTCAAGTTTGTTTTCAATTTGATTGCCATTGTTTGAAGCCTATGTTGCAGCAAGAAGATTGTAGACATACAGCTTATGGTGAGCATGCGAGTTCAGATAGCTATCAAGACATAAACACGGATGTTAGTCTTCAAAGAAAAGTTGGAGCCTCTACAAGTTCATCTCCTCATGAAGGTAAAAAAGATGAACATACAAAACAGCATGTGAGGTATAATTCTTCCCATAGTGAAGTTGATTATGTTTATGATAAGAATGGAAAATATGCATGCATGAATGGAAGAAAGAGTTGTTGTGCATATTATGGTCTATGTAACCATGTTGTTTCAAAATGATGGAAGAGGATGAAGGCATACAGGAAGTAACTGAGGCAAAGGCGACTTGCAAAGATGGTGCAAAAGACTTGCACACATTTCTAGAAGAGGGGACATGTTGTTACCCAATGTTGGACGTTGCATCCAACTAATCCTCCCAAGCATTTGAAGCAAGACGACAGAAAGACTGGCGAAATTGGAACCAAAGTTTCAATCATTGATGTGAGAACAGATGTTTCATGAAGAAGATTTTCAGCAGCAAAAGTCGTCGTGGAAGTGGCTTGGTAAGAAGTGGTTTGACTTCTTGACACAGTAAGACATACATTCATTTGTACATATAAAAATTTTAGTTATGTTTGCATATTTTCTGTTGTAATATCATGTATGTTTGAGCCACCTTTGATCAATGATCAAGGAAGTGATGTTCAACTACCTTCTATCAATTCCTCGCCAGAAAATCCTGAGTGAGTGCAAGGAAGACAATGACAAGAGGACAAGAGCATTCAGGAAGGGAAGTGTCGACTACCTTCGAGTTGTGGTTAAAAGGCACTAATCCATGCAAGGAAAAGTGTATGGAGGCTAAAATGTGAGGGTTTTGTACTCTCATATACTGAAAAAATTAGGAAATCAGTCTTTTGGGATCCAAAAGATTCCCAATGGGGAGGTGTGATCAGCTATGGATCATGGACCTAAGTGATAGCTAAAAATTCATAGTGTTTGGAAGTGTGCCGAACCTAAGTGACCAGATAGATCTCGTCTTCCTTATTTCGGCACCATGAACGGTTCGAAAAACCGACACCGTATGAAGAAGTTATCGCATTTTGAAAAGTCCACTAAACTGTAATTTTTGGACTTTGACCATGTTTGACTGGAATTTGGGAAATTTAAAAAGAAAATATTCCCTAAAACATTCCATCCGGGCCAGTCAAGTCATGCTAAGTGGCGGATCATCATTCAACAAGGGGATGTACGTTTGAAATTTCGACCAATGAGAGGGCAACACGTGGCCATCCCTGAGGCCGCCATGTGTCCTTGAGACTGTGTAATATTTTTTTTTGGACTCGGCCGAGATAAATCCGGTGACCTCTCGCCTGCAGTGTCCACATCTTACCGTCAGGCTATACGATTGTTCTTAACACTATACGTTGGCACGTTTAATTTATTGTTTAACCGCTTTGCGTTTGGGGGTCCGGAGGGGCCAGCCTCAAGCCCATAGGACCTTCACCCCAAGTTTGAGGGCCTAAGCCCTAAACGCCCGTAATTTAGGTGGATTGGTCACATGCATTATTTACAGCAGCATTTTCTACAATAGTTAGCCTCTGCAGTATTAATACATTAACCTTAAGCTTATCACATGGCACGATCAATGTCGTGGTTTAATCCAACGTTAATGCCGGCAGTTAAGGGTTGAAGACCGCGGGGTTAGGACATGTGTCCAACCCCCTAACCCAACATTTATCACTAACAGTTTTCATTGGTAGACTTTATTCAAAGCAAAATTTTCCATTTTTAACTAGAGTTAAGTCAAGTTCCTCCAAGTTTGGTGGAGGATTTTTAGGGATCATTGGGAAAAATGAGTTTATGCTCTATCTTGAGCTAGATTAGACCAATTTTGGAGTGCCAATAGTCAATTTCGACTATCTCAGACATTCCAAACTCATTGGTGAGGGTTTTAGAGCCATAAAAGGACTTTGAGCAGGTTTTTTCCTCAGAGAAGTTCTAGGGGCCACTAGGGCCACCATGGGCCAGCAATAGTTTGAGGCCTAGCCAGGGAAGCTAGAGGCCTTATTCAGAAATCCAATAGTAAATTTTGTATTTTTTAGATTTTTTGGAACTAATGGTGTGGTTTTCAGAGCCTTTAGAGGACTTTTGAATTCTGAGATGCTTCAGTGAAGTTCCAAGGGCCACTAGGGCCAACAAGTGCCAACAGTAGTTTGATGCCTAGCTAGGGCAGCTAGAGGCCTCATTCAGCAAACCAATAGTCATTTCTGACTGTAATGAGAATTATAAATCCAATGGAGGAGTTTTCATAAGCTTTTTAGTACTTATAGATCTTGATAAGCCACAGAAAAGTTTTCTTTGACCGTAGAGCCAAGGGGTGCCACCAAGTGTTGGAGGTGAAACCGGAGCACTCGGAGGCCAATTTCAGCGAACCAATAGTCTATTCTGACTATTTTTGACATTATAAATCCATTTAAGTGATTTTCAGAGTCATTTTAATATTTATGAAGGTTGAGAACCTACAAGGAAGTTTTTGGCAGCCTAGGGCCAACTATGGAAGGAGGCCTAGATTGGAGAGCCAGTGCTCATTTTGAGCAAATGATCAATCCATTTTGGAGGTCTGATATGTGATGGAGATAGTAGGTGAGGTTTCAGGGACAAAAATAATTCTGAAGGAGTTAATTCCATAAAGAAGCTCAATGTAGCTCAAGAGCACCGATAGAAGGAATCAAGTCTAAGGAAGCCTAGATCTGGTTTCAAAGCGATGACAGCCATGACAGGGGTATGATGGTATTCTAAACCCATTGGTTCAGTTCATATAACAATTGGAGTTGATTTTTTAACTTGTAAAGGAAATTTTTCCATAATCCCAAAGAGCCAAGTCAATATGACAAGAGCTCAAGGAGACGTAGCCCACGATATTCGGGTGAAATCCTAGATTAAATTTGTTGTTATGTGTTGATGTTTATTTGCTGCATTATATGGATGTTGCACATGTTTAATATCAGCAAAAAAAAATGGACTTAAAGCACTTAAACAGTTAAAAAACATACACCTATTTCAAGTATAAAATTTCACAAAAAGTCAAGTATAAGCTAGATCTTTTATTTTTTAACTGAGTGGGAGGTTCTTGAATATCATAACAAGTTATCTCACCCATTTTTAGATCAGGTGGTATCAGAGCACTTGGTTGCTTGATTGACAAAGCAATAGCTTGCTTGTTTGACTTGAAAGGTGTTTAAACATTTAAATAATTTGATTAATTTGCAACCTAATTGTTGCTTGAGTTTTCTATAGGTGAAGGGAAAGCTACTATTAGCTAAGTCCATAAGAGGAAAAGAAGGAAGAAAGGGTTGAAGGCATATTCCTTACCCAAAGGACCTGCATAGGAAACCCTTGAAGCAAAATAGGGTTTGTTTGCAAAAGGATGCTTGAAGAAGAGCTTGACTCTACAGCCATTTTGTTCAGAAGCTTTGTCAATAGTTTTTGAAAGCTTTGTGAATTTTGTTGAAGTTCTGTTGTTCATTTTCATAATGAAAACTTCCTCAAGTGAGGTTTCAAAATCATCCTCCTTCACAAGATTCTTCGATGAAGACATGAAGCGAGACTTATACATCCTGAAGGATATGGTGCAAATTCTATTTGAAGATAGAAGAGAAAGCACTAGACTTCATGAGAAATTGGTTGCTATGAAGCAAGAGAAAGAAGAAATTCTTAAAAGAAAGCATGAGATGGAGATGCATCTCCATCAAGCCCAAGAGGCTTTGACCAAGAACATGCATTAAGCAGAGGTATTTCACTCAAATTTGTCTTCATTTTCCTCTTCAGATAGATGTGTTGGTTCATTTGAAAAGCAAACTAGAGGTATAGGGTCCAAGTTGATGTTTAAAATGGGCTATGAAGGCAATGGTTTAGGAAAACATGTACAAGGCAAGATTGATCCTATTTTGGTTGAGGAATGACCTAAGAAACTTGATCTTGGTTATGTTCAATCTAATGGCGAAAACTCCAAAGCCATGAAGGCATTTGAGGCAACATCAAAAAGAAATTTTGATTAGAACTGGATCATGGACCAGAACGATAGGTCAAAATTCAAAGTGTTTGGAAGTGTGTCAAACCTAAGCGACCAGAAAGGTCTCATCGTTTTTATTCTAGCACCGTGAACGGTTCGAAAAACTGACATCGTATGAAGAAGTTATCGCAGTTTTAAAAGTCCAGTAAACTACAAAAACTGGACTTTGACCAAGTTTGACTTGGAAATTGGAAAATTTAAAAAGTGAATATTCTTGGAATATTCCTCAAAATATTCCCCAAAATATTCCATTTGGGCCAATCATTGAAGGCCAAGTGGCAATCGGAGATTTGACAGCTGATTGAATTTTTATTTACGGGCCCATGAAAAATTACCACGTGGCAAGCCCGGAGGCCGCCACGTGGCCCCGAAACGGAGTGATAAAATATTTTTGGAGCCCGCAGGAGTCGACCACATGACCTCCTATGCGCCATTTGCCCGCATGCCAACACGCCACGAGTGTTTCTTAACAGCATAAGCGTCGCGGCCCTGTTTCAACTTTGATGGTTTTCTGTTTATGGGTTAGGGAGGCCAGCCTTGAAGGGCTAGCCCCCCCTCCCATGTGGCCTAGTGTCGGTGACCACATACATAAAATTCAGCGGAAACATTAATCCTAACCTCCAGTCAACATAATTTGCGGTGATCACATGTTCATTAACGCCAAATTTTTTATAAACCAACGGTTATTAAAACCGTAACATACAACGGACTTTAACCCTCAAGCCTATCACATGGCCCCATTTACCCAGCGATTACATTTAATATTGTAGTTATTCTAGGCGGATTTTTTAGAGCATGCGCAAATTTTTGAGTTATGCCTATTTTAACTGGAGTTAACTCCAATCCTCCACATTTAGTGGACTTTCTTTAGGGGACACTGTGCTCTATCTGGAGCTAGATTCGCCAAATTTTGGAGTGCCAATAGTCAATTTCGACTATCTCCAAAACTCCAGACTCAATGGAGTAGGTTGCAGAGCCATCAGAGAGCTTCTAAGCAGGTTTTTGCATCAGTGAAGTTCAAGGGCCCACAAGAGCCACCAGGGGGCAGCAACAATTTTGAGGCCTAGCCAGGGGAGCTAGAGGCCTTATTTAGGAATACAATAGTAAAATTTGGATATTTCAAATGTTATGAATCTGATGATATTGTTTGAAGAGCCTATATAGAACTTTAGAAAGCCTAGAAACTTCAGTAAAGTTCCAGGGGCCATGAGTGCCAGCTTTTTCCAGCAGCAATTTTGGGCCTAGCCAGAGCAGCTAGAGACCATATGCAGCAAACCAATAGTCATTTTTTACTATAAAAATCATTCTAAATCCATTAATGGAGGTTGCAAAAGCTTTTGAGGACTTCTAGAGGTTGAAAACCCATCAGATAAGTTTTCAGTGACCCTAGTGCCAGGGGGTGCTGACAAGTGTTGGAGGTGAAACCGGAGCAGTCGAAGGCCATTTTCTGAAAATGAATAGTCTATATTAAATATTTCAGAAAATTTGAAACCAACGAAAGTGGTTTCAGAATATTGTGATGACTTCTAGAGCTCGAGAAGCTAGAAGGAAGTTTTGGGCAGCCCTGGCCAAACCATGGAGGAAGGCCTATTTGGGGATGAAATGCTCGTTTTGAGAAAAATATCAGTCGATATTTGGTGTCTGATGTGTTCTGGAAATAGTAGGTGTGGTTTCAAGGACAGAAACAGAATTCTAAAGGAGTTAGTGCCAAGTAGAAGCTCAGTGTAGCTCAGTGCACCGACAGAAGGAAAGGTGTCTAAGGGAGCCTAAAGTTGTTTGCAGAGTTTGGAAAGCCATGAGAAGGATATAGATGGTATTCTTAGCCCTTTAGATTAGTTCAGTATCTATTGGAGTTAAGTTTGGAACTTTTGAAAGAAACAGTACTATAATCCCAAAGAGCCAAGTCAAGATGACAAAGCTCAAAGCAGACGTAGCCCACGAGATTCGGGTGAACTCCTAGATTAATTTTGTTGTTGTGTGTGAATGTTTTATTTCTAAATTATATTTATGTTATACATGTTAAATTTCAGAAAGAACAAATGAAATTAAGACACATAAACAGATAAAAATCATACACCACTTTCAAGCATAAATTACGCAAATTGTCAAGTATAAGTTAGATCATTTATTTTTTAAACTGAGTTGGAGATTCTTGAAATACATAACAAGTTATCTAGACCATTTTCATATCAGGTTGGTATCAGATCACTTGTTTGCTTGATTTATAGAAAAATCTATTGCTTGTATAGCTTGAAAGGTGTTAAAACAGTGTAAAAGATTGACTGTTTTACTGTTTGCAAACTGATTGTTGTTTGAGTTTGTTGGAGGTGAAGGGATAGCTACTGATAGCTAATTCCAGGAGAGGAAAAGAAGTAATAGAGGGCTGAAGGCATCTTCCTTACCCAAAGGACCTCAAGGCCATCCTTGAAGAATGAAACTCTTTTGTCAGTTGTTTGTTGTTTAGTTGCTTGAATAAGAGTTTGTCTCTACAGCCATTTTGTTCAAAAGCTTTGTCATTTGTTTTGAAAGCTTTGAGAAGTTTGTTGAAGTTAATTTTGTTCATTGACATCATAATGACAACTTCTACAAGTGAGGTTTCCTTCTTCACAAGATTCTTCGATGAAGATATGAAGCGTGACTTCTACATCTTGAAGGACATGGTGCAGATTCTGTTTGAAGATAGAAGAGAAAGCACTGAACGTCGTGAGAAATTGTTTGCCATGAAGAAAGAGAAGGAAGAAATTATTCAAATATTGCATGATATGGAGATTCAGCTCCATCAAGCTCAAGAAGCTTTTACCAAGAACATGCGTGAGGAAGAGGTAGTCCACTCTAATTTGTCTGCAGTTTCCTCTTCAAAAAAATGTGTTGGTTCTTTTGAAAATCGCACTAGAGGTATAGGGTCCAAGTTAATGATTAAAATGGGCTATGAAGGCAAGGGTTTAGGCAATCATGCACAAGGCGTGGTTGAACCTATTTTGGTTGAGGAACGACCCAAGAATCTTGGTCTTGGTTATGTGAAGTTTAATGGCGAAGACTCCAAAACCATGAAGGCATGTGAAGCAACTTCAAAGAAAACTTTTGTTCCAAGTTCTAATATGCAAATATGTCAAAAAAATTTCAAAGATGATTTCCATTACTTTAAGCCTTTGTTGCAGCAAAAAGATTGTAGACATGCAGCTTATGGCGAGCATGCAAGTTCGGACAGTTTTTAAGACAAGAACGATGATGTTAGTCTGCATATAAAAGTTGGAGCCTCTACTAGTTCATCTCCTCATGAAGGAAAAAAGGATGAACATGCAAACAGCACAAGAGGTATAAATATTCCGATGATCAATTTGATTTTGTTTCTGCAATGCATGATAATTTTGCATGCTTAAATAGAAGAAATATTTGTTGTACATATTATGGTCTATTTAACCATGATGTTTCGAGATGTTGGATGAGGTAGAAGGAATACAGGAAGCAGAAGAAGCAAAGGAAACTTTCAAAGAAGGCTCATAATATTTGCACATATTTCCAGAAGAGGGGACTTGTTGTCTCCCATTGTTGGAAATTGCATCCAGCTACTCGTCCCAAGCACATGCAGCAAGAGGACATAAATATTGGTGCAAGTGGAACCAAGGATTCCATTATTGATGTGAGAATGGATGTTTCACATGAAGAAGATTTGCAGCAACAAAAGTCGCCATGGAATTGGCTTGGTAAGAAGTGGATGGACTTCTTAACACAGTAAGACATACTCATTTGTACATATGCAAATTTCAGTTGTATGCATGTATTTTATGTTGTAATCTCTCGTTTGTTTGAGCCACCTTGGATCATTGATCAAGGCAGTGATGTTCAGCTACCTTCTGCAAATTTCTCGCCAGAAATTTCTGAGTGAGTGCAAGAAATACAGTTCTAGACAGGAGGACAAGTGCATCCAGGAAGGGAAGTGTCAATTTCTTTTTAGTTGTGGTTCAAAGTCACTAGCCATGAAAGGCAAGTGTTTAGAGGCTGAAGAGAAGAGGGTGTTGTACTCTCATCTACTGTACAGATCAGTATATCAATATTTTGGGATCCAAAAGATTCCTAATGGGAAGGTGTGATCAGAACTAGATCATGAACCTAAGGATTGGCTCAAAATTCAAAGTTAATAGATTGGGTTGAAACTAAGATGGTTGCATAGGTCTCGTCTTCCCAATTCTATCTATCTTGAATATTTCATACATTTTGAAACCAATGAAAGTGGTTGCAAAATATTTTGATGACTTCTAGAGCTCGAGAAGCTAGAAGGAAGTTTTGGGCAGCCCTGGGCAAACCGTGGAGGAAGGCCTAGTTTGGGGATGCAGTACTCGTTTTGAGCAAATTATCAGTTGATATTTGGTGTCTGATGTGTGTTGGAAATAGTAGGTGTGGTTTCAAGGACAGAAACAAAATTCTGAATGATTTAGTACCAAGGAGAAGCTAAGTTTAGCTCAGTGCACCGACAGAAGGAATCGTGTCTAAGGGAGCCTAAAGCTGTTTGCAGAGTTTGGGCAGCCATGAGAGGGATATAGATGGTATTCTCAGCCCTTTGGATCAGTTCATTATCCATTGGAGTTAAGTTTGGAACTTGTAAAAGAAACCTTACCATAATCCCAAATAGCCAATTCAAGATGACAAAGTTCAAAGGAGATGTAGCCAATGAGATTTAGGTGAACTCCTAGATTAATTTTCTTGTTGTGTGTGGATGTTTTATTGCTACATTATGTTTCTGTTATACATGTTAAATTTCAGCAAGAAAAAATGAACTTAAGACACATAAACAGTTAAAAATCAGACACCACTTTCAAGCATAAATTCTGCAAATTATCAAGTATAAGCTAGATCATTTATTTGTTAAACTGAGTGGGAGGCTCTTGAAATACATAACAAGTTATCTAGACCATTTTTAGATCAAATTTTTTCGCAAGTTCTAAACCACAAAACTGTCAAGTTTGTTTTCAAGTTGATTTCCATTGTTTGAAGCCTATGTTGCAGCAAGAAGATTGTAGACATGCAGCTTATGGTGATCATGCGAGTTCGGACAACTATCAAGACATAAACATTGATGTTAGTCTTCAAAGAAAATTTGGAGCCTCTACAAGTTCATCTCCTCAAGAAGGTAAAAAATATGGACATGAAAAGCAGCATGTGAGGTATAATTCTTCCCATGGTCAAGTTGATTATGTTTCTAATAAGCATGGAAAATAGGCATGCATGAATGGAAGAAAAAAAAATTGTGCATATTGTGGCCTGTGTAACAATGTTGTTTCAAAATGCCAGAGGATGATGAAGGCATACAGGAAGCAGTTGAGGCAAATTCAACTTGCAAAGAAGGTGCAAAAGACTTGCACACATTGCCAGAAGAGGGGACATGTTGTTACCCAATGTTGGACGTTGAATCCAACTAATCATCCCAAGCAATTGAAGCAAGAGGACAAAAAGACTGGCGAAATTGGAACCAAAGATTCCATAATTGATGTGAGAACAGATGTTTCACATGAAGAATATTTTCAGTAGAAAAAGCCCATTTTGGAGGTGTGATATGTGTTGGAGACAGTAGGTGAGATTTCAGGGACAGAAAAATAATTCTGAAGAAGTTAGTGCCATAGAGAAGCGCAGTGTAGCTCAAGAGCACTGACAAAAGGAATCAAGTCTAAGGAATCCTAGATTTGTTTTCAGAGTGATGACAGCCATGACAGGGGTATGATGGTATTCTAAAACTATTTGTTCAGTTTAGTTAACCATTGGAGTTTAGTTTGTAAATTGTAAAAGAAAATTTTCCATAATCCCAAAGAGCCAAGTCAAGATGACAAGATCTCAAGGAGACGTAGCCCACGATATTCGATTGAACTCCTACATTAAATTTGTTGTTATGTGTTGATGTTTATTTGCTGCATTATATGGTTGTTTTACATGTTTAATATCAGTAAAAAAAAATGGACTTAAATCACTTAAACAGTTAAAAATCATACACCTATTTCAAGTATAAAATTCCGCAAAAAGTCAAGTATAAGCTAGATCTTTTATTTGTTTAACTGATTTGGAGGTTCTTGAAAAGAATAACAAGGTATCCAACCCATTTTCAGATCACTAGGAAACCCCACTAAAACTGGAGAAACTCTAGTTAGTGCCGCTAATTTTGAAGATCCGTTGAAATTGACAGACTCTGCCAAACAGGTCGTCGAATTAATCTCAGGATTAATTAAATTAAGTGGGATTTAACTTGGAGATTATGTAGAAATTATATAAATTATGTGTTATATATCCAAGATTCTCTTGATCACACACTATTTTAACTTCATGCACAATACAGAATCTATTCCACCATTGATCATCACATGCGGAAATTAAATCAATTGCAATGCACACATGAAACAATAAAAATTCACACACATTAACACAGTTGTTTAACGAAAAAGCCTGAAGCTGAAAACCCCAACTATCTGTATATAATATATGTCATAGATAACATGTAACAATCCTCATACAACGCTGAACATGTCAAGCTCTCAGTACAATACAATTGCTACACACTAATCAAGCCCGATCTTACAAATCCATGCACTGATTTTTGCCACCTGCTAGCCTGCCTCTACTGTGCAATCCCTGCTAAAGAATGGCTCTGAATGAACTCGAATCCACCAAGATTCACTGCGCAATCCTCATTGGCATCTCCACTGAGTGTTGGATGCAATCAATGCATCACTATAGTCACACTTGCTCTTTCACCTACGTCTCCACTAGTCTCCACTGAAACTGCCATGCACTGTAGTTAACTGATGTATTCTTCAGTTGATTAATGAGTTATTATTTAGTGAATTAATTAACTAATTAATTCACACCACTCTCACTAGTGTATCAATCAGTTAGACTAGATACAACTAGCTCAACTGAGTCTAACTAAGTTAAACTGAATACAACTCCACCAACTACTTCTCTAACTCCACCAAACTCTGTCACATGAGTTCTAACTGAAGTCCTCATGCATTAGCTCCAGTAAACCCTCAGGAATAGCGTAATTCCTTCTGTCAGCTATTGTGCCACATCTGTGCACTTAACTGAAGTGCTCCAAGAGAATAAGATAATGTTTAGAGTCGAAATATTATTAAGAGCTAATAATATTCGACATATCTATTTTTAGATTGGCAATCTAAAAATAGATTCCGCCCAGTATGTCTAAAAATAGAAGTCCATCTATTTTTTCCGACTTGACCAACCATCCACAAATAGCATCTTGCAACTCATAGGACATGATCCATATGTCTAAAAATAGGCATGGTCTAAAAATAGACTTGTGCCAAAAATAGCCTGCGGGCCCACTTAGTGAAGGCGACTCTTTTCACTAAGCTCATCATCTTATTGAATCTCAACACTCCCTCTCAACAAGATAGGGATTATCTTCCACCCCGATCTTGTCTCTATGGTATTCGAATTTTCTCCTGGTGAGGATCTTCATCAGAATATCTGCATCCTGATCTTCCGTAGGAATGTAAGAAAGCAACATGATCTTCCGCTGCACACAATCTCTGATATGATGGTACTGGATGTTAATATGTTTAGATCTATCATGAAATACTAGATTAAAAGAGATTTTAATGCAACTCTAATTATCACAATATATCACAGTAGGATCTAAGTGAGAACTGAACAAACCGACCAGGATATTCCTCATCCATATAGCCTCGCATGCAGCCAAACTTGTTGCCATGTACTCGGCCTCCGCTGAACTGAGTGCCATGGATCTTTGTTTCCTGTTGTACCAAGAAACTGTTGTAGATCCAATACTAAAAATCCCTCCAGATGTGCTCTTTCTGTCTGTTGGGCTTCCTGCCCAATCTACATCTATGAAGCCATGCAGCTTCACCTCATTCGACTGTCTATACCATAATCCATACCCAGATGTGCCCCTGAGATACCTCAGGACATGCTTTCCTGCCTTCTAAAAGAGCTTGGTAGGATTCACCATCGCTTGTGAAAGTTGGTTCACAGCAGAGTATATGTCCAGTAGTGTATTGACTAAATACATGAGTGAACCAACCAATTGTCGATAAACAGTGGCATCCACTACCTCTGTCGATGTAGCATCCTCTTTCCTCAAACCACCAGGAAGAGGAGTGTCGATAGGCTTGCGGCCTTGCATGTGAAACTTCTCTAGTATCTCCTGGGCGTACTTACCTTGAGACACAAACAGTTCACCTTTCCACTGCCAAATTTCCAATCCCAGGAAATAATGAAGGAGGCCCAAAGTCCTTCATCTCAAACTCCCCTTTACGAAGATCTGCCTTGCATGGGGTTATCAAGGAGTTCATCACCTATTAGTATCAAATCATCTACGCAAAATCCTGATGATCGAAAGCTTGCCTCCACCACGATGCGAGGTTATAGGTTAGGATGCGACTCTTGGTGAAACCAGAGTACATTGAGTAATAAATACATCGTGTGTACCCGAAGCACGAGGGTGCTTATTTCGGCCCCATACGAGGGCGCTCTTTTCGAACTGCTACCCTTGGGAATGCCTACGAAGATTTCGATCCTAGAAGGCTTCCTCTGTACACCTCCTCCTCGATGACTCCATTGAGGAACGCGATCTTCACATCCATCGATGAATGTGCCATGTCTCTGTCTGTCGAAGACGAGGATGGTCGACCTGGCTCAATACCTTGCGATAGGTTAAAAGGTCTTCATATTAAGCTCCCCTTGTCATGTTGAGAAGCCCCGGGCAAAAAAATCTTGCCTTGTACTTCTCAACGCTCCCGTCAGCAGCTTGCTTCACTTTGTAGATCCATCTCGAACCTACCACTGATTTCCCTTCCGGCCTTGGGACAATCTCCCATGCATTGTTTCTGACAATCGAATCATACTCTTCCACCATGGAATTTACCCATGCAGAATCCTCCACAGCTTCCTCGAAAGAGGATGGCTCCGTCACAATACACTTGCTCATCAGATCCATGTATCCATTAAATCGGTCAGGTGATTGTCTCTGTCTGCACTGTGATGTAGGTGCTCCTACATTTTGCGCTGCATCAAGATTCAGTCGCTCAACTTCTGTAGTGCGCTTCCGCCCTCTGATGTTTGGCGCTGCATGAGTGGTTTCTTCCACTCCATGAGCCTCCTCTTGTGGCTGATCCACATCCTAAGGCTCATCTTTAGGAACTAGTAGCTCCTCATCTGCATGCAAGTGTAGCTCCCTCTCAAGCGACAACTTCATGGCTTTCTCCTCATGAAATTTGATATCCCATCGCACAATAGTCATCCAACTATCTGGAAAATACACACAATAATTTTGGGGTGTTTTGTGTACCCCAAAAATATCCCAACCTCTGCGGTCGGCTCCAGCTTCTTCCTGGCATCCTTCGTCACATGAATGTAAACAAGTGAGCCAAAAATCTTCAAATGAGAAATAGCAGGCTTCTTACCAGAAAACACCTCTTCGGGTCTACTCATGCCAAGTACTCTATGAGGACAATGGTTTTGCACATAAACCGCAGTGTTGCATGCTTCAGCCCACAAGTGTATGGGAAGGCCCCGATCATGCAACATCGCCCATGCAGCACCCACAATCGTTCTTATCTTTCGCTCAGCAACCCCGTTCTGCTGTGGGTTATGAGGTGCTATGAGCTCTCTTCGAATTCCTTCTACACTGCAAAAGTCCTTGAATTCACCAGAGATGAATTCACCACCATTGTTGCTCCTAAGAGCCTTCACCTGCTTCCCCGATTCTTTCTCAACCAGTGCCTTGAACTCACAGAACTTTGAGTATGTCTCGCTCTTCTTCTGCATGAAGAAGATCCAACACTTACGAGAAAAATCATCAACAAATATCACATAATACCCGTGCTTTGCTGTCGAAGCTACTGAGAAAGGTCCACACACGTCTGTGTGAATTCTCTCAAGGATCGTCGTGGCGCGACTATCCTTCTCGTGAAAGGTGGCTTTCACAAATTTTCCCAAAGTACATCCCTTGCACTGATCTGACTGCGCAAGTGTACCCTTGGGAAGCTCGGTAGAAATCTGCTGCAAAATTTTCAAAGCGCCATGGTGAAGATGGCCCAATCTCCTGTGCCACAATTCGCCCTCATCTCGGCTCACCACTCCTTCTTCTTTGCCTACCATGGTTATAGTCATCTACACCGCCAATTGATAAGGTTCTTAACTCGAACCCCTATCCTACCAGGTTTCTAAAGTTATTTCTTACCATGTATGGAAAGCCTTTTCTACTTCTAAAACAACATCACATCCCTTGTCTTCCAACATCGCCACGAAGACCAGATTCTTCTTCAATCTTGGAACATGCATGACATCCTTCAAGATGGAAGGTTCACCGAACTCCCTCTCAAAGGAAATGGTCCCGATACTAGTCGCACTATATCTACCATCATCGCCCATCTCGATGTGCACTCCAAGATCCTTTTCCTCCAGATCACTAAACAAATCTTTGTCTCCGGTCATATGGAAAGATGCACCACTGTCAAGAAACCACACTGATCCCATCACACTTGAAACCAAGCATGCGATCAGCGAAAAATCCAACTCAAACTGCGAGGCTAAGGCCTCTCCAGCTGCAGATCCAGTAGCCTGCTTATTTTTCTTCTTCTGTGGACAATTAGTGGCATAGTGTCCGTGTTGGTCACAGTGAAAGCACTTCACCTTGGACAAGTCCTGCTTCTTGCCTTTCGCACCGGATTGAGAAGGATTTTTCTTTCCCTTCCCTTTCCTTGCTTTGGCAGCCAAAGCACAATTTTATTCATCTTCATTCTTCGATGAAGATCCATCCCTGGTACTCTGCCTTATCTCCTCCTGCACAAGATCCGACCAAAGTCGCTCCCATCCTGGAAGTTTCTCCCGACCATTGACAGAGTCCTCATAGGAATGCCAACTCTTCGGAAGCCTAAGGAGAGCCAAGCTCACCAAGTCCTCTTCATCTACAGTAACCCCCACACTTCCCAGCTCATCCCTGCACTGGACGAACTTCGTGAGGTACTTGGGTATACTTTCGCCTTTCTCCATTTTTATATTCCTGAGCTTATCCTTGAGCGCCAACTTCCTCTGGTCGCTCTTGCTTTGGAACAAGTCTGTCAAAGATTTCCACATCAAGAATGGAGAAGCTTTACCATGAAGGCTGGACACTATGTGATCCTTCACACCTTCCAACAGAATCCTTCGACATTTTGCTGTCTTCTTTTGCCATGCGTCAAGTGCGGCTGCATCACTAGGACCAGGATTTGGAATATCAACATCTATGAACACCTTCAACCCATTATCATCCAGCACCGCCTCCATCCTGTCCTTCCATGCAATATAATTCGAGCTGCCATCAAGGGCATACTCCAATCGCAATCCGTTGAAAGACATTTCAATGAATGCTCAACTTCGACACCAAGAAAACACTGCAGCAAATTCAAATTCCACCAGCACAAAACTCAACCGCTTCAATAATTGCAATCTGCTCCAATGATCAACTGCTCTGATACCATGTAGAAATTATATAACTTATGTGTTATATGTCCAAGATTCTCCTGATCTCACACTATTTTAACTTCATGCAAAATACAGAATCTATTCCACCATTGATCATTTGCGGAAATTAAATCAAGATTGCAATGCACACATGAAACAATAAAAATTCACACATATGAACACAGTTGTTTAACGGGAAAGCCTGAAGCTGAAAACCCCAACTATCTGTATATAATATATGTCATAGAGATCATGTAACAATCCTCATACAAAGTTGATCATATCAAGCTCTCAGTACAATACAATCGCTACACACTAATCAGGCCCGATCTTGCAAATCCATGCACCGATCTTTGCCACCTGCTAGCCTGCCTCTACTGCGCAATCCCTGCTGAAGAATGGCTCTGAATGAGTTTGAATTACTCCAGCCTTGCTCACGCAATCCTCATTGGCATCTCCATTGAGTGTTGGATGCAATCAATGCATCACTATAGTCACAACTGATAGTCTATCTTGCCCTTTCACCTATCTCTCCACTGGTCTCCACTGAAACTGCCATGCACTGTAGTTAACTGATGTATTCTTCAGTTGATTAATGATTTATTATTTATTGAATTAATTAACTAATTAATTCACACCACTCTCACTAGTGTATCAATCAGTTAGACTAGATACAACTAGCTCAACTGAGTCTAACTGAGTTAAACTAAATACAACTCCACCAACTACTTCTCCAACTCCACCAAACTCTGCCACTTGAGTTCTAACTAAGTCCTCCATGCAATAGCTCCAGTAAACCCTCGGGAATAGTGTAATTCCTTCTGTCAGTTGTTGTGCCACATCTGTGCACTTAACTGAAGTGCTCCAAGAGAATAAGATAATGTTTAGAGTCCAAATATTATTAAGAGCTAATAATATTCAACATATCTATTTTTAGACTGGCAGTCTAAAAATAGACTCCGCCCAATATGTCTAAAAATAGAAGTCCATCTATTTTCCAACTTGACCAACCATCCACAAATAGCATCCTGCAACTCATAGAATATGATCGACATAGTCTAAAAATAGACTTTGCGCCAAAAATAGCCTACGGGCCCACTTAGTGAAGGCGACTCTTTTCACTAAGCTCATCATCTTGTTGAATCTCAACAGATTAGCATTAAACACACTCTTAACCCCAATCATGATTATCACATATTAAACATTTCTTATGGGTTTAATAAACCCGCATTAAAACTTTAATATCCGCCCATTGTTTAGCCTCCATCATAGGTTGTAGGACCAAGGTTTTGTGGTGAGGGGGTTGGCCCCCTCCTTACCCTCGCCAGTCAAACCTTATCAATTAAATTATATACTGCGGACATAATATGTTAAGTTCTAAAGTTGTGGTATAGTGGTAACATGGGCGTGTTGTGTGGGGGAGGTCGTCGGGTCGACCCCCACCTTCGCCCTTCCTCCTATAATAAAATTTTCCACCCGAAACTATATTAAACAAACTTTGAACTTAATTTAAAATTTGACCTTTGACATATATAAAAATTTCGGGACGTGGCGACCTTCGAGCTTGCCACGTGTCCTATTCCCATTGGCTCCTCCCAAATCCAAAAAAATTAAAACAAGTCCCCACTTCATCAACTAACCACAAGTTGACACTTGGCACAGTGCCATTGGGTGATTTGAAGGAATATTCTGGGAATATTCTTTTTTTGTTGACTAGGCTGCCATGTCACCAATCTGTCCTTTCTGCAAAAATTTCAGTTGTTTAGGAAAACGAACAACAGGCTCTATCTTCCTCATACAGAGTCGGTTTTTTATGAAACGAATAGCGTTAGATTACTAACAACGAGCTCTTCATTGTTGTTCAGTTTCTAATCGATTTTGAACACATCCAGTTTTAAGCTTAACATTGATCACCTGATCAGATACCAAATGTTATGAAACCAGCTCCCAAAATAGAAGAAAAATGGAAATCAGCCACTTCGAGGGGTCAACCTCCTTTACATTACATAAATGAACAATTCTTGGATGATACAAATGAAAAAACCTCCTTTCTATATATAGGATTCCATGGGGTCACAATATAATCCTAGCTGACCTAACAAGAATAACGTAAGGGCACAACAATAACAATAGTGGGCTTTTATGGGGCACAATAATAACAATATGGGGACTACAGGGGTACAACAATAACAATAAGGGGGCTACACTAAAAATAATAAGGACTACACTATTAATATAGGGACCTAACATGCCCCTCTCCTTCAAAAAAAATTTTCCTCAATGCTGGAGTGTTTTTGGATGCTTCTGTATAAATTTTTCATCCTCCCATGTGGAATTGTCAGTGGGTAAGTTCTTCCACTTGATGAGATACTCTGAAATTAATCAATTTCGTAGTTTTCGAGATCTTGTTTCTGTTACTGCTTCAGGTTCCAATATTATTTTTCCTTCCTTATCAATTTCTATAAATATTGTTTGAACTAGAAGTTTGTCACCTATAACCTTCTTTAAGCATGAAACATGGAAAACTAGGTGCATTCGAGAAGAAGCAGGAAGCTCCAATTTCTATTCCATAGTACCAATATTTTGCAACACCTTGTAAGGACCATAGTACTATGGCGATAATTTATTATCCTTCCTAGCTTGCTTGAGGGACATTTTTTTGTATGGTTATAGCTGTAAAAATACCTAGTCTCCTACATCAAAACTTCTCTCACTGCGATGTTGGTATGCCTGTTGTTTCATTCGATTTTGTGCCAAATTTAGGTTATCATTTAAGAGTTGGAGAACTTATTGTTGATGCTCGATTTGATCTTCCACTGCTTGAACCTTATAATTTTCTCTTAAAGATGATGTGATAGATGGTGGATGATATGCATAAAGTGCCATAAATGGGGTCATTTTTGTTGCAGTATGGAAGGAAGTGTTATACCACCATTCAGCCAGAGGTAACCACTTGACCCATTGTGTTTGTTTATCAGATACAAAACAACGAATATATCCTTCCAAACATTTATTCACGATCTCAGTGATCTGAATATGGACAAACTAGTTTTGTTGTGCTAGCTTCCTCATCAATATTAAATAAAAGTGTGCTTATGGATCGTCTCAAATAGCAAGTTATAAGAGGGTTTATGTGTCAATTTCTTGTTTCTTTTATGAAAAAATCATTAAGTAAATTAGCTTTTAAAAACACATAACAGTGAGTAAATTGCAGAGAATACACTATACAACAAATACATAACACAGAGTTGATAACAGAGTTCACCTTTCCTGGGATACATCTCCATGGACTTGCTTCAATGGCTTGGCCATCCTTGGATTAATGGTCAATTCTCTAATTGCATGCACCTACAATGCTCCAATGGATTCCCAACCTGCTCCAATGGATTCAAAAGACCCAAAAACCCCTAAGTGGCCCCTTCTCGCACTGCAAATGGTCTTCAGGTGAACTAGACATGGCTTCCTCTCCTGGTGGCCTTGAGCATCTTTAATCTTAAAAGTGAAAAAATCACTTACACAAGTGCTCCTCTGCCTCTGCAACCTACACCATCATGCTCAAAGCATACAAATTATCTAGGATAGACTATTCCTTAGCCTAATTTGGTCGAAATATGCTCAAGTTATGGTTTCCTCAATTTTGGCCTAGGAAACCCCCCCAAAACTAGAATAACTCCAATTAAATCCGTTAATTTGGGAGTTCCGCTAAAAATGGCGAACTCCGCCAACTCCACCACCAAGTTAAGAGTTGTTTAATTAATGGATATGTGTGCATTAACTGAGGTTTAGGTGCGTTAAGCACGATTAACATAATTTTGCATTAAGAAAATAGATTAGCACATTTAAGTGTGATTAAGGTTAATTAAAACCCATGCTTAACCTCTGCATTAAGTCTTGGCCCTGCCGTGGTCATGGGCGATGGTCCCATGGTAAGGGGTTGGCCTAGCTTACCCCCACCATTGCACAAAACAAACTTTAAATGCATTTTGAATGTTATGATTCTTAAGTATCATTGTCTTTGTCTATCGATATGTAGTTGCGTTTGTGTGGGGGAGGTCGCAGGGTCGACCCTGACCTCCACCCTTCCACCTGTATAATTTTTCCGATCGTAACAATATGACATTTGACCATATATAGCCAAATTTCGGCCTTTGGGAGGGGAACATGGCGGCCTCCAGGCTAGCCACGTGTCCTCTTCCCATTGGCTCTTTTAAAACCAGCCACAAACTGACATGCGCCTAGAAACTTGGGCCAACCATAATTGGACAAGTGTCAGCACACCATTGGCTAGAGGAAAACCAAAAATTTGACCCCTTTGACCCTGTTTGACCTTTTTTTTTTCAATTCGCCTATTTTGCAAAGCAGACAACAAGCTCTAACTTTCTCATACAGATTTTCAATGAAACAAAGTGTGCTGGAATCAGGAAGACGAGACCTATTCATTCATTCAGGTTCTGAAAGATTCTGAGCACTTTCAGCTTTTAGCAAATTTTTGCCCCCAATTCAATTTATGATCACTCCTTACCACTCACATGATTTTGGACCCACAAAATTTGGTTATCTGATGAGAGTTTAATATTATTATATTTTCCAAGTTCTATCAACTTGATTCTACATGGAAAAATCTCCATGAAAACCACTTTGGTTCACTAACATGCCTTGATTTGCAAATGGCTTGGCACTCCAACCAATGTCCTTCTTTCGCTACTGACCCAATCCAACACTTGCTAGCTACTTATTGACTGATTAAACACCTTGATGAACCAAAGCAATCCCTTGGTGCTTGGAAAGCTAACTGATGGCCTTCCCACTGAGAATATTGTTCCTCCTTTTCACACATATGCATTCGATGCAAGCTTCTCCTTGGAAACCACTTTTCCAATTTAAGCCCATCTGAGTGAACTACAGCAATTAATTCCAATATCAGTAATCACAAGAAAATAAATTACCATTATTTTGACCTCCATGGTTCCAAATTCCACATCTGGAAGAATGCATTTGCCATCTCTTTCACTCCTTGGCGTCAACACATCAAATGGTTACAATGGATGTTGTTTTGGCTGCAATATTTTTTGAATCTTGTCCCTCTTTCTACTTCTTGATTCCATCATCATCCAGTTCGACATGCTGATCATGCCATGATTTGAGAATGAAGGCTAGTAATGAGCCTCTCGCTCAAGAGTGGACCTTCCAAAATCCTAAGACATCTTGTCACAAGAAAAACCATTAACTTGAAAAACACATCATACAAGAACACAACTTGAGGACATCTTCCTTTTGCTCCTTCAAAGAAACAAATGTCACATCATGTGAACATCGCCATGCATTCTTACATCTTGGTGTACAAACCCATAGACCAAACACAAGTCGACAAAACATGCTTCTTCAAAACACTGACTCTTAAGTCAAACAAAAGCATGTACAACAACTTGACGATTCTTTTCCCAAACAACAAGAATTTCACATCTCGTGAAACAATTCGTCAACGTCTCCCTTTCATCTTTGGAGATAAAATCAACTCTTCCAAGTCGATATGACATACATGTAACAATCAATTGACCAACACAAGTCGACACTCATGCATGTTCAAGCACAATGAAACTATCCAAAATTCCATTGTTCACACACACAAACTCTCATGCATGTATACAATGCTTCGACTCTCTCGGAATTACAATCACAAGTAAAAGAATCCCATTGGCATGTACAAGTACTTAAAGAGCTAGAATGACTAATTTTTCTGCAAAAATAGTGAGTCAACATACTACACTTTCAAACACCTTCCTAGCGTAAACATGCAACATGCATTCTAGAGAAAAACAATGCATTCACATGCAAATTGCAACTACAAATTTCCATCTTTGTTGCACCTAAGTGAGTCAACATAACTCTACTTTTCCAACATCTTGCTTCGTGCAATATGTAGCATACTTTCAAGAGAAAAGAAATGCATTCAATTGGCAAATAAATGCATCAATAAGGCGAAATTTGCATCAATCATCAAAATAAATGCAAGGCCTTAATTGGTTAAGAAATATAACCATCTCTTTCCAAACCACTTCAATGGCGCTTCTTTCAGCTGCACTTCATCATGTGAATCATCCTAACCCACATTGATTATGGAATCTTCTTTTCCATTCTTTTCAATCTCTCTCTCCACCTTCTTCAAATGTCGTGGATGAATTGTTGGATACAAAGTCCAACACTTGTTTACAAGATGACCCTGCTTATGGCAATGAGTGAAAAATAATTGCATCTTCTTTTCAACATGGTTTTCATTGACCATTGGACTTTTGGCTTTCTGCCTCCTTTTTTTTGAAAGTTTTCTGTGCATGGGTATCTTCTTCCAACACCTCGAAACAGTATGGTTATTAAAACCACAAAAGGAACATGTAAACTTTCTCCAAATCTTATGAGGATTTTCCATGTTTATCATAATCAAAAGAAACTTGTTTAAAGGCATATTTATACCTTGCACATTCACCTTTGTCACCTTCTTGAGGAGGTGAATTTGATGAGGTAATGGCTCTCTTTGGAATACCAACAATGTCTTTAATGGATTTATATTTTTCAACATACTCTTATTTTCCATTTCCATTAGATGCATGCTTATAGCATATTCTTGCAAAGTGGGTGTAAAAATTTTGCATTCCTCATGAACACAAACTTCACAAGCTTGAGGTAATTACCATGTAATGAAAGTCCTTCTTGGAACACCCTCATGTGCCTCCTTGGCTTTGGAGAATTCTCCATCATGTTGTCCATAACCAAGACCCAAATACTTAGGCCTTTCCTCAAAACAATTGGCTCAACTATGCCTTGTGCATGTTTTCCCAATCCTTTACCTTCATGGCCAATCTTCATAAATAATTTGGACCCTATTCCTCTAGTTGTCTTTCAAAAACACCAAAACATTCATCTTGAGAGGAAATTGAAGATAAACTTGATTTTCATACCTCATTTTCATGCACATACTTGGCTAGGGTTTTGTTTTCAATATGGAGCTGAGTCTCCATCTCATGCATCTTTTCAAGAAGTTCTTGCTTCTCCACCTTCATGTAAATCAACTGCTCTTGAATTATAATGCTCTCCTTCTTATCTTCAACCATCTCTTGCACCATATCTCTCATGATGTAGAGCTTCTATAACATCTCTTTATCAAAGAGTCTTGCTAATAAATATGGATTAGAAACATTTCTTGATGAAGCTGCCATCACACATGTAATGCATAAAAATATTCTTTGCTATGATTTGAGAGTTGGGTCCTCAATCTTGACCTTCTCCTGAAGAGAGGAGATACACATAAACTTTCACATAGTTAAATTCTCCTTGCACAAATACAAAACCAATGACTAATTTTCTAGCTAACCTTGGAAAACCATCTCAAGGCTAAAATGAGATAAACGGTGCTCTGATACCAACTTGATCTGAATATCGACAAACTAGTTTTGTTGTGCTAGCTTCCTCATCAATATTAAATAAAAGTGTGCTTATGGATCGTCTCAAATAGCAAGTTATAAGAGGTTTTATGTGTCAATTTTGTGTTTCTTTTATGAGAAATTAATTAAGTAAATTAGCTTTTAAAAACACATAACAACGAGTAAATTTCAGAGAATATAATACACAACAAACACATAACACAGAGCTGATAACAGAGTTCACCCCTCCTGGGCTACATCTCCATGGACCTGCTTCAATGGCTTGGCCATCTTTGGATTAATGGTAAATTATCTAATTACATGCACCTACAGTGCTCCAATGGATTCAAAAGACCCAAAAACCCCTAAGTACCCCCTTCTGGCTCTGCAAATGTTCTTCAGATGAACTAGACATGGCCTCCTCTTCTGGTGGCCCTAAACATCTTTATTCTTCAAAGTGGAAAAATTAGCTACAGAAGTGCTCCTCTGCCTCTGCAACCTACACCATCATGCTCAGAGCATCCAAATCATCTAGGATAGACTCTTCCTGAGCCTAATTTGGTCGAAATATGCTCAAGTCATGGTTTTTTCCATTTTGGCCTAGGAAACCCCTCCAAAACTGGAATAACTCTAGTTAACTACGCTAATTTGGGAGTTTCGTCGAAAATGGCAGACTATGCCAACCCCACCACCAAGTTAAGCGTTGGTTAATTAGTGGATAAGCGCACATTAATTGAGGTTTAGGCGCGTTAAGTACGATTAAGATAATTCTGCATTAAGAAAATGGATTAACGCATTTTAAGTGTGATTAAGGTTAATTAAAACCCATGTCTGCATTAAGTCCTCGTCCTGTCGTGGTCATGGGTGATGGTCCCATGGTAAGGGGTTGGACCTTTCCGGCTAGCCCCAATTACCCCCTCCATTGCACAAAACAAACTTTAAATACATTTTGAATGCTATGATTGTTAAGAATCATTGTCGTGGTCTATTGGTATGTAGTTGTGTTTGTGTCGCTGGGTCGACCCCGACCTCCGTCCTTTCACCTGTATAATTTTTTTGATCATAACAATATGACATCCAACCATGCATAGCCAAATTTCGGCCTTTGGGAGGGGCACGTGGCATCCGTCGAGCTATCCATGTGTCCTCTTCCCATTGGTTCATTTAAAACTAACCACAAACTCACATGTGCCCAGAAACTCTATCCAACCATAATTTGACAAGTGTCAGCACACCACTGGCTGGAAGAAAACTAAATATTTGACCCCTTTGACCCTGTTTGATCTTTTTTTTTTTAAATTCGCTTGTTTGGAAAAGCGGACAACAGGCTCTGACTTCCTCATACGGATTCAATTTTCGATGAAATGAAGTGTGCTGGAATCAGGAAGATGAGAACTATTCGGTCATTCATATTTCGAACGATTCTGAGCACTTTCATTTTTTAGCAATTTTTTGACCCCAATTCAGTTTCTGATCACTCAGTTTTCCCATTGGATTGAGGATGATAAGATGATTTATGAGCTAAGTGAGTACCCAAACAAGAAAATAATTTCGTCCAAAAATTTCTAATGAAAATGGGATCTTTGTCGCTTACAATAATTTGTTGGTTTCCATGTAGCTTTTGAATTGTTTCCATAAATGCAGTAGAAATTGTACTTGCTTTAAATGGATGAGATAATGCACAAAAGTGTGCATACTTACTAATTCTATCAACTACCACCATGATGACACTCTTTCCTCTGAACTTAGGTAAACCTGTGATAAAATCCATTGACACCTCCTCCCAACGTTGACTTGGAAACGATAAAGGTTGTATCAGACCCAGGGTCTTAATTATCCCAACTTTATTTTGCTAGAAAAGCAAACATTCTGAAGCAAAATTTTGAATATAAGATTGAATTCCATCCCCAAAAAATTATTTCTTCACCCTGTCGTAAATTTTTAAAAATATTGAGAGTCTTCCTACGGGAGAGGTGTGAAATTCTGATCAAAAACTGAATTGGGGGCAAAAATTTGCTAAAAAAATAAAAGTTCTTATAATCACATGAAACCAAAATGACCGGATATGTCTCTTCACCTTGATTCTGATGCACTTTGTTTCGCTCCAAACGGAGTTCGTATGAGAAAGTTAAAGCCTATTGTCCGCTTTGCCAAATAGGCGAATTTAAAAAAAAGAAGGTCAAACAGGGTAAAAGGGGTAAAATTTATGGTTTTCCTCCAGATATTACTGTGCTAACAAGTGTAAATTTTTGGTTGGCCCAATTTTTTGGGCACATGGTATTTTTTGGTTGGTTGTGAACTAGCCAATGTGATGCTGACATGTGGCTAGCCCAGAGGCCGCCACGTGCCCCTCCCAAAGGCCGAATTTTTTACTATGGTAAGGTCGGAATTTCATATTGTATGGTCATAAAAAATAATAATAATAATAATAAATAATAATAATAATAATAATAATAATAATAATAATAATAATAATAAAAATAAATTAAATAAATAAATAAATAAAAATAAATAAAAAAATTTAAAAAATAAATAAATAAAAAAATAATAAAAAAATAAAAATTATACAGGTGGAGGGGCAGAGTTCGAGGTCGACCCTGCGACTTCCCCCACACAAACTCTACGCCTTACCACTCCTGCTATCATTTGGTTCTTACTATACAATGCCATTCACATGTATTTTAGTTTAACAAAGGGTTGCAACGAGGGTAAGCGAGGCCAACCCCTTACCACAGGACCTCACACCAATGACCGTGGTGGAGACCTATTCAAATGCACAGAGGTTTAAACGTATTAAACCGGATTAATTATCCCATAACCCAAGGTTTAAGCGCTAATTCATTTTATTAATGCATAATTATATTATTCGCGCTTAATGCGCCTAACCTCCATTTAAACTGTCCTTACCTTTAATTAATATCTAGATTAACATTAAGTGTGGATTATCACTAATTGGCGGAGTCCGCTAAATTCGGCGCTAGCTTCAGAATTTTCGAGGTTAACTGTAGTTTCTCCAGATTTAGTGGAGCTTTCCTAGGAGAAACTGAAGAAGCCATAACTTTGGCATATTTCGACCAAATTAGGCTCACAAAGTGTCAATCCTAGATTTTTTGGATGTTATGAGCATGATGGTGCAAGTTGCAGAGGCATAGGAACACTTGTGTAAGTGATTTTTCCACTTTGAATATTAAAAATGCCTTGGGCCACCAGGAGAGGAGGCCATGTCTAGTTCACCTGAAGACCATTTGTAGAGCCATAAGAGGCTACTTAGGGGTTTTTGGGTCTTCTAAATCCAATGGAGCAGGTTGCAAATCCATTGGATCACTGTAGGTGCATTTAATAAGAGAATTGGCCATTAATACAAAAAGGACCAAGCCATTGAGGCAAGTCCATGGAGATGTAGCCCAAGAGGGGTGAACTCTGTTATCAGCTCTGTGCTATGAGTTTGTTGTGTATTGTATTCTCTGAAATTTACTTATTTTTATGTGTTTTTAAAAGCTAATTTACTTAATGAATTTCTCATAAAATACACACAAACTTGACACATAAACCCTCTCATAACTTGCTAATTGAGACGATCCTTAAGCACACTTTTATTTTATATTGATGAGGAAGCTAGCATAGAAAAACTAGTTTGTCCGATATTCAGAACAAGTTGGTATCAGAGCACAATTTATCTCATTTTAGCCCTCACATAGTTTGTCAAGTTTAGCTAGAGAATTAGCTATTAGTTTGGTAACTGTGCAATGAGAATTTAACTGTGTGCAAGTTTATGTGTACCTCCTCTCTTCAGGAGAAGTTCAATATCGAGGACTCATCTCTCAAATCACAGCAAAGAAGATTTGTATGCATTACAAGTGTGATGGCAGCTTCATCAAGCACTGTTTCTAATCAATCTTCCTTAACAAGACTCTTTGATAAAGAGATGTTGCATGAGCTCTACGTCATGAGAGATATGGTGCAAGAGATGTATGAAGATAAGAAAGGAGAGAACTATAATTCAAGAGTAGTTGATTTCCATGAAGGAGGAGAAGCAAGAGCTTCTTGAAAATATGCGTTAGATGGAGACTCATCTCCATATTGCAAATGAAACTCTAGCAAAGATGCATGAGATGGAGATGCAAATCCATGATTCCAAGGAAAACCTAGCCAAGTATGTGCATGAAAAAGAGGTATGAAATTCAAGTTTATCTTCTATTTCCTCTCAAAATTAATGTTTTGGTGTTTTTGAAAGACACACAAGAGGAATAGGGTCCAAATTATTGATGAAGATGTGCTATGAAGTTAAAGGATTGGGAAAACATGCACAAGGCATAGTTGAGCCAATTGTTTTAGAGGAAAGGCCTAGGTATTTTTGTCTTGGTTATGGACAACATGATGGAGAATGCTCCAAAGCCAAGGAGGCACATGAAGGTGTTCCAAGAAGGACTTCCATTACATTCTCATTACCTCAAGCTTGTGAAGTTTGTGTTCATGAGGAATACAAAATTTTTACACCCACTTTGAAAGAAGATGCTATTAAGCATGCAACTAATGGAAATGGAAAACAAGAGGATGTTGAAATATATAAAGCTATTGAATCCATTGTTGGTATTCCAAAAATAGACACTACCTCATCAAATTAACCTCCTCAAGAAGGCGACAAAGGTGAATGTGCAAGCAAATCTGACTTTTTAATCAAGTTGCTTTTAACTATGATAAACATGGAAAATAATCACATAAGATTTGGAGAAAATTTACATGTTCCTTTTGTGGTTTGAATAACCATATTGTTTCTATATTTTGGAAGAAGATAGCCATACACAGGAAACTTTCAAAACAAAGGAGATAGAAGTCCAAAGGTCCAATGGATAATGCAAACCATGTTGAAAAGAAGATGCAATTATTTTGCACTCATTGCCATAAGTAGTGTCATCTTGTATACAAGTTTTGGACTTTGTATCCAACAAGTCATCCACGACATTTGAAGAAGGTGGAAAGAGATGTTGGCAATAATGGAAAAGAGGATTCCATAATTGATGTGGGTCAGGATGATTCACATGATGAAGTGCAGCTGAGAGAAGCGCCATTGAAGTGGTTTGGAAAGATATGGTTATATTTCTTAACCAATTAAGGCCTTGCATTTATTTTGATGATTGATGCATTTATTTACCAATTGAATAGATTTCCCTTCTCTTGAAAGTATGTTTCATATTGCACGAAGCAAGATGTTGGAAAATTTTAGTTATGTTAACTCACTTAGAAGCAGCAAAGATGGAAATTTGTAGTTGCAATTTGCATGTGAATGCATTTCTTTTTCTCGAGTATGTATGTTGCATGTTTACGCCAGGAAGGTGTTTTAAAGTGGAGTATGTTGACCAAATTTGCTGCAACAATACCAAAGGTATAATTGGGTCTAAATTTTGTCATTTTAGCTCTTTAAGTACTCGTACATGCCAATGGGGTTCTTGTACTTGTGATTTTACTTGCGAGAGAGTTGAGAATTGTATACATGCATGAGAGTTTGTGTGTGTGAACAATGGAATTTTTTATAGTTTCATTGTGATTGAACATGCATGAGTGATTGACTTGTGTTGTTCAATTGATTGTTACATGTATGTATTATTGACTTGGAAGAGTTTATTTTGTCTCCAAGGATGAAAGGGAAATGTTGACGATTGTTTCATGAGATGTGAAATTCTTGTTGTTGATGCAAAGACTCGTCAAGTTGGTGTACATGCTTTTGTTTGACTTGAGAGTCAATGGTTTGAAGACACGTGTTTTGTTTGTACATCAATATGTAAGAATGCATGGTGATGTTTACAAGATGTGACATATGTTGCTTTAAAGGACCAAAAATAAGAGGTCATCGAGTTGTGTTTCTTGCATGATGTGTTTTTCAAGTTAATGGTTTTTCTTGTGACAATATGTCTCAGGATTTTGGAAGGTCCACTCTTGAGCGAGAGGCTCATGATTAGACTTCATTCTCAAATCATGGCATAAATAGCATGTCAATACTGGAGGATGATGGAATCAAGAAGCAAAAATTGGACAAGATGCTAAAAAAATTGCAGCCAAAACAGCAGCCATTGTAGACCATTTGATATGTTGACACTAAGAAGAAAAATAGATGGTGAATGCATTCTTCTAGATGTGGAGTTTGGAACCGTGGAGGTAAAAAGAATGGTCATTTATTTTCTTGTGATTACTGGTATTGGAACTCATTGGTGTAGTTCACTTAGATGGGATTAACTTGGAAAAGTGGTTTCCAAGAAGAAGCTTGCATCAAATGCATCTGTTTGCAAAGGAGGAACAAGATTTTTAGTGGGAAGGCCACCAGTTAGATTTCCAAGCACAAAGGGATCACTTTGGTACAGCAAGGTGTTTAATCAGTCAGCAAGCAACCGGTAAGTGTTGGATTGGGTCAGCAGCAAAAGGATGGCATTGGTTGAAGTGCCAAGCCATTTGCAAGGCAAGGCATGTCAGTGAACCAAAGTGGTTGTCATGGATATTTTTTTTTCCAAGTAGAATCAAGTTGATAAAACTTGGGAAAGAGAAGAGTATTCATCTCCCATCAAATAACCAGCTTTTGTGGGTCCAAAATCCTGTCAGTGGGAAGGAGTGATCAGACACTGAATTGGGGGCAAAAATTTGCTAAAAAATAAAAAATGATTATAATTCCACGAAACTACAATGATCGGATAGGTCTTGTCACCTTAATTTTGCGCACTTCGTTTCGCTGAAAATAGAGTCCGTATGAGAAAGTTAGATCCTGTTGTCTGCTTTGCCAAACAGACGAATTTAGAAAAAAAAAAAAAAGGGTCAAACATGGTCAAAGGGGTCAAATTTATGGTTTTCCTCTAGAAAATAATGTGCTGACAAGTGTCAATTTGTGGTTGGCCCTAGTTTCCGAGCACATGGCAGTTTTTGGTTGGTTGTGAACTAGACAATGGGATGTTGACATGTGGCTAGCCCAGAAGCCGCAACGTGCCCCTCCCAAAGGATGATTTTTTTACTATGGTAAGGTTCGAATTTCATATTGTATGGTCAGAAAAAATATTTATACAGGCGGAAGGGCGGAGGTCAGGGTCGACCCCGCGACCTCCCCCACACAAACTCTACACCTTACCACTCTAGCTATCATTTGGTTCTTAATATACAATGTCATTCACATGTATTTGAGTTTAACAAAGGGTTGTAGAGGGGGTAAGCGGAGCCAGCCCCTTACCACGGGACCTCACACAAACGACCGTGGTGGAGGCCTATTCAAATGCGCGGAGGTTTAAATGTATTAAACTGGATTAATCATCCCATAACCCAAGGTTTAAGCGCTAATACGTTTTATTGATGCAGAATTATGCTAATAATGCTTAACGTGCCTAACCTCCACTTAAATTGTGCTTACCCTTAATTAATATCCAGATTAACATTAAGTGTGGATTAACACTAATTTTCGGAGTTCGCTAAATTTGGCGCTAGCTCCAGAATTGTTGGGGTTAACTTCAGTTTCTCCAGATTTAGTGGAGCTTTCCTAAGAGAAAGTGAAGAAGCCATAACTTTGGAATATTTCGACTAAATTAGGCTCAGAAAGAGTCAATCCTAGATTATTTTGATGCTCTGAGCATGATGGTGTAGGTTTCAGATGCAAAGGAGCACTTCTTAAAGTGATTTTTCCACTTTGAAGATTAAATATGCCTAGGGCCACTTGGAGAGGAGGTCATGTCTAGATCACCTAAAGACCATTTGCAGAGCCAGAAGAGGCTACTTGGGGGTTTTTGGGTCTTCCGAATCCAATGTAGCAAGTTGAAAAGTGATTGGAGATCTATAGGTGCATGTAATAATAGAATTTACCATTAATCCAAAATAGGGCCAAGCTATTGAGGCAGGTCCATGAAGATGTAGCCCAGGAGGGGTGAACTTCGTTATCAGCTCTGTGTAATGTGTTTGTTGTGTATTGTATTCTCTACATTTTACTTACTGATATATGTTTTTAAAAGCTAATTTACTTAATGAATTTCTCATAAGAGACACAAAAACTTGATACATAAACCCTCTCATAACTTGTTAATTGAGACGATCCTTAAGCACACTTTTATTTAATACCGATGAGGAAGCTAGCGCAACAAAACTAATTTTTCCATATTCAGATCTTCCAATTGTTGTGGTGTCAACTTTGTAGGTTGTGGAAGTCTAGGAGTAGCAACACTTCCATCTTTATAGATGTGTGTGGTAAGCTTCCTTGTCGCCATAATTTTACTTTCATTTTTTCTTGCCAACCTGAATTCATTCTCCAATGAATCAGGTTCCCAAAGGCAAACCTCATGTTGGATGTTATCCTTTAAAGTCCCTGTGAAGACATCAATCCTATGTTCCTCTAGAATATCAGTTACCCTTATATTCAATTTTTTGAAGTCGTCAATGTGCTCCACCATTGAACCCTTTTGTTTGAGATTTATCAATTGGCTAAAAAAGGTGTTTCTCTTTGTATCCTCATAATGTGCTATCATTTCCTCCGTAAAAATTGACCAAGTGAAAAAAATTTTACGAGAGCAAAGCCATTGATACCATAGAAATGTATTTTTTCTAAATATATAGTTGCAATGTGTACCTTTTGTGTGTTTTGCACATTATGGAGATCAAAATATTGCTCCATCTGTAGTATCCATGTTATAGGATCCTTTCCATCAAACTTCCTCGTATCGATATTTGGAATATGGTGGGTCTTAAATCCAACATTAGAGTTTACGAAATCAAGATTAACATTTATTTTGTTCTCATTATGAGTTCCTCTGCTACCTTTTCACCATTAGGAATAATTTCTTGTATCAACTTTTTCAAACCTTCCTTCAAACTTTCCATGTCCGCTTTTAGATCATTCTTCATGTCTTCCATGTTGCCTTTCATTTTTTCGTTGATATTAGCTTCCATGTCATCCATATTATCATCCATATTAGATTCCATGCCATCCATCTTAGCTTCCATTCCATTCTTCAAACCATCCATCTTAGCTTCCACGCCTTTCTTCAAACCATCCATCTTAGCTTCCACACCTTTCTTCAAACCATCCATCTTGGCTTCCACGCCTTTATTCAAAACTTCCATTTCATTTTTTGTTACTCTTTGTGAGAGCAAAATTTGGTGCACTTGGTCTTGTAATTTTGATGCATCATGTTGCAATTCTACCTCTTCATGACTCATAGTAGAGTATTATGAGGGCTTAATGGGTGCTGAATTATTTTTAGGGGGCATTTTAGAACCCAATACCTATATCTATGCTTCAATATTCCCTTGGAATCACTTCAAACTGATTTTTCAAACAAGACTTATGAAAATTGGAAAAAAAATACACACCTTTCTCTTGCTTTTGAGGAGCTTGATATTGAAATTGATTTATCTTTGTAATTTCAGATCCCTGAGATTTTATCTTTTGTCCTTTAGTATCCCTCTAAATCTTCTTTCCAATGCCACAAGTCTGACCTGATTTGGGTTCTTCAAGGCAAAGTTATGCTCAATCTCCCACAAAGACCTAATAATGGACTGATTCAGTAGAGTGAACTTGTACGATGTGACACATGTCATTGTTTCCTCCTTAGGCTCTATAATTTATACACAGGAAAATAAGGTTTGTGTACTTTCAACCACTTTTTACAAAATTCCAATATGATGCTTAGAGAGAGAGTTATGACGATTCTCCCAAGGTCACCTCTTTGAGATGAAATTCGGGAGCCTGCAAAAACCCTAACTTCCACATATCATATCTCCGAAACTATTGTGAACCAAGATCTGAAATTTTTACACGATGTTCCTTAGGATTTCTCCACAAATGGTTTTTTTTTAGCTTCTTAAACATTGTAGAACAAACGTTATAGAGAAAATTCCACGGTGACCTATTTGAAGCAGCGAAACCCTAGAATCCAAAGCTCTGATACCAAATGTTATGAAACCAGCTCCCAAAATAGAAGAAACGAGAGATCAATGCCTTATAAATCAGCCACTTAAAGGGGGCAACCTCCTTTACATTACATAAATGAACAATCCTTGGATGATACAAATTACAGAACCTCCTTTCTGTATATAGGAGCCCATGGGGTCACAATATAATCCTAGCCGACCTAATAATAATAATGTAAGGGCACAACAATAACAATAGTGGGCTTTTATGGGGCTCAATAATAACAATATGGGGACTACATGGGTACAACAATAACAATATGGGGACTACATGGGTATAACAATAACAATAATGGGGCTACACTACAACAATAAGGGACTATAGTAGTAATATATGGACCTAAGCTAATCTCTCATATATAGTCCCTATACAAACCCATGAAACTAGGATTCACGGTGATATCTCAAGCCCTCATAAGGAAGACTCCTACATCAAACAAAATTTTGTCCAATACGTCGCAGTAGTCCATCTGAACTCGCAAACCAGGCATATGGTGTTGGATGCCCACACCCCCCTGAGGATGTGCCTCACCCTCTTGGGCCTCGCCCATCTCCCCATCTCCTTTGACATTTGGTGGGGGAGGAGGCATGTACCCATAAAATGTGCTGATGTCTAGAAAATATATAGTATAGAAAAATAATTAAACAATTTAATAAAATAAGTTAAAGAACATGCTTGAATAAATTTATTCTAATTCATTAAAACTACAAGAAAATGAAACTATATTAATTTAAAGAAAACACTACTATTACCTCTATCATCTAGAGGCTTATCCGTTGTGAAGAAGATTTTAGGACACCCTCTCTAATCAATCCACCCGTACAGAAATTCCAACGTGTCAAACACATGGTCATCCTCGCTGCCCAGACTGCCCAATAGCACCAGTGCCTCGAGAAAAATCCTAGTCAAAAACTTCGATAATCCCCTCTTGGTCACCATCAACCCCCACATGTGCATCCGGACCTGAGTGATCGACTTAGGAGGGTGATGGTCAAATGTAGACCTCATCTCTGGAAACCTC
This sequence comes from Pinus albicaulis, assembly GCA_034641835.2. Lineage (NCBI taxonomy): Eukaryota > Viridiplantae > Streptophyta > Pinopsida > Pinales > Pinaceae > Pinus > Pinus albicaulis. The sequence goes on from CM076570.1 coordinate 1,284,741,498, forward strand.
TCAAAAAATAAACAAAAAACTTCGGAAGCGAAAGAGAAGGTCTCCCTCCCATGTCTTAATGCACGACATATATATAAATCCATGCAAAAATACCTCAAAAAAAGGGAAAACCATCTTATGCAAGGTGGTATCTGAATAAAAGAATCAACATATACAAAAGAGGGAAACTATTGTGATGCCCATCACTACTAAAGCGTGCAATGGTCGTGACTAATAACGAGAGGCACCTAACCTCCTATGAAATAAAAGAAGAAATATTTAGTTGTCCACCACATACCTAAAAAAATGTTGGACGGGTTGCATGAGGCCCAAAATATCTCCGAGTGTATCCAAGTTGACTCTCAATTGCATCACCATGGGGGACATCAGGGAACTAGATAAAATCATCCCCTCCTGGATAGGTTAGTGATAAAGTATATATCCTCCTCAGTGGGCCTATACCACTTCGTAGGACCGACACAAAATCTTGCTTCTGGGCACTCCATCGGCGGATCAGATGTGCCAATAAAATAGAGTGTGCATTCAGGGATGTAGCCTCCTCATAGTACTTGAGGATGCCTACATTCCTCAAGAGCACCCGAGGCACTGCAGTAATACAGAGAGGGCATAAATCCCTCTCCCTCTCTCTAGCCTACCATGTTCGGACCATATTGTATGGGTCCGCCTACTTCTCCTGCTCCCTATGCTGACGTCTTTGTTACATGATTGACATATAAAATACATCAACCTCATACATAAAATACGTTTTTTATTTATTAAATAAAACATGTATTTATAAATATGGAAACATAACTTTCAATTAAAAAAAAATATATCGATGCACACAAAACAGAGCCATGCACCGATGCCAGTGTGCTTTCAACTATAAATACATTGTTATCGGTGCACACATAAGTATGACGCACCACTGTTGGTTCACAAATTTAACTTGTTTATAGCGGTGTGACACACTTGTGCACCGATGTGCCCATATAATGTTTTTGCACCGGTACATAATATTCAAGTTATTGAACACATCGAGCTATGGCTATATTTTTAATAATTAATTTTGTGGTGCGTTTGTTAAATATAAATGCATTGGGAGTGATGCACCGAAGTACAATCTATCGCATCAATCCCAAGGTGTTTTAGTTTACAAAATGCATTGCAACAATGACAATGTGTTATGTTCACGCACAAGAATGGGGTGCACCCTATAAATTTACAGGGCCTGAGCTGAACGGATCGAACACACAGTGCGGATATTTTTTGTTTTTGAAAAATAATGGAAAATTTAGCCTAAGTTACAATTCTAATCTGCTAAAAAATTAAATTACAAAGAAACATAGAAATCACTTGGACATTTTGTTGCTAGGGAGGCATTGTGGACACGTAATGGAGAATTTGTATTTTAGGACGGTTTGAAAATTTTGAAAACTTAAATAGTGAGCACAATACGGAAGAATGGTGAGCAAGAGAAGCACCGATGTCAGGGTGTTGCATGTGGAAACACTGGCACCGGTGCTTCAGAACTCTCTCTTACTGTAGATTGTAAAAATTAAAATTACGACCAGGAAGGTTTTTTTTATTTAACATTCCTCCGATGAAATGCACCAGTGCGAGATATGTCCAAAAGCACCAATTTTTTTTTAATTAGAAAAATATCGCAGTGCTTATCTTGAGATGCCTCAGGGAATTCATCTACAGGTACCGCACCGGTGTTATGTGTCTGCTATAGCACCACTATTTTTTTAGAATTTAAAAACCACCTAGTGATGCTCTTTAGAAGATGCCCAAGGGTGTTTTGTGAATATTTCCGCACCGGGGCTTCGTTGGAAAATGGCACCACATTTCTCTTAAATTTAAAACTATGACGGTGCTCCTTACTAGTATGCATTGGGATGTTTTTCTGTGTGAAGGGAACTGGTTCTATTGATTGTTCAAGCACCAGTGCGTTATGTTATTTAGCACACTCTGTGTGTGTGTGTTTTTTTTCATTATTATTATTATTATTTTATATAAAAGTAAATTTTCGGCGGTGCACCATGGTATTTGCAACACCATGAATGCTTGTATGGATGGTAAAGCACCAATGCAGTTGTATATTTTAGATGCACCATTCAAAAATCATCCGCTAAAAAATTCACCCGCCCACCTCCATTATTGACCTTCGCTACAAATGGATTTTTAGGCTATTTTTATAGGGGCTTCCACAAAAACCTCTGCTATAAGGTCTTTTTCTTGCAGTGCTTTTTGTTCTTTGTATAACTGTCTCTTTATGATTTTGTGTGCTATATGGTTGATGTCTTATGTGTAATTATTGAACGATGGAATTAATGTATAAGAATGTGAAAATATTATAAACATCAAAGATAAGTACGAGTAAATAAGACTCTTATAAAATCAACAGGGAAGACCATTTGATTTCTCTTTCATCGGTAGGCAGTCTCCACATGGTTTCATAGTCCAAAATTTTCTCCAGAACACAAACATTTCGAGTTATTCAAGTTTGTATTTTATGTACATTTCTGATAATATAAAAATAGTTTACTTGCCTAAAAATAATAATAAAAAGGAAAAATTAGAAATAAAAAATAAAAAAAATCCCTTCCCGTATTTGTCTAGGTAGTCTCAACAAATTTGTTAATATAAATTAGTGTATTAAGGAATAAGTTAACATTATAATAAACACTTTTTAATAATAAATTTGATAAATATGTAATAAATTTTTAAATAAAAAATAATTTTATCACGATCTAAATATTTATATACAATGAAATAATACTTTTAGAGTTTCATTTAATATTAACAAAAATAACTTTGTTACATGATTAAATAAAGTTGTATAATTAATTCAAGAATATTTAAATGGAATACTTATTAACATAAAACTAATCAAATATCTAACAATAATAATTACACCGAAGGTGTTCCCTCTATGAACTTGGTTGGGAAAACCCTGTTCATATCAACCAATCGACGAACTCTATTTTCATCTTCCTTCGTTAAATAGTATTTTAGCATGTGCTTGGTGTTGTCAGAGTTGGTATGCCTCAGATTTGAGTCTTTGTTGCGGTTCGAATCTCCACTTGTGTTGATACTTTGCCAACTCAGCTCCATTTACACAAACGGGTGTCAATATCCTCTACCCCTTCTCTCATCTCCCATGGTATATCTTAAGCACCACACCATGAGCCATTTTGTGCCATTTCATATTTGGTTTCTACCAACAGGTCGTAGGAAGTATATTGAGATGACCCTTGATTCCCTTCACCAAGGGAATCCAAGGTTTATTAGATGCAAATATGATATTGTAAGAAATATTTCGTTGGGCACGTCTACTCGAATTATAATAGATGTTGATTTCGATGACGAGTCGAAGTCCAAAAACTGTAGTGGGGTGGCACCTCTGAACCAAATTATGGTAGCAAGAGCAATGCCATTAACGAGAGAGTCATTTCTTCAACCAAAATTTGCATTCATTTTCAGCGCCAAATTCACCAAATATTAAGACGCAACCTTTCTTGACGTGCTCAAACATACATCATTAAGTGACTAATCCAATATTTGTTTTGACAATAAGATTGAGATTCTTGTAGCCCTCGTGCTTCTCATCCATGGCGCATATCAAAAATTGCAACTAACCTTTAGCTTCCCTTTGCACATTCAATAGGTTTTGCTGAAGAGCTTTGTTATCACTGGAATTTGACATGGGTTGATATTCCCAAACAAGGGGATTTTGATTCATGCTCACTCCAACGTCTGCAAATTTGAGTGTTTGCAGCAGGTTTATTAGTTGTGGCGAAGGATTAATCTAGAAAAAAGTGTACGGAACCCTATATTTCAATCCATTTTCCATCAAAAACATGGCTAGTCAATAGGTTTCATTGTCCATTTTCCTATTTTGGAGTAACCTACTGAACTCGACCTTCATTCCCAAGCTTATGCATAGGCACCTCCAATACAGACCCTATCACCTTAGTAATATTGGCAATGCCATGATATGATATGTAGCTTTAAGGGTTTTGCGGCTAATTAAGTTTAGGGCAGAGATGGAGTCAATATTTTCCAAGTCGACTCGGTGGATCGCGTTGTGGGAAGAGCTTGCTGAGATTTTGGCGGCGAGGGTATTAAGCGGGATGGGAAGTAGTGCAAAGAAAAATGGGACAAGCTCATGGCAGAGTTCAAATATGTGAGTAATGGCAAGAGGGATAGGAGAGACAGGCCTTATTGTGCAAAACTCGTTGCCACAGTCAACACCGGCCTCTCTGTCGAAGCAGGGTGAAATTTCTCAGACTAATTATGGGGTGAAGCTATGGAACTTCTCTATTGGCCTAAGTAAACATTAATATAATTTCTTTGTGTCAGATCATGTATCAAATATTTTGTTATGTCACATCATGTATCAAAAAATTCTTTATGTCAGATCATGTATCAAAAAAAATAGGAGGAGCCATTTAAAGACCATGGTTGGTAGTTAAACTGCTACTTTTTACATATAAATGAATGATTTGCTACTATTACATATGAATGAATGATTTTTTGTAATCTTGGAAACAAGGATTTAGGTCATCAAGGTTTGTAGTTCAAGGCAGTGTTTTGGTGGCTATGCGGCTTCTATGTATGCTACTTTCAATGCTTGTGAGGCCAACTACTCTTGTGTATTTTATCTGCCCTGTTTAGAATCCTCCAGAAGTTGAATTTAACAATTTATATGGAAAAAATTTGCAGACCTTGAAAATAAAGAGAAAATGAAAGAAATATTGCATATATCTATGTCTGGATCAAAATTCATTACCTATTAGTCGAAGCAGGTTAAATCTACTTCTCTTGGACCTCGAGTGATCCAGGTGGCACTACAAGAAAAAAGGACATTGGTGAGGGGCGAAAAATGTCACCATAAGCTCATTGGTGACTGTCAAAATAGTCTTCGTCACCAAAAAATGAACGTCACCAAAGGTGGCATCGCCGAAAGTATAGGGGTTATGGCGACATTCAAGGTTTGTCACCAATAATGATTTATAATGACGGATAGTGACTGTCACCATTTCATATAAGCAATGGTGATGGACAATAGCCTCGGTCACCAAAAAAATGAACGTCACCAAAGGTGGTGTCACTGAAAGTATGTGTTGTGGTGACATCTAAGGTCTGCCACGAATTTTGATTATAATGACGGATAGTGACCATCACCATTTCACATGAACAACAATGATTTATTGTCAGATGGACCTTTCATGGTCGTCACTATTGGTGCATATATATGGCGAATTTCGTTGACCGTCACCATTTCAAATGTGGTGAGGGTCAAAAAATGTCATGATAAGCTCATTGGTGACTTCAAGGTCTGATACAAATAATGACTATAATGACAAACAGTGACCCTCACCATTTCATATCAACAACAACGATTTATGGTGACGGACCTTTCATGGTTGTCACTATCGATGCGTATAAATGGTGGTGTTCATTGACCGTCACCATTTCATATTTTGAAGAGGGTCGAAAAATGTCATCATAAGCTTATTGGTGATGGTCAAAAGAGCCTCTATCACCAAAAATTAATCGCGACCATCCAATATGAATATCAAGGAACGATGGAATCGAACCACCAACATCTTGCTTGTAAATCAGGTGCTCTTTCATTGAGCTAGCACCCTTAGACTTTTAAAAATTATATCTTGAAAATTTATAGATTGTAAATTCTACAACTTTCAATAAATTAAAGTCTCGGCAATCTTTTACTAAACAAGCAAAACATCATCGAAGCTGCAGGTCCCTACATAATGGTTATGGAAGTTATGAAAAGTGGGTGGAGGGAAAAATAGTTACGTATAAGAAACTCAATATGTTTAGTTGAATACTCAATTATAATTGAAACTCTAAAGACATTTATAGCCTACAAATGACCTATAAATCGCAAATGCACCAAATATTTCAAAGGAATTATCATAAGTGGATAGCATATGAAAGAAGAGTATTGATGAAGACATATGCAATATGTTACAGGTTGAATGAAAGAAAAATCTCAATGTTGTTGTTGTTGGGTGACTTTTTATAATTGGTACCTTTGTCTTTCCTTTATCACGTAAATATTCAAATTCAAATTAGAAATTTTAGATATCTGAATGATATCTAGACTTCTGTGCAAATGTAACATGGATCTCCAAGGAACCACAAGGAAAAGTTAAAAATAATAATATAATATATATATATATATATATATATATATATATATATATATATATATATATATATATATATATATATATATATATATATATACCCTTCACATAATGCGACATGCAATCTGGAATTTCACAAGTCCACTCAAAACATGTCAGCAACCAACAAATAAAAAAAATGAAACTTATCACAGTAAGAGTATCTATTTTCAACAGTGGACATCAAACAATAACACAGTACTCAGTTCACTTTAAGACTGCAAAACATTGGAAAAAAACAGTGTTCAATTATCTGCCAGTACAAAATGGACTTAATTGTAATGAGGCAAAAGAGTTGATACTAAATCACAAATAGTTATGTATAAGATACTCAATATGTTTGGTTGAACACTCAATTAAAAGTGAAAGTTTGAAGACAATTATAGCCTATAAATAACCTATAATTATAAAACCTAAAATCTGCAATTACACTAAAGATTGATTTCTCACCTTGTGAATCACGTAAATCTGTAGTGACAGCATAAAAATCTACCTTTAAAAGGCTTATTTGCATGCCAAAAAGTAAAAAGCAATGATTATATATGATGCAGTTATGGATAATGTCAAAGACGATGATCCCATTCATAGGATTCATAAAGATGTCTTATATTGTTTAGCTTTGAAATATCAGCAATAGGTCTTCCAACTTGTCCGTCACTAATGATGGCCTCTTGCAACAAACCCTGTTTGAATTTGGCAAATTGCATTAAAAGAATTAATTTGCGAAGAAATCATTTCCAACTAAGCAATTTCTATAAACAAATATGGAAATATTCATTAAGTAGAAATATTATTCTAGCATAATATCATGTTAGACAACCTTAAGTATACTAAACATTATGTATATGCCTTTATAATATCACATCAAATTCAAATATCTCTTTATGCAACATTCCTTCAAGCTCTGCAATTTGCCTCCTTGATTCAATAACTTTAATACCAGAATAAAAGGATCCAGATGTGGCAATTTTTTCTCCTATCTGATAGAGAAAATTAAAAACCTCTCTAAACAACATTTCCACTTTATCTGCAACTTGTACATTTGCATCAAAATTCACATTAGTTTGGATCTAGGGGGTCCTATGCCATAGGTATGATAGGAATATAAAGTAATTAGCAAAAATCTACCCATATGTATAATCTATATCTTAAAGTACCTCTGCAGCTTCCATTCTGAACCAATCTTGTTGATGTGGATCATGGAACTCTAATTTTGAAGGTGGCAAATGCAGTGACAAAACATTTATGGAGGAATATCATAAACATGCAATCATATTTCCAAACCCCTCACATTGAATTTGGGAAGAACATAGGTCCAATATATTAGTATATAATAGCTATTAACTGTCATACACAATTATGGGTACTCCATAAAAATCATGAGTTACATAAATTATGTAAGATATCACAAGGTCAAAATAAATAAATAAATAAATATGAAAACTGCTTCCAAAATATAAAGTAGTCGAATTCAGTGGCATAAGAAGAGAGAAAATTATGGAAATAATTTTAAGTGTAGCTTTAAAGTTTACTTCATGGTTTAGCATATTTCTTAAAGCATGGTGGTTGAAAGGGCTGGAGAAGGGTAAGTGGAGAGAGGAGTCAACATTGCATGGTACATTTAATGAAAGAAAGAAAAATCATTTTTTTTACAAGCTCACATAGGAAGCTTTGAGGCCATAAGAAGTTGTTGCTATCTTAGATGGAAAAGGTAACATATAATTGGAAAGAGAAATCACTGTTGGTATATTTGGAGAGGATACTGCAGATCTAGATGGAAGATACCACGACAGCCCTGATGTAGAATGAGATCTAGACGCTTTTCTCAAGCAAAACTGTCTCAAATCATATGTGTTGTGTTTTAGTGGTTCTCCCATTTATAACACCTACAACTATTATGATAAAAAGGTTAATGGAAAAATAAAGCAGGCTAAAAATGAGGGTCGATAATTATGGTGAATGGCCCTGTCCTAGACATCTTTTGGTAGAAATTTAGTTTGATCATTGAAAAATGAGTCACTGCCTTATGTCCAGGTCCACATTTAGACACCATTCTAGCTTTAGGTTACCTTGTAAAGTTAAATAGTGAACTCAGCAGTGAACAAGTGAATGTTAGAAAAAAGGGAGAATGGTCAGATAGAAATAATATAGTTGAATTTTCTGGCAGGATTGAAGCAAACTCTTGTGCTTAAATCATCTATGAGGGAGGAGTAGACAAGAAATCCATTTTGAATTTCAATAAGAGTGAGGAGCTAAAAATGACACTCAATAATTGTTAAAATGTGACAACTATAGTCAAATTCCACCTTTGGAAAACTCACTTGATGGAGATTATTGCAGCATTGGATTCCTCATTTCGCGATGATCGAAATCGATATAAGATACGTCAAATTTGGTCAAGGGAAAGTGGACTTATGAAATATTTATGAAGGTCGTGTGAAGGTCGGCATGATTAAATTAAGTAAGCCGACATGAAATGGTCATGTCGCTTCACCCAAAGGATGCGAATGTTCACTATGACAAACAACTATAAACATCCTAGCAATGCTCATCATTTTGGCATCATTCTGTCTGAGGTTTTCGATTAAGTCTGTGATTTTTGGATCTCGTTATTTCAGTGGTAAGGTCTCACTATCTCTGTGGAAGGGCCTCACATATATTTTTGGAAGAGTCTCACTATACCTGTCTTGCATATCTTTATGGAAGGGTCTCTCTATACCTATCTCACATATCTCTGTGGAAGGGTCTCTCTATACCTGTCTCGCATATCTCTGCGGAAGAGTCTCGCTATACCTATCTTTCATATCTCTATGGAAGGGCATCGCTATAACTATCTCGCATATCTCTATGGAAGGATCTCACTATACATATCTCGCATATCTATGTGGAAGGGTCTCGCTATACCTATCTCGCATATCTCTGTGGAAGGATACCTCGCTATGTGCAAAGACAAACCCTCGCACTATGGACCAGACAGTATAGACAGGGACCTCATATTGTATGGACATGGTGGCAGTATTGTACAGTTGGAAACCTATGTCTACACAATGGACAATATTCATGGCACCTGGACAGACTACAGTGGACTGTATGGCTTGTTGGACAGTGTACTCAGTAAATTACACAATGGTCCAGGCATCCTCAATGTACACAAAAGCTCATGGCCTCTACACAGTAGCAATAAATATATAGTGATAGGTCTTTTTCAGTAGCTCAGAGGAATTTCAGTAAACACAGTGGCTAGTGCACACAGAGGTAGCTCACACAGTGGAAAATATACACAAAGGTAACCCTACACTCACTGGAAGAGTATGATGGTATGATGGAGAAGCCAATTTGGCTCAAACACTATGAAGACATTTCAATCATGGTTAACAGTCATGTATGGACAACCTTTGTGTTTGGTCTGGATATGTATTTCGATATCATTTGTTTACAAACGAAGTTGTAAACCTGTAGTGGAAGCTTGAAGAAGTTTGACGATTTATATGCTTTGATTCTCAACATTTCGATGACGATCTAATAGAAGAAGAAGATTTGAAAGGCTTTTCCCCCTTATGGGGTTTTTCCCTTGTCTCTAGCCAATAATATGTGCATGCTTTTCTTCCTATGTTATTTTATGTTTTGTTGTTATTGTTCTTTCTTAATAATTGCTAATGTTTTAATGAAGCTATGGGGTGAATATTTAAAGGAATAATGTCTGCAATTATCTTTAAAGCAAAGAACAATACAGCTCTATGAAAAATTAACATGGTATCAAAGCTGGGCTGGAAGAAAAGTATATGGATCACCCTGAAGGATGAAGACTAATGAAGCAGATAGCATAGACCTAAAAGAAACCCTAGGAGAAGGTGTCATCTAAATCAGGGCACAAGATTGGGAACTCTCCAGAGGAACAATTGTCTTGCAGCAAAATCCATGGATACAAAGGAAGCAGTCACTTTCCAATGTCTGGTTTGAAAATATAAGTATCTTCAAATCATTGCATTGATGCTCTTGAAAAAATTATTATTATTATTGGGTATTATTTGTAGAATCATTGATTGGGTCACTAGTCTCTTCATTGAGCTTGAGACAAAGATCAAGATGCAGGGAAGAGTATGCTTCAAGAAAGAAGTTGGTCTAGAAAGGAAAGGCATTAAGAGGGAGCTTATGCAGCCTAGTCAAAGGGATAAGTTGAAAACATCCAGGACTCTCTTGATGATATGTAATGCAGTGTTCCTCTTTCGTGATGTTTCAGAAATGGTCACTTCAATGATGATTAGAAATCTTAAGTTCCCTGGCTTGGTTCACTCTGCAATTAGCCTCCATATCCTCTACGAGAACGTGATAACAACTTTGTCATTTGATCCTTGTGATGATTGTGTACCTAGCAGGTTGGAAGATGAGGACTACTTCATTAGATGATGATATTCATCATGATAAAGGGAACCAATTCTTGTCAACCACAATTTGAAGAATGAAGACAAGGTAGAGTTGGAATACTATAATGAAGTCAAATTAGCTTATGAAACTCTTGGAGGCATTTGAGAAAGAATTGAAATCATGTAAATTTAGGAAGCAGATAATGTCATACGATTGATTGAATGGTGATGAGCTTGGGTGTACAATATAATTGATGTTGTATCCTTCAGTATGAGCCTAGATCTCATGATGAGCTAGCCATGCTTTGCAGCTATGAAAAATTGATAAGGACCAGGGTATGGTCCATGGTCACTTTACCCGATGGTTGATGAGCACTTTGATATTGATATAGATAGGGAGCACACTTGAGTGCAGCATATCTGCCATGTTTGACCAAGGATAGGAAAATTGATGCAGGCGTGATCTACCTTGAGGTAAAATGATGCAGGTTTGGTGATAACATACACACAGGCACGTTAAGTGGGAAATCTTTTAGGTAAGGCATATGTTGGTATGAAGGTGGCTATGACACAAGTATACATGTAGGCAAGCATTTTGTGATGACGCAGAAGTTTGGAGGAAAGGTTGCTTCATATTGTCTCTTTCCCACTTTCTGTTAATAGAACAATGTTGCAGTTAGTTCATGGTCACAAGTTTATATTGTGCACAACCACTATATGAAATGATAGCATAGTTGTTCTATACTCGGTCGACACAAGAAAATTTGGGTTGCTCAGTGCCTTTGGAGAACACTGGCATACGCACAACAGGCGTCTCTTTGATATCATGATCTTAGACAACTCAGAGCTACTTGCTCTATGACTTTGGATACAATGATTGCACTGCTTTATTTTAACATAACCTCTGTAACTTAGACACATATATCATCAATCTTGGGAATTCTCCACAATTAAGCATTATATTTACTATAGTGTTTTCATATCCTTTGCTCACATTAGATCATTTGACTCACCTAAAAGGCTGAGGTCTTATCATATCTTATTCTTGGAAAAAGTAGCAATGGAGCTCGAGCTCAAAGATAATCTTGAGGATTCACCCGATGATTTTCTACAACATTGGAACAGTAAGGCTTTAGCATCCCCATGTATTGAGAAGGTAAGGAGTGCAACCGATGGTTTCTCCCAGAGAGAGGGAGAAGACTATGATGATATGTCTGCCCCTATGATGCAGTACATCATCACTCTAGTTGCAAGTCAAGGATGGACCAATAGATGTGGAGAATGCCTTCTTGCACAGGTTGTTGCAAGGAAGAGTATATGTTGAGTGACCTCAAGGGACTGAGGTATAGGTCTGGATGTCACATGCATGTGTGAAGCTCTCAATGTTCAGAAGCAAGACTCCTTGGCATGTTGGAGTAATGTTGATCCAGAAGATACATCAATCCAAGGTATGTTTTTCATTTTGGTTTGATATGATGATGGTTTATTTATGTCTGGTATAGGTCCTCTCTCTGGACAAATAACTTGGCAGAAAGCCAAAATTTGTTTCTCCTTATACTGCTGAATTGGAAATCTCCTTAGAAGAATTGTTTGAATAGGTTATTAGCTTTGGCACATTGAGATGAGGTGTCACATCATTTTATGGTGCAGTAATGAGTTGTGAGACTTCATCATTTCGTCAGATGGAAAGATAAGCTAAGACTCTCACCAAGCCTTTGTCTAAAGGGAAGTTCTTGGTTTTCAGAGAGCAGCTTGGACTTGTTGATATAACTTCATGTTGGGCGTGGACTGATCCAGAACACTGAGTCGGCTCTTCCCTCCTTGTTTGAGCTCCCAAGGTATGGAATTAAGCTCGATGGCTCTCGAGGTTGAGGGACCTTTGACATATAGGGATGAGTCCACCCTAGTTGAGTATCCCTGGTTAAGAATTATTCCCAATCTGTGGGATAACCTATCTCATCTCGCCAATGAATTGAGGGACTTGGGATTGAGTGTGACACCTACCCCTTGTTGTAGGTTGTCCTTCCCCAAGTTGGTGAATGTGTGTGTTCTTACATCTAACTCTGGTAGATTTATGATGGAAAATCAGTGACAATAGGGTATAGTGTGATCCGTAGAGCCCACCTATTGTCTAGGGACTTTGGGTAGAGGGTGACCACTATACTTGATGTATTTGGTCCCACCCATTGTCTTGAATTTGCCGGGTTGTAGCATACGGCTCCCTGAGTATCTCAGGTAGTATCAGACGACTCCCAGAAGACGCCGATATTTTGGGTGGTAGCATAGGGCTCCCCAAAGGTGTGACTCTCAAGTGGTAGCAGAAGGCTCCCTGTAGTTGAACATTCCGGGTGGTAGCAGATGGCTCCCCGAAGATGCAAATTCCAAGTTGTAGTTTGATGGCGTAGATGTCAAGTTGTAGCCTGAACCCGGGTTGTAGCCCAGTGATATGAACTCCGGGTGGTAGTTGTGGATAGAGCAGGAAATTCTCCCTGATGGCATGCGTTGGCATGGATAACGGCACATTGACATACATTTGAATGGCATCAATATGGCATGTGGTTAAGGCATGTCAATAACTCACTTATTGACATAGTGTGGACAAATATTATGTGGGAGCATAATGTATATGGTAACTCAATGTATGTGTATGATGGAATGATTACTGGGAGTCATAAGTGCATATGGCTCCCCTGTAGTATCTTCTTCTTCTTTAGATTCGAGAAAGTTGCATGAGATAGGCAGGCATGGCATGATGGATTGGCAGGTGAAATTATCCCTAGTTGAGAGGGAGTGTTAAAAGGTAGAAATTATGGTCAAATTCCACCTTTGGACAACCCACCTGATGGAGATGATTGCAGCATTGGATTCCTCATCTCGTGAGGATTGAAATCGATTTAAGATATGTCCAATTTGGTGAAGGGAAAGTGGACTTATGAATTTATGAAGTTGGTGTGAAGGTCGGCTTGATTAAATTAAGTAAGCCGACATAAAATGGCCATGTTGGCTCACCCAAAGGGAGTGACTCTTTGCTATGGCAAACAACTATAAATACCCTTTAGTGAATTCTATGATTTTTAGATCTTGCTATTTCAGTGGTAAGGTCTTGTTATCTCTGTGGAAGGATCTCGCATATCTTTGTGGAAGAGTCCCGCTATACCTATCTCGTGTATCTCTGTGGAAGGGTCTCGCTATACCTATCTCGCATATCCCTATGGAAGGGTCTCACTATACCTGTCTCACATATCTCTGTGGAAGAGTCTTGCTATACCTAACTCGCATATCTCTGTGGAAGGGTCTCGCTATAAATATCTCACATATCGTTGTGGAAGGGTCTTGCTATACCTATCTTGCATATCTATGTGGAAGGGTCTCGCTATACCTATCTCGCATATCTTTGTGGAAGGATACATCGCTCTATGGATAAACATACCCTCGCACTGTGGTCCAGATAGTATAGACATGGTGGCAATATTGTACTGTTGGCAACCAATGTCTACACAATGGACAATATTCATGGCACTTGGACAGAGTACAGTGGATTGTATGGCTCGTTGGACAGTCTACATAGTGGAAAATATTCATATGGCTCGTTGGCCAGTGTAATCAGTGAACTACACAGTGGGCCAGGCACCCTTGTTGTACAAAAAAGCTCATGGCCTCTACACAATACACACAATAATAAAAAATACACAGTGACATGTCTTGTTCAGTAGCTCAAGAGGAATTTCAGTAAATGTAGTGGCTAGTGCACACAGAGGTAGCTCATATAGTGGCAAATATACACAGAGGTAAGCCTACACTCAATGGTAGAGTATGCTGGTATGATGGAGAAGCCAGTTTGGCTCAAACACTGTGAAGACAGTTTAATCATGTTTAGCAGTCATGTATGGACAACCTTTGTGTTTGGTCTGGATATGTATTTTGATATCATTTGTTTACAAACGAAGTTGTAAACTAGTAGTATAAGCTTGAAGAAGTTTGATGATGTATGTACTTTGATTCTGAACATTTCAATGACGATCTAATAGAAGAAGAATATTTGAAAGGGTTTTCCCCCTTGTGAGGATTTTCCCTGGTCCTTGACCAATATTGGTGTCCTATTTGTGCATGCTTTTATTTCTATGTTATTTTATGTTCTGCTGCTATTGTTCTTTATTAATAATTGCTAATGTTTTAATGAAGCTATGGGGTGAATGTTTAAAGGAATAATGTCTGCAATTATCTCTAAAGCAAAGAACAATATAGCTCTATGAAAAATTAACAATAATTTCAATAATTTATGTAACTCATGATTTTTCTCGAGTACCCATAATTAGTTTTCATACACAATTATGGGTACTCCTGAAAAATCGTGAGTTACATAAATTATGTAAGATTTCACATATTTGGAAGCACAATTGCGCAAGTGGAAACATCTAGCAATTGGGGCACTTGGCTACAAATTTTTATGCATGTTTTCTATTAAGGGTATCTTTCACATTCCCTAAGGCACAAACCAAATATTTGGAGGTATCTTGGATGACTTGTCACATTTCACTAGCTTCACATATGAAGAGGAGTTCCCATCATTTAAAAATGTTCTGGAGGGTTTTCATGGCATATTCAAGGGTCACATTTACAAAAGAAGAATGTCGAAGTCAAGAAGATGACAATTGGCATTCATATCACATGTCGTAAAGGAGAGGAACATAGGTGAAGAGTGCTCAATTTTCAAATATCTAGAAATTGTATATGTCCTTTTTCCAAAGAAGAGAAAATATCTTGAGATGAAGGGCCCAAATTTTTGACAAAATAGGACCATGTAACTTATAAAGAGTCGAGACATGAATTTTGGTGTGTTTCCATGTGTTATTTTCAAGTGAACTTACAGTTAGAATTAAAGCTCTCCCACCTGATTATCTTAGTTCTTACTAATTAGACCCTTTCCAAACAGATTCATGAAATCTAAAAGTGGTGAGTGAGCACTATTATAGACAGTTTTAGATATTTCTGAAGCATATCAGAATAAGCATTTCTTATTAAATTTGTGAGTAACTATTGGTGTTCTATAAATACATGACACAGAGGTAGTTGGAGATGATCAGGATAACAATGTTGCAGTGCTATGGATGAATGCGCCAAAAGAATAAATTGAGACCCATGGCGATTGAAATTTCTGCAATTCTTTTTGTAGGACAAAAAGTGTATGTAATTGGGAATCCACTTGGTTTGGATCACACCTTGATGACTGTTATCATCAATGGGCTTTATAGGTAGATAAGTTCAGTTGCAACTGGCCATTCAATACATCATGTGATTCAGACAGATGGTAAAGGACCATTGGAGGTCCTCTTCTTGATAGTTCAGGAAATTTGATTGGCATAAACACTTCTGTGTACTCTCCATCAGGAGCATCATCTGGTGTGGGTTTTTGAATTCCAATAGATTTGTAAGTGTCATTGTTGATCGGTTAGTAAATTTTGGGAAAATTAATTGACCCATTTTGGGTATTAAATTTGCACTGGATGAGTCTATTGAGCAACTGAGTGTCACTGGAGTTCTGGTGCTTGATGGTCCTGCAGATGGACCATCTAGAAAATTTGGACTGAAAACAACAAAATGAGATGCTTATGGCCAGCCTGTCTTGGGAGACAACATTACAGTTGTAAATGGGGAAAAATTCTGCAATGGAGGTGATCTCTATAGATTACTTGACCAATGTACGGTTGGTGATGTGGTAACAATGGAGGTCCAGTCCGGTGGAGATGGGGTTGTACATGATTTGCAAGGATAATATCTAGACATCATTTGTGATAATGATAGTTTAATTTTTCCTCCATCAATCTGAACAGCCCTGGAATTTTTATCCCACTAATATATTAAAAGGAGCTTGAGCTTAAGGCCTAATATAAGGTTGAAATGACATGTGATAAACAACCTATCTTGCCAAGATCATTCCTGTGCATTATTGTTTCCATAGTTATTAAAATCGGCCGGTTTGAACCGGTAACTAGTCAAACCGGCCGATCAGATCAGTTTCCGGTCACAACCGCCCTTGCAACCAGGTTTTGAGGGGTGTCTCACCTGAATTGGCCAGTTAATCGAACCTAACCAGCCGTTTAGGTACAGAACCAACCGGTTAATGCATAAACTGGCCAGTTCCGTACCTAACCGGCCCGTTAGGTGTCCCTTCCTTGCGCGGACCCACCAGAGGCCAGCAACACAACCCTAGGACATATGTGGAGGTACGGGGAGGGTTGTTTCCCTCCAAAAACACCCTCACCAATATTTTATAAGCAGGGGCAACCTCTCCTTTGTCTCACACCAACTCATTTGTTGTGTGTGAGTTTGATTGAGAGCTTTGAGAGTGTTGAGTGTTTGCCGGAGCAGTGATCTTGGAGGCTTGGAGTTGGAGTTGGAGATATCTTGGAGATAGTTTGGAGCTGTCAATAGCGTTGGCATCTTCAAGGGGATGCTAAGGAAGCTAGTTTGCATTGCCAGGTAAGAATTTTCACTTGAAAAATCCATCATTTCATTGTTGTTCATGTATTTATTTTCTCATGTGTTTAGCTATTTTATTCCTCTCAAATCTCTAGTCCTATGCTATCAAATTGTGTATATTTGAATGTGCATTTTGTTTTGTAAATTTAGCCTTAGTTGTCCATTTATCTTAGCTGCAATTTTTTTTAAATGGCAGATTTATTTCCAAATTTCAATTATTTCAAGTCAAGATGCCTCCAAAAGCCAAGGACAGTGCATGGGTCCATTGTGATGTGGTTGAGGGAAATATGGTATGCAAACTTTGTCAAAAATGTATTGGAGGTGGGGGTATTCTTAGATTGAAACATCACTTGGCTGGGATAAGAGGCAATGTAATGCCATGTGATGCACCTAAAGTAGTGTTAGGTCCAATTAGGGCAGAATACCGTGCCAAGCTTGAAAATTTTGAGGAGACTAAGGCTAGGGAGAAGGCCATCCAAGATGAAATTGCAAGGAAGAGGGAAATAGTAGAAATGTTGAGAGAGAGTGGGTATGAAAATGATGAGTATGATATTCAAGACTCCACTTCTATCCCTTCCACCAATAACCCCTTTCACTATGTTCCTCCTATTGGCAAAAGATCAAACCCAACCTCATGAGTTATTTCTCATCCACTGCTAATCCCACAGCCACTGCTTCCATGTCCCAGCCAACTCCAAGTCGTCAACCCACTTTGGATCAACATTGGAAAAAACAATGCAAAGAAGCTTCTTATTAGTACATTGCTAGATGGTGGTATGATTCAGATATCCCATTTAATGTTGCTCGCTCACCTTATTACCAAGCTATGTGGGACTCTGTTTTTATTGCAGGAAAGGGCTTCAAAGACCCTACTGCGCATGACTTAAGGGGATCTCTTTTGCAACAAGAGATTTGTAATATTGATGAGTATTTGGCTGAATATAAAGAGTCATGGCTCAAAACAGGTTGTTCCATCATGTCAGATGGATGGACTGATGGAAAGAACCGCACTATCATTAACTTCCTTATTGCTTTCCCTCGAGGAACAATGTTTTTGAGATGATTTGATGCATCTGATAAGGTGAAGGATGCAACCCTTCTATTTGAGCTTTTGGATGAGATTATTCAGGAAGTGGGAGAGCAGAATGTTGTGCTAGTTATCACAGATAATGCCTCAAACTATGTTCTTGCTGGAAATATGCTTGAGTCCAAGTATAATACCATATTTTGGACTCCATGTGCTGCACATTGCATAGACCTCATGCTTGAGGACATAGGCAAAGTGGAATGGGTAAAAAACACTGTAGAGCATGACAAGTGCATTACAAAATTCGTTTACAACCACTCATGGGTATTGAGCCTAATGAGGAAAAACATTGGGGGAAAAGAGCTTGTTAGGCCTGCCATTACGAGATTTGCAACTCACTTCCTCACGTTGCATTGTCTCAATTCTCAACAGAAAAACCTGGAGAAAATGTTTTCTTCTGATGATTGGACTGAATCCCGGTGGGCTTGTAGACAAGATGGAAAAGACACCAAAAAGAAAGTCTTTGACATTAATTTTTGGAAAAGGTCTTCAGAGCTGGTAAAAATTACTGAGCCCCTTGTTCAGGTGCTAAGGATGGTGGATGGGGAAAATATGGCAATGGGATACATTTATGAGGCTATGGATCAGGCCAAGGAGAAAATACAGGCAGCTTATAGGGATAGGTTAGCTAAATATGGCCGGATATGGGAGATCATTGATAACAGATGGAACAATCAACTCCATCGTCCTATACATGCAGCTGGGTATTTTTTGAACCCAAAGTATCATTATAGAGCTCGGCTAGGATATCAGTAGGATGGGGAGGTCAGATCTGGATTGATTGATTGCTTGGAGCACATGGTCCCTAACCGTGCAGACTGTTAAACAAAAACATGGTGTGGGGAAAGATAAACACACACACAACAAGAAACTCAACACACAATGAAGGATAAGCGTGCAGCTCTATTATTTTTCCATTATACATTATGTACATTTATAGTACAATGGTGTGACTCTTGGTTTCACATTCCAAGGTCACTTGGACTCCATTGTGACTTTTCGCATTCCACACCTACCCATAGAGGATTAGGTGTTCCAACATTCCCCCCCTTGATCCGAAGGGGTATGTGTGAGTCCAAGAAGAGAGTTGTAATACAAATCTACAAAGTATACATGGCAGCACTTGGGTTGAATCAACTCTCTGAAATGTTGGAAAAAAGAGGTGGTTTAAGGATGACCACCAACACTGGAACGCAATACTTGTTGCAGTTTCCGGAACTCTTCCAAAACTGGCAAGAAGCTGAAAGCTTCTGCTAGAGGAATTGTCCCTCATAAAAGAGGGAGACCTTCAACCTAAAAGAAGGGAGGTCTACGACCTGTGATGGTTTAAGGATTACCAACAACACTAGAATGCTTGAAGAATTTCCTGGAACTCAACCAAAGCTGGCAAGAAGCTGAAGGCTTCTGCTAGAGGAAGTGTCCCTTATATATGAAAGGGATACCTTCAACCTAAAAGAAGGGAGGTCTACAACCTGTGATGGTTTAAGGATGACCAACAACCAAAGGCATGCTCATGGTCATCCGTGTCTCTGGCTACATCTATGAATCTGGAATGATGAATTGTGGCTCAGGCTCGCTTGAACTGCTATGTCTCCGGCTACAACTCTGAACATGGAATGAGAGATTGTGGCTTAGGCTCACTTGATCTGGCGTCAAAGCTTGTAGATGACCACCATTTTCCCCTTTGTCAGGGACAAGGTGAGATGATGGCGAAAACTCAACTGCAAGTTTGCTCAATATTCTAGAACATGTTCGGACATGCAACTTAAACATCTTCTTGGCTACTGATGCCCATTGCCAAGAAGCGATCCATCCAAGATGAATCTTTGTTCTTGCAGGAGGCTTTTTTCTGAAGCATCTGTGTGAAGAATGGGTGTGCCGACCATAGTGCTTGCATGGGTGAAGATCAAAACAATGATCTTTCATATGGCCAACTCGATCAAAGTGTTGGCATTTTACAATCTGTTGTTGTTGTTGTGGAAGCGGAGCAGGATCTGTAACAGCTGCAGGTGAACTGTCATACAGGAATCCGGCACTCTGAAATATGATGGGCTTGGTGTAGTCTGGAATATGAAAGGACACATCCTTGTCATATCCAAGACCAGTTCTATACTTATTGTGGACAAGCTCTTCCCAAGGTCTGATGATGGGCTTGAGAAGTGCAGGTTGAACTGCTGCATCTGCACGTAAATATGCTCTTGTGCAAGGAACTGAATGTGAATCAACTGCAACTTTACTGACTTGCTGCTGATGGGAGTCCTTCTCAATCTTCTGAACAGAAACAGGTTCAGAATGGTGACTCTTTTGCTGAAGTTCATCTTGTTGAAGTTGAGATTCCAACTGCAAAAACTCAATCTTTTCTTGTGCATCTAGCAAACAACTTGGAATATTACAAAGAGAATTCTTGCTCATTTTTATCATATCATCAACATTTGAATTAATGAGGTTATTCAACAACTCTAATGCCTCATTGATTTTAGCCATTTCAACAACTTAGGCTCAGAAAAATAAAGGGTGTTGGCTTCAACCGAAAATGCACCCGTTTACAGTGTGATTCAACTTTCTTTCAAACAAATACAAATGACTCAAGAGAACTTCCAACTATAGAAATCTCAAAGTACAAATTTTGCTCCTCAAATCATGGAGGACCTCAAGGTATAGACTTGACTGTCTAACCGACAAGCAATACTTACATCAACATTTTTTTCCAACAACTCAAATTTACACTTCAAGTCTTGATTGCAACTATGAATGAAGATGAAAATTCCACTCACTATACAATGTAAGTTCAATACAACATCACTGCAAATTTATTTATTTATTTTTATTTTTATTTTAATTTTTTATTTTTATTTTTAAGTTAAATTAAATTAAAAAGGTGAACTTTAAAATTTAAAGGCCGTGAGTGGATTAAAAAATTTTAAATTCGAGTTAAAAAAAAAAAAAAAAAAAAAAAAAAGAAGGAATGGGGGGCGTAACCCGTGAGTTGGGGTAGTGCTTTGAGAGCTATGGGAAGGGGGAGCCGAAAGGCTATGGGGAGGGCAAATTACGCTGTGTGAGGGGGTGCGTATGGAGTGGGAGTGATAAGGGCCGAGGGGGAGCGGAGATGGAAGGAGGCAGGGGAGTGAGGGGGCAGTGGGGTCGGGCGAGGGGAGAGAAGGGGGAGTCATGAAGGCGGGGACGGAGATGGGGAGGCGAGGGATGAGAGGTGAGGGGGTGGGGAGTGAGTTGAGGGCGATGTTGTGAGTTGGTGAACACGTGGGATGGGAGGGAGGTTTGGGATGGAGAAACGAGCAGGGTGAGTGTGCAGTGAGGGGGGCGCCAGGTTTACGCAGGGAGCACGGGTGAGTGGGAGTAGCAGAGAGCAGCGTAGGGAAGTCGTGGGGTAGGGAAGGGCGTAGGCGGTAGCAGAGGGGCAGGTGTGAGCGGATAGGGAGAGGGTTTGTTGTGGAGAGTGGAGTGAGATGCGTGAGGATGAGAGTGATGGGAATGGAGAGGGGGCGGGGTTAGCATGAGTGGACAACTCGAGGGAGGGGTCGGGTTGTGAGTTAGCAGGTTGGGTGGGCTGAGCGATGGGAAGAGGTGTTTGGTAGGGCGAGCGGCCATGAGGGCCGAGGGAGGGAGTCTACTGTTTAAGAGGGGGCGGCAAGGTTGGGCAAGCAGAGTCGAGTGAGGGGAAGGGTGGGATGAGGGCCGCGTAGGGGGCGGGGATGGAGTTGTGGGTAAAGGGGAGAGGGGAGTCGGGTAGAGGAGGGCCGAGGTGAGGGGGCTGGGTTTGCAGTGAGGAAGGAGTTTAGGGGGAGGGCGTAGTGGGGTAACCGCTATGTGCAGGGTGCGCGAGAGTTGTGTGGGGGTAGGGAGGGGGTAGCAGGAGCGTATGGTGAGGGGGAGTGTGTAAGGTGAGCGGGGTGGGATGTTTAGTGTGAGGGTGGCTGGGTAGGCCGTGAGGGTGAGCGACGCAAAGAGGAGGTGAGAGGGTCGTAGGCCGAATTGCAGAGGTCGAGGGCTGGGTTTCCAAAAAATAATTTTTATTTATTTATTTATTTATTTATTTATTTATTTTTTTAAATACAACAGAGAGGAGTGAGAAATCGAATTTTAAAATAGTAGCAGAATCTCACTGATATACAGCAGGGGGAATTTGCAGAAAACTGTAGACTTAGGGCAAAAAATAAATTTTCCAGCAGCAGAGAATGAGACTTTAAAAATGTAGAATTTTCCAGAAAATTTCAGCAGAAAAAACCCAGAAACTTCTTCAGAAACCCAATTTAATCAATGTTTTCAGCAGCTCTCCAAAATGGTGCAGAAATTAAAATGCAAAAATTGCAGAATAATGTGCAGTGAGAAAACCTACAAAATGCCCAGTGCTGCTCTTCTTCAAAACTAATGCTGCTCTTCTTCAGAACACCTTTTTGAATGCTGCCAAGAATTTCCGAACGCTGCAAAAAAGACCAAAATTTTGCAGATATGCATAGGCCATAAACACAAATGGTTCACTCAAGGTTGAGCTGGTTATGAACGTATCAGCTCCGATACCATGTTAAACACACACATAGTGTGGGGAAAGATAAACACACACACAACAAGAAACTCAACACACAATGAAGGATAAGCGTGCAGCTCTATTATTTTTCCATTATACATGATGTACATTTATAGTACAATGGTGTGACTCTTGGTTTCACATTCCAAGGTCACTTGGACTCCATTATGACTTTTCGCATTCCACACCTACCCATAGAGGATTAGGTGTTCCAACACAGACCTTTTGGAAACACATAAACAACTTACTCATTTCAGTATGGCAGCTGGTATCTTTGGAAAGAACTTGGAAAAAATGGCAAGAGATGTGGATCAACCAAGTAAGCAATTCCAATTTGTTTTTCTTTTCAAGTTAAATTGCTTGTAAATAATTAATGAAATGAACTATGTTACTAATGAATGTATTTTTATTTGCAGCACATTGGTGGGAGTCATTTGGCGGCCAATGTCCTTAATTGCAAAAGTTTGCAATTAGAATCCTCAACCAAACTTGCAATGCTTCAGGTTGTGAGCCCAATTGGTCTGTTTTTTAGCGCATACACACAAAGAAGAGAAACCGTTTGGAACAGAAACAGTTAAATGATCTTGTGTTTCTGCAATACAACCTTCGCTTGAGGCGGAACCAACTGATGAGCAAAACACCTGATCTAGATCCCATTGTGTTGGATGATATTGATCCAACATCAGAATGGGTGGAGGAGACTAAAGATCCAATGTTTGAGGCTGATTTTGATTTTGATGCAGCAATAGTGGGGGGTGAATTTGAAGTAGATTTGGTGGCGCCATTAGACGCAGACCCAGGATTGGTAGCTGCATCAAGAAAAGGCAAACAACCAATGGACGACACTAGTCATGCACCTCGAGTAACTCGTGCTTCCATTAGGTCCACTTCTATTGTTATTGGTGGCAGGGGTACTGAGGTTGCAGATGAGCCTGAGGCTGAGGCATCCTCAGACTCTGATCCAGATGATGTCTATGTAGCAGCCGATGTTGATCCTATGTCTAGTAGTGGTGATGAATTTGATGATTGATCATCATTCATGTGTAGTCTTGTATTAGGCCAATGGCCTCATAGCTTGTAGCATTGTTTTTGGACTTTATGGACCATTTGGAGCCTCATTGCTTATGTATTTTTCGATGATATGTATTGCACTCAGTGCCATTTTGATATATTCACCTTTGCATGGTATATAAATGAGCAAACTTTGCATGTTTTGTCTCTATTGGCTTGGAATCATGGTTGAAAATCTTAAAAATAGTTTTTTTTATTAAAAAATAATTATTTAATGTATTTTTTTTTTAACCGGTTCATTGAGATCTGACCGCTACCGGTTAGACCGGTTTCGGTTCGAAACCCGGTTCATTAGGTCCACCGGTCCGGTCACCGGTTCCGGTTTTAATAACTATGGTTTCCAGTGGCGGTGCCTCAAACAACATCATTCAGATTTGTCCTCCAATAGTGATAAGAATATTACTACTACTGCACATCTTTGAGTTGTTTTTAGCATTCAATCAGTCAACAGTCGGGGGAAACTAACAAATAAAAATGAATATGGTCTACTGTTGAACATGAGGTCAGTACCCAGATTTGAGAAGCTTGTGTATTTGACGTTGAAAGCATGGAATATAGAAGGTGAAGATGATTGAGAGACATATTTAACAGAAAAGGGTCCATGGGCCTTCAATCTGTCAAGAGTAAGGGGAGTTAAGAGAGTAATATGAGCTTGTTTCATTTTCCCAATGGTTCCTAGAGGTTTCAAAAAGAGATAACCATTGCACATGATGGAAGAGTACTCAACCACTTTTGAAGGTAACATAAATATAGGTGGTTTGGATTGTCATTAACAAGATTACGACATCAAAGTCTCAATAAGAGCTAATGGCAGTTTCCAACACTACAACGTTCAGATAAGTTTATGTAATAATGGAGTTAAATAACTAGTGCATGTTGTTACTGGGATCTTTCACTTGAAACTAGGGGAAACTTCAGAAATACTTTCTGATACCAAATTAATTTCTAAGGTGGTTGCCTCTGGCACAGACAGTGAGATAAGCTACATAGTAGAGTTGATAACCTAGCTCCAGTGGTTGAAGGTGTACTTCCCAGATGTGTTGAAACTTTAATATCTAGAAATGAAAGGACGTGTTTCTAGATCTTTGCTACAGTAATGTGTAAGACTTGTTTCAAATTACTTCAAGCATAAATCAAGTAGTCTTGTTGGTTCAACCATTTGTCAAAAAAGGAAAAAGACAAGCAACAAAATTTAGTGAAAGTAGCATAAACATCATATTTTTTGACCCCATGTCCTTCCAGCATATTTGAAATTTGATTTGTCTTGTGTGACTTGGAAGATTGATAAGGAGGAATGCCCTGCATGCTAAGTCCAACTTTGATATTGTATTGTTAGATGCCAAAGATATCCTCAAAGATACAACTTACAGATTAATAATAAATTATAAGTAATCTAACTACAAGTCTAAATAGAATATATGTTGTTAGGGTTTCAGACAGTTGATAAACATCCTTGAAATTTTTTAAAAAGAAAACTTGAAACGATATTTTTATTTGCTTGTGATTCAACATGTGACATATAGATGCTACAGGATCTATTTTGGTGGCATGGGATTTTGATACGTGGCATTTTTGCACAGATCTGGGTGGCTCTGTCTCCATATCCATATCTTAAATGTGTGTCTGGGGCTCTAGCCTTAAGCCCTTGCCGATCCTTTAACACAATGAAATTTTTTCCACCTATAATATGTACTCCTACATACTTCCATTATGCAGAGTTGATGGTTGAAATTATCTTTGTTTTTATTATCTTATTGGTAGTGAGCCTTGGAGATAAAATGGTTGAATTTCCTTTGGACCAGATGCATATCTAGTTTTGAAATGCCTTTGGACCAAAGGTTGGCAACCTCTATATGCATATCAAAACTAGGTTGGAAACTTCAAGGTGCATATCAAACCTAGGTTTAGAAGGGTATGTGCTAGTGTCCCTATTCAATCTTCCCAATGCATAATCTAGATTGAATGCACACACACAAAGTTTAACAAACTCAACCTCACCTCCACCCCAATTCGAGCATGCAGGTGGATTCTAGGTCTAGTCAACAAAAGGTATTTAAAAATAGATAATTAACAACAAATACACAGAGAAGAACACGATATTCCGAATAAAAAACAAAATCTGGTTCTAGTTCAAATCTTGTCAACATGGAATATTGAGCTATGACAAACCCAAGTCTAGTTCTGAACAAATCTGATCCAGATATGATTAAGCTCGATTTTGCATATATCTAAGTTCCAAGTTCCAACATTTAATAAGTTGACTATTTGCATACTAAATAAACACACCAGATATTGGCAACCATAAGGTGCACATCAGACCCGAGTTTAGAGAGGCATGTCCCAATGTCCCTATTCAGTGTGCCTAGTAGCACCATTACACACATAAATTTAATGGATCAGCCCCACCTCCAACACGTTTCAACAATGCAGATAGGTCCTAGGTCTAATCAAGAGGGAACATTAAAGAATAGATAATTAACACAGAGAAAAACTAGATATACCCATCAAAAGAATGTGTTCTACATCTTGTCAGTAATGAATATTAGTATTAAACACAGATAACATGATGCTTGAGTTTGTATATTTCTGACCTTCAATATTTGATACGTTGACCATTTGGCTAAACTTGAGAAATGCACCAGATATTGCCAACATCAAGATGCATATCAAACCTAGGTCTGAATATGCCTCTGCCAGTGTAGTTATTCTGCATTTAATGCACCATCTAAATTCAATGCCTCATTACACAAAAGTTTGACTAGATCAGCCCCACTTCCACCTGGATTCTAGAATGCAACTAAGTTCTAATGAATGGAGAGGAACTAGATATTTGGAATCAAAAAATTTGAGTTTTAGGTCTTGTCAAGGAGAAAAAGAGGCATATGATAGGTTGGAAACAAATAATTATGCCTAAATTGGAATGAGAAGCAGGGATAATAAGACTGGTAACAAAGCTCCATGTGTTTCTCTCTCGCAAACAAATTAACCTTATCTAATATTTATTAGCTATGTCCATCTTCTAAAAGTCCAATCTACTAACCCCGATATCAATGCTATTGGAGAGGGATAAAGTAAATAAAACTTTCTCATGACAAGAGGCGTTAAAGGAGAAAAGGTGGCACCTGATAGGTTGGAAACAAATAATTATGCCTAAATTGGAATGAGAAGCAGGGGTAAGAAGACCGGTAAACAGAGATCTGTGTTTAAGAGTATAATGGTGCTTTATCTCTGACAAAAAATGTCTCTATGTCAAAATTTGAAGGAAAAAAGATACATGGGGAATAGGGAACCTATCCACCTTGTGCAATTCATGGCATGATGATGTCCCTAAAGGATCAAGCATAAGGAATAATATGATCAAACAAAATTTAACAGATAGTTGGATTTCCCAGTATGTCCAACATGGAAAAAAGACAAACTTTTGGAAGTATGCATGAGTTGGACACCAGCCTCTCAGAAGCATCCAAGCTTTGGACAGAACCAGAAAGGTTATGATCAATTTGGGGTGAACCAAAACATAGGATTATTGGATCAATCCCAACAAATTCTTTGGCGTCTATCACTAAAATCAAATGGAAATATTCCACCAACAGTCCCCACAAGAGCATAATCCCTCCTTTGAACGATGAAAATGATTGGCATCCCTTACAATAAATTTTCCTCCAACAATATTTGAGATGAACTTGATTGTGGAGTGGAAGCCACCACAAATGTGGGGGTTTTTGAAAATTTTTATAAACCCACTCGCTAGTTCCCACTTCCCCTTGTCCCATAAGCTCGATGCAACATTTCCAAATATAACATGATATATTTGGAACCATTACAGGACAACAATCAATAAAACATGGCTTTTGAATGAGAATGAATCTATTATGGATTACAAAGTTATATATTTCCAAGCATGGATTCAAGTCCTTAAGTTGCTTTTAGATGGAAATGTGGAGTTTTAGTAAAACTAAACTCTTGAAAGTTACTGTTAGCCACCTATAAATTTGTTATACCACGAGGTGGCTAAAACTTTTTGGAGCCTTCAAGGAACAAATTTTATTGCTAAAAATTGTTGGCTCTTGAAGACTCTGGAAGGCCTCATGCCTTTGTCCAAAATCTTCATTGTTGTTGCCATTTTATACTCAGAAATTATGCTAATTTCATGAGAAAAGACTGCTGAAAAACCATCATTTTCCCTCTTCTCCCACTCAAAACTAACCTTCATTTGCTCCCCTTTTTTCCCCATAAAATTCCTCCATTTTTATGATTCTCTTCTTCCATTCATGAAAATCATCTTTACATAGTTTGAAACTCATTTTTAAACTATACCGAAACCCCCGAATCCATTGAAAACTCTGAAAATTTTCATGAAAAACAAGTTTTTATTACTATGGACTTAAGCCCCCTTGGGCTAAGTCTTAAACCACTTTCCCCACATGCCCACACCTTATAACCAGGTGCTAAGCCCACAAAGCGCATTATCGCATCGCAAAAATCCAACTGCGCAAGTCTTTGTCATGTTTAAAAAGTTCTGATGCAATTAGCCCCTGTTTCACAACCCCGATCGTATTATCATTTCATATAACCCGTGGGCCCGCCTCCGGCGCTTAAAACCTTGTAATAATTCTTCCCCGGTGGTCTTTTTTCTTTGTCAAAACCAAAAAACTATTTTTTCCAAAGTTTTGATCTAATGCGTTAGAGTCACGTGTTAATATAAAAATGGTTAGATTGAAAACACCCGATCGTGCAAACGCATCGAAAAAATTAAATGGGTTGATTGAAAGACCAGGCCCGATGGTTCTGATTGAAATTGGCCCCCGTATGTATGGCCCTGGGTCTATTTATGTGTTATACGTCTGAAGGCCCCGCAGTCGAGCGCCAGACCATTCCATATATATATATACCCCACCCCCGAAGCATAAAACCTTTGTTTTATTTTAAATTTGGGTTTTTTATATATATCATAAGGGTTTTCTGCCGGTTCGTTCTAAAACTAATCTCCACCGTTGCTCATAAACTGATCAAACGGCCAGCGCTTGATCGCATCGGAGTTCTTCATCACATGCCTTTGTTCGCTCCCTCCGATTCATTTTCCACCGTTGATCTGATCCTCAGATCAACAGTCCGCGCTACATCGCATCGCAACTTTTTCAATCGCTGCGTTTATTGTCCACCGCCGATTGCGATCCTCCGATTGGATCTGGACCGTCCCTGTGTCCAGATCGGACGATCCAAGATCATTTCGTCTTATTCTCCTCCCCGCTCTCCTTTTTTACCTTCTCTTAACTAATCTCCACCATTGGATGCTGCCATCCAACGGCTACGCTCCTCCCATGCCTTCTGAAGCAGTTTTTCCCCAATAACGCAGGATTTCTTAATAAGTTTCGTATTTTGCAAGTGTTAAAGGTTATCTGTTATATTGAAAGAAAGGCTGAAGGCTGGGGATGACGATTCCCGTGCCTTCAATTCATAAAAGGGAACCGTTCTCCGGGCTCTACTCCATGTCTCGCCATTGCTTCATGAGGCAGTGATGCCATATAAGCCCAGCGTGGCCCTGCACATCGACAAGACACTGTGTTATTAAAACATGATTTAAAGAGTATCAGTGTTGAAGACAGAGCACAGCAGAACAGAAGATTGAAGACCGATTGCGGGGATTACGGCTAAGATGGATTATCAAAAGCCTAATCCCCCAAATTAAAACACAGTCAAAAAAAAAATCATAAGTGTTTAACTGACAGAAAGGCCTCCACCGCCTCAATTGAGGCGAATTGATTCCTCAGCTACCATAAGTGCCACCTGTTGCCTTAAAACATTCAAACATAGGCCGGAGTTATTGATCAAATCAGATATTTGCATCAACACAGCCGAAGAAATTAATTTTGCTAAGGGAACTTAAATGCTAAAAATATTTGTAGAGTTACTCCAAACATGACACAGAGCCTTAAAGGTCAATAAAATCTCCCATCAAGCATAATTCATAAATGTAAAACAGTTAATACAGACCAGAATTTTTGTAAACTTCTTCATCGAGCCCCTCAAAGGCCGAGAAGCCATAAAGACTGTATTAATTATCTTGGGAGATCTTTTATCAGATCTCACCTCCTCATTCTTCTATACATACCTCTGTAGAAGATGAGAAGTTGTTGGTTGGTTGTTGGTTGATCACTAGTTGTAGTACTGAAACTCTTTGAAATTATACATAGTCTGTTGAAGTTGAAGAACAAATTGAAGTCTTGGAAGCCCTGATGATGTTTTTGCATGCTTGTTCCTGAGAAGGTTCTATCATTGGATCCATGAGCTTGGTTGTTGGTGAAGTATTCTGAATTGTTTAATGTTTACTCTTGTTTCCATTATGTTCCATGATTTCTTACTACAGTAGGTTGATATTTTTAGGCTAAGAAATGACTCCTGGAAGCACCTTAGACCTGTTCATCCTTCATTGTTTTATGTTTTCTTCTGCTGAAGTATTTTAGAGTATTTAATCTCTCTCTTTAGTCTTCATGCTTGTTTATTTCTATAATAGCTCAAATAGTTGGTTTCAGCATGATTTATGGTTCTCCCTGCTTGTCTGCTATCACTTGAAAGCTGTTATTGAAGTCTCCCTTTGAAGTACCATTGTTTTAAGTTAGTCAAAGAGGTCTGTTTCGATCTTGCCCTTTGTCATTGCTTGAACAGTTGTTTTGAAGGTCTTTATAGTTGTGATCATAGATGTTTTTAGGTGTTCCCTCTTCTATGACTGCAATTATCAGTGAATCTGTTATGTTTTCTAAGTCATTTGAAATAAAATCTTTGAGGAAATAGGGTGTTCCCCGAATCTTAGATTTCATTTTGAAAGTTGTCTTGAGGTCATTATTTTCTTAAAGAATGTTTGTATAATTTATGGTTAGCCCTGTCTATCAAATATCTCTTTATTGTTTAAGTTATGTTTTCAAGTTCCCTTCGTTGAGAAACAATTTTCTCTTTCCAAATCATTGATGTCCATCTCATTCCAAAACCAAAGGATCCTGCGGCCAAGTTAGATTTGCCCTTTGATATCCCATATCCATTGACAAGTTTGTCATGACCTTATTTTGACTCCATTGCCCAATGAAGCTGACATTTCCTCTTTCTGTCTATCCTTCCTAGACCTTTCATGTTCTGCTGTATCAATACAACCAAACAAACAATAAAAAACCTGCACTTAATAACTAGTCTAAAACCAATACTCTAAAGCACACAAGATAAACCTTTGCAAAAAACAAATCATTTGAGAGATCCCTCTCTGAGAACAAGAGGACTAGATCCTGGAACTCTAAAGATTGGTTCTGATGTTGCCTTGTCTTTTGATTTGCCAAACTATCAAAACACGAGACTCCAACAGTTACAACATTTTGTGAACAACTAAACTGCCAATCAAAGGTGATCAATATGAAAGTTGCACAACGTTTAACATTATTCAACCTAACACCAAGGACTTGGGATGAAAACTTGCCTTACATAGAACAAAGTGTCTTGGAGGAAAACCTGAGTTAGGTGTCTTTGTCAGGGGTCTTCGTCTTCGTCAATTGAAGTATCTATAAGAAGAGATTTGTGGGGTTTCCCCTCAAGAGGAGGGGTTTTGGCCCTAGCTTATAACCTACATATTGTGTCATTGTTCTTCCTGATTTGATAGTTGTTTGATGTATTGCTTATCATAATAACAATAATCAAAGATAAAGAGGCTAAAGCATAACACAAGCAGTTATTAAGATGAGAATTTGAATTAAACATTGCCCAATTGAATTCTCAACATATCTTCAATAATTATAACTCATAGGAGATATGCTAACCACATTGCATTGGCTACTTCCATATGTGAGCCTTCTAGTTGTTTTGAAGAGGCAAGTTGTGATGGCTTGATGATGGAGAGTGATTTTTGGAGACAATCCATTTCAAGGGGCCAATGTTTAATCCTAAGGCTACAACGAATTCAGATTTGATGGAAATTTTGGTTGAAATGCAAAGGGAGAAGACTAGTCTATAAAATTAATAAAACCCTAGAAACATAGAATAGCATCCATCAGTCCATTTTCAACAATTTATCACTGGGTAGAGAATAAAGAGAGTAACTCACTGTCACAAGAATTAAAGGAGAATAACAGTTTATCACTGGGTAGAGAATAAAGAGAGTAACTCATTGTCACAGGAATTAAAGGAGAATAACGCAGAAAATCTGTGGGTGGAAACGAACAAAAATCATTACCACCTTACATAGAGGACCTAGACAATTGGAGAAAAACCTCCATAATCTCATAGGACCAGGATCAAAATTAGAAAACCAATTCAACGTAGCTCACTTATACTGAGCATAAGGATCATAACTGATATTAGAACCTATGATTGAATCATTGTAATAGCCCATTCCTAAGGTGCTATAAAGAGGAGGATGGCTCATCTGAAAACTAGCAAAATAATTAGCTAAACCACTCATTTCCTTCTTTGGAAGTGGTTCACCCCTGATTGAGCCTCTGTGATCACCTTCGTCATCTTTGTATTTTTGGAGGTAAATAGTCAAGGGCTCCACGTAATCATCAAACCCCATCTTGCTCATAGCCCAGAGAACATATTCAGAAGTGATAGTTTTTCTTTGCTCTTTCTAGCAACGATCATTCGCTTCACTGGTGATGAAGCTTATGTAATCAGACACACATTATTGAATGGTCTCCTTTGCATCATCAGAAATCTTTGCATGGGTGGGTAGAACTTTCCTCATTATCCTAATGACATTAGAAATGGGTATGAACCTATCTTTCTCTCTCACAGCACAGTTCTCCCTGTCACCATCCTCAAAGTTGTGATTGTCTTGGCTTGTAGGGCTTACAACTTTGGACATCAAGCCTGATAGAGATAGAGGTAGAGATTATAATATCGATGAAGATCAAAGACCGAAGATCGAGCTCTATAAGAGAGAAAACAGCCAGCCAAACAATCTTCACATAGTGAGAAGAGAGAAAAATGAGAAAGAGCATACCTGTGGAGTTGGGTTTCGCATCTCCATTGTTGTCTAGATGGACTTGGGTTTTGGTCTTGCAGGGATCCATTGCAGACCGCCTGCCACCACTTTTTATAAAATTTATTTTTATGTCGCTTTTCTCACGGCCTCTTCTGTTGCCAAGATGGCCCCAAATGTAGATACATATCTATTTCCAAGACAAACCCAAATGTAGATAGATATCAGTAGTAACAGTGTAGATATCTATTTCCAGGACAGGCCCAAATGTAGATATATATCAGTAGCAACAGTAGGTACCAGGGAAATTTAGAAAATCCCTCCCTCACTCACATTTTTGTACTTTATTTTCATTTGAAAAATGAGTAAATATAAACCTGACCTTAGACCCCTATGACGCGTGAACCCATTTTTTATTAGTGTTTTGTTATCGGAGTGGAAAGTGTTTGAAACTAAATATACTACAAACTAAAATAGGTTATTAGTCACATTTATCCCTCCCTCCCTCAAATTCTTTAACTTTATTTTCATTTGAATTCTTCCTCCCTCACATTTTTTTTACTTTATTTTCATTTGAATTCTCCCTCCCTCACATATTTTTTTACTTTATTTTCATTTCAATGCTCAGTAAATATAAATCTAAAAACTCTAAATGCTGAGTAAATATAAATCTAAAAATTATACATGCGTCAACCCTTTTTTATTTGTATTTTTTCATTGGAGTGGAAAGTGTTTGATTGGCATTTGTGAGGTATTTGTCTTCTTCCATTTTAAATATTACAAACTAAAATAGGTTATCACTTGGTCTCATTGATACCCACTTACTAAGTTCAATATCAAATTTAATCTTCGAGTGAATGAAGTTATATTCATGTGGCTCTTTTCCCAAGGCTTTGAGTTTACTCAATATCAAATTAGCCTTGAGTTTACTCAATATCAAACTTGGTCTAGGAGTGAATGAAGTTCTATTTACATGGCTCTTTTTCTAACGCCTTAAGTTTACATACTGACATATGACCCTAGGTTTGAATTCACGGAACCAAGAGGCTAGAGTATGTGTTTACATTTTATAAATTTAAATCTATCTACATGTTTTCTTTAAAAAAATTATGCATCATTTTCTAATGGTTATTTGGGCTTCTCGAATTAGGGTTGAATTTACAAGGTGAGAACAA
This sequence comes from Pinus albicaulis, assembly GCA_034641835.2. NCBI lineage: Eukaryota > Viridiplantae > Streptophyta > Pinopsida > Pinales > Pinaceae > Pinus > Pinus albicaulis. Next base: position 1,284,775,380 of record CM076570.1, read on the forward strand.
CTTATCAATTATATTTGCATCAATCATATTAGAGTTAAAGTTTTCTTAGTATCTTAAGGTGGCCATAAGAATCTTTAAAGATAAATTTTAAATTTATTGTCTTATAAAGTATTGATATGTGCTTATGTTACAAATCCAGACACACTTTTAAGTTTTTTTTCCATCACCTTGAAGTTTCCATACACAATTACAATGACTAACATAAATGATTGATTTGTATTATTGTAGTACTTGTTAGGCAGTCGTATTTGTGTTCCTAGACTAAATTAGTCATTCATGTTAGTCATTTTTAGTTGTATTACTTATTAACTAGTCGTATATTTTAGCCCGAGACTAACTTAGTTGTTGATGTTAGTCATTTTTAGGTGTGTCACTTAAGATTTCTCATTTTTGGTCTTATTTCACTTGAAAAAGTTGTGGTGACTAACTTTTTTAGTCACCTAGTCACTAATTTCTCATTTTCTACTAGTGTGGGGAGCTAAAAATGACACTGAATAATTTCAATAATTTATGTAACTCGTGATTTTTCTCGAGAATCCATAATTAGTTTTCATACACAATTATGGGTACTCCATAAAAATCATGAGTTACATAAATTATGTAAGATGTCACAAGGTCAAAATAAAAAATAATATGAAAATTCCTTCCAAAATATAAAGTTGACGAATTCAGTGGCATAAGAAGAGAGAACATTGTGGCAATGCTTTAGGTGTAGTTTTAAAGTTTACTTCATGGTTTAGCATATTTCTTAAAGCATGGTGGTTGAAAGGGTTGGAAAAGGGTAAGTGGGGAGAGGAGTCAACACTGCATGGTACATTTGATGAAAGAAAAAAGAAAAAAACAATTTTTTTTACAAGCTCACAGAGGAAGATTTGAGGCCATAATTTGAAGAAGTTGCTTCTATATTAGATGGAGAAGAGATCATAGAATTGGAAACAAACAAATTTCTAGTACATTTGGAGAGGGTACTATAGATCCAGATGGAAGATACCATGGCAGCCCTGATGTAGAATGAAATATAGACGCTTTTGTCAAGCAAAACAGTCTCAAATCATGTGTGGTGTATTTCAATGGTTCTCCCATTTATAACACCTACAACTATTATGATAAAGAAGTTCATGGAAAAATAAAGCAGGCTAAAAATGAGGGTCAAGAATTATGGTGAATGGCCCTGTCCTAGACATATTTTGGTAGAAATTTAGTTTGATCATTGAAAAATGGGTCACTGCCTTATTTCCAAGTCCACATTCAGACACCACTCCAGCTTGAGGTTACTCTTGTAAAGTTAAACAGTGAACTCAATAGTGAACAAGTGAATGTGAGAAAAAATGGAGAATGGTGAGATAGAAACAATATTGTTGAATTTTATGGCAGGACTGAAGCAAACTGTGGTTAAATCATCGCAACACCTCTGAGGGAGTAGTAGAAAAGAAATCCATTTTGAATTTCAATAAGAGTGGGGAGCTAAAAATGACACTCAATAATTTCAATAATTTATGTAACTTGTGATTTTTCTAGAGTACCCATAATTAGTTTTCATATACAATTATGAGTACTCCAAAAAATCATGAGTTAAATAAATTATGTAAGAGTTCACATTTTTGGAAGCACAATTGCACAAGTGGAAACATCTCACATTTGGGGCACTTGGCTACAAATTTTTATGCATGTTTTCTATTAAGGTTATCTTTCACATTCCCTAAGGCACAAATAAATGAATAAGAGTGTGTGCTAAGGAGTGTTAGTTAATTCCAGGTGTCCCAAGGATGAAGTTTTTTAGGATAAGTTCAAAATAAGACTTGAAAGAGGGAAGCTTGTGGTTTTGATAAGGTGTGTACAAAGTATTTTTAGAGAAAGGGAGACTTTGGGTTGGGCACAACATTGTTTTGCTAATGACTTGGTTGGGTTCCCAAGTTGCAAAAAAAGTAAGGCTATCTATCAGGGTATGATAGCTAGGGAGTTCCAAGGTGTTGCAGGGAATGTAAGGTTCCCAAGTAAGGCTAATTGTGAGGACACGAGTGCCAAGGCATGCTTGGGAATGCTAATATGTGATAGATAGTGTGAAGGCATGTCAAACATGCTAAGACGTTTCAAGTGTTAAGGCATGCCAAGATGTGCAAGGGTGTGACAATGTGTGTCAAGGACGGTCAAGGAAACAAAATGGAGAAACAAGTTAAACTACAAGGAGATGAACACATAAGAGGGTTAATAAGTCATCAATTTACCTTTTCCGTAAGGGGCATGCTAGGCACACCAACAGTAGGTGTGAATAGGTGCCAACTGCCAAGTGTTAGTGCATTCTATGTGCCAAATCTTCCTCTATTGATTCTCATCTACTTTTCAGTAATTGATCTCAAATAAATTTAATATTAAACCATGCCAAAGCATACCAAGTCATCTCAATGCATGTCAAACATGCTAAGACTTTCCAAGCGCTAACATGTGCCAAGTGCCAATGTGTGTCAGGGAGTGTTAGGCATGCTATGAAGTGGCAGGGCATGTCAAAAAGTGCTAAGTAGAGAGTGCCAATGCATGCTGAGGAGTTTTAGGGAGTATTAGGAAAACACAAGGGAGCACTAGATCAAAATGCATGTAAGTGAATTCATATGAGGGTGTGTCAAGGAGTGGCAATGAGTGCTAGTTGTCATTCCAAGGGGGGAGTGAGAAGGTATTCTAAGCATCCATACACCATATTGACCACTCACTTCTTACCATTCCCACACCTTAAAAAAAAAAAAAATGTCATTCTTAAAATCTCTTATGTAGTTTCCCAATGTCATTCAAGTAGAATCTCATAATTATTTATGCCAGTAATGGTGCGATCATTTTTTTATTCTCTTAAAGGAACTCTTTCTATACATGCACCCCATCAAACATAAATCATCGAGGGAAAATGAATGGAAATGAATGAATAAGAGGGTGTGTTGGTGAGTGTCAGCGAGTGTTAAGCGTGCCAAGGGGGGAGTGACAAGGCATGCTAGGGAATGCTATGGACTTCAAGAAGATCCAGGGTGTGATAACATGTGCCAGATAATGTCAATGCATGCCAGGCATGCCAAGACATGCCATGTGTTAAGGCATGATGAGATGTGCCAGGTGCTAGGGTATGCGAACAATGTCAAGGAGTGTCAGGCGACAAAATGGAACACCAAGTTAAAATGAAAATAAATGAACACATATGAGGGTTAATAATTCAAGACCTTACCTTTTCAAGGCGGGCATGCTAGGCATACCAACACTAGTGCCAATACATGCCTAGTGCAAAGTTTTAACGTGTCTTAAGTGCCAAATAATCCTCTATTACGTATACTTCTCTCTTAATTGTGAATAATTGGTCTCAAATAAATTGTATCTTAAACCATGCCAAGGAATTCCATGGCATCCAAACACATGCCAATAATTTTCAAGTGCCACTAAGTGCCAAGATCCAATATGTGCCAGGGAGTTATAGGGCATGCTATGGAGTTCCAAGTTTGCTAAGGAGGGAGTGACAAGATATGCTAGATATTTCCAAGGCATGATAGAGTGTTAGGGAAGTATACCAAGATGTGCCAATGTGTGTTGAGTGTTAACGAGTTCCAGGGAAACAGAAGGGAGCACTATGTAAAAATGCATGGAAATGAATGAATAAGAGTGTGTGATGGGGAGTGTCAGCGAGTTCCAAGTGTGCTAGGGAGGGAGTGACATGGTATGTTAGGCAGTGCTAAGTCACGCTAGTGTGCTAGAGTGGAATGTGGCCAAGATGTGCCAGATGCCAGGGTGTGCTAACACATGCTAGGAAGTGTTGGGGAGCCATAGGGACACACAAGGGAGCACTAGGTGAAAATAAAGCATGCAAATGAACAATTAAGAGATTGTGATAGGAAGTGTTAGTGATTTCCAGGTGTGCTAAGGAGGGAGTGACAAGGTATGATAGGCAGTGCTAAGGTATGCTAGAGGTTAGGGAAACATGCCAAGATGTGCCAGGTGTTAGGATGTGTCAATGCATGTCAAGGAGTGCTATGGAGTGCCAGGGAAAAACAAGGGAGGAATAGTTTCAAATGCATGGAAATGAATGAATAAGAGTGTGTGACATGGATTGTTAGCAAATTCTAGGTATGTTAAGGAGGGAGTGACAATGTATGTTAGGTAGTGCTAAGGAATGTTAGAGTACCAGGGCGACATGCCAAGATGTGTCAAGTGCCAAGATGTGCTAATGTTTGTTAGGGAGTGTTAGGGATTGCCACAGAAACATAAGGGATAACTAGTTAAAAATGCATGGAAATGAACAAATATAGAGTGTGTGATAGGGAGTGCTAGCGAGTTCCAAATGTTCTAAGGAGGGAATGATAAGGTTATATGCTAGGCAATGTCAAGGCATGATAGAGTTCCATGGAATGTCATGGAGTGATAGGGTATGTTAGGGAGTTCCAAAGCATGTCGAGGAATGCGGGGGATGCTAACATGTGCTACATAGTTCCAAGGGATTGTTAGAAATTCCGGGTGTTATGGCATGTCAAGATGTAAACTATGTTTCTCAGTTGTTTTATGGCCACGATTGGACGTGAGCCTTGAATTGGTAACTTGTTAAGTGGGATGAGTTAATATTAGCCATGAGTAGCCTAATATTGGTTATAAGCCATTCTTAGGTAAACAAGGCATAGTTAGATAGTTGTAGTAAATGAAACTTGGTCAAGTTGTTGTAGCCGAGGCAGGACTTGGTTAGGTTCCCAAGTCTAAAAAAAATAAGGGTAGTTATGATGACATGACAGTTAAGGAGTGTCAGGGCGTCCCAATGAATTAAAAAGTGCACTAACACATGCCAATTAGTGTTAATGCATGACGAGGATTGTTTGGGAGTGTTAGGGCATCACAAGGGAGAACTAGTTCAAAGTGCATGGAAACGAATGAATAAGAGTGTTTGTCAGGGAGTGTCGATGAATTCCAGGTGTCCCACAGATGAAGTGTGTTAGGAGACTTTCATAATAGGAATTGTAGTAGGCAAGCATCAGATTGCGATAAGGGGATGGATGAAGCAGTTTCAGACAAAGTGAGACTTTGTGCTAGACACAACACTATTTTTTCAATGACTTGGTTAGGTTCCCAAGTCGCAAAAAAAATAAGGTTATCTATGAGGGAATGAAAACTAGGGAGTGCCAAGGTGTGCAAGGAATCCTAGGAGTGCTAACACATGCTAGAAATTTCGAAGGCATGTTAGGAATTCCAATATGTGTTAGTTGATAGGGTTTGGCGCCAACGCATGCTAGGGAGTGCCAGGGAAACAAAATGGAGAACTAGCTTCAATTACATGGAAATGAATGAATAAGAGTGTGTGATAGGGAGTGCTAGAAAGTTATAGGTGTGCTAAGGATGGAGTGACAAGGTATGCTAGACAATTCCAAGGCATGATAGAGTGCTAGGAAAGCATGCCAAGATGTGCCAAGTTCCAGGGTGTGCCAATGTGTGCCTGGGAGTGTTAGGGAGTGCTAGAGAAACACAAGGGAGCACTATGTCGTAATGCATGGAAATGAATGAATAAGAGTGTGTGACAACGAGTTTCAACAAGTTCCAAGTGTGCTAAGGAGGAGTGAAAACGCATGCTTGGTAGTGCTAAGGAATGCTGGAGTGTTGGGGCGGCATGCGACCAAGATGTGCCAACGCGTGCAAGGAAGTGTTAACTAGGAGTGTTAGGGAAACATAAAGGAGCACTCCATCAAAATGCATGGAAATGAACAAATAAAATTTTGTGATTGGAAGTGTCAATGAGTTCTAGGTGTGCTAAGGAGGGAGTTACAAGGTATGCTAGGCAGTGTTAAGGCATGCTAGAGGCCAGGGAGACATGCCAAGATGTCCTAGGTGTGTTATGGAGAGAGTGAAAAGTTATGTTAGGTAGTGCCAAGGAATGCTAGAGTGCTAGGGCGGCATTCCAAGATGTGCTAGGTGTTAGGGTGTGCCAATGCGTGTTAGGGAGTGTTAGGTAGTGTTAGGTAAACACAAGGAAGCACTAAATAAAAATTCATGGAAATGAACGAACAAGGATGTGTGATAGGGAGTGTAAATGAGTTATAGGTGTGTTAAGGAGGGAGTGACAAGGTTATATGCTAGGCAATTCCAAGGTATGTTAAACTACCAAGGCATGTCACGAAGTGCTAGGGTGTGTTAGGGAGTGTAAAATCATGTAAAGGAATGTAGGTTATGATAACACATGCCACATAATTCCAAGGCATTTAAAACATGTCAGGTGCTATGGCATGTCAAGATGTAAATTGTGTTGCTTAGTTGTTTTATGACAACAGTTGGATGTGATGAGCCTTGTCTTGGTAACTTATTAAGTGGGATCAGTTGAGATTGTACATGAGTAGTCTAAGATGAGTTACATGTAGTTCTTAGGTGAACAAGGCATATGTTGAATTTCCATGACACATGAGAATCTGGGTTTGGTCTTAGAATGTTTGATGCAAACACACTCAAGTGTCACAACACAACTACTTTTCACAACGAAATCTACACACATCGGGGAATAAACTAGTGCACATGAGAAATTTTAACTTTTTCAAATCGTTCTTCATTAAATTACAAACTATAATAGAATAGGCTAGAGCTCTCGTACCAGGGATCATGGCCCTTTACAATCACACTAATACAAGGAATACAACTAGGGCTTGTTGTTAGTCCTTTGAAAACCAATCTACCTTGAAGAAGATAACACTTGACCCACTTTTTGATGGTGCCCACACATAGCCCTTTCGATCCACATGTCTTGAACACATATGGTAGGTCCTCTTGCCTCCCACTATGCAACTCCTCAATCTGCCTCTATCAATCAACTCAACTCCTTTAGGTTACTGAACTCAGCTCAAAAAACATTTCCCTCTATTTACCTCTTTTTTCCTTTACGATCTACAACACTCAGGTTTTTCAATCAGTTGTTCGCAACTCTTTGGGCTGCCCACTTTTTCCATATTGTTGCTCCAATATGACAATTCTAGGGATATGGAGGTATCCCTTCTTCTCAATGACACAATCCTCTACAATACAGTGAACTAGGGCTAGTTTTCTAGCCCACTTGACTACTACTTTAGTCCTTCAAATTTTGTACATCCTTAGGCCCAATACACCTACCCTTCTACCAGTCTTATTTTCCTTCACAAGTACAGGACTTAGAGCTCTTATTTGACAGTCACCTAACAACCCTCAAATTTTACTTGGTCTACCATCAATTTTCCCAACCACAGTCAATTCTTTTACCGATCTAGTGCCCCCAACATTTCCCTCATCTACGGCTATTCAAATATGCCACCTAATAGTGATTTAAGTCCTCTCAAAATCACTATTCTCGTGTACAAATTTCTTCGTTGTCCAATCTATGAACAAATTTGAACTACTAATCCTATCATCCTTCTAAGAATTTGTAGATGACTGAACTAGGGTCACAAATCATCCATTAACAATCCATTGACTAAATGTTTATAGGTTGCTTCATATCTCTATCCAAAACTCTATGGACAGTCCACCAAAATCAACTCCTCTTCATGTCAATTCATTCCTCATATGGAACATTTCTTCTACTCCATCTTCTACCCAGGTTCCACCTTCCTTTGGATTTTCTATCTCCGCACATACTTCTACAAACCATATTCGAAATTTGTGGTATATATTGCAGAGATAAACCTCTCTTTAAGGGTCACAACCCCTCTTCTTCTATGCATATTTTTCATAGTCTTAATGGCATACCTTATGGATTGAACATGCTAGGAAACCTCCCTAAATAGGGAATTATACTTCTATTCTAATTTCTTTAAAGAAAACCCTATCCACACATAGAAAAAACAACAACTCTTTCCTCAATAAGAGACTCGACCTAGCTCATATGGATCCATATATTCTAGAAATTTATTTGACTGAATCTTGACCTAAACTTTAGATCTCTACGACCCTCAAAATATGGTTACCGTAGTCAATATTACACCTGCGGCTACTTATGTTCTGGCCCTAAATTATAGTGAAAGCCCTCCTCCATTTTTGTTGGTCTTTATCACAAAACTTTCAACCTACTAACCACCACAAGGTAGGGTCTCAACCCTCTCTACTATTTAAAAATTTGATACGGCCTTCACACAAAAACACCACTAAAATCACATGACCAAATTCTCATGAGTCACCTCTCTTGAGCTTGATCTACGATAAGATAACCAACAATATTCCATCCTACTTCCTATCTCAAACCCATTAAGGTATGTGACATTATTGTGAACCCTCACATGATGATATTACTCTTGGTGGATGATCATGGCTTCCCTTTAGCAACGCTTACTCAGCCATCTAACTTGACCTACTTTAGGACTACATCTCTCATGGCCTCCTTGAGCAAATGAGCTCCTTCTCACTTGATTTTATTGCCTTCATACTAAGTCCAACTTAAATATATTTTCCTAGCTATGCCTCTTAAGAACACTCTAGAACTTACGAAATTTATCCACTTAGACCTTAGGAAATATTAACTTTTATTTTTAATTTTATTTTAGATTTTAAACCCCATCTTAGGTCCAAAGCCCCTTTGCTTGGGTTATTTTCCCATAAATCCTTTTGTGGCCAAACTCACATAAACCCATCTCACTAGACTTGTGTAGTACCTCCCAAGCTACACAATTAAACAACATAGTCTAGTTGTAGTAATCGTAACTTGGTCAAGCTCCTATAATCAATCAAAGACTTGGTTGGGTTCCCAAGTTGAAAATTAATTACGGGTAAATGTGAGGGCATGATAACTAAGGAGGGTTAGGGCATGCCAAGGAATGAAAAGGCATGCTAACACATGTTGGCCGACAATGTCAATGCATTTTGAGGAGTGTTAAGGAGTGTCAAGGCATCACAAGGAAGAAATAGGTCAAAATGCATGGAAATGAAAAAATAAGAGTGTGTGCCAAGGAGTGTCAGTGAATTCAAGTGTGCCAAGGATGAAGTGTATTAGAAGAAGTTCATAATAGGATTTGCAAGAGGCAGGTCTACGATTGCGATAAGGGACTTGACAAAGTAGTTTTAGACAAAGGGAGACTTTGTGTTGGGCACAATACTATTTTGCCTTTATCTATTATTTTTATATGAAATGTGGCACACTTTGACCAAATGATCATGTTTTAAATTATTCTAGACAACTGCATATTGTACATTGTTGTGTATAAGTTTTGGGGCACTCGGCTTGTGCCGACTTATATCTTGTGTGTCTTGTGTATCTTTTGGTTCTTGCAAAATCTCAGTTAATGCTCTATTGTTTATATGAACTGGACATACATGTGAAATATTCCCTATGTAAGCTATGTTTCTTAGATGTTTTATGACCATGGCTAGATGTGATCCTTGTCTTGGTAAGTTCTTAAGTGGGTAAATTTAAGCTTGGACATGAGTGGCCTAAGATGAGGTATAGGAATTTCTTAGGTGAACAAGGCACAATATACTTGTAGTGGGTGCAATTGATCAAGTTGTTACGGTTGAAGCAAACCAATGCCAAATGAACTACAATAGCTAAGGAGTTGATTGGGTTCCCAAGTCCTAAAAAAATGTAAGGCTAGTTGTGAGGGCATGAGTGCCAAGGCATGCTAGGGAATGGTAACATGTGCCAGATAGTTCGAAGGTATGTCAAATATGCAAATATGTGTCAAGCGCTAAGGCATGCCAAGATTTGCAAGGGTGTGACAATACGTGCCAGGGACTATTAAGGCAACAAAAAGGAGAAACAAGTTAAACTACAAGGAAATGAACACATCATAGGGTTAATAAGTCATCAATTTACATTTTCCATGAGGGGCATGCTATGCACACCAACGCTAGGTGGAAATAAGTGTCAAGTGCCAAGTGTTACTGCATTCTAACTACCAAAGCATACCGAGCAATCTGAATGAATGCTAGACATGCTAATGTTCATGGCATATTTAGGACTACATCTCTCTTCGCCCCCTTGATCAAATGAGCTCCTTCTCACTTGATGTTCTTTCCTTCATCCTAAGGCCTCCTTAAATATTTTTTCCTAAACCTGTTAGGAACCCTCTAGAACTTATGGGTTTTATCCAATTAGACCTTAGGAAATATTAATTTCCCTTTTTAATTTTCTTTTAGATTTAAACCCCATCTTGGGTCCAAAATCCGTTTGCTTGGATTTTTTGCTGACAAAGCCTTTTGTGACTAAACTCACACAAAACCATCTCACTAGGCTTGTGGAGTACCTCCCAAGCTACACAATTCAATAACATAGTCTAGTTGTAGTAACCGTAACTTGGTCAAGCTCTTGTAGTCAAGCAAGGGCTTGGTTGGGTTCCAAAGTGGAAAATTAAGTAAGAGTAGTTGTGAGGGCATGATAGCTAGGGAGGGTCAGGGCATGCAAAGGAATGAAAATCCATGTTAACACATGTCAGACAATGTCAATTCATTCTGAACTAGAGTGTTAGGGAGTGTCAGGGCATATCAAGGGATAACTAGGTCAAAATGCATGGAAAGGAACAAACAAGAGTGTGTGTCAGGGAGTGTCAGCGAATTCAAGTGTGCTAAGGACGAAGTGTGTTAGGAGAAGTTCAGAATAGTATTTATAGGAGGCAAGCCTATGGTTGTTATACAAGGCTCGACATAACAGTTTTAGACAAAGGGAGATCACTTTGTGCTAGGCACAACATTGTTTTGCCTTTAACTATTTTTTTAAAATGAGATGTGGCACACTTTGGCTACATGCTCATGTTTTAAACTATTCTATATAATTTCATATTGTACATTGTTGTGTATAATTTTTGGGGCACTCGACTTGTGTCAGCTTCTATCTTGTGTGCCTTGTGCATATTGTGGTTCTTGCAAACTCTCAGTTAATGTTCTATTGTTTATATAAACTGAACATACATGTGAAATATTGCATGTGTAAGCTATGTTGCTTAGTTGTTTTATGGCCATGGATAGATCATGTGATATTTGTCCTAGTAAGTAGTTAAGTGGGACAAGCTGAGCTGAGTGGCATAAGATGAGTTATAGGCAGTTCTTAGGTTAACAAGGCACAATCTACTTGTAGTAGGTGCAATTAGTCAAGTTGTTGCATTTGAAGCAAGCCAATATTATCACATGAACTGCAGTAGCCAAGGACTTGATTGGGTTCCCAAGTCGTGAAAAAATATAAAGGCTAACTGTGAGGACATGAGTGCCAAGGTGCGCTAGGGAATGCTAAGATGTGCCACATAGTGCGAAGACATGTCAAACATGCTAAGATGTACCAAGTGATAAGGCATGCCAAGATGTGCAAGGGTGTGTCAATGTGTTCCAGGGACTGTCAAGGCAACAAAAGGGAGAAACAAGTTAAAATACAAGGAAATGAACACATAAGAGGGTTAATAAGTCATCATTTTACCTTTTCCAGAAGGGGCATGCTAGGCACACCAGCACTTAGCACCTCTAGGCACCAATAGGTGCTAAGTGCAAATTCTTAGTGCATTATAAGTACCAAGTATTCCTTTGTTGCTTCTCATCTACTTTCCAACAATTGATATAAAACAAATTTAATATTAAACCATGACAAATCATACCAAGGCATCTCAACGTATTACATACATGCTAATACTTTCCAAGCGCCAACACGTGCCAAGCGCCAATATGTGCCAGGAAGTGTTATGCATGCTATGAAGTGGAAGGGCATGTTGAAGAGTGCTAAGGTGTGTTAGAGATTGCTAAAGCATGTTGAGGAGTGTTAAGGAGTATTAGGAAAAAATATTAAGGGAGAACTAGGTCAAAATTCATGGAATTTACTAATCTGAGGAACATGTACCAGGGACTAGTGTTAATGAGTTCCAGCTATCATGCCAAGGAGAGAGTCACAAGGTATGATAAGCATCGGTAAGGCATGCTAGGGAATATCAAGGCATTTCAAGAAGTGCTAAAGTGTGCTAGGGAGTTCTAGGGTGTGCTAATTATATGTGCCAAATAGTGCCAAGATATGCCAATACATGTCAGGTGCTAAGGATGTGTAGGGTGCTAGGGTATTTCAATATGTGTCAAGAAGTGTCAAGGCAACAAAAGTAAGAACCAAGCTAAAATGCAAGGAAATGAACACATAAGAGGGTTAATAAGTCGATATTTTGTCTTTTTCAAAAGGGGAATGCTAGGCACACTAATAATAGGTCCCAATACATGCCAAGTGGCATTGTGTGCCAAGTGCTAATGTATGTCAATGCATGCAACCAAGGTGTTCCAAGGCATGTTATGGATTACATGCATGCCAACACATGCTAGGAGAGTTCTATGTTGTGCTAGCGCATGCCACCATGTGCTTTGGCGTCAGTATCATGACAAGATGTTCTAGGTACAAAGTTGTTCCAAGACATGCGAGGTGCTAAGAAATGTTAGTGTGTGCCAAAGCATTAATTTAAGGTGTGCCCAAATTGTCGAGGAGCGTTAGGTCTTTCTCATTAATAGAATTGATAGAGTTTGATTAAGTATTAAATAATAAATTTCCTACACACACTAGTGGAACTTTATCTAAAGGGAATTTGCTAGATAATAAACTTTATAGATATGAATCATGTGTTGACTCAAAGGAAAACTCTATTCGACTAGTCATTACTTGAGGGAAATGATACACACTAATTACTTCTTAGCAAATTGACTAACTCTAACCACTATGGCATTGGACATATTATAAAAAATACTCCATGACAATTCTCTTAAATCATTATATTTTGATAAAAAATATAATAACAAGCACATAGCGTCATCAAAAACTCATTGGAATGATCAATGATGACGAACGTTTTTTTACCATCACCAAATGTGACAAAAAAAGAATTGGTGAGGGTCATTAAAATTTCGTCACTAGAAGTGTCACCAAAGAGAGAATTAGTGAAGGGCCTTTAACGACCCTCACCAAAAGTGTCATTGAAAATGGTGTTAGTGACGAACCTTAAAGGACCATCACTATATACACTTACAACGACACTTTTTTTAAGGACCGTCACCATATGTGACATTGGTGATGGACCTTAAAGGTTCGTCACAAGAATGACCCTCACCAATGTCCTTTTTTCTTCTAGTGTGGATATCGGTGGCCACCCACCTATTCCATTTAGACTCGCACCATCGATTCTTTCAGTTTTCACTTTCATCACAACTTACTATTTTTAGCAAGTTTTCAGGTCCTGCACTCCCGGAGCCGTTTTGGGGCACTAATGATTTAGGTGGATATTGGTGGCCACCCACCTATTCCATTTGAACCCCCACCATGAGTTCTTTCCGTTTCAAGTTTCAACACAACTTATTATTTTTAGCATTTTTTCGAGTCCTGAACTTTCGGAGCCATTTTGAGGCCCTAAACGATGTTTTTTGGGAAAACCGGGAGAAACATGGTTTTATATATCAATATTGCTCACTCAAAATTTGTATTCCTCGGATAGATATTTCTAACGAGGTATTAAGTGCGTCAAACGAAGATCAAATGCCAAAGTTACGTCCCCGGGAAGTTGAAACACCAATTTACCCAAACGGGACCAACAGTTTTGGCGCTTCATCTCCTAGGGTTAGGTTTTTGGATGTTTAGGGTTTTACATTGTTTCTCAACAATAAATAGGCCATCAAGATTCATTTTAACACAGTGGAGGGGCATGTAGTCGTCACATCTCTTCTCAGAGATAAGCTACCAGTGCCCTCGTCGCTCATTTCCATTATGTCTCATCGTAATGTAGTTCAGGGGCTTGTAGTCGTCACATCTCTTCTCAGAGATATGCTACTAGTGCCCTAGCTCGTTTTTTTCCATTATGTATGTATTGTAACACAGTGGAGGGGTCTGTAGTCATCACATCTCTTCTCAGAGATACACTAACAGTGCCCTCGCCCACTCATTTCCATTATGTCTGTAATAGGCCTTCGAGCCTCAATGTAACACAGTTCATAGGCCTGTAGCCACCACATTTCTTCTCAGAGATAATCCTACCAGCGCCCTAGTTGTTTATTTCTATTATGTCTGTAATCATATTTCAGTCATTTGATTTTAATAAAATGAAGCATTATTTCTGCTACATCTCTATGTTTATGGTTATATGTGTATTTTGTTGCGTTCCTGCATAAATCTGGATCAGTGGTATCAAAGTGGTCTACTATTTCTTTATTTTTCTTTACATGTCCTAAACATGGTCAGGGTATAAGGAGTTAGAGCTCGATTTGGTTCAACCGTCACAAGATCAGCCTCACAAACCCCGACGACCCCCCATGGCGGAAGGAAAAAAAGATGAGGGAGCTGGAGATCCTATCAAAATCTTGCTCGAGGAGGCCCTCGAGAAACATAGGAACTCAATGATAGATAAATTTGCTAAGATCCTTCAACGGCTGCCCACCGACGGCACATCTACATCGAGCACATTCGCCAACAGGTCTGCGACATCCTGGAAAAATTTAATACCAAGTTCAACAAAAGTTGCCTCTCATGGAGGAACTTAATGCAATGGGGACCATTGCTTCCTAAGGAGGGAGGAATGATCCAGGTGGATATCGGTGGGCACCCACCTATTCCATTTGGACCCGCACCATCGATTCTTTCAGTTTTCACTTTCAGCACAACTTACTATTTTTAACAGGTTTTTGGGTCCTGCACTCCCAAAGCCATTTTGGGGTGCTAATGATCCAAGTGGATATTGGTGGCCACTCACCTATTCCATTTTAACCCCCACCATCATTTCTTTTTGTTTTTAAGTTTCAACACAACTAACTATTTTTAGCAGTTTTCGGGTCCTGGACTTCCGAAGCCATTTTGAGGCCCTAAATGACGTTATTTTGGGGAAAATCGGGAGCAACATGGGTCTATATATCAATGTTGCTCACTCAAAAGTTGTAGTACTCAGATAGATCTTTCTAATGAGGTATTGAATGCGTCAAACATAGATCGAATGCCAAGTTACGTCCCCGGGAAGTTGAAACACCAATTTACCCAAACGGGACCCACAATTTTGGCTCTTCATCTCTCAGGGTTAGGTTTTTGGATGTTTGGGATTTTACATTGTTTCTCAACAATAAATAGGCCTTTGATCCTCATTGTAACACAATGGAGGGGCCTGTAGCCGTCACATCTCTTCTCAGAGATACGCTACCAGTGCCCTCGCTGGTCATTTCCATTATGTCTCATTGTAACGTAGTTCAGGGGCTTGTAGCTGTCACATCTCTTCTCAGAGATACGCTACCAGTTCCCTATCTCATTTATTTCCATTATGTCTATGTTGTAACAAAGTGGAGGGGCATGTAGCCGTCACATCTCTTCTCAGAGATACACTACCAGTGCCCTTGCCAGCTCATTTCCAATATGTTTGTAATAGGCCTCCGAGCCTCAATGTAACATAGTTCATAGGCTTGTAGCCGCCACATATCTTCTCAGAGATAAACGTACCAGCACCCTAGTTGTTTATTTCTATTATGTCTGTAAGCATATTTCTGTCATTTTATTTTAATAAAATGAAGCATTATTTCCACTACATCTCTATCTTTATGGTTATATGTGTATTCTGTTGCATTTCTGCATAAATCCGGATCATCGAGACAAAGCTCATAAGATTCATATACATAATTTAACAAGAGCGAGAAAGAGAAGCATAATCAAATCATTCTTTTTGCTTTCCACACAACAAACCCTGAACCATTACGGGCCTTGGTTTTTCCACAAAATTGGGCTTCAAGTCACCAACCATTATCCCCACCACAATGTCCTCCTTATCCTCAAAATTCGTAAACCCGTTCTTCCCACAACACTGATTATATGTTGCAATGGATGTCAGAAAACCAAAATTGATGATATGGAGAGTGTGCATCTTCTTCAAGTAAGAGAATGCAATAACAATGAGAGAAAAGAGTATAAGTGCTAGCATCACACCCATTCCTCCCAACACGTATGGAGCCGATGACTTCCATGACAAAATCATTGTGCCATTTCTATTTCCATTCCAAGAATTGCACTCTACATAGTTATCGCTATGCTATTAGGGTTCACTATACAAGGACATTGGCCTCATCGTCGATTCTCCAAGTCTTCCCTTTGCAAGGAAGTTGTTGGCACATTGCATATCTTGCATCTATGTATGTTAAGATTGATAAATTCAACCATTTCTTCAAGCATATACTTGGCTAGGCATGCAAGGAGCCTTGACTTGGTTTGGGTTCAACCATATGGGATGAATGAGTTGTCATTGTTTCTTTCCATGTGTAAAAAGTATCACATATAACAATCGGTAGCTCCACTCATATTATGTCCCATTGTGATTGTGATAAAAGTAAGCTTTTAGGATAATATTTGATTGGGATGTCTTCCCTAAAATATTTAGAATGTCACTAAAGGCATTGTATTTAAGGGTTCACAAGGTTAGATAACTTATTTGAAATACCACTGCTTCACATTCTAACATTAAATATCGAACCTTGTGTGAAACAACTGTCACTCATGCCATGACTTTACTTGTCCTTCCATGGCTAATGCATACTAATTTTTCTTGTTGTTTCTTTAGTGTATTTATTAAGTACAAAATTGTATATATACTCGACGATGATTAGTCATATTTTTTTCGAGTTTTATGAGTTTGAAGATTTGAAAACATATTAAGAATGTGTGCATAAGATTTGTATTATGTTGAAAATAATTATTGAAAAGGTTTTCTTTCAATTTAGATTTATTAAAAATAAAATATATGCGAAAAGTGGAATGGACCATTATAGATAATGACACTTTCTTAGAAATAGTGAGAATGATATTTCATATCAAGAATGGTTTTAACAAATATCTATGATTAGTTTTTCTAATTAAGAATAAATTTACAAAAAAATTGTTTTAAAATCCGTGGTCATTTTGTTGGACATTGGATAAGCCAACGCTCCCCATGTGTTTTGTGACATGGACTAACCCCTTCTCATGGATCCTTATCTCCGGCGATACGATCATTGACTAATACCTACAGGTTTTGGTCTAACGACAATCATGATTTCCAACAAGTGGTATCAATACCTAGGTCACAAGTTCGATACACACCTGACTCGCATTGGGGGGAAGATTGTTGGACATTGGATAAACCAACTCTCCTCATGTGTTTCACAACATGGACTAACCACCTCTCATGGATCCTTACCTCTGGGGATGCGATTGTTGACTAACACTTGCGGTTTTTGGTTTAACGACAATTGTGATTCCCAACACATTTCGTTATTTAACAATGTAATTTTCCATCAGTCATCTTACTCTAGGCATAACCAAATGTTGCAACGGAAAATTTCCATCAGCACCTAAGAAACCAATGAAGTAGAAGGTTTCTCTTCATAATCCAACATTTTTTGTGTTTTTCTTGTAATAAGAACATTAATTTATGAAGCAGTATCGACTAGACTAGTGGAATATCGCAAGAATACCCTTTATGTGGCCTAGGGAACGAGTCACTAGGCTCTAGGACCTCAACGAAGATCAATCTCACGCCCTCGCGGAAATCGGGACTGAAAACATCGTCTGGTGGAGAAATATAGCTAGTTGGGTGTGACACACTTGGGGAAAGGCTTGTCAACACTTTGAGCTCATGCATATGTTATGAGTAGTGGGCTCACCTCATGGAACTTGCATTGGTTTGGAAGACCTTATGCACATGCATTCAATAGTGGGCCCTGTTCATGACGCTTGGGCTAGAGAGTTTTGCATTGATTTATATTATAAAATATTTTTATTAAATAACAAAATTCTTTCTCTCTACAAATTTAAAATATGTGCCAGTGATGTTGTTGGCAATTTGGAAGTTGTATGAATTCGACACTCTTTGTAGGAAATGCCACCATTTTTGTTTTGTTAATTGAGTTTTGGAACAACTAAACATTAGCTAGTGTAAAGAAATAGAGGAGCTAAGAATCATTGCCATCTTCAAAGACTTTGTATTCACCAAGCAATGAGATACTAGAGTTGTTAAGTGTGGAAGATCTAATGTTTTTTTTAGAGGCTCGATGCATCTGGCTGTCCCAAAATCCAGTGGTGTGAAAGAGTAGTGGAGAATAAAAAATCTAGGATCAAGTTGATCCACTATTAAGTATACATTATCTAAATCCTTAGGATGGGTGAAAATGAAAGCAATCATCCTCACTAAATTTGTTGTCGCTGCACATCTATGACACTTGGTTGATTTAGGTTTTCACTTTGCAATAATGTTAACATTATTTGCGAGAGATATCTGTCATTCATTGAATCCACTTTATCTCAATACAATATGTGCTACACCAAGTTGTGTCAATCATCCATTTTATATATCTCAATTTTTTTTAAATAATCTTTACATCATATTTATTTTTTTAGAAATACGAGTTTTTATATTTAGCTATTTAGTTTTTTAGACGACGTTTTCACATCTTATATTCCTTCAATGTATCTTTGTACCTTTAGGGGAAATTTCTAGTAATAATCAATTAAATAACTTATTAAAAAATTATATATATATTTTTTTCAATTTATATTTAAAAATATAATGAACAAGGGAAAATAAATGCATATTTACTTAACATGAACTTGTGATAACTTTCTACTAGTAATTAGCTCTCATTTCTCAGTATAGATTCTAAAAGTGATTAAACTAGTAATTGCCCCTAAAGGTGCAAAGATACACCAAAAGTATAAAAATTTTGGGAAAATCATCTCGATTATCTTCACGTTTTACTGATGGTCTCCAAAGGCAAAAAGAAAGAATAGCCCTCAAATTTGCATTCGAAAAGACGAGGAAACTTGAGACAAAAAGACAAACAATTTCAAGGTTTTGGATTTGGAATTAAATAACTTTCACCAAAAGGGGATGAAATGCAATCGAAATGTAGTTGTCAACCTAGGTTGTTGAATTAACCTTTTCGACATTCCAAGGAACGCCTAGGTGGAAGAATCTCCTACTATCCATAATGATAAAAACAGTTACAAGTGAGGGTAAGGAGGTCAAGGATCTGCAAGTAAGACTGGACAAAATGATCTCTGGAAAACATCAGACAAAATAATTGCAATGCAGTGTACAAATTGTCTTGCACTAGAGACAACACTGCAAAAAGCTAGTCTCTCCCACAGTCTCAACACTCTCTTTTGGAAGAAGTAAATCCAAAAGGATATCATCGACCAAAGAAAAGAAATATGATTGTGGACTCTCATAATGCAAACCTTTGATGAGAAGGTTGAATTTTATCCCTTTTTTATTGTTGTAATTCATTTGTAAAATTGCACTCTTCTGCTTATAATAATGAAAGAAAGTTTGAAAATAAAGGGCACATGAACCAAGGTCCCACCCATATCATTATGGTGGATTAGATATTTTAAGATTGTTTGACAGTTTAAGAATATAAATATGTTGAACAATGTATTGTGACTCTTCAAAATCATATGCCATTATTAATAGAAACTCTTGTATCCATCGAAGAAATTAAAATTAATTTTTGTATCCAATTTTAACAATAGATGGATCTCAAAAATTTAGGATTAAGAAGGTACCCACCTATACAATTTAGTATCATTTTTTTACATCATAGTTAAGCTCATTTCTTGCACCCAATTTTAACATTATGTGGTATTAAGAAGGAACCCACCTATATAATTTAGTAGTAGCATTTTCCATAATGGTTAAAGTTAATTTACAAGTTCATGAACTTTAGGAGAAACCAGGCACTTAGGTATCAGCTTTCAGGAAATTTATTTATTTTATTTTATTTTATTTTTATTTTTTATTTTTTGTTTTTTGGTTTTTTTTACATTGGGCTAATTGGTAAAATTGTATGCACCTTAAGGTGACTTTGTAGTACTCTCCAAGTCTATATGAGGTGCAGTATATAGAAAAAATGCATTAAACGAAATAAAAATTGTAGTGAGGTTTAACCTCTATTGATTATGATTTGTGGCAACACTTAACTATGGGCCACTGGATCAGAGATCTGGCACATAACTTACATTCAACAACATAGAAAATTGTGTTTTGGATGTAGATGAGCTATACATACATTACAACATGGACATGCCTATATTAATTAAGCTATAAATGCATTACTTTGATTCTGCACTTAGACAAATTTTTATGAGACATTTTTCTTTTAAAAAAAATATTTTTCAATCGGTTCTTTGCTCACTAAAATATTCCAAGTCTGAATAAGAGATGATATGACAATTAAAGCTAAGTTTGTTTTTTCTCTGAGAAAAAAATAATAATAATAATAATAATCCAATTTTGGACATGATATAGAGAAAAATCCAACGAAAGCAGGGTATAAATCCAACAAGATGCACTTTCTCCCATGTTTCGTGTTTACAATTTTTATTGGAACATAATTGGTTTTTTCATAACTAGAATGGTTAAATTCATTGTTGAGATTACCTATTGTTGAGTTTTTAAAATTCCTTCTACATCAATCTATAACATATACACTGTATCTCTATTTTAACTCTTTTCAGGTATTCTGGGCCAACTAGCAAGGCCTTTACAAACTATTTCATTCACTTTTCAATATTTTTGCACAAATTTGTTTTTTCGAGTTGCATCAAGGCCTCATGAAAATTGATGCATTTTGTGGGCTAGTTATCCTCCTTCCCTTGGCAGGTATGGGCTAATCTGGTGCTTATCATTCCTAACCATTAATTGTGTTAAAATTTAATTCATCTAGTGTTAGCCATAGCCTAGGAGTTGTGTTAAACTTTCATTGATCTATTGGTAAATCATATCCCACTTGAAAATTATGCAGGTCTACAACTAAATCACATCCCATTAGAAAATAGGGGAACTTAGTATGCAGGCCACTGAGCAACTCGATCTCGGTATAAGTAAAGCAAATTTATCTAATGTACTTCTAGACCATAGCCTAACTGAGAATTCTGCAAGTCTACAACTAGACCACATCCTGTTGGAAAACATAAAAACACAACATGCAAACCACTAAGCAGGTCAAGCTTGGTATAAACAACACAAATTTTCACTGACCTGTTGCTAGACCGTTAGCCTAACTGATAATTCTACTGGTCTAGAGATGGACCACAACCCATTAGAAAATTGGGGAAGCTCAGTGTGCAGGGTAATGACCAGCTCAAGCCTAGCACGAGATATATTTTTAGTATTTTTTAATAAATTGATTAGAACATGCACAAGTCTAACTTAACAATGTGAATTGGATTGTCCTTGTTATTCTAGGCAAGAATAAGGGCCATGCAATCTTCCATTGATTGGTATATAAGTTAAATTGGATTGTCCTGATTATTTCAGTGAAGACTAAGGGCCATGCACTCTTCCAATTTTTGGTATATAAGTTGATATTTAGAGGGTCATTCCAATGTGAAGTATATATATATATATATATATATATATATATATCCTATCTTATATACCAATCACTGATCATTGCAATCCCAATTAATGAAGTATAGTGAAAACGCACATCGATGAAAAAACACATGGTGCTCAACCAAGTTTTAGTTCTGCTAAATTTCTATTGATCTACTGCTAGAGCACAACCTGACTAACAATTCTGTTGGATCTAAAAATAGGAACGGTTAGTGTGCAAGCCACTGAGCAACTTAAGTTTGGTTAAGATATATATTTTTAGCTATTTATTGCTACACAAATTAATTGCACCTTTTTAATGAATTGATGACTAGGTCTAGCTAAAAATATTGGATTGTTTCAATCAATGAAGTCCAATGAAAAAAATACATTGATGAAGTTGAGTAGTACAGGTAAAAAACAGATTGATGAATTTAAGATTAAGTAAATGCATAAACCAACTTTATGTAGTTAAGAGGAACTACCATAATTAGTCCATGGAGAAACAAGTTGGTATAATGAAGACAGAGTACTAAATGCAGTTCATGGAGCAACGATTTGATGTAATTAAGACGAAGTACCAGAACCCAAGGCATTTTAGGTTGTGTTGTTGGATAAGGTTGTAATGTTACATCCCATTACAAAACTTAAAACACCTTGGATGGAGTGCAAAAAACTTGCCTCCAAAGTGAATGCCAAAGTTCAGAGGAAGTGCAGTGAAAAACACAGATTAATGAAGTTCAAGCCAGTTGGAAAAACTTGAGAGAGGTGAGGGTTGGCCACAATAGTGTTTTATTAGAAAAAACATTTTCAACTTTCCCAAGAAGATATTGGGCAATGGCCATGGATAGAGTCCCATTTTAGTTAACTTAAAATAATGTACACAATTTTCCTAACATGTAACCAATAAATCACTATACATTGATGTCCATGTCCAATACTTATATATGTTTATTGTGAAAAATTGCAATATACATAACCAACATAATCTAAGATACAAAGGGAAAACCAAGATCTTGGTTTACAAGGCATTGATGAACAACTCAAAACATGAGTTTTGTATTATGGGTTTTTGGTAGTCCAACTACAATATTTTCAGCAACAACACTACAACAAGTGAAGTCTGTATATCAACAAACCAACAAATTCAACACCTCAAAATCTGATCCGTGTGGTTATCACTCTTGATCTTCTAATTTTGGGGGTCATATTGGTTTTTACACATTGTACATGGGTGTCCAGGAGTTATTCAAGTCTGGTACTAAATGTTTGAATAAACTCCTCTCCATTACCCTCATAATCTGAAATAGGAAAATCTAATCTCTTTATAGAATGCATGCATGTATATCCCAAAGTGTTTTGTAGTGGTTTTTGCGGAGAGTTCAATGAACAAAGAGTTTTCAACATTTTTTATTCACTAAAATATGTCTTCAATTTGGTAGTATGATTGTCCTATTATCACGTTTTGTACATTCCTAATTTCAAATTTTCACACACGTAACTTATAGGCTATTTGTCATGTCTCCTGTTATGAGCTTCATGTTATCACGATTATTTATTGCTATGTACTTTTTATGAGTTTCTTAGTTTTTTACCTTGACACAAGACAAAAATGTACTTCTTTAAATAGAAATTTGTAATCCAAGAGTTGATATAGAACTCTAAGTTCTCAAAAATTTGAGAATAAACACAAGAAACATATACTTAAAATTGATGCAGGCAAATCCATGCAACAAAAAAGGATAAAACTTCCAAACCTCTGTTGCAGCATACATGTAGGTGAGGGCCATACCCTATATGTTTATGTAGTGAAACATGTGGTATGGTCCCAAAAAAAAAAACAGGCAATATACACACTTCCCACCTATGGGAAACACATTTCCAGGCTATACCACCATCAATACATTGGATTTCCAAAATGGTTTAGCTGATTCTTTTACTTGTTTTTTATTAGGTTTGACAAAAAAATGTTAGTAATTGATGGTAAAGTTGAATTCTAGAAGTAAAAATTTACATTTCCTTCATCTTCCTTTTATATCCTTTTTACTTAAATGAAAGAGAAAGTTGACATTTCCTTTATCTTTCATTTTCTATATTTCTACCTAAATTTAAGTAAAACAATAGAAAAGGAATGAATGAAATGTCAACTATTATGTTAATACATTAACATTAGCATTAATTGTTTTAGGGTGTTTGAAAGTGGTTCCAACCTCATCATCCTTCATATGGAAAAAGTAGAACTTCATATCTTGTTCAAAATTCAGCAGACTTGACAATTTTCAGGATTTTAAGACTGACAAGAATGTAACATTTTCATTGCATTATATCATGTATGAGGGTATCAAATTTAGCATTTAATCAAGATCACCAAGCCCTTTATGTACCCCGATGCCTATGGCACTGATTGTGGAACTCCTTTGTCACCACCTTCACGAAAATGGACCCTTCACTCAAGCCAAAAGCATTGATTAGGCACGACAAGCTTTCTCTGCCATATTTAATCGATGTTCATGGAGAATCAAGGCCAAGGAAAAATCTAGAAAAAGAGGCAGAGGGTGATGTTAATGATGGAGAACTCAATATAAGAGAGGTGAAACAGTGCTTGGCATTTAAATGTTCTTGCTCATTTGTTAATTATGTTTCTCTCAAAATTTTAATATATATTCTTTTTTGTGGTATCATGTTTCCTTGTCTCATAAGTTATATATTCTTATTTTGTAATGTCATGTTTCCTTGTTTCCAAATGTTGAGGGGTCACATTTCCATTTCAGGCACTCATACCCATTTCCCCATGCCACAACTTAGTTCCAAACCAAACCCATAAAGCTAAATGCAAGACATGGAAAAATACTTATTAATTTGCAGGCATTAAACCTTTACAGAGATTGCAACTTTTATCATCTATGTTTAGTGTTTTCAAACTGTGGCATTCACTAATCCCGCTTATGCAAGAAGATCTCCTTTTCCATTATAAATACATCGATCAAGTAAACAAAAAAGATGGGTCTCTGATTGAGAAAGGAAGTGACCAACTAAAGGATAGTGAAGACAAGATGCAAAAATGGAAAACACAATGTCAAGAGAGTGTTAAGTCCACATCCAAAGGATCAAAGCAAAGACAAAAAACTTTGCAAAAAACATCATAAACTAGTAGCCATGAACAACATACCTAAACATTGGCATCAAACTCTTATATACTCTTTTTCTTTTATATCTTATTATTATTATTATTATTATTATTACTATTACTATTATTATTATTATTTTGCAACTAGAGGAATCTACAACTAGGTTAATCTCGTATTCGCGTGACATGGAGTCGATTCCAACGACCACCATTATAACCTCTAGGTGAACCATGTAACCCTCAACATGTGACCCATGGGTAAACTCGAGGGATTTGAACTTGAAATTTCTTCAAACATAATACTTCATCTACAAGATGATCGCTAGTTGAACAGCCCACTGAGGTTAATATTTTATTATTATTATTATTATTATTATTTTGTTTGCTAGGTAATGTGAGTCCTGATATAACTATCATGCTTAACCTATGGCTTGAGTAACCACGGCCTAGGGTGCATCTAAGCCATCAAAATCACCTAGCCTAGGCCACACCAACCCTTATCATGGTTGGATTTTTGCCCATGGCGTCTTGAACTAGTGACCTTTACACCACAAAGTGCCTTAACAAAATACCATGTCACTATCTACCTTATGCCCATGAACAATATTTTTGTTATTATTTTCATTTATTTAACCATATTAATATAAATATATACATATAATTTTAAATTAATAAATTTATTTTTTAAATTTTCAATAAAATTAATAATAAATCTTTCCCTTTCCCCGATATTTTTTAATTACACTGATGGCATTTACTCTACGAGCTTAGGGTGAGCAGACACTGTTCACCATGTTAGGGTTCTATAATAATAGGATTCATAATTTTGAATTAACTATGATAAAGTCTTGTAAAATTGTACATACTTTTGTTTTCTGCAAAATGTTTTCCCATATTAAAAAAAATTAAAAAATATAAAAGAGGGTGAAGTCCTAAAAGAAAAAAATCAAAAAAGAATATAAGATATGAACCCCACCAAAAAGAGATAAAAATAGATCCTAAAAGTGATGCAAATTCAAATGCCACTACTTTTACTTTACTATGCAAATAATATTGTATGCAGCTTGTCAAAAATGCCACAATCCATGATGGTCAAACATCTTAATCTTGCTCATTCATGGTTTAAATTTCATGTTGATAGTTAGAGAATAAAAATCTAGCCAAACTGTTTAATCTTGGCAGATGAGTAGTTAGGTAGATAATAATAATGAGCTCATCAGTTTAATCTAAGCCATTGGAAGTCATAAGATTAGAATTAGATAGTTTGCTTATAAAAGAAAAATAAAAAGGGTTAGCAAGCTCAAATGCACCCAAATAAATGAAGAAAAAATGTTACGGTAAATGATGGGTAGGTAGAAGCAGTTTTCACAAGGCATGGAGAACATAAAGTGGTCATTTCATATCATTAATATTCCCCAAAATCCTCTTCCCCTTGCTTGAAATCATATTTTCCATTCTCAAAAGGCATTTTCCCTTGTACAAATATTCCTTTCCCCTCGTTTTAACCTTTTTCCCCTTCCTAAAAACCCCTTTTCCCTAGTTAAAAATACATTTTCCTTTGAAAAAGTCATTCTCCCCTTTACTAATTCCACTTTTTAATTCAAAAAATATCAAAAACCCCTTTATCCTAAGTCTAAATAGTTAAAATGATATTGTTGGGCCCACTGTACAATCCCTTCCCGATATTAGTTTTAACACTAATTCTTAGTGTATTTTATACATCCCGCATTATATTCATTAACCCCCCATTTTATATTAATCCCTTGTTTAAATTTATTTTATTAGCTCCCGCACATATATTTTCTCATCCCCATATTTTATTATAACACATAATTTATTAAAAAAACCCCCGATTTATATATTTCCCGGCTCCCATATCTTATTAAAACCCTTTTATATAGTTTTAATTATAAACCCACTTTATAATATTCCCCTCCCCCACTTTACATATCCCTTTGCATATATAATCCCACCACTAGACTCATCCTGGGCCCCACCTATTAATCCCTCCGATTTTCCCATCCATCAGATCAAGATTCATCAGATCTTGCGGCCAATAGCTACTCTCGCACCCTCGACTGCCCGACCATTAACATCATGGGAGGGTTGCGAAATGAGAAGTTTCGCA
Source organism: Pinus albicaulis (assembly GCA_034641835.2). Lineage (NCBI taxonomy): Eukaryota > Viridiplantae > Streptophyta > Pinopsida > Pinales > Pinaceae > Pinus > Pinus albicaulis. Next base: position 1,284,801,907 of record CM076570.1, read on the forward strand.
ACCCCGCCCCCTCGCTACGTGGCAACCCCACGTTCTATCGCACTCTCCATTCCGAAACAACCTTACCACTTTTTACCATGCGAAAACCACTCATCCTCTTTTCGCCCTATACGAATGATACCACCCACATTTGAAAGTTTGACCCCATGCCCATTTGATTAATCACTGTTGGTTAAAACAATAAATACCGCCCTGAAAGCCTTTTTTCACTTATTCTGTTGAAGTTTGTGGAAAAGAGCCTCTGCCGACCTATTCTCAAACAAAAAAAAGCTCTACCGACCTGTTTTCAAGATATTTCATACCATAATTGGATCCTTTACTACCAGAAGACAATGAAAACTCAGCCTAAAGCTTTATAAAGACCAGGAGAGCCCCTATTGCCTCCAGTACCTTCTCTGCAAACTGAAAGCTTCGTTTTCTAGGTATTTCGAAGTACCAAGACTTGTTCTTAAGCAAGCAAGTGATAAGTTAATCAATTGAACCAGTTTAAAAGCTATGCAGGCCATAGAAGAGCTACTATTGCCACCAAAACACTTTTTGCAGACCAAAATCACCTTTTCACAGTATTCTTGAGTGCCTGAGATTATTTCTTAAAGCCAGAAAGTAATTAATTGAATAAAATAAACAATATGTATGGCTTCCCCAAGCATTGTGACTGTTAATCCCCTACAACCTCCTATTGTTGATGTTGAACACACCCCACTTGTAGACAAAGATTTCAAAATCAGTGACCCTATCATTGATTTCAACCTCCTTGAGCTCCACTGTTGGAGTCATGATAAATCCATTGATTAAGATGATGATATTTGCCTTTTGGAATCCAAATTTCCCAAGGATATTTTCCCACAGACTTTCCAATTCCCAGGGATCATCATGCTCTGTCAAGCTAATTATCTGCCCAATGGAAGAGCCCTAGTAACCCACAACAAAGAGATATTTTTCACCATTATTGCAGAATCTATAAACCAAATGCTTCAAATTCAACCCAAGCCAGATGAAGCCCCTTTGTCTATTGAAATCCTCATAGAATTGTATCTAAAACTTGACTTTCCAAAGAGGTTTAAGATCTTTCAAACCTTTCTGCCTTCATCAGTTGAAACCCCAAAAAGCAACCCTCCTTATCTGACCTCAATTTTCTCAGAAAGAACCAGGCAGATTATCACAATGTTGTCTTGTATATTAGGATACTTTACATATGAGTATGTAGATACTTCAATCTTAGGTTTCTTGTCCATATTCTGCCCAAGACAGCCTCCTGCTTCCACATGTAACTTTGCTCAATAATTATCATATGCTATCCATGATCAGCTAGTTAAATTACCCGGGGAAGGAGTCTTCAAATATTCATTTGTTTTGTTTCATTTGTTCTTATACTTCCAATCTGAAAGGTTTACAGTAAGCCTCCAAAAACTGGACACTAAGGGCAATCCCCAATCAATTGTTTTCTAGACTTCCTTAATCAGGAAAGATTCCACAGAGTTTACCTACAACAACTTCATTGATTCATTTATTCATCCTATTATCAATATGCTAAGAAATAGCAGTCAACCAAGAGTCAGTGATGAAATAAAGAAGGTTTTACAATTATCTGAACACAGTAGAACAGGAGACTGGCATTTGTACCAGAACCACACTGAAATTAGAGTATATGGATGTCAAATGACTCCATATAAGCTACCCAAATACCTCCCAATAAGGTTATTTCCACTTGAATATATCAGGCAGATCTTAAACTCTAATGAAGTGAACTTTTTGTTAGCAAAGAAAAAGACACAGTTTAAGATAAAAAACCAAATTGGTCCTTTCATCTGCAATAACAGGACCGCTGGTCAACAAGCAGAAAAATGTTTATAGGAATTTAAGTTCAGTGAAAGTTTCAAGTGGCAGTATGATCCTTTAGTAGTTATCAGCAAGTTAAGAGTCAAATTTAAACTAAATCCTTTTGTTCATGAGTCTAAACCAGACATTGAGAAGTACGCCAACCAGTCAGAGTGGTTGGAGAAAACTTTGAAAGAGCTTGAGAACTAGCTGAGACCAATTCTATTTTGCAGACTCCATCCCTACAAGATAGGAATTCAAAAAGGCCAAGAGAAGAAGGATCATATTCAACTCAAACCACTACAGAAACCAAATTCAAATTGATGTACAAGAAGAAGCCCAAGCTAAATCCTGTGAATGAACAAGTTGAAACAATTGAAATTCTTGATACAGACACAATGGTTAAAGGAAATGCACCTCCAGCAGTTTCAGAGGAAACTCACCAGCCCTCAACCTTTAATACTCAGATTATTCAGAAACAACATAGTGTAGAGGTGTCTTCATCAAGTAAACCAACAGATAAGGAACATGATATCATGGAGAAGTATAAGGAAATAAAGCTCAAAAATGGGACATTGAAATTTGTCACTTATGCCCAATAATGGAAATAGACACCTAGTGACCAAAGCAAGTTGCTTTCTGCATTTTATTACAAGACCAGAAAGATGCAGATGACCTTCTTGCAACCCACAACGAAGAATCCAAAGTCATCAGTTGACTATAAGAAAACTGCATATGAAGTTCAAGCCAAAGATCTACGTCCAATAGACCAAATAGAATTTCATAAGCAAGCTGGAGAAATGATATACTCCACAATGACCAATAAAGCTATGAGTGTCCAAAAATTGCAGAATACTCTAGAAAACATCAGAGGACAATTAAAACTAGAGAAGGCTTCATCACAAGCCAAGGACAATAGAATCAAATCACTGGAAGAATTGGTCATAGAGATAGGATATGATCCCTAGAACATCAAAGTTGCAGAAGAGATCATCAAGAAAAAAGAATGCAGACATTGTTGCATTGAAAAAACAACTGAAATTTCCTCCTATTGAACATCCACGGGCTAAGGAAGTTCTAGAGAATGAAGGACAAAAAGATGAAATGATGAATCTCATCATTCATTTGACAACTCAACTGAATGAGATGGACAAATTGGTGTAGGAGAAAAAGGCCAGCATGGAAGCAATCCCTGTCACTGCTATTCCTACAGTTACTACAGTAGTTCCTTCTACTACAACAGCTCCAGTGGCAACAACACTTCCAGTAGCTACAACAGTTCCATCTACACAACAACATATTCAACAACAACATCAGCTCATCCTAGTGATGAAGCAGTAAATTGATAAAAGCTATGCAGGATATTTCCATACAAACAAATGAAATAAATAGACTTAAAGAACAAATAAAAATTATAGAGGATGAGAAGAAGTTGATACAAATCATGCATAAGAATGAAACACAAAAGTCGAGCAGATTAATTAATAAAGTGCAGAAGTTAGAGAAAGAATTGACACTAAAAGAATCACTTGCCCAAGCAAAGCAGCAGCTGTGGGCCAATATCATTAACTCTGTTAATGATATTTAGCCATCCATCCAAGTTATATTTGAGCAGAAGGATTTGATCTAGGAAGCAACTCAAGCTATTCAAAAAGTCAAAGAGGAACTTGGAAAGAAGCCAAAGGAGGCCAATGAAATCATTAAGTTTTTTAATTCCAAGAACAAACAAGAATTAGAGGAAATTGGTATAAGTGATAGAACTGAAACAATTCTAGAAGTAAGAAAGGTAATTTCCAAAAGGAACTTAATGACACAACGTGAAGATAAGTGTCAAAACATGGAGCTTGCAATAACTAGATTCATGGTGAAATTTGATGTTTTGAGGCAGAAAGGTCTGCCTAATCCTTTGGTTATCAATGACAGATTGATGAAACATTAAGACTATGAAAAGAAAATGAGAGAAGTGGCCAAAGAACAGTCCAAAAATTCCTCCATTAAAGGAATGCCTATAGGAAAAGTGCTCTATCAGAGTTTTGAAAACCTCTTTTACCTCCAGCATGAGCTAAAACATCTCTTTATAAACAAGCCTACATTTACAAAATATACAGAGGCTGATGAAATTTTCAGAATAATGGTAAAAATAAAATTACCAGATGAAGAAGCTTGGGAGAAACTGAATGATTTACTATGAAAGTGAAAAGGTCATAAGTAAAAGAGAAGTGTAGGTTAAAACAGAAATAGAACAGTCAAAGGTAAAAAGTAAAGCAGTAACAGAGTTTAAAGAGTATCAATGACAAGGCAGAGAAAAAGATGCATCCAGCGTGAAAGACACTCAACAGAAAAAGAGACAGCCAACATAAATCAAATAGTTAGAGAGAAAGCAACAAAACAACAAACAAAAAAATCAATAAAAGTAGGGACAACTTGCATTAGTTACTTAGTTGTCTCTATCTTCTTGCATGAAGATATTTAGTTTTCCTTGAATAATTCCTAAATAAGTTTTAGGATATTTTGTAATAGTGTTTGTATAAATACTTCATAATTCGAAGTATTGAGTGTGGATTTCTGAACATTTCTATAGTTGTATTGATCTGAAACCTAAGGGTTTATTGTAACATTTTCAAGTCAACAGAATGGACTGAGGAATAAAGGCATTGCATTACATGATTCATGTGTTGGGCCACTTCAGTGAAGTATCTTTCTATTGTTAAATTGTTATTTTCTTAAGTATTTCACATAGTTGCATGTTTTCCAATTTAAATGTATAACAGGAATATTATTGCAGAAATTGTTTAAGTACACTCTGTTCTGAACTGTTATTCATTTTTATGTTTTCTTCTGATATCCAGAGGAGGGAATTCTTAATTTCTCCCTAGTTTCGATTAACCTCTTTCACTTCCCTCATTATCCGGATCAAGAAATCCTTAACTGCTTCTTAATCCCGATTGAAACCATTTCACCATTCAGCCTAAAAGATCTGAATTACTCAACTACCTTGCCCTATGAAAACTTCCTTTAGACCTTGATTCAGTCATGTTTTCTTGACACTTTGACTCCATAGCCCAATGCTAAATAGACAATCATCTATCCATCTAAATCAGTAATTCCACCACCAAACCAAACCAAAATCAAAACCCAATCAATCTTTCATAACTAGCCTAAAATCAACTAAAAACAACAAAGTTAAATCATAAAGAGAGAGCCCTCTCTGAGCATTAGGAAGGCTAGATCCTGATCTTAAAAGTAGGTTTGTGGTTACCCCTAATATTTATTGAAACAAAAAGCCTAACAACCCTAGGAAATTATTGAAGTGATAACACATCCTAGCCAATAAGATGCCCTCAATTTCGTCCTCCTCAGACCTATTCAAAATCGACACATGGTTATTTCTTATTCCTTTGGTTTTTTCGTTTTATTTTCTCACCGAAAGGTCCTTCTCGTGTTGATTTCAGGTTCAAAGGTGCTAACGCCCACAGGAAACAGACGATGTTCCCTCCTTGCACCTCGAAGGAAATTACAACCATTATGAAAAAACACAAGCGGCCTCAGAGGAATCAAGATCTCAAAATTTTGCATCTCAATGCAGATGGTGCAAATACAGGAAGAGCATCGTCAGTGACAGGTTCGAATCCGGTAGGGTTCATATTTAAATCACCATAAGAGGAAGTATTCTCGTACATAAGAACATTCAAACTATTCACATAACCATTTAAACTGAGATTTCTCATGTAACAAGAATTCACAGGCAGCAAGCTGCTCGATCTCTGGTGAAAGGATTTTTTTTTTGAAACAACAAGAAGCTTATTTGATCCGATCCAATCGGCGATGGAGGCACATAATGTAGATAATAATGTCAAAGAGGATGAATTGGACTCTTTGTTTGAAGGGATGGTTCTAATGACGCCCTCTCAAATTGATACCCTAGAAACAACAACACAACTCTAGCGGAATCCAAAGAATGAATCCTCCATCGGTATTAGTGTTGTAAGTGAACATCTTGATGAAAATATATTCTCTGATCTCAATCTCTATTCCATTAATGAAGACTCAATTGATGAAAATTCAAAATTGTTAGCGTTGGATTCAAATAGGGAAAATAATATTAGTAATGGTATCAGAAAGGGTTCATCATTAACAAGGTATGTTGAAGTTACTGGAAATAGACATGGTTATCTAAGGAAAAAGAAGAGCTTCAAGATTGGGTATGGTCGGGATGATTGCGACTTTGATGATGGATTGTAGACTGGTCGTAATAATCTCAAACAAGGTAATAATAATAATAATCATAATAGTAATAATATCTTGTAAGCTTACTCATCATCTCAAGTTCATGCCAATGTTGATGATCAAGGAATTCAATTTCAAATTAATGAATCAAAAGAGGAACCCAACTTTGATATCTTAGATAATAGTGGTCTTAGCATAAATGGGAGAAAAATAGGTTCTGATGAAATCCCTATGATTCAGTGACCCTCTTCAGAAGAAGTGGGGGGCTCAATTTACACCCCAAATCTCGAGATCACAACAGAGAAAAGAGAATCTGATGTAGTAGAGGCAGCCAAGAGATGTGAATCAAATCATGTTGAGAGTGTATTGTAAACCACTGTCGAGATTGAGAATGTTGATTTTGATGTTACAAGGCAATCAACACATTAGTCAATTGGTAATGTGGATCCAACAAGTATATCACCAAGGGGACGCTCAATTGAAAAGAATCTGGATGATATTAAGGATCGATTATCGATGAATTTAAAGGAGCTTCAAGAAAAAGCTGCCTCTATATCTATCTCCAGGAAATCGACAGTGAAAAATAGAAGACAAGTTGCTGAGGAGCTAAATATTGCCTCTAACAAGTAGAAGGAGATTGAGAAAGAACTAGAGGATGCTAGTGAAAGAGAGGATTTTGAAAGGACATAAAGTCTCAGCGAGAGCTTGCTTTCTGTGGAGAATTCACAAGAAGAAGGTCTTAATACTTTCATAAGCATTGAAGCAGATTGTGATTCCATGGTCTTAAAAATGTAGGAAATATTAGAATTGCGAGTTGTGGTTGAGGAAGAAGGCATTTGTCTATTGTAGTATTTACAGAAGGGATGTTTCCTATATTTATTTATTAGTAGAAAATTATCACTCAATCTTCTTCTTTTTTTATTATAAAAGTGCTTCCCAATTAATATAACGATATGCTTATATGACATTTTACAAAAATATAGGTGGGAAAAGTAAAAGGGTACCACCAGAAAGTCACAAAGAGGCACATGTAAATGTCCTGTTGAATCTAGAAAAACCCAAGTCACTGTGGTTCATTAAAGTGGACAAAATCTCCATTGTGATCAAGCAGTAATAACAAAAATCATTGGTGCTAGGTCAAGTAACAAAAGACTATAAAAACATTAATGTCTACCCTGGGAAGGTGCACCAACAATAAGGATACATATAATTAAATTAAGCACAAGACCTTATTTCTCCAAAATTGTTGATGCTCCATGCCTCAATAAAACAAGTTATTACTGTTGGTTGTGGTCAAACTTGTAAGATGTTGAATTCTTAGTTAAACTGAGAGGGGGGGGTGAATTGGTTTAACACATACATGAGCTTTTTAAAATTTTCATCAACTTATTTACAACTTACTTTTATAACCAACCTTAGTATATGAACAGTCTTAATATGTTGCAACAAGTATTAAATTAATGTGACATCAAACTTATTACGAGAGCAGCAAACATAAAGCAGAATTGGTAAATCATCTCAGCACACAGGCAACACAGATAGAGACAACAGATATAAGTGGAAACCCATAAAGGGAGAAAACCACATCTTATTATTGTTGTGATGCAAAGGCAAGCTCCAACTCCCTCTCACCACTGTTTTTCTGCAGGCACCAACCTGCAGGAGGCTCCAACCTCAGTCGGCTACAACTGACAGCTATCAAGCTTCAACTTGATAGGGAAGCTCCAACTTCCTCAATTTGTCAAAAGAAATGTTTGTTGATTTACCTCGAGATATCGGCTACGTCTTGAGCATCTCTTTCTACTCCTCTCTTCCTTTTCTTCTCTCCCTCAATCTTCTATACTTTGCATTCTCTATCCTTACTCTCTCGAACCTATCTATGCATATCAATTTGATATTATATATAGAGTTCATCACATGATTGTTTGTATTCCACAAGGAATTTGGAGTGAACAACCATGACTCTTTGGCTTCTGTCTTCTCATTCCTTTGTCCAACTCATTTAAAACAAAATATAAAAATATGTACAAATTTCCATGTTACAGTGGGATTTTTGTTTTCCTCCGGAGACTTGCCAATGCATCACAAACAATATAAAATCAATTACAACATTTACATTCACATTTTCAGTTACACACATTAATTTCACTCAGCTCCCTTTCTGGATTTTGGCTTTACTGGATTTGTCTTTTCTGCTGCTATTGAGTGACTGTTCTGCATACTTTGGTTCACCTTTGTCATGCCCACATTTTCATCCCTGTACAATTTCTCTGCTGCTGTCACTCTCTCTTTCATTTCTTCAGGCTCTCTTCTTCAGTGCAGTTGTGTAACCGCTGTGTATATAACTGTTTTAATATACCACAACCACAAAAAAACCTTTTTGACAAAGAGAAACACCCTTTCAGGCCCACTTCCTCAAATCAAAGTTTATTGTGTAAGGTTCTGGCATATGTTAAACCAACAATAAGTCCCTAACCAACACACACACACACACACATATATATATATCAACATTATACTACGTATCCAAACCATAGCAGTGTAATATTTTCTTGGGCCCACATATATTATTCTCCATTGCCTTGGTTTACACCCATAATCCTTTTAACTTCCGAAACAAAACTTTTGGATTAAATAGTCGGGTCCACCTCCAATGAGTATTATAAATAATCTCTCATAAAACCATAACCCAAACTATACTTATTCGAATCAATATTCAATGAACCCAATTTCATATTCATTTACTTTAACCTCCATAACTTTGATAGCTATAGAAGAGGGTCCCAAATTTGCCGCCATGTTCATCAACCTTTTAATTAAATAGTCATACATGCCTTAATGCATGTATTAAGGTCCTATATAATCCTTTGATTATATTTTACAACCAAAAGCTCGATAACTTATACATCCACTCACAATGTATAAAAGTCAACCCATATATGTATTCCGATTGTCTTTTGCACATTTTATAATACGCTTGCGCACAAATTCACAATATAACATTTGGTTTATATATATATATATATATGTATATCAATACATTATATATATATATATATATATATATATATATATATATATATATATATATATACCAACAACCATATATATGTGTAGACTCCCTAATTCGAAAGATATAGTTTCGGCCCCACAGGATCTACCTTATCATCCGACGGTTAGAAATACATCGCGTTGTTTTGGGATGATCTGACGATAATCGCGCAACCAAACTGCCCCCCTTTTAACCGCTAAAAAACGCGCGATGACAATGGGTCCCAGCGTTAACTTACCCTGCTCATCCAACGGTCGTTGTCTTATCGCATCAACTTTTGTGATCCGACGGTGTATCATGAATTTCGCATTTGTTTATTGTCCGAACTTTAAGGCTCAAAAAGGACGCGAAACTCGCGGTTTTCAAATACCGCCCTTCTCCACGTGTCCATCAAAGAGCAATATCACGTTCCAAACGTCGAAACAGCTTACCACCTATGAGGCATCGCGATACTGCAGGTTTAACTCCTCAAAACCCCTTTTCTGCTCATGGTTCCGCTTCTCCTTTCTCAAGGTTCCACCTGTTCTTCAACGCCTTATTATAAAGAATTCCGCCATCGATCTTGTTTATTATTCCCGTTCTAACTTCTCCATTGTTATCACTATTCACTGTTCCATTGTATCGAACAGTTTCGAACCCTTGCCCTTCAATCTCATGCTATCAACACTTATGGAATTCAACTCTTCAGGTGCTTCGTCAAGGCATACATCTGAAATGTATTATTCCCGTTCTAACTTCTCCATTCAACCAAAATCCCAATTATACACAGATATCAAAAAGGCCCACAGTTTCATTAAACAGAGAGAAAACCCTCTTTCACACTACTCACTTCGAACCTCGAAATGAATCTTTTGTCACTACATTTTCCTTAGCCTATGTTGTTGTCCTTTGTTTGTCTTTGCCTCTGCTTCCTCCTTTGCCATCAATGACAACATTTTCAACAGTCTCCCCCTTTGGCATTGATGGCAATACACTTCCTCTGCTTGCCTGTTAGGACCCTTCCTTCTGTTGCTTGCTCTTCCTCCTCCTTTGACATCAATGGCAAGGGGTTGCTCATTTTTCAGTGTGCTTTTAACTCTCGCCCAAGTAGCACTGATCTCGAGGACTTGTTTCATGATTTTCTTGCTAACTGATCTCCCCCTGGAATGAAATTTTCGTTTCTGTTCTCCCCCTGAAACTATGCTTTCTCTTCATATTAGAGAGTAGCATTTACGTATACTACCCCTAGTCTGTCTCTCAAATATTCAAATGGTTCTCTAGCAAGCGGTTTGGTAAATATATGTGTTGTATGTTCTTTTGTTGGCACATACTCCAGCTTTACTACCTTCTGAACCACTTGTTCTCGGAGAAAGTGATACATGATTGGGATATGTTTAGTTTTTGAATGAAGCACATGATTTTTTTATATACTTATAGCACTTGTATTATCACATTTGATTGAGATAGGTTCATCAATGCTTACCTTCATGTCTTGGAGGGTTTGCTTCATCCACATGACTTGTGTACAACATGCTGTTGCTGCTATATATTCTGCTTCTGTTGTAGATAGAGAGATAGATGTCTGTTTCTTGCTTAACCATGCCACCAGACTTTCTCCTAGATAGAATGCACCTCCACTTGTGCTTTTCTTGTCATCCACACAACTGGCCCAATCTGCATCTGTGTATGTTGTCAAAGTGAAGCTTTTGCCTTTAGAATACCAAAGTCCATACTGAGTTGTTCCTTGTAGATATCTGAATATTCTTTTGACTGCAAGAAGGTGATTTTGTTTAGGTGCTGCTTGATATCTAGCCACTAGTCCTACTGCTAGCATGATGTCTGGTCTTGATGCTGTCATATACATCAGACTTCCTATCATGGATCTGTAGATTTTTTGATCTATATCAGCAGATCCATCATCAACACACAGCTTGCATCCCATGATCATGGGAGTTGACACAGGTTTGCAGTCCTCCATTTTGAACCTTTTCAACATTTCTTTTAAGTATTTTTCCTATGAGATGAATGTACCTGTGTTCTTTTGCTGAATTTGAAGTCCTAAGTAGAAACTGAGCTCTCCAATCATGGACATCTCAAACTCTGATTTCATCTCCTCAGCAAACCCTTTTGCTAGTTCATCTCTGTTGCTTCCAAACATAATGTCATCAACATATACTACAACAATCAGGAGTTCATTTTCATGGGCTTTTATGTATAGATTTTTGTCTGCTCCTCCTCTCTTAAAGCCTTGTTTTTGCAAATATTTATCCAGCCTTGAGTACTAAGCACGAGGAGCTTGTTTTAGTCCATATAGAGCCTTCTTTAGTCTGCATACATAGTCTTCTTTGTCTGTTAATGAGAAGCCTTCTGGTTGTTCCATGTAGACTTCTTCTTCTAGATCTCCATTCAGAAATGCAGATTTCACATCCATTTGATATACCTTGGAGTCTTGGTAGCATGCAAAGGCCAGGAACATTTTGATAGATTCCATTCTGGCTACAGGGGCAAATTTTTCATCGTAATCAAGTCCTTCGATTTGTGAATATACTTTGCAGACAAGTCTGGCTTTATTCCTGATTACCTGTCCTTGCTCATTCATTTTATTTTTGAATACCCATTTTGAGCCTATGACATTTTTCTCAGTGGGTCTAGGAACTAGTTCCCAAGTATTGTTCTTCTCAATTTGGTCCAATTCTTCATTCATAGCATTCACCCAAGACTTGTCCTTGTTGGCTTCTTCAAATTCCTTTGGCTCTATTTGTGATAACATGGCTATGTATACCTCTTCTGTCTGTTCGGTTAGCTGCCTTCTTGTATGGACCCCTACTCTCTTGTCTCCTATGATCTAATCTTCAGGATGATTCTTCTAAGTGTATCTAGAAGGGGCTTTAGAGCTTAGTTAAACATCTTCTATTGTCTTGCTTGTTTCATCACCATCTTGGTCTTCTTCTTCATGGTTGTCTGATGGACTGCTGCAGTCTGTATCTTTTGTATTGTTTGGAAGTTCTTCATCAAATCTCACGTCAATGCTTTCTACTATTTTTCGAAGAGTCTTGTTGTAGCACCTGTATCCTTTACTTTTGGATGCATATCCGAGAAATATCCCTTCATCTACTCTTGCATCAAATTTCCCAAGATTTTCATCATTATTCTTTGTGTAACACTTGCTTCCAAAAATTCTAAAGTGCTTGATCGAAGTTGGTTTACCATGCCATAGTTCATATGGAGTCTTTTCATTGCTTGGCCTTAAATGGGCTTTGTTTAGAATATGCACGGTTGTGTGTACTGCTTCTGCCCAGAAGGTTTGAGGAATATTACTTCTTGCATCATGGCTCTGGCTATTTGCTGTACAGACCTGTTTTGTCTCTCTGCTACTCCATTTTGCTGAGGTGTTCCTGCAATAGTAAATTGTTGCTTTATCCCATGTTAATTGCATAGGTCAGCAAAGTCATAATCTGTGAATTCACCTCCTCTGTCTGATCTGATGCATTTTAGCTTGCATCCAGTTTGATTTTCTGCTAATGCTTTGAATATCTTAAACTTTTCCAGTGCTTCTGATTTGTTCTTGAGAAAAGCGACCCATGTCATTCTAGAGAAATCATTTATTATAAGCATGAAGTAGGATTCTCCACTTGTTGTCTTAGTTCTTGCAGGTCCACACAGATCCATGTGCACAAGCTAGAGTGGTCTTCTTGTTGATAACTCCTCTTTGGCCTTAAAGGATGTGCGGGTCTGTTTACCCAATTGACAAGATTTGCATATGGTATTAGAAGGCCTCTTAATTTCTGGCATGTCTCTGACAGCTTTCTTCTTACTTAGTCTGATGATGTGATCGAAGCTTAGATGTCCCAACCTTTTATGCCATAACCACACTTGTTTACATTTGCTTCATCTTCCTCTTCACCGTAATCTTACTCTCTGCTCGAATCTTTGTTGATAGTAGTCTTTACCATGGTGCTTGATCTCGACTACAATCTGCGGCTCTGTAAAAAGAACTTGCTAAATTTATATCATACATCTGATCATTAATTTGTGCTAAAATTTGCTTTCGTTCCACTTACAAATATGACTTTGGGCCTTTCATTGTCTAAAGCCGACCGAGCTCTTTTTCCTTTTATTTTTCCTGATTTATCATTGCCAAAAGTAACATTGCCAGATTTCTTTTCATCAAGAGTTATAAACTTGCTTCTGTCTCCAGTCATGTGTTTTGAGAAGCCACTGTCCAAATACCACTAGCTTTTCAGGTCTTGAGTAGTTAGAGCCAAGTCACATTTATTCACCTTCTTTATCCACTAGAAGCACCCTTTTGTTTGGTATCTTTTGTGAGATGATGAACTACATCTTCTGAGAGGACATTTGGAAGGCATATGTCCAACTTGATTGCATACACAACATTTGATCATAATTTTTGCAGAATTGTGAGTATGAACAAAATTTCTTTGATTCATAAACCTCCTTGAGGTGTTGAACATCAATCTTTGTCGATACTTTCTACATTCAATAATTTTATGGCCAAATTCCTTACAATAAAAACAATAACCATAGAAATTATTTGCATACCTGATGTAAGGTTGTCTTCTCCACTTGTTTACTTGAGACAGTCTCTTCACTGTTTGCACCTTTTGCTGGTTTGAATTACTCCTCCTTGCATGACAGTATGCAGCAATGTGTCCCAGCTTGTGGCAGACATAACAGGTGGCATTCTTCATAGGAGGGAAGAATCTCCTTTGATGGCTTCCAAATTTGACATACTCAGGGGTATATGATCCTTTTTCTGTTGTCTTAGTATTTATTGCATTCTTTGTTACTAGAGGTTTCTTTTGATCTCTATCTTCCTCATTACATGTTTCTTCTTTTGTAGGAATTGTTTGAGCTACTTCATCATTCTTCTTTTCTTTTACAAAAATAATATCTTTGTTTTACTTTTCTTTGCTTTTACTTGATTCTCCTTCCTAGCCTATTCCAGTTTTTATCATAGGAGATCTTTGAGCATCCAGAATTTCGTTCAAATTACTAGAGCTTGTTGTTTGAGAGGAATTTGTAGACACTTTCCTCTGAGCATTTTCTAATTTCTTCCTTAGACATATAACTTCTTATTCCAGCTTCTCTTGTTCTCGAGTTTTATCCTTGATTTGCTGAAGTAACATGTCTTCTATCTTCTTGGCTTCTTCAAGCTCTACCTTCAGCTGCATGAGGAATTCTGAATTTTTCTCTTCTCTTACATACTTGAGGAGAATGTTCTTTTGTTTTCTACACTTCAGTTTGAGTCTGTCAATCTCCTCCAGGGCACTTCTTAACTCCCCCTCAAGGTCAACTTCGCCTTCTTCTTCATCTTCTAGTAGGAGTCCTTCAAGTTCTTCTATGGCCATGAGTAAAAATTCAGAGGTTCCTTCTTCACTTGAAGGTTCATCTGAGTCTTCAGATGCACTACTGTCTTGTTGAACATAGAAGGATTTTCTGCTGAACTTCTTTCCTTTCTGCCAGTTCTTTGATGTATTTTTCTTTGATTCTTAAGCCTGATTCCTTACTTTCTTGTGAGGACACTTAGCAGCATAGTTTCCAATTCTTCCACAGTTAAAGCATTTGAAAGGAAGTTTACCTTTGTATTTACCTGAGCCTCTATCCAGTTTCTTGACAAATTTAGCCTCTTCTTCATCCGAGCAAGAGCATATGTCTTCCTTTTCTTCTTTCTTCTTTTCTGTTTTAAAGGCTACCTCCCTCGTACTTGGCTTCTTCTGTGGGAGCCTCATCTCATATGTTGTTAGATTTCCAAGTAGCTGGTTCATGGTCAAGGTTTCCCAATCAGTTGTTTCTTCTATTGCAGACACCTTGGGGTTAAAACTGGGTGGAAGAGATCTTAGAATCTTTTGTACAATTACACTTTCTGGTATGGTTTCTCCAAGAGATTTCATATTGTTAACAATTTCTGCAACTCTTAAGAAGAAGCTGCCAACATCTTCATCATCATTCATTTTTAAATTTTCAAACTGAGCTCTATATACTTGAATTTTGGCTGTCTTTACCTTTTTATTTCCCTCATGTATGTTCTCAAGAGTATCCCACATATCTTTGGCAGTCTTACTGTGCATTATTTTGATAAATTCAGCCTCACAAAGTCCACTTAGGATTGCATTCATGGCCTTTGCATTTGCAACAAATTCTTGTTTAGCTTCTCTCTTTGGGTCAGTTGCCTTTAGGGCATATCCGAATTCCACAGCAGCCCAAACCTCTATTCCTAGAGACATTATGTATGCTCTCATTCTGATTTTCCAGAAGGCATAATTAGCTCTTATGAAAAAAGGGACTTTATTGGTTGAGCTTCCTTCTTGACTAGCCATCTTGGGAACCTAGGATCTCCTTTCAGTGGTTAAACTGGTACAAAAGGAACTTGGCTCTGATACCAATTGTTGGATTCTTAGTTAAACTGAGAGGGGGGGGTGGTGAATCAGTTTAACACATACATGAGCTTTTTAAATTTTTCATCAGCTTATTTACAACTTAATTTTATAACCAACCTTAGTATATGAACAGTCTTAATATGTTGCAGCAAGTATTAAATTAATGTGACATCAAACTTATTATGAGAGCAGCAAACATAAAGCAGAATTGGTAAATCATCTCAGCACACAGGCAACACAGATAGAGACAACAGATATAAGTGGAAACCCATAAAGGGAGAAAACCACATCTTATTATTTTTGTGATGCAAAGGCAAGCTCCAACTCCCTCTCACCACTATTTTTCTGCAGGCACCAACCTACATGAGGCTCCAAACTCAGTCAGCTACAACTGACAGCTATCAAGCTCCAACTTGATAGGGAAGCTCCAACTTCCTCAATTTATCAAAAGAAATGTTTGCTGATTTACCTCAGATATCAGCTCTATTCTGTAGCATCTCTTTCTGCTCCTCTCTTCTTATCTTCTCTGCCTCAATATTCTATACTTTGCATTCTCTTTCCTTACTTTCTCTAACCTCTATATGCATATCAAGTTGATATTATATATAGAGTTCATCACATGACTGTTTGTATTCCACAAGGAATTTGGAGTGAACAGCCATGACTCTTTGGCTTCTGTCTTCTCATTCCTTTGTCCAACTCATTTAAAAAAAAAATGACAATATGTACAAATTTCAATATTACAATGGGATTTTTCTTTTCCTTCGGATACTTGCCTTTGCATCACAAACAATATAAAAAAATTAAAACATTTACATTTCAGTTACAATATATAAACTTCACTCAACTCCTTTTCTAGATTTTGGCTTTACTGGATTTGTCTTTTCTGTTGCTGTTGAGTGACTGTTTTGCATACTTTTGTTCACCTCTATCATGCCCACATTTTCATCCCTGTACAATATTTCTGCTGTTGTCTCCCTTTCTTTCGTTTCTGCAGGCTCTCTTCTTCAGTGCAGTTGTGTAACCGCTGTGTATATAACTGTTTTTAATATACCACAACCACTTAAAAAAAAACTTTTGACAAAGGGAAACACCCTTTGGGGCCCACTTCCTCAAATCAAAGTTTATTGTGTAAGGTTCTGGTGTAGGTTAAACCAACAATAACTCTCTGACCAACCCAAACTATACTTATTCGAATCAATATTCAATGAACCCAATCGCATATTCATTTACTTTAACCTCCGTCACTTTGATAGTTGTAGAAGAGGGTCCCACGTTTGCCGGCATGTTCATCAACCTTTTAATTAAATAGTCATACATGCCTTAATCCATGTATTAAGGTCCTATATAATCCTTCGATTATCTTTTACAACCAAAAGCTCGATAACTTATACATCCACTCATAATGTATAAAAGTCAACCCATATATGTATTTTGATTGTGTTTTGCACATTTTATAATACGCCCGCGCACAAATTCACAATATAACATTTGGTATATATATATATATGTATGTATGTATGTATATATATGTATATGTATACTCCCCAATTCGAAAGATATAGTTTCGGCCCCACAGGATCTACCTTATCATCCGACATCCACCTTGTCATTCGATGGTTAGAAATACATCGCGTTGTTTTGGGATGATCTGACGATAATCGCGCAACCAAACTGCCCTCCTTTTAACCGCTCAAAAACGCACGATGACAATGGGTCCCAGCATTAACTTACCCTGCTCATCCAACGGTCGTTGTCTTATCGCATCAACTTTTGTGATCCGATGGTGTATCATGAATTTCACATTTGTTTATTGTCCGAACTTTAAAGCTCAAAAAGGACGCGAAACTCGCGGTTTTCAAATGCCGCCCTTCTCCACGTGTCCATCAAAGAGAAATATCGTGTTCCAAACGTCGAAACAACTTACCACCTATGAGGCAATGTGATACTACCGGTTTAGCTCCTCAAAACCCCTTTTCTGCTCATGGTTCCCCTTCTCCTTTCTCAAGGTTCCGCCTGTTCTTCAACGCCTTATTATAAAGAATTCTGCCATCGTTCTTGTTTATTATTCCCGTTCTAACTTCTCCATTGTTCATCATTCTTGTTTATTATTCCCGTTCTAACTTCTCCATAGTTCTCGCTATTCACTGTTCCATTGTATTGAACAGTTTCGAACCCTTGCCCTTCAATCTCGTGCTATCTACACTTATGGCATTCAACTCTTCGGTGCTTCGTTAAGGCATACATTTGAAATGTATTATTCCCGTTCTAACTTCTCCATTCAACCAAAATCCTGATTATACACAGATATCAAAAAGGCCCATAGTTTCATTAAACAGAGAGCAAACCCTCTTTCACACTACTCACTTCGAACCTCGAAATGAATCTTTTGTCACTGCATTTTCCTTAGTCTCTGCTGTTGTCCTTTGTCTGTCTTTGCCTCTACTTCCTCCTTTGCCATCAATGACAACATTTTCAACATAAGATAGGGTTGGCGTGAGCAATCAATGTTGAAAAAGTTCTCCCGCTTGTGTTGTTCCTGGTGTTTTCTCGTGGCGTTTCCGGTGGCTTCCTAATTTCAATTTTTTTTCTTTTTTCTTTTATTTCAAAATCGAGATAAGGGGCACTATGATTGGGTTGGAATCTTGAATGATTTCAGGAGTGGGAGGATTCAAGTGGATATATCAAAAACAAAACCACTAAAGACAAGTTTTTAACATTTTGTGAGAAAATGCTAAGAAAACGTCAAATGTTGAAAACATTCCCAAGTCATCCTCTCTTAAGATTGTGGGTCAGGGCAGTGGCATTTATTAATTATCACGTCAATGATTTAGTGTTACTTTTTGATATGTCGATGCCAATGAAAACATATAAGTTTGTGTGAGGGGGGGATATACATTACCAATTTATACCTAGTGCAAGGGCAACCTATTAGAAATATTAATGTTACAAAATGTTTTTTTTTATTTTTTTTTATTTTATTTTTTTTTATTTTTATTTTTTTTTATGGTAAAGGTAATCCAGAGATGTGGAAGTATATAGATTTAACATTAGTAGATCGATGAGAGGAGGTGTCAGCATTTTAAACTTGAAAAATAATAACGGTTTTTCAAAATGACCAAAGAGAGCTAGTGTTGGGATTTTAAACTTGAAAGATCACACGATTTTTCTTGGTATTGGTAAACAAAGAGGTTATTCCAATTCAAAATTTAGCTGGGTAGTATTTTTTTGTGTGAGAGTGATATGAATTTGGGGGAAGGTGTTCTCTTCCCTCTTCCTCGGAATCACATAAAACTAAATTTAGGACCGTGTCGACACTTTGCAAGCATGAAATTGGGTCTTCAAAAACAACATGTTTGTTTAATGTCTCTTCAACATGAATTAGTATTCATATGAAAATGAAAATAATGAACATAACACACATAATCCATGTAGGCATAAATAAGAGCAAGGCAAAAGGTTCGTTGATGGAGTTCACCCCTCCTGGGCTACATCTCCAGGCCTGTCAACATGACTATACCACTCATATAAATTCAGTATCAATGAAGTACATAAAAGTTTGCAGTAAATATAATGTGGCTATTACCCCTACAAGGTAATGTTCTCCTACAGAGAACTCTCACAACAACAACAACTCAAAACATCTCCTACAAAGATGACAAACTTCCATTGAAATGAGTCAAAAAACATCACGTGCATCCTTCAATTCCACAGTGAAGCACATCATGAAAACTTCATGATGAAAGAAGTTAAACCTGAGTTGAACCCTGCTGGTTACAATTTCTGCAAATGAATTTCGAAGGTGAGGAAAACCCCTACAAGGTCTTCTTCATGCTGAACACCCTCAGGAACAACTACCAAACCATGTTTGATCCATACACCCCCTTAGGGTTCAACATGCAAAAAAACCTATCTAGAGTGCTCTATGGATTTCGAGACCTGTTCCATTGAGTCTAGAATCCAAATTGAAGGTATGTAAATTGTACCTTCAGCACTGGCATCTTTGTTTCCTCATATTTGAGTCCAAAAAGGATGATGAGGAGACACATGGATCAACCTGGGGCTGCCACGTGGCCCCCTCACGGTGGTGTAAAATTATTGTAAAGGACCGGAGGGACCATGGGGGTCGAACACGAGACCTCTGCCCAACAAACACTCTCTACTACCAACCCACCTGCACATCAATTCTTACCATATAACATCTCCACGTCTATTTGAATTTTGTAAAGTTTGCCAATGGTGGGAGAGGGGGCCAACCCCCAAACCATAAGATCACGACCTCGGACCACCGATGGAGCACAGGAGCGCTATCCATAAGCGCATTTAATTACCATTAATCCCAGATTAATTAACCTTAAGTTGGATTATTTAACAAAGCATCATTTAACCATTAATCCTGGTTTAATTAACGGTAAGTGGCCAGTGGGGAGGAATGCTGCAAAAGCTTCCACTTGGAGGCTCTTCATTCGATGAAGGAAAAGGTTGACCAAACTTTGACCTGCCTATTCAACATGCCACGTCAACAATACGGACTGCTGACTGGGCTCCCTGTTCTGCAATTTTTTGCCAATAGGAAAACAGACAAAACTCGTTTATGAAGCCATACAGAGTCCATTTCGCGAAACGAGTTGCGAAATTGCTACACTCCTTACGTGACATGCTACCAAAATAATGAAGGAGTTCTCCCATCCTAAAGGAGTGAACTCATTCATGAAGTTTTTTTGTGCCATGCAAAATGATGTGTTTTAAATTCAACATAAAAGAAAGACACTCCTAACGTGGCATGCTGACTGGGCATGTCAACTTTTAGACAACCTTTTCCTCCAGCAAATGAAAAAAATTATCTGATTAAGGTATGTTAGTAATGTTGTGCTAATTCCTCTTTCAAATTTTGAAACAAATGTTTTACGTGTGCTTAAGGGTTTAGGTTCTCTTGCAAGTTATTGAGTCTCATGAGTGATTTTTATGTTGATTTTATGAACAATTCAACATAAAACAAAGACTAAACAACAATAATAAAAAGTACTGTACATCACCATACAACACATCAACACAGGGATTTAATGAAGGAGTTCACCCCTAATGGGCTATATCTCCTTGGTCTAGCTTCCATGGCTTGGGCCTCTATATTATGATAAAATTTGCAAAATGATGTGTTTACAATGCTTTTCTGCTCCTGAAACCTGCTTCATTGAGTTCAGGATACTCAAAAATGGTACCTTAGCCTCTTTCTACTCCTCATTTGGTTGAAAATTAGCTGAGTTATGACTTCCCCAATTCTGCTCCACAATTTCCTCCCCAAAAATATCTAACTGGCCACAAATTTGTCTAACTGGTGCTAAATTTAGCAAATCCGTTGGATTTGTCGGAGCCTCCAACTAAAATCATATTAAAATTAATTAAACCTACTTACTGTTAATTAAACTGAGATTAACGATTAAATGGCGCTCCCTTAAT
Organism: Pinus albicaulis; assembly: GCA_034641835.2. Lineage (NCBI taxonomy): Eukaryota > Viridiplantae > Streptophyta > Pinopsida > Pinales > Pinaceae > Pinus > Pinus albicaulis. Next base: position 1,284,822,838 of record CM076570.1, read on the forward strand.
ATTCTAGCATAAGGTTAGTTAATCCAGGATTAAGGGTAATTAAACGCACTTATGACTAGCGCTCCTGTGCTCTGCCGATGGTACGAGGTTGTGATCATATGGTTTGGGGGATGGCCCCTCTCCCCCATCGGTGGTTTTAATAAAGTTTAAATTTATGCGGACTTGTATATAGTTAAGAAACAACGTGTAGGCGAGCTGGTGGTGCGGCTTATTAGCTGTGCGGAGGTCTCATGTTCGACTCCCGCCCGATCCCTCTGGTCCATAACCAAAGTTTTACTCCACCATGAGGGGGACACGTGGTGACCCCAAGCTGAGCCACGTGCTTCCTCCTCATTGGCCCAAACCAACGAATAATAAATTTCCAGACGCACCCAAAATGCACCAATCAGATTTTGCCACTTGGAAGCTCTTCATTTGCTGGAGGAAAAGGTTGACCAAAAGTTGACCTGCCTAGTCAACATGCCACATCAACAGTACAAACTACTGACTCGGCTCCTTGTTCTGCAATTTTTTGCCAAATTTGCCTGCTTAGGAAAATGATGAGAACTCTTTTCTAAAGCCATACAGAGTCCATTTTTTCACGAAATGAGTTGTGCCAAATTCAGAACGATGAACACTACACGATCGTTCAGGTTTTGTATCATTCTAAGAAAATTGATTTTTGAGCATAATTCTGAGCACTTGATCATTCCTCCCCACTGGAAGCTTTGGATGGTGGTTTATTACCATATCCATGACCTCCTCCTCCTGGAGAACCCTCTCCTCTTGGAGGCCTAGAAATTTCTTCTTGCATCCTTAAATTCCTCTTCTCATAGAGGAAATTTACCATCTTAATCATATCAAAAAATGCTTTTTTAATGCTCTCTCCTCTTCTGTCATGGTAGGTTCTCCTTCATGAGACATGATCACTGAAGACTGAACTTAAATTTGAGGATGTGCTAGTGTTGAAGACTTTGGAAACCTTGCCCTTCTTCCTCTTGACCCAACTACAAGAGTTTCAACCAGCTTCCCTTCTCCTCTTCCGAGTTTTAACCTTGTAAGCATGACACAAAATTGCAAACAATTAGATCCCTTCTTGCACAACAAACCTAAAGCTCAGGTGCCAAAAGTGATCTGATTAAGGCATGTTAGTAATGTTGTGCTAATTCCTCTTTCATATTTTGAAACAAATGTTTTACATGTGCTTAAGGGTTCAGGTTCTCTTGCAAGTTATTGAGTCTCATGAGTGATTTTTATGTTAATTTTATGAATAATTCAACATAAAAAAAAATACTGAACAATAACAATAAAAAGTACAGTACATTACCATACAACACATCAACACAAGGATTTGATGAAGGAGTTCACCCCTCCTAGGCTACATCTTCTTGGTCCAACTTCCATGGCTTGGGCCTTTATATTATGCTCAAATTTAAAAAATGATGTGTTTACAATGTTTTTATGCTTTTGAAACCTACTTCATTGAGTTCATAATACTAAAAAATGGTGCCTTAGACTCTTTCTACTCCTCACTTGGTCGAAATTTGGCTGAGTTATGACTTCCCCAATTCTGCTCCACAATTTCCTCACAAAAAATAGCTAATTGGCCCCAAATTGGGCTAATTGGTGCTAAATTTAGCAAATCTGCTGGATTTGTCGGAGTTTCCAACTAAAATCGGATTAAAATTAGTTAAACCCGCTTACCGTTAATTAAACCGAGATTAATGGTTAAATGACACTCCATTAATAATTTAGCTTAAGGTTAATTAATTCAGGATTAAGGGTAATTAAACGCGCTTATGGCTAGCACTCCTGTGCTCCGCCGGTGGTCCAAGGTCATGATCATATGGTTTGGGGGTTGGCCCCCTCTCCCCCCATCGACGGTCTTAAAAAAGTTGAAATTTATGAGGAGTTATATATAGTTAAGAAATAACGTGTAGGTGAGCTGGTGGCGCGACTTGTTTGCTAGGCGGAGGTCTCATGTTCGACCCCTGCCCGGTCCCTCCGGTCCATAACCAAAGTTTTACTTTGCCATGAGGGGGACATGTGGCGGCCCCAGGCTGAGCCACATGCCTCCTCCTCATTGGCCCAAACCAACCAATAATAAATTGCCACAATGTACCCAAAATGCACCAATCAGATTCTGCCACTTGGTAACTCTTCATTTGCTGGAGGAAAAGGTTGAATTTCCCAGTCAACATGCCATGTCAACATCACAGACTACTGACTGGGCTCCCTGCTTTGCAATTTTTTGCCAAATTTGCCTGTTTAGGAAAACCAACAAAACTCGTTTATGAAGTCATACGGAGTCCATTTCGCACGAAACAAGTTGCACCAGTTTCAGAATGATGAACACTACGCAGTCGTTTAGGTTTCGTGTCATTCTAAGAAATTTTATTTTTGAACATAATTCTAGGCACTTGACCATATAGCCACACATTTTTATTTCGAAAGATATTTCGTGAGTTTTGTTGTTTTGAACCTATTATCATCCCGTTAAGTTGGTAGTCCATTGAGAAGTAAAGATCATGCATTGCTCCATGTTAAAGATACTGTTTCAACATATACGAGTCACTAACAAACGACCCTTCGTCGTTTAAAGAGAGGATTTTGTGGAGGAATTTGGGTTTTTAAAATAAAAAGAAGTATTAGGTTGTAAAAATTATTATTGTCCCAACCGTAACATTAACATTAAATGTAGTTGATATATGTGAATTCACATTATTTTTATGCCGACGACGTTTACTTTGCAGACTTGGGGTGAGCAAACAATGTTCATCCCAATGTATAAGAGACCCTCAATTTCTTCCTCCTCAAACAAAAAATTTGAAAACATTTTTTCTAAATAAGCACGCATATCAACTAAAAGAGAAATATGACAAACTTATTTAGATTTTTTAATATATATAAGTTTTAGAGTCTAATCTAATTATTTTATATATTAAAATGATGAAAATTATAATTTTTAGATGAAAATATATACATTTTTTATTAAATCTAACCCACCCATTTAATTTTTTCTATTCAATAAACAAAACATTTAAAATCACTATTTCTAAATAAATATGGCTATCCACTAAAAGAGAAATATCAATTTTTTTTTTTTTTTTTTTTTTTTTAAGAGAGAGATATATATATAATTATGATTTATTTAGCTTTTATAATATATTTTTTCAAAACTTTAAGAAAAAATGTTTATTTTTTTAAATATAAAAAATGATACATTTATTTTAAGTTTGGGTTTTCTTAAGTGTAGAAAGGAATTGAATTTTTTAAGATGTAAATTATTTTTGAGTATAAAATTTGAAGAAAAATTCTCATCTAAAGATTTGATTCTTCTCAATACTTAGTAGGTCATGACTATAAATATTGAGAGATTTGATTCCTCTCAATATTTAGTAGGTCATGACTATACATTTCGAGAGATTTGATTCCTCTCCATACCTAGTAGGTCATGACAATAAATTTATGATAATCTTTTTAAATTCTCAAGTAAATTATTTTTGAGTATAAAATTTGAAGAAAAATTCTCATCTAAAAAGATTTAATTGCTCTGTCGTTACTATAAATATCGAGAAATTTGATTAAATAAGTCGGGATAATAAGTCTATAATAATTTTTAAATCCGACTCTTTCCTCTTTGGACGTTGTGGCAAAGGAATATACCCTCATATTTGAATGCTTTTTAAACGTTTTCAAAGCAGTGTTGTAAATCTTCGCGAGTAGCTCACACTCACGTGTCAAACTTTTGGTCTATTAAGTCACGGAAGCTCAGCGACGGTAACCCATGCATCCCCGAGGACGACAGCGCACTTAACCCTGGTGGTGATTTAACCCGCTCCACTCAATTCCGCCATTGATGGAGTCCTTTCTCCTCTGTAACACTCCTTTCCACCAAGTGACTCGCTTTTATTTGTCTTCCCACCAATCCCCTCCCGGCAATTCGATCTACCAGCAAGTGACTCGCTTTTATTTGTCTTCGCACCAATTTCCACACCGCAATTCGATCCACCCACCCCCGTGTAATCTGTCCAGGCATTTGTGTTTTTATACACGAACTCACGAAGGGCTGAAGAGCACTGTGGGTGTTCCATTGTTGTGCAAGAGAGTGAAGAAACCAAGGACAATGTCGGCAAGCCTGGGAGATTCTCTGGCTGTTAGCAACAGAGGAGATTTCAAAGTTTTTGAAGGTGGGGATGATCTGGCAACTAGCCTTGCAGATTATGTTGCAAGATTGTCTAAGTCAGCAACCGAGGGAAGAGGATCTTTTACAGTGGTTTTGTCTGGGGGATCCCTTATCAGTGCACTCAGGTAATTTTGATGTTCGTATTTGTGAGTTCTCTTATTTGATGTGAATATTATTGTAAGCCAGGCAGATCCAAGTCAACATAGTTAGCAAATTTACAAATTGCTACAAATGGGGTATTATGAAGGGGCATTTATGCGAATGAGGCTTGGTAGGTTGCCCTGCCTGTAACCCTAGTCGACCTGGCCTGAAATTTTCTCTCCTGTGCGACACTTTTTTCCATTTTGAAACGTTTTTTTGTAAGTCTAAAACATCACACTGACATGAAAGGTCGAACCATAGTTGCCGGAGGGTGGGAGCAGAAGCCACAGAAGTGCCATTCCCCCGGCACCCCCCCTCGCTACACACACCCATATATTATAATGCATTCTTAGTTCAATTTTTTTCTTACAAAATGCCAAATTAGTTGATGAATACTACATTATAACAAAGTTGGAAATGGCATCTATAGTGGGTTAATGATTAATCATTTCAGCATCAACCATTTAGAAACTACAAACGAACATACTAATTTAAGCCATAGAATATGAAGCAAACGAACATGCTAATTTAAGCCATAGAATATGAAGTAAACGAACATACTTATTTAAGCCATAGAATATGAAGTAAACCTTTAATTTATTGAATGAAATGGGATACATACAAATTTATAAAGCTAACTTATGGAATGAAATGGGATACATACAAATTAACTTATGGAATGAAATAGGTTATCCATAAGTGTCAAGATGACCAAAATAATTACACTAACAAAATAAGGCATCTCACTTTCAATAGACACTTAAAGGTGAGGAAATAGCTGCCAAATCTTGTCTTTGTGATCTTAAGTCGCTGCAACTTAGAGTTAGTGCAATAAAAGTAATTGACCTATGCCTGGCCACTATCTCTCTCTTGTACAAGTCGTCAATTCATCCATAGTATTTATTCTTGACAATATCATGCATCAAAAAGTTCAATGTGTTGAGGGAGCATCTGCGAAGCATTTAAGGAGTGGAGTGCCTAAGGAGCATCCAAGAAACACTTGGGGAGCATGCTCCCTGCTCTAGGAGTGCCATGGTCCCCATAGCAGCAGAGAGAGTGCTCCTTCTTGGAGTGTAGTTTCAACTTTCGGGGTGGGAGTGGCCCTTGGGAGGACGCTCTCAGCAACATGGGGTTGAACCCTTGGGGATTGAAGGATTTAGGGAGAAGTCTAGGGATGTTCCAATGATGATTTTTTGTTTTTTTTAATTTGGCAGCTTTGGCATATTGTTGGGAATTCCCTTAATGTGGCAATGATGTTTAGGATAATGAGACAATTTATTTATGTAGTTTTGGGAAAAGTGACAAGGGAAAAGATGATAGAACTAAATTTCAAATATTTCCAATGATTAAGATACCTATTGATGTTAAGAATAGAGAAGAAATGGACCAAAAAAAAATCTAGTGATTTGGATGAAGCTTAGAAAGTGGAAAATTTGAATCCTATCGATGTACCTGTTATCGAGATCCTCAAGATACAAGAATGACTTTAGTTAATGTTGGAAGTCTTCCATCGTGATAAGTCACTACTTTTCTTTCAAAGCAAAGTTTCACTTGAGGATGCTAGGAAGATGGGTTAAAGCTTCACTCATGGAAGATGGATGCAATTCTCAATTAATTCTTCTGGTTCCTCTATCAAAAACCTAGTAAAAGAATGAAACTATGTTTTAATTGAAAAAATGAGACTAAATTATTACAATTGAAAGATTTGTTGATATGTGGTTGTCATTAATGTCAACCCAAGCAGCACCAGGGGATGCCCCGCCTTTTGTCGGCCAAAATGACATGGCAGTTCATGATTATTTAAGACTGAACCATCCTTGTTGTATTCTCCTTGTTGAGTTGATTCCAGTGGTATGTTGCACCCCATGTGGTTCTTCATAGATTGTGAGTTATGCCTATTAAAAAAAGAAATACCCAAACCTTGGTTAAAAACCCCAAGGGTAATGATGTGGCAGCTCTTCTTTGGTCAAGTCGTATGGTTGTGAAATATGGATCATCTCCAACAAATCAAATTATTGCATAAGGTTATTTTTGAGGGTTTTCAATGTTAGTTTCGAGTAGCATCAGATGTGTTCTAGCCTCGAGTTTTGCAGGGAGGTTAGAATACATGAGTACTCCAATACCCATAATTGTTTCTGGAAGTTCCATCTAGATATGACATAATTAAAATAATTAATGAATTTTTAATATTTCCTAAGTCTAATCTTAAGAAATATGATTAATTAAAAGGTAGTAATTAAGTCAGATGTGAATCTTCTAGAAAAAGGCACGGATCGTGGCCGTTGATGTCTCAACGAGAAATTATAAGAAGGAACTCGATGGGACTTAGAGGACACAAATGCAGAGAGAATTCACTGGTAGATCGATTTCTTGAGTAGCAACGCTGAGTTGCCAGAGAGAGAGCTAGTGAGCTCGTTGCAGTGAGAGAGGGGCAGGGATAGTAAGGCCGAAGGAAGATTTTCTAGATTCGGTGAGTGCACAACAGAGAGGCAGCAAGTGGCACAGAGAGGCAGCGCAGAGGTTGCCCAGTGCTTCAAAGGAGATTCTGTTTTTGTTGGGGAGCAGTGAAATTTTCAGAGCCAGAGGCTGGGCAGGAGGCCTGGAGGTGAAGAAGGTCATTTCCAGATAGCAGCTCATCAGATAGTGAGAAAGACAATTGTTCATAGCTGAGAGGACGCAGTAATTGTGTAGGCTGATGTAGTGACTGCACAAAGGCAGCACAAAGCAACTCCTCTTGAGCCCAGATTAGTGTCAGATCCCCAGTGGTAGAGTGAGATTTTTCTCACTAACTTTTTGTTTGATTTTATCTGTATAGTTTGCCAGATTTTAGAGCAACCATAGATTTGTACTCAGATTTACTGCTGCATAATATACAAACCCTTAGCTACTACACCGGTTTTCCTACATTGGGTTTTTTCGGGGACTTAGTCTAAAAACAATAGTGTTATTTGTGTGTGTGCATTTGTCTTTCAACGCTGTTTTCTTCTGCATTATTTTTTATTTGTGAAGGCTGTAGTGTATGGGTTTTGATATTTACCGTAGCAAACAATAAATAATTTGTTCAATAAATTAACAAATAGGAGAAACTTAATCAGTTGCAGCTGTAGGATTACAATTTGTGGAATTTTCACATGGTATTAGAGCGCAGATAGAAGCAAGAGAGTTCAATTGCAGAGAGGAAGAGGGAGCTTCGAAGCACTGCGTGAGTAGCTACTCGAAACCCCAAAGGCTGTGCAGTCCATTGGCCAGGAGGGTCAATTTTTGAGGAAAAAATTATTTCTCTGTGAGAGTTGACAGAGAAATCAAATTTTCTAGATCGAAGATTGTCAGAGGCAGAGGGAGCAACAACATTTTCCTTGCAGAGCAGATCTTCAGTTGGGACGCAGTTATTTTGCAGCAGTTTGCTGGTGCATAATAGTGTTAGGAGGAAGGAAGAGCACACACTGAAGGAATTCTTTCCTTAGGGAACTTCTAGCCAAGAAGTTCAATTTCTCACTGCAGATTAGTAGTAGTTGTGAGCATATTTGCCCACTCCAGTAGGGAGTGCGTAGAGCCTAGCAACAACTGCGTAGAGGAGAAGAGGAGGATTTTGACATTTTTACAGATATGGCATCAACAGGGCTAAGAGATTAGGATTGATTGGACGGAGCATCCAACTACGTGATCTGGAAGGCAAGGATTTCTTGTCTTCTAGATGAATGATCTGAAGGCCTACATTGATAACGTGGTAGCTGTACCCACGGATTCAAATCAGCTGAAGGCCTACAAGAAGGAGATGGCGAAAGCAAAGAGGTTGATTCTCGATGGGGTTCGAGTTCACGTGGTTGTCTCACATAGCTAGCAAAGATATTGCCAAGCAGTAGTGGAATGCTCTCGCTACGCTATACCAGGGATCTCCTGAGCAGCAAAAGATGCTTCTTGAGGAGAAGCTGAGATGTACCACGATACAGAAAGGGGAGCGCATAGACCCCTTCCTTGCTAGGCTTCAGGATGTCTGAGACCATGTCAACTATAGGGTTAGCACCCCAACCTACAAAATTGGTTTGGTTAGCTCTGAATAACGTTTCTGAAGACTAGCAGGTCTTCGTTCAGAGTATCCTCTTTCGAGACAAGTTGCCAAAGTGGGACCGAATGTGGGCTGACTTGCAGCAGGAGGACATGGGGTGGGATTTGGTGAAGAGCACCATCAGTGGCAGCAAAAACAGCAGTGGGACGAAGCAAATAAAGGAAGAGGAGAGCGTGGCCCTCGCAGCAAAGGGGCAACAGGAGCAGTGCAGGAGGAAGAACGACCTTTCCAAGGTCAAATGCTTCAGATGTGGTGAACTTGGTCACTACGACACTCAATGCCCTCTCAGGAAGAAGGGACAAAGAGGAGAAGCAAGACCAACGGGCTGCATTCGTGAAGATATATAGGCTGTCCTCTAGGTTGGAGGAAGAGTTTGCCATGATCACTACTATACCTCCAGGAGTGAGGTGGGGTGATTTGGTTTTGTAGCCCCAAAGAGCTACAGTTGGGCAGAACCCTTGAGGAGTCCACTCCTTAGATCAATACCTTGCTACGGGATCCCATAACAGCAGTAGCAGGATGTAGTAGGTTGGATCCGTGAAGATAGATATGCCGTCCTCCAGGCTGGAGGAAGAGTTTTCCATGTTCACTGATATACCTTCAGGAGTGAGGTGGGGTGATTTGGTTTTGTAGCCCTAGAGGGCTACATTTGGGCAGGACCCTTTTGGAGTCCACCTCTTGGATCAACACCTTGCTATGGGATCCCATAACAGCAGTAGCAGGATAGACCAGTGGCAGTTGGTACAGTCAGGTGCTTGAGTGACAAATGCAGTAGCTAGTAGCAGTTAGAGATTGAGTAGTGCAAAACAAAGTTGGCAGCAGTGCAGTTGGCACAGTGCAGAGTCAGCGACAACGCAGAGACTAGCAGCAGTCAGGATTCGGGTGACAGATGCATAAGACTGAACACAGTTGGTTCAGTATGATGGACATCTCTCAGTTGTAACAACAACAAATGAGAGACAGTTGCGGATATTGTAGTGGCAGCAACAACAAAGTTGTATTGCAGATGTAGTAGTTGGCAACAGTTTAGCAGTGTCAGCAGCATCACAGATGCAATGCATATCAGAGTTGCGTAGTTGTTGGTGGGCAGCATAGCCAGACATCAGCAACGCAACAGGAGATGGTGCAGAGGCAATGTATTGCTGTTGTAGTACTAGAGCACTTTCCTCGCTAAGAGGGAGTGTTAGTTTTTGGTAGCATCAGATGTATTCTAGCCTCTAGATTTTGCAGAGAGGTTAGAATACATGAGTACTCCAATACCCATAAATCGTTTTAGGAAATTCCATCTAGAGACGACTTAATTAAAACAATTAATTAGTTTTTAATATTTCCTAAGTCTAAACTTAGGTAATATGATTAATTAAAAGGTATTAATTAAGTCAAATGTGAATCTTCTAGAAAAGGGCATGGATCGAGTCCTAGTTAATCTTAACCATTGATTAAGTTTTAATCGTGGCCGTTGATGTCTCAATGAGAGATTATAAGAAGGAACTTGATGGGACTTGGAGGACACACATGCATAGATCAAATTCACTGGCAGATCGATTTCTTGAGTAGCAGCGCCTAGTTGTCGGAGAGAGAGCTAGTGAGCTCATTGCAGTGACAAAAGGGTAGGGATAGTAAGGCTGAAGGAAAATTTTCCAGATCCGGTGAGTGCATAGCAGAGAGGCAACAAGTGCCACAGAGAGGCAGCATATTGCTTTAGAGATTCTGTTTTTGCTGGCGAGCAGTGATATTTTCAGAGCCAGAGGCTGGGCAAGAGGCCCAGAGGTGAAGAAGATTAGTTTCCAGACAACAGTTGATCAGATAGCGAGAGAGACAGTTGTTCCTAGCTGAGAGGATGTAGTACTGCGTAGGCTGACGTAGTGACTGCACATAGCATCTCATCTTGAGCCCAGATCAGTGTCGGATCGCTAGTGGTAGAGTGAGATTTTTCTCACTAACTTTTTGTCAGATTTTCTCTATATGGTTTGCCAAATTTTAGAGCAACCATAGATTTGCACTCAGATTTACTACTGCATAATATACAAACCCTCAGTTGCTGCACTGATTTTCCCGCAATGGGTTTTTCTGGGGACTTAGTCCAAAAACAATAGTGTTATTTGTGTGTGTGTGCATTTGTCTTTCAACGCTATTTTGTTCCGCAATATTTTTTATTTGGGAAGGCTGTAGTGTAAGGGTTTCGATATTTACTGTAGCAAACAGTAAATAATTTGTTCAGTAAATTAACAAATAGAAGAAACTTAATCAGTTGTTGCAGTAGGATTCCAATTTGTGGAATTTTCACATTCAAATTATTTTAAATTCAAATTTCAAGTTCAACAATTCAAATTATTGCATAAGATTATTTTCGAGGGTTTTCAAATTATTTTAAATTCAAATTTCAAGAAAAGGGGTTTTTAGTCTTTTTGAAATTCAAATTTCAAAACCCCTAAGGGTTTTTCCTCTCCACTACAATTGAAATTCAAAGGTTAATCTCATTCCTGCAAATGTGCAATTCGGTGGTCACCTAGGAGTCCCTCCAATATTTATAAATTGGTGCTACATCCTATCTCAAAATACATGAATTGAACGCTGATCATTTTTGAATTGATCTCTGATATTCTTCGGTCCTATGGAAGATTGACACATCAGACGAGAGGCTTGATGAGTTTTTGGATTTTGAATTGTTATTGGTTGGGATTCGTTGGACATTACATCTTGAAGTGGTTCGTTGAATATTTGTTGGCGTCTCTTACAAGCTTCGACCCTCTCTAGGGCATCAATACTAGACAAATTTTGATGATCATAAGCAACAAAGATATGAATTTCAATCAACCGAAGTTTTGGACAGTCTCATCCTCAAAGTTCGACCCTCATTAGGGCATCAATTTCTGGGTATTGATTCAACTCCTTTTCTCTGGAACAACGAAGGTACAATTAGTCTTTTGGAGGAGACCGAACTCTGAAGGTATATTTAAGTCGCCTCTGTATTGAACATTTTTTTCTTGTCAAAGATCTAAAAAGAAGCTTCAGGACCAACAAAGTAGGTCAGTGCAAGTTTCTCTTTGTTTCGGCTGTTGTTGGAGCTCTTAAAAGACCATGCAATCATTTGGAATAATTGCATCCTTTTGAATGAGACAAAGATGAAATTGGAAACCTACTCATATGGGCATATAAAACTCTGACTAACGAAAGGGCACTAGAATATTTGGCAGTGTTTCATCTTCAGAATATTGACAAAGGTAGCGTGCAAGCTGATATGACTGTGGTTTTAACTCCTCTCAACCTATGAGAGATATATGATCATTAGGCGTTAATTTCCAATACATGAGTATGCGAACAGTTTGGACAATATTAGAGCATTACTCAGTAAGACAATATTCACTTTAATTTCAGATTGTCTTGAGATAAGTTTACGGCTTAAAACATCCTTTGTAGTCTTATATTCTTATATTCATCCCTTTGAAGCATCACATACATATACATATTGAATGAACATTTATTGGAGCCGACCTCTGTGTTGTTGAAGCCATAATCATCAATGGCGATGTCTTGCATTCAGTTATTCTTGGAAGGATCTTACAACTCTCAAAGTTATGGTTTACTCTTGTAGTTGATGTTTTCATAATCACAGTTTTGTGCTCCTGGTTTGAAGGAAAAATCGAAGTGTAATATGTATATACATTGTTGATTTTTGGTAGCATTGGATGTGCTCTAGCCTCAAGATTTTGTAGGGAGGCTAGGACATGTGTATTCCATAATACCCAGAAATTGTTTTGGGAAATTCCACACGAGGGAGGATTAATTAAATTTATTAATTATTTTTAATCGATGCCTAAGTCTAAACTTAGGGAATTAAAATAATTAAAGTGTATTAATTAAACTGGGTGTGAATCTTCTAGAAAAATATGAAGATCAAGTCAAGATGATTTGAGCCATTGATTGAATCTAATCTGGGCCGTTGATTGATCAACGAGAAGATTATAAGAAGAGGCTTGATGGGCATTTGGAAAACGCATTGAGTGAGATCAAGAGATCGATTTCTCAAGAGAGCAGCACAACAATCGTCGGAGAAGTCATCGAGGAGATTTCTTGCAGTGAGGGGCAGAGAGTTTTCCGGTTGGAGATTTTCTTGATTCGGGGATACAACACAGAGAGGGCAGAGAGAGATCCAAAGAGGCATTGTAGAGCCACACCGGGCAGCGCAGAGCCATGCTAAGGCAACACAGAGCCTGTGAAGAGATCCGCAAATTTGCTGAGGAGCAGATCAGATCCAGTGCCAAGAGACGGCGTGTGAGACCAGAGGGCCAGAGGATCGAGCACCCAACCAACAAATCGATCAACCAAAGGGAGTGACGCAGTCCCTATCAGTGGTGATGCAGAGGCAGCTTGGGGCTAGCCATTCAACGGCTGGATCAATGTCAGATCGCCAGTGATAGTGAGGTATTTCTCACTATTTTTTTTTGACAGTCAAATTCTCTGTATCGGATAGCCAGTAAGGCATCCAAGATTGTATTCAGAAACTACTGCATAATAATACAAACCCTCAGCTCTTGCACCGATTTTCCCGCATTGCGTTTTTCTGGGGACATTGTCCAAATGTGTGTGTGCTTATTTCTTTCTTGCTCAGTACTTGTTTCTGCATATTATTTATGTTGTGAAGGCTGCAGTTGTATTTATTTCGATGTTTACATTGTAACACAGTAAATAACTTGTATAAGAATTAACAAGTAGGAGAAATAACATTAGATTGCTGCAGTAGGGATTTGGGTCTCCATATTTTCACATGGTATTAGAGCGCAGGTTAAGCAGTAGAGCAGAGCCGGAAGAGCCCAATGCTAAGCAGAAGAGGGAGCTCGAAGAGCTGCGTAGGCAACAAATCGAAACCCCAGAGGGGCTGCGCTGTCTAGTGCCAGGAGGGCAAGATTTTTGAGGAAAATTTCTCTCTGAGTGAGTCGACAGAGAGTAAGATTTTCCAGATCGAGATTTGTCAGCAACAGAGGGAGCATCGCAACAGCTTCAGCGCAGAGTGTAGAAATTTGATAACCCAACCCCGGTTTTCAGTTTCTCCTTATTTCTCCCATAAAGTTAAATGCCCATTCCCATAGCCATACATTCAACAAGCTAGAAAAATGAATATTTTCTGAAAACACAAATTCTGAAAATTTCAGTGCTAAAATGCAGAAATAGAACTCAGAAAAATAAATCAGCCACACACAGAAAATAGACACTATGATTTTTGGTCAACTTGACCCTGAAAAAACCCCCTACAACTCTTGGAGAAAACCAGTTCGAAAGCTTCTTCTTATTTCTGATAAATGCCTTTACAGTGAAGAACAATACATAGTAAAAATTACAGCGAACACTAAAAACCACTTATCTCGATTTTCGTGACACCTTCCACCTTGAAAATCGTGCCAAACAACAAACAAAAAATTACAGGAAAAGTTATAGCAATAAATGCTGTACTAGCTGCCTCGAAAAACGTGCTAGAAACTGCCTGTATGGACATGACAACAGTCCCTTCCTCGATTTTCCTGCCCAGAAAATTTGCCTCGAAAATCGCGGCCTTAACTGCTGATTCTGCTCCTCGAAAACAGCTTTGTCCTTTCCTCAAAATGCGTGCAAACTGCTGTACGGATTTTTTTGCCTCGGTAACCGTGCCAATAAATGCTGCTATATGGATTTTATGCCTTGGGAAGTGTGCCCTCCTGCTGTATGGATTTCTTGTGTGAACTTTGCCGCTCTCCCTCCGCTTAGAAATTTCTCTTCAGCTTTCTCTCCTCCTCTCTCAATCTGCTCATGAAAGAATGAATGACCTTTTCCCTCATTTTCCTCCTTTAACTTAACCCTAAGTGACTTTTGGGGAATCCCTAAATCCAATGGCTGAGATAGCTTTAGATCTAGGGCTGAGATTAAATGCTCATTTAAATCTCACTCTCTATTTTTTTAATTCACCCCACTTTAATAAAGACCCACTTAGTCATTTATTTCCAAAGTCACTTTTCACTTTCTAATTTTACATTGACTTTATTAAAGTCACTTTAAAATTAGACTTTAGTAACTTTATCACTTAAAGTCACTTTTAAATTAGATTTGACTTTATAACTTTATAAAGTCACTTTAGGAGAAAAGTTAAATTCTTTTGGACACTTTTCCCTAGGCCAAAGATCAAAGCCTTAGGGAACCACCTGTCCTCCGGTAACCAAATTTCAACACTCCCTCTTACCGAGGAAGTTGTTCCTCACCACACCCATCTTGTCTCTGAAGTAGACATGCTTGCCCCGTGGTAAGGCTTTGGTAAGAATATCTGCAACCTGCTCATCAGTGGGAATATACTCAAGCTTCACAGCTCCTTTCTGAACATAGTCTCTGATGAAATGATATTTGATTCCGATATGCTTTGACCTGTCATGAAATACTGGATTCTCCGTGAGTTTAATGCAACTTTGATTATCACAGTAAATCACTGAAGGTCTCAACGGCTGACCAAATAAGCCAAACAACATCTTGCGAAGCCAGATGGCCTCACAACTAGCTAGATTGGCTGCCATATACTCTGCTTCCGCTGAACTCAATGCTACTGACTGCTGCTTTCGGCTGAACCATGACACCACTGCCGAACCCAACCCAAAACAACACCCTAAAGTGCTCTTCCTATCAGAAGCACAACCTGCCCAATCAGAATCAGTGTAACCTGCCAATCTCACTCCATCCCCCTGCCTGTAGTCCAGACCATAATCCACTGTCCCCCGCAAGTACCGCAAAATGTGTTTTGCAGCCACCCAGTGAACCTTCCTAGGCTCACACATAAACTGACTCATCGTGTTGACTGCAAAACAAATATCTGGTCTAGTGTTGACCAAATACATCAAGGAACCAATCAGCTGCCTGTACAATGTGGGATCCACCAACTCGGAATCCGAAGCATGAAGCTTCTTCTAGTTGGTGATTATCGGTGTCGACATGGGTCTACAATCCTCCATGTGGAATCTGCCAAGGATGTCCACAATATACTTCCCCTGTCCCAGGAAGAAATGCCCCTCCTCCTGCCACACCTCCAAACCCAAAATGTAATGCATCAAGCCGATGTCCTTCATCTCAAACTCCGCCGCAAGATCTCTCTTGCAGTGCTCTATGAGTCTCTCTGCACCCGTAATGACCAAGTCATCCACATACAACACCAGAATGAGAGGCTCCTCACCTATCACAATAAAGTAAAGGTTCGGATCTGCCTCACTCTTTGTGAAACCCATCTCCTGCAAGTATGTATCTATCCTGGAGTACCAAGCTCTGGGAGCTTGCTTCAGGCCATAAAGGGCCTTCTTCAGTCCGCACACATGGGACTCCTTCCCATGCACCTCAAAGCCCTGTGGCTGCTCAATGTACACCTCCTCCTGTATGAAGCCATTGAGAAATGCGGTCTTCACATCCATCTGGTGGATCTTCCAACCCATCTCTGCTGCTATCGATATAATGGAGCGGATCGAAGTATATCGAGCCACGGAGCGAAGGTCTCCTCATAATCAACTCCCTCTACCTGGGAGAACCCTCTAGCCACAAACCTCGCTTTGAATTTCTCAATGCTGCCATCTGCAGCATGCTTTACCTTGTAAAGCCATCTGGAAGTAACCACGGATTTGCCCTCAGGCCTCGGCACCACCTCCCAAACATCATTCTTCACGATAGAAGAATACTCCTCCTGCATGGCCTCTCTCCAGACCTGCTGGCTAGCTGCCTCCTCATAGCTAGAAGGCTCAGAGTCAAGGATGCTGGTAGCCATTGCCATATAGCTACAAAACCTCTCAGGTGGTCTGCTCTCTCTGATCGGCCTCTTAGGCCCAGCAACAGATGTGGCCTCTCTCAAGGTGTCCTGAAGCCACTTGGGCTTCCTCTTCCCTGAGCACACTTCTCCCACTGGAGAATGAAACTCCTCCTCCTCATCATCGGGAGCTTGAACTCCTGACTGTCTGTCTGCTGTCCTCTTGCCTGAACCTGAACCTGTAGACGCTGAAGTACCGTCTGAACTGTCCATCAGTGGACTCCTTAGTGAACTGCTCTGCGGACTGCTCTACATGTTGCCCGAAGTACTACCCCTCTGACTCTGTGAGCCATTGCTCACTGATGGACCTGACACCGTAATTGATGTATCTTCAGATCCTCTTGATCCCTGCCCACTGGATCCTTGTGCCTGACTTAGCTGCTCCAGAGGGTCTGGCCGATCCAGATACTCTAACTCTCGTGACCTCCTGAAAGCCCTGTCCTCCTCGAACTTTACATCTCACCTGACAACAACTCTCCTCTGTGCGGGAATATAAATCTGAAAGGCCTTCGAGGTCTCACTGTAGCCCACAAAGATACCCTTCTCTGCGGTGGGCTCTAGCTTGGTTCCCTTCTCCTTGGGTATGTAGGAGTATGCAATACACCCAAAGATACGAAAATGACCAACATCAGGCTTTTTCCCAGAAAAAGCCTCCTCCGGACTCACATGCCCCAAGGTACGATGTGGACTCCTGTTCTGCAAATACACAGCAGTGTTGCAGGCCTCTTCCCACAAAAACAATGGTAACCCCTGATCATGTAGCATGGCTTTGGCAACCTGAACGATGGATCTGTTCTTCCTTTCCACAACCCCGTTCTGCTGGGGGTTGTAAGGCACTGTGAACTCCCTCCTAATGCCTGCCTCCGCACAATACTCAACAAACTCATGAACTGAGGGTGTACTCCCCTCCGACCCCCATCCCTGACCTCGGGGACTTGATCTTGGGCACATTTAGTCTCCACAGAGCCTATGAACTCTGAAACCGCTTGAAGACCTTACTCTTGGTCTTCAAGAAATAAATCCAGGTCCTCCTAGAGTGATCATCAATGAATAAAACATAATACTCATATCCACTCAAGGAAACATGAGAAATCCGACCGCTCACATCGGAATGAATCAAATCAAGTATCCCAGTGGATTTGTTGTCACTGCTGGGAAAAGGGGATTTGGCAAACTTGCCCATAGCACATCCTCTGCATGTATCAAAGTGATTAGTACTGAAATCTAGCACACTTGTAGTGATCTCCCGCAATGTCCTCAAGGCTCCATGATACATGTGCCCCATCCTGCGGTGCCAAATCTCGCACAGCTCTGAAATGCTGGCCTTTCACCGCCGATTCTCTTGCTTAATGCCAAGGAGATGAAATGCAAACTTGTACACCTTTGCATGGCGCACACCTATCACTCTGGGCGGAATCGACTAGAGCGATACTGAGATATATCGGCGCATGTCTTCACGAACAATATCTCATATCCTCTATCCTCCAAAGCTGGAACGGATATGAGGTTCTTCCTCATCTGGCACATATAGAACATGGAGGTTTGGGTTCCTTATCAAATGTCAGTGTTCCCACACCGACTGCTCTAACAACTCTATCATCACCGAGTACTACCTCTATATCAGTGCCACTCTCTGAAAGCTCTGAGAAGTACTCACGGACTCCTGTCATATGACGTGAAACCCCACTGTCCACATACCAGATACCCGAAGATGCTCCGCTAGTCGAGGGAAATGCATGCTCCCTCTGAACCTCTGTGGCAGGTGATCCTGCACTAGAGGACTCACACGCAATGAACCCAAACTCCCAGTCAAAGCGATCTGCAAAGTCCTCAACCTCTGCTGATGCTGCCATGCTCTGGTTCTTCCCCTTCTTCTTCTTCTCCGGACACACAACTGCATAGTGTCCCATCTTCTGACAATTCCAACACTTCACCTTGGAATAGTCCTTCTGCGTGTTCCCCTGTTTACCTTTACCTTTTCCTTTGCCTACACCAACACTTGTGGAAGCTTGCTTCTTTCCCTTGCCTTTCTTGCCTCCTGCCAACAGTGCTACATCCTCATCCTGCTCAACTGGTTTGGTTGCCCCAAGCTGGCTCTTTCTGATTTTTGTCTGTATGCAATCATTCGAGAACCTCTCTCAAGTGGGAAGGGTCTCACGTGCACAAACCCCATCAGCGAAGTTCAGCCATGAACTGGGAAGGCCATTCATTGCAATCCGCACCAACTCAGTGGGTGGAATGACCTCTCCAACAACTGCCAATGCATCTCTCACATTAGTAATCTTTGTGAGATATCCAACTGCACTATCAGTCTTACCCATCTTAATGGTCTTCAGCTTCTCCCTTAGGACCATTTTCCTGTTCTCATTGGTACTCTGGTAGAGATTGGTCAATACTGTCCTCATCTCATGAGCATATCTCTTTTCTCTCACATGAGGAATGCAATGGTCTTTGATTCCATCAAGAATCAATCTCTTACATTTGTTATTCTTTTTATTAAATGCTGCCAACTGAACAACATCAGTAGGCACATTAACAGGGTTTTGTGCGGTTATGCACCATGAAATCCCAGACTTTTGCCTCCTCAAAGATGCTCTGCATTCTCTCCTTCCATACACTGTAGTTACTATGCCCATCCAACCTATCCCCCACCCTCAAGCCCAAAGACATGCTTGTTGTCCTAAATAAACTGAAAATAACACTGCTGTAGTAAAGGTACTGTTTTCTGTGTGAAAAATCAGCTTGCTGTAATTTTTCTTCTTGCTGTCCCAAACTGCACTTTTCAGCAAAATACCTCTGATACCATGTAGAAATTTGATAACCCAACCCCGGTTTTCAGTTTCTCCTTATTTCTTCCATAAAGTTAAATGCCCATTCCCATAGCCATACATTCAACAAGTTGGAAAAATAAATATTTTCTGAAAACACAAATTCTTGAAATTTCACAGTGCTGAAATGCAAAAATAAAACTCAGAAAAATAAATCAGCCACACACAGAAAATAAACACGCTGATTTTTGGTCAACATGACCTTGAAAAAACCCCCTATAACTCTTGGGGAAAACCACTTCGAAAGCAGCTTCTTATTTTTGATAAATGCTTTTACAATGAACAACAATACACAGTAAAAATTACAGCAAACACTAAAAACCACTTATCTCGATTTTTGTGCCACCTTCCACCTTGAAAATCGTGCCAAACAAAAAACAGAAAATTATAGGAAAATTACAGCAATAAAAGCTGTACCAATTGCCTCGAAAAACGTGTTAGAAACTGCCTGTACAGAATTGTACGGACATGACAGCAGACCCTTCATCGATTTTCGTGCCCAGAAAAGCTGCCTCGAAAATCGTGCCCTTAACTGCTGATTATGCTCCTCGAAAACAACGCTTTCCTTTCCTCAAAATGCGTGCAAACTGTTGTACGGATTTTCGGCCTCGATAACCATGCCAATAAAGGTTGTTGTACAGATTTTCTGCCTTGGGAAGTGTGCCCTCCTGCTGTACGGATTTTCTATGTGAACTTTGCTGCTCTCCCTCCGCTCAAGAATTTCTCTTCAGCTTTCTCTCCTCCTCTCAATCTGCTCATGAAATAATGAATGAACTTTTCCCTCCTTTTCCTCCTTTAACCTTACCCTAAGTGACTTTTGGGGAATCCCTAAATCCAATGGTTGAGATAGTTTTAGATCTAGGGCTGAGATTAAATACTCATTTAAATCTCCCTTTCTATTTTTTTAATTCACCCCACTTTAATAAAGACCCACTTAGTCATTTATTTCCAAAGTCACTTTTCACTTTCTAATTTCACATTGACTTTATTAAAGTCACTTTAAAATTAGACTTAGTAACTTTATCACTTAAAGTCACTTTTAAATTAGATGTGAATTATAACTTTATAAAGTCACTTTAGGAGAAAAATTAAATTCTTTTGGACACTTTTCCCTAGGCCAAAGATCAAAGCCTTAGGGAACCACCTGTTCTCCAGTAGTCAGTTTCTCTATATCGGATAGCCAGTAAGGCATCCAAGATTGTATTCAGAATCTACTGCATAATAATACAAACCCTCGGCCGTTGCACCGATTTTCCCGCATTGGGTTTTTACGGGGACATTGTCCAACAACAACGGTGTAGATATGTGTGTGCTTATTTCTTTCTTGCTTAGTACTTGTTTCCGCATATTATTTATGTTGTGAATGCTGTGGTTGTATTTATTTCGATGTTTACAGTGTAACACAGTAAATAACTTGTATGAGAATTAACAAGTAGGAGAAATAACATTAGATTGCTACAATAGGGATTTGGGTCTCCAAATTTTCACGTACATATCTTTTACAGTCATCAGTTTGGGATGATTAGTTTGTTCAGGCAATTAGGGTTTTATTGAGCAGTTTCACTTTCTGGAATAGAGCAGACTACAATTGGAATTTACAAACAGTGATATCAATATGTTTTGATAACAATAAAACAGTGAAGCTTTGATTGGAGCAGGATTTCATTTGCAGTAAGGGCCTTGGCATTCAAGGGTCCATCTTAAGGGTTTCTTCCAATCATTATGTCACAGCTGTCTCATAGTTGCTCTAGAAAAAGGTATATCTATTCATTGGTTACAATAGTCTGGAAGAAAGGGCAATTTAGTTCATGCCTTGTAGTAGGGTTTTTGAATAAAAGTTTTGAAGGTTAATTGAAGGGGTTATCATTGTCTATCGACTGTAAATTTGGTCATTTTCCTTGGTACGGGAGCCCACAATAGTTTGACAAAATTCTTTTCAGGGTGGTTGGGTGGTGTTAGGCAGGTGGTTGAAGTCACCTTCGGGTTGGAACCTGAAAAAACTTCAGGATGGTAGGGTGGTGCTAGGGAAAGTTGGAGCTTGCTAGGGGATTGGAGCGTCCTTCCAGTTGGAGCTGGAAAATTGAACGCTCTTCTAGAGTACTAGGGAGTTGGGGCTTCCCTCTCAGTTGGAGCTGAAACATTTGATGTACTCATAAATTATTAGAAAAAGGTTCGATGGTTTTTGACTTGGAGGGGGTTTTCCACCTAAAATTTTTGGTGTCTACTATTTACTGCCTACTGCCTAAGTTATAAGTGAAGGATATATAAGACTTAGTAGAATAAGTCTTTGACTTCAGGATCCTCATTTTTAAACTTCTTTTGAGGATTATCATCAGTAGCAACAATAGCTTGGTCCCTTTCTCTCTTCTTGTTCTTAGGATTATCGGGGCATTGATTCTTATAATGCCCCATCTTGTGACAATGATAACATTCTATTTTGGAGAGATCAATCTTCGTCTTTGGCCCCTTAAAATTCTTATTTCCTCCTTTCTTCTTGACATGAGCAGAGTAGGCATTTTCTTCGTTTTCTTGCTTTACCTTCTACCAAGGAAATACGAGCTTCTTCTTGTACACAAGCAAACCACATTTCTTCAAAGGATGGAGAATTTTTTCAACTACTAATACCAGCTGCAAAAGCATTCCAAGATTTTGGTAGTCTTGGAAGGGCAACAATCACAAGTTCCTTTTCGGGGGCTATCTCTTCAATTGCCTTAAGTTCATCCTTTACATGAGCAATTCTTACAAGATAGGAAGACACTGTATCATCATTTGTCATCTTAATTGTTCAAAGTTCATTCATTAAACTTGCCACTTGTCCAATATTTTTGATTGTAAATAGTTTGAGAGAGCATCATACATCTTTATTGAAGAATCTAGTGTAGATATGTAGGGAATCAAGTTGTCTTTGACTCCATCCAAAATTAGGTTCATGGCAAGAATATCAATTTCCTTCTATTTCTCCTTTCCAACATCATTCGAGGGTTCCTTGACTTTTCCTAGTATAAAATCCAATACCTTATTCTTAGCAAGGATGAGGTCCATCCTCTATGGTTAGATGCTCCTTGAAGCTTATTCTCAGATTTCATTGATGAGGCCATACATGTGCTTACTTGATGAAAACTTCAATTACCTTCCAAGACTTCCTTCCTTCTTATCCTTATGATCTTCCGTGAAAACTTCACTTGAATTTTTCCTTAAGGTGATAAGAGCTTTTGATCTACTAGCAGCGCTTTTCCTCCTTCACCTTAGCTTTGATACCATGTTAGAAAATCATAAAGGCAATGTTAAATTTTGGGTACCAAGGACAAGTGGTTCCCCATGGCTTTGATCTTTTGCCTAGGGAAAAGTGTCCACTCTATTGTACTTCTTCTTCTAAAAGTGACTTTATAAGTGGTAAAGTCAGTGTAATTTAAAAGTGAGTTTATAAGTGATAAAGTTACGTTCTAATTTGAAAGTGACTTTATTAAAGTCAATGAAGAATTAGAAAGTGAAAAGTGACCATGGAAATAAAAGATTAAGTGGGTCTTCATTTAAGTTGGTGAGTGATTAAATAGAAAAAGTGAAAATAATGTGTATTTATTTTCAGCCCTTGATCTAAAACTTTCTCAGCCATTGGATCTAGGGATCACTCAAAAGTCACTTAGGTTAGGGTAAAAGGAGAGAAGAAGAAGAAAAGATCATTCCATTCTTTCATGAGCATTTGAGAGAAAGCAAGAGAGAGTAAAGGAGAAATTTCTGAGCAGGGAGGAAGAGAAGAAGAGCAGCAAGACCTTGGCACACATCCCAAGGAGGCATTTATAGTAGAACCGAACAACAAGAGTTTGGCACACATCCCAAGATAGCAGTTCCGTACAATAGTTTGGCACACATTCCAAGGAGGGTGACGACACAAATTTCGAGGAGAAACAACAACATGTTAAAGGCACGAAAATCGAGGCAGTTGGGCACGATTTTTGAGAAGAGGACCTGCTGTACATTTCCATACAGTCTGTATGCTGCATTTTGGGCACATTTCCCAAGGCAGGTCATACAACATTTATTGTTGTCCTTTTTCTGTCTGAACAATTTTCTTGTGGCATGATTTTCGAGGTGGAAGTTTTGCATGGAAATCGAGATAAGTCTGTATTTTGTAAACGCTGGAATATTTCCTGTGTATTTCATTTTCTCTATAAAAGTTTTTCAGAAATAAAGAAGAGCTCTCAAATTGGTTTTCCCCAAGAGTTGTAGGGGGTTTTTCCAGGGTCACATTGACCAAAAATCACTGTGTTATTTTCTGTGTATGACTGTTATAATTTTCTGTGCATTTTCTACCAGTATTAAAATCTCCAAATTTGTATTTCCAGAAATAAATTTCATTTCCAGATTTTAGTGTTTTAATCATGCTTGGATTTAACATTAAATGATTGGAGTGATAAGGGTAAACTGTTAATCGAAGTGGGGTTTGAAATTTTACAGGCAGAAAGATTTCCTTATCTTGATAGATTATCTTTGAATACTTATTATATTCTTTTATCTTCTTATCATTAAGCAACTACCAAAAACACAAGTACATGAAGACCAACACAATAGAGACACATGATATAGGCTCTTAGCTGTTGAGAATTCAATAGGGCAGTGAATCAGTTAATTCTCTTTTCTTGATAATTGTTTGTGTTATATTCTTATTTCTTATCTTTATTCTTTATTATTGCAGTGTGCAATACATCAAACAATTACCAAAACAATAAGAACAGTGACACAGTATATAGTCTGCAAGTTAGGGCCAAAACCCCTCCTCTTGAGGGGAAAACCCGTAAATCTCTTCTCTTCTTATAGATTCTTCAATTAACGAATACCATGACCTAGTGACATAGACAAATACCCTCCAAGATCAAGATGGCCTCTAGCTGCAACTTCTTTGACCTCTCCAGAAAGTCCGAAATTTCTGCTGCTGCAGCTACTACAACTTCACTTGGAGACTTCGATCTCCTTTTAGAGCTTCCTCCTTCCATTCGCTTGCCTTTTCTTGAGATGTAGGACTAGAGAGATGCCCTAGGAGCCCTTCGCTTGCCTTCTTTTCTTCTTCTCCTCCAAGATCGAACCCAAGGATGCCCTAGCACAAAAACCCTAGCTTTGACTTGCACGTAGGAGAGAGAGAGACCCAAACCAAGCACCTTGGCTTCCTTCAACTCCTTCTTCATCCCTTTCTTCGACCTTATTCTTGTCCTCTTCTGCACATATGATGAGAGTGAGTGAATGCCTTATGGAGTTCGAGTTCCTTTCCTTATATAGGCTTCTATCAAGGGAGATGTGGCTTTTCATGTGGGCCGACTTGATCTAGGAGGTATTTTGACACTTTAGAGACAAAATAAATTCCTCTTTACAAGTTATAATGTGCCCATAGGGTCTTCAATATATAACAATGACTGTTATACCTAGGACAAATCCTAGAAGCACTTTAATAAGTGCTTGACCTATACAATAAAGAACTTCAGCATGAAACCCATGCTCCAATGATATTTTATTTTCATTTTATAATTTACAATTTACAAGAATACATTTCATACTTATGAAGAATGATCCTAGTTACACATTTTTCCACATCAGCTAGGGCTAAAACCCCTCTTCAAGTGGAAAACCCAAAGATTCTCTTCTCTTCTCTTAGAACCAAATCAATTGAGACAATCAAGACCTTTGATCTTACCAAAAAACCTTCTCCAATCCACCAAGTCAATCTCCTAAGGTGATTATTCAAACTTCAATAGTCAACTCTAGTCAAACTAGTTCAATCCTACAACAACTTAGAATTCATCCCTCCCGCTTCAGAGTTTCGGCCCTACTACAAACCTACACCTTTAGCCCTCTTGCAACAACCTAGAAACTCGCATGTGTGGCCGAAAAAAAGAGAATTTTGGCTTCCTTTTGCTTGACAAGTATCTCCTTCTTCTTCGCTAGGGTTTTATCCTCCTTTTCTTGGAATTTCTTCCTCCTTTCTTCCTCCTGCAACTGCAAATCGAAACTTGCTTGGTTGGTGTCCAAATGAGGTCGAGTAGCACTGCTTTTATAGTCATTCTGTGTGGTCGAATTCCTTCAATGAGTCCGACTTGACTGGAGCGCAGGTCGACTTGGTGTAGGAGGCATAAAATACAATTCTAACTCAAAAATAAATTTCTTGCTTGACATACAAAGCCCAAGAAGGGTCTAGATTATAATGACAAGGACTATGACTCTTGACATAAACCGTAGAAGCACTGAATGGGTGTGTTGACCTAGAAACAAAATAAACAAAGGATGAAACCCATGCTCTTAAATAAATTTTCTTTTACAATAATTTTTTCTTTTCTTTCTTTTTGACAAACGCATCACATCATGACTCAAATACAATTATGAAGATCAATACTAGTTACATTACTCAATATAGGAAAGCCTCCCTTGTGGTGAGTCCCTTCACGAGACCAACTAGATTTTGGGGCAACAATAACTATGCCTGGTAGCATTGTAGATATAGGTATCCATATTATATAATATAAATTAGTATAGTAATAGACTAATTATGCCTTTATAGTCTCTAAGGGTACTACCTGGTCAACTCATAACCTGTAGTTATTGTGTTTTGCCGAAAGGGAATGATAAATTGTATATGAAGAGTAAGTTGTGTTCTCTTGGGGTCTGTGAGAAGAAGAAGATACTATGTTGGTAAAAGTAAGATGTTTATGTATCCTGTGTCCATGTACATGCTGGTGTAACTTGTAAGACCCAAGGTGAATGTGTTGGGTAATAGGTAGGTATCAGTATCTCCTAAAGGAACTAAAGGTGTTCTAGTGCAAAATATGTAATTGTACCAGGTTGAATCATTACTAAGTGGGTTGTGTGGGATCAATAATAACTAAGTAGGTTTGTGTGGGTTGTTCCTGGTTGTTGTGGCTGGAAAAATAATGTATAGTCTCTGTGGTCCCCCGTTCCAAGTGTATCTTGTATAGATAGTGATTCAATCTATTTTGTATATAGCCGAGGTGTACATATTACACACATCATTCATAGGATGTATGTGATAGGTTCTTAAAGCTATCGTTCCCCTAATATCATGTCAGGTGCTCCTCATTTCGAAAGTAGGTGTTTGGGTTCATGCTCCAAGTGGTTATTGGTCTCAACGCTAAAGTTCAAAATTCTGGTGTTTGGTTGTACACTTGTACTAGGTAGTGTTCCCACTCTGGGGTTTGTCCTCTAGTTTTGATAGAGGATGGAATGTATTGGTTATGGGTTATGAATTGATTGCTCATGATGGTTTTACAAGATTATCACACAATTTGAACGAATGCATTGTGTTAGAAATCCTCATATCAATGCCTACACTTGAATTTTAAAGGTAAGGTTGGGGTTGGTTCAACAAGCTAATGAGTAGGAATGAGATCTGATAGCGATTCAATCTATTTTGTATATAGCCCAGGTTTCAAATTTAAAAGGGTTGGGTTCTACATCATGATAAGACAGTGGAATCGAAAGTTAATAAATCTCTAGTTTGCGTTATGCTTTGTAGGGTTTAGCTAGTATCAAGGCCTCATCAAGGGGATCAATAAAACTAGATATCTAGGGTATGGTAGCAAGGCCCTAGGTGTAAGAATTGAAGTAATGGATTTGGTGTAATGTATAGTAAAGTACTATAGTCGAGTTAAAAGTACATCATAGTAGAATCATAGGTTGGTGAAAGCCATTTCCATAACGAGATTGAGGCCCCCATAAACAAGGGTATAATTCGATAAGGTAGCATAATATATACATCATGGGTAGAAGCAAAGGGCAGAAGTGGGTGACGTGGTAGTAGTTCGAGTTGTAGGTGTTGAACGTGTAGTGTCTATGGGGAATACTAATAGCATACAGTCTCGTTTAAAAGTGTTATTGGGCAGTTCATTGATTGATGTGTGGGATTGAATAAAGGTTGAAGAGTTCCAAGATGCCATTTGAGCCTATTTTTGAGTGTTCCAAAAGGAATAGGTGTTTTGCTGCTCAACCACGAAATTGGTAGAGTCAGTTGATCTACCATAAGTCAAAGAAAGGACTAGAGTACAAGAAGCATTCCTTAGGGTTTAACATCACTAGTAGCATAGGCAGGAACAAGAGTTCCAGGTATTTAAGTCCCACTAGGAATATGTCTAGCTTTAGTTTCAACCTCGCCAATAACGTAAGTAGTATCCTAACCAATAATAGATGGAGTAGGGTCTAGAGTAGCATTAGTGTTATTTTTTGTAGCATCGGATGTGTTCTAGCCTTGAAATTTTGTGGAGAGGTTATAATACATGAGATCTCCAAAACCCAGAAATCATTTCTGGAAATTTCGCCTAGAAATGACTTAATTATATTATTAGTCAGTTTTTAAATATTTCCCAAGTCTAAACTTAGGGAATATGATTAATTAATCAGAATTAAATAAGTCATGGTGTGAATATTATAGAGACTCACATGGATTGATTATCCTAGCCATCGATTAAGATCTAATCTTGGCCGTTGAAGTCTCAACAGAGGATTGTAACTTATAAGAGAAGTCGATGGGGCTTGGAGAAGACACACTTGAGCAGTTCGATTTTGCTGGGAAATCGATTTCCAGAGTAGAATTGTTTGTTGCTGGAGAGAGGTTCAGTGAGGTTGAAGCAGTGAGAGAGGGGCAGAGACAGTGAATACGAAGGAGGCATTTTAGATCTGGTGAGTGTATTTGCAGACAGGTAGAGAAGCCACAGTGAGGCTGACGCAGTCACTTCTGTGGGAAATTCGTATTTGCTAAAGGAGAAGCAGTGATTCAGTGTTGGAAGTTGGGCAGAGGGTCCAAAGGTTAGGAGAGTCAGTCTCTCAGACAGCAGCTGACGAGACAAATTGAGGTGACGCAGTTCCACACTGGGTGACGCAGAGACTGCGTGAGGGTGACACAGAGATTGAGCAGAGGCAGTTTGGATGACTCCATTTCGAGTTGAGGTCAGTGCTCAGATTCGCATGTGGAGTGAGGAATTTCCTCAGTTGATTTTCTTGCCAATTTTTCTCTTTAGGATTACTAGTTTGGGCATCTAGTTGTACTAAGAATATTTCACTGCTGCATATTAATAAAACCCTCAGTTGCTGCACTGGATTTCCCAAGTTGGGTTTTTCCAGGGAATTTCGTCAAAAAATAACGGTGTTATTTTGTGTGTGTGCATATATTTCTTCTAGCATTTATTTTTTTTCCGCAATCTTTTTGTGTGTGTAGGTTGCAGTGTGATTGATTCAGTGTTTGCTGTAGAAAACAATAAATAAATTGTTAAGAATTTATTTAACAATTAGGAAAAATGTTTCCAGTTGCTGCAATAGGATTCGGGGTTAATCGAATTTTCATATGGTATCAGAGCGCAGATGACCTGCTGGAGAGCTCAGTAGTAGAATAAAAGAGGAGTTTTGTTGCTCAGCGTGAGCAATAGTTCAAAACCCTAGAGGGTAGCGCAATTCCTTGGCCAAGAGGCCGTATTTCGTGAGGAAAATCAGTTTTTTCTGAGAGAGTGACAAAAAAACTCGATTTCTCCAAATCTAGGAATTCCAGAGGCAGAGGGAGCAACTTGTATTTTCTTGCAGAGTAGATCTCCAGTTGGACGTAATAGTTTTGCGGTAGTTTGCTAGAGCAGAAATAGCGTCGCAAGGAAGAAGAGCACAAATTGAGGGAAAATTTTCCTCAGAAAACTTCTAGTCTCAAGAAGTTCGATTTCCTTTGTAGATCTATAGTCGTGAGTAGAGTTTCTCACTCTAGAAGGGAGTGCGTAGAGCTGAGCAGAAGGGAAGAGGAGATTTTCGGCATTTTCTGTTGAGATGCCCACAGCCGGGCTTCGGGACCAGGACAGTCTGGATGGAGCTTCCAACTATATGATCTGGAAGGCAAGGATTTCCTTCCTTCTAGATGAGTATGATCTCAAATCATATATCGATAACGTGGTATCTATCCCCATGGATGCAAATCAGATGAAGCAGTACAAGAAGGAGATGGCGAAGGCAAAGAGGTTGATCCTTGATGGAGTTCAGGATCATGTGGTATCTCACATAAGCCCATGGAATGACCAAAGAGATGTGGGACACTCTTTCCATGCTATACCAGGGATATTCCAAGCAACGAAAGATGTACTTGGAAGAGAAATTGAGATGCACCAGGATGCAGAAAGGGCAGCGCATAGACCCCTTACTTACTAGGACTCAGGAGATCTGAGATGAGCTTGCAACTGTTGAATCAGTGCCTCAAGCCATAGAGTTAGTGCGAGTAGCTCTCAACAATTTCTCATAAGAGTGACAGGTGTTCGTCCAAAGTATTTTGGGCAAAGAAACCTTTGCCAAGACGGGACTTGATGTGGGCAAACTTGCAGCAGGAGGAG
The DNA here is from genome assembly GCA_034641835.2 of Pinus albicaulis. Lineage (NCBI taxonomy): Eukaryota > Viridiplantae > Streptophyta > Pinopsida > Pinales > Pinaceae > Pinus > Pinus albicaulis. The sequence continues at coordinate 1,284,852,197 of CM076570.1, forward strand.
TTGAGGCAATACTCTATGAAGAGCATCATAAGTGGCAGTAGCAGCAGTGGATCGAAGCAGGTAAAGGAGGAGAATGTGGCCCTCGCATCAAAGGGTCACAGTCAGGGACAGAAGGAGCAGCGTAGGAAGAAGGACATGTCGAAGGTCAAGTGCTTTAGGTGTGGCGAGCTAGGCCACTATAGTTCCCAGTGTCCTCTCAGGAAGAAGGACAAGGAGGAGAAGCAGGACCAATAGGCAGCTTTTGCGAAGATCGATAGGCTGTCCTCCAGGTTGGAGGAAGATTTCACCATGATTGCAGACATTCCTCTAGGAGTGAGGTGGGGTGACTTGGTTTTGTAGCCTCAAAGAGCTACAGTTGGGCAGGATTCTTGAGGAGGTCCACCTCTTGAATCAATACCTTGCTACGGGAGCCCACAATATTTCAGTAGTAGGATGAGCTAGTGGCAGTTGATGCAGTGAGATGCCAGAGTGACAGTTGCAAAGACTAGTTGCAGTCAGATGCTGGGGAGCATTGTGCAGAGTTGGTAGAAGTGCAGTTGGCACAGTGCAGAGTAAACAACAATGAAAAAGCTAGTAGCAATTAGGACTTGGGTGACAGATGCATCATACTGAACACCGTTGGTTCAGTATTTCGGATGTTTCTCAGTTGTAGATGTTGCAGTTGTAACAATAACAAATAAGAGGGAGTTGCAGTGTTGACAACAGTTCAGTAGGGTCAACAACAACGCAGATGCAACACATATTAGAGTTGCACAGTGGTTGGTTGGCAGCAGCGTGATAGGAGATGGTGCAGAAGTAGAGTATTGCTACCAGAGAGGTGCAACATTACTAGAACACATTCCTCGCTAAGAGGGAGTGTTAGTTTTTGTAGCATCAGATGTGTTCTAGCCTTGAAATTTTGTGGAGAGGCTAGAATATATGAGATCCCCAAAACCCAGAAATCGTTTCTAGAAATTTTGCCTAGAAATGACTTAATTAGATTATTAGTTAGTTTTTAAATATTTCTTAAGTCTAAACTTAGGGAATATGATTAATTAATCAGAATTAATTAAGTCATGGTGTGAACGTTTTAGAGACTCACATGGCGTTGAGAATCTGGAGGGCTATAGATTAATACAAATTCTCTTCTTGATAACTACTTGTGATCTTACTTATTTATTTCTTCTTTCACTTAGTTAATCTTTCATCAAGTCAATTATCAAAGTACTTAGTCAAATGCAGAGATAGAATTATGTTCACTAGTAACTAAGTATCTTGAAGTGTAGTTAGGAAGGTAAATCTCTGATTTACCTTCCTTACTTGAGGTCTTTGTCTTTTACAAATTCTTTCATCAGAGATATCCTTATTATATCCTTCAGTCAATTTCTCATATCTTCAGTCACTTGTGCAATTCCTATCCTTCAGCTACTTCTGTAAAATACGTCCTTCAGTTACTTTTGAAATTGTATCATTCATTTCTTTCTTCCTTCAGATAAGTTTACAAGTCTCGTATTCAAAATTGTTTGGATCGCTTTTAAATACTACTTCGCTTTCTTCCACGCTTGTTAACTTCAGACTTGACTGTAATTGTTCCTTTAAATATCCGCACTAACTCAGAGACAAGTTTACAAATCTGTGTATTCCAAATGAACCGCAGTGTGGACATATATATATAAGACTTGAACAACTTTTAGGCCGACTATCCAAATTGATACTTAGGCAGACTTTATAACCTTAACTTAGGCCGACTTGAAGATTGTTTCTTTGGCATATTAATACACATATATTCCAAGATTGATGAAGGTTGATTTTGCCATATTTGTGCTTGTCTTCCAACACCTTTTGGAGGGCTGTTTTGAGAGTAACTTTACATGTTCTAGATCCTTCATGACACTTAATCCTATTTATACTTTAGAAGACAAGAACCTAACAGACATCAAGAAGAAGTCTATCTACATAAAATATTGCTCATGAAATCCATGAGACAAAAATACATTTTTATTACCATTGTCTTCTACTTTTCATAATTACATAGTTAGCATGAAGATCGACCTAGTTACATTTTACAACACTCCCTCTTAACTAGGGAGGTATTCATATAATCACTTTCAAACTTAAAGAATCTCATAAGAAAAATCGGATTGGTAAGTGCATCTGTATAGCATCATATCAACCAGCATTGTACTAGTGCAAGGCCTTGACTAACAACCCCATCTCTTCAACGAGACAATGGGCTTCAATGCTGGAGAGACACATGACTTAGTGGAAAAAGTCGAAGTCGAATCGGCAAGGGTAAAAAAGTTGAAAAACTCGGCAAAGTCGGGACTTTTTTGAAAAAGTGGGCAAAAAGTCGGCAAAATTAAAAAAATACAAAATTATTCAATTTTTTTCAATTTTTTTAGCATCTAAAGTATCCACAACATCAAATAAATGCATTTCCACATAAACATGTAAAGAAAGCTAATATATAATATGTATATGAAGTCTAGTGCTACATCACATATCAAAATAGTGAATCGAGTCCCGAATCTTGAGTCTCAGTCTCAAGAGTCAAAATATCAACAAAAAATATAATAATGTATATCATGAGTCATCTCCATGTCATAAAGTAAATCACTAAGATGAAGATCCCCTGCCCCTTTTACGGGAATAGGGAATGGCTTTGCCTTTTCCTCTAGAGGAAGAAGGCCCTGCCCCTCAGAATACAGATGGACCCAGTCGTCCTCTAGAAGCAAAAAAAACAGGTGGCCTCTCTCCTCTGCCGCTGACGCTGCCACTACTACTGCCCATCCTAGATGGTGTCACCTCCTCCTCCACATCCTCCTCCTGCTCTGCCTCCTGACTCTGCTCCTCCTCCTCTACCACTGGCTCCTCCTGCTGTGCATCTGCTTCCTCCTCTAGCACTAATGCCTCTGGATCCACATCTAACCAATCAGGGGTCGATTCCATGACCGGCCTCTCAGTGTCGACCCTCCATGCAGCAGTGGTATCAATATTGTCCAATGAAATGGCATCCATATCAGGAGTTTTCTGAATTTGTCTCATCCACAATCGAAGATTGTAGTAGACATACACCATGTCATTGAGACGTTGGGATTCCAATCTGTAAAAGGGTCATAGATTATAAATTAGTACTTGGAAATATTATATAGTAAAAATAATCAAATTATTTCAAAAATTTAATTTGAAATTTTTTTACCTATTGCGCTTTTTGCTATGTATTTTGTCAAAGACACTCCAATTGCGCTCACACCCAGAGGAACTGCATGTCTGGCTGAGCACTCGGATGGCAAGCTTTTGGAGATGGGGTACTCTACCACCATAACTTGTCCACCAAGCATCTACAAGTTAAAATAAAAATGAGAAGCAAAAATTATGAAGAGACAATGAATTATTAAATTTGAAAGTTGAAAGTTGAAACAAACTGAAGCTTACCTGGCATTTTGGTCGTCCTACTCTTAATAGCCATGGTAAAACCAAATGTGCCACCAGCCATCCTATATATTTCCATTTCTTTGGAAATTTCTTCATGTTCTTGCTCAGATACCACCATCCTCTCAACACATGTGAAGAATCCATCCATCACCTCGGCATCAAATTTGAAACCACAGGAGTAAGAAAATGCGGGGTTGAAGTAGATACCTGCAGCATGAATGGGGCGATGGAGGGTATTGTTCCATCGGTCATCAATCACTCTCCATATGACCTGTTGTTTCTCTAACCCCTCATCTCCCTTATCCGCATAATAAGCACGAATGGCTTCTTTGGCCCTATCCATGGCCTCATACAAGTAGCCCATTGCGGGCTTCTCTCCATCAACCAACCGAAGAACCCTTACCAAAGGTTCTGAAATGGCACACACCTCCTCTACTCCTGCCCAAAACTCCTGATCATATGAAACAAGTTTGCATATGCCCTCTCCCTCTGGTTTGCGGCTAATAGATAAGTCACGCCAATCCTGTGAAAGAAACATGCTCTTCACGTCCCACATAGAATTCAACAGAGACTGAAGAGATATGAAAGTAGTGGCAAAGCGTGTTATCGCAGGACGCACCAACTCTTTGTTGTTGGTGAATCTTCTCATCAAGCTAAGCACAGATGCCTGATTGTAAACAAATTTTGTTATGCTCTTGGATGATTCAACAATATGCCTCACCATAGGAATCTTACCTATATCCTCCAACATCAGGTCAATACAATGAGCAGCATAAGGTGTCCAAAACATGGTAGGATACCTCTCCATAAGCAACCTGCCAGCTGCAACATAATTTGCAGCGTTGTCCGTTATGACTTGGACAACATTCTGTGGGCCTATTTCCTGAATGAAGATGTCCAACAACTCACATAATAAACGCGCATCTTTAATGTGTGCAGATGCGTCAACATATTTCATAAACATTGTCCCCTATTTCCTGAATGAAGATGTCCAACAACTCACATAATAAACGCGCATCTTTAATGTGTGCAGATGCGTCAACATATTTCATAAACATTGTCCCCTTGGGACAACTAACCAAGAAGTTAAGAAGGGTCCTACCCTTCTGGTCAGTCCAACCATCTGACATGACTGTGCATCCAGTGTGTTCCCAAGATGCCCTAAACTCCTCCAGTCTAGCAGTGCAACCATTCTTTTCCTCTTGAAGAAGAGGCCCTCTCAACTGTGCAAAGGTAGGGGCTTTGTACCCCGGGCGAACGACAGCAACAACATCAAACATAGGTTGGTAGAATGGGTTTGTCTTGGCAATGTTGAAAGGAACATCACTCCATAGAAGACATCTACTCACCAACCTATCAGCTTCTGCCTTTTCCTTTTTTTTAATTGCTGATTTGATGCCAGGTTGTGCACCAGGTGTCGTTCTAGGGACAAAAAAGGATGAAAAAGCCGAGGGGTTGGAACTGGAAGGTAATGCTGAACCAGAAGAAGCACTCTCACTTACCCCCTGTGTTGAGCTCCCTACAAGTTGCCTTTTTATTACTGCCCTGGTGTCTTTGCCATCTTCTTTTTCCATCAAGGCTTTAATGGCCTGTCGGATCATTTCTGGACCCGGATTTGGGCAAAGTTCTACATTTTGCCCTGGAATTTGCCCTATATGGCATTTTAATCTGGCGATACCCCCCGACATATGCTTTCCACACAACTTGCAAGACAAATACATTCTATTGAGTCCTCCAGTTTCGGGTATAGAATCAGGTTCACCATACTGCCAGAAAGGATCCAAATTCCTTGGCATTTTGTTTGAAACTTTTTGATGTTTGAACCTGGGCACAAAACAAAAATTAAAAATAAAAATAAAAATTGCCCATCACATAAATTAAAAATTAAAATCACTAAATAGTAAACAAGGGTTAGAATTTTTTTTATTTGAATTTTGATTCTTGAAAGTTGAACTGTTGAAATTTTAAAATTTAATTCAATCTAGGATTTAACTTAGAATTTTAGAACTTCTGAGTCCTGACTGGGTTACAAACTTACAAGATGAATTTAATTAAATTAATTTTAAATTTTAATATTTATTATTTATTATGTTGGTTCAGGTTGCAGGTTGAAGGAAAGGAGCTGGAGAAAGTTAGAAACGAGTTCTAAACTTAATAACAGAGGCTGTACAAATTTAAAACTTAATTACCATTGCAATTAATGCTTACTGACATGACGGGAATGCTGAGATCAAGCATATTGTGAGGGATCATATTGTGGAATTTGTATTGACTCTTGAGAGGCTCACTCTTTGGATATTTGTCTGGCATCTAAGAGTAGTTGGTCAAATATTCCAGAATTACAGCCTTCTCTACATTCACTCTGGAAACAATCATTACCAAGTTCCAACAGTTGGAAGGAAGGCCAAAACTCACATGCTCAGACAGTGAAATAGACCTCAACTTGATACATTACAGTGAAAAACCACAGTGATCTACTACACAGTGCACAGCAGTCTTCACAGTGACACAGTGACACAACACTTACCCTATCTCACCTTGTAAAACAATGATATTAGCACCTGGCAAGTGGATTGAAGATCGGTAGTGTTCTTAGTTCATTTAGGATGTTGAGACAAGAAATTTCCTCTATAATAACTTTGTTTATAATACAGTAGTCTTGAGGACTTCAATATAGACATTTTTAGTAGACCTAATCTATAGAGTTGATTAGCTGTAATTTGACAATATCTCTCTTGGTGACAATTACATGTGATGTGACAGTGACATAATGTGAATAACAGTATTAGGCTTTAGCACACCTCTTCTCTAAATTTTATTATGTTATATGCTGAAACAAGAATTGGAATTTGATATGCAAATTAAAGGACATTCAACTCCTACTAATTAGAACATCCTCCTGTCATCACTATCAAGATCTATGACAAGAATCAGGGACTTGGGGGTGTATAAGCTTGCCTCTGTTTTAACGGACTGCAATGAGCAAAGTTGCAAGCAGCTAGACTACAATGATTGAAGTGGCCAATGCAGACCTCCTGTACCATGGTGAAGACATAGGTGCCTAGCTCTTAACAAAAGTACTATAAATTCTGTGTGGGCAATGTTATAATTAACAGTAAATACATGTTATCCTTATATTATTGTTATTAAGAAATAATGTTTGCATTATAAAATTCAGTAACCTACTAACTACTACAAATAAGGTGGTCCTCTAAAGGAAGATATTAAGCAGCCCCAATTTGTTGGCGAAACCACCTCCCTTTTAATTTGCATTCAATACAGGTCCTGTAATATTTGTTGTCTCTAAACTTAACTTGACATATTAACAAATAAAACATATAAACCTGACCTATATACTAGCTACTGCAGCGGCCAGCCTGCTAGGGGATTTGTTTATGTTTAAAAATTAAAATCGAACAAAACATTTAATTATTAATATATATATTATAATTTGTTTATGTTACAAAATGAAAAAAAATAACGCAGGCGGCAGAACTCGAGTCTTGACTCTTACCTGGCGGCAGCAGCAAACCTCGGCGGCCAATCTGCAAGCTCGAGCTGTTGAATCTTGAACAGTGGTTGAAACTTGAATGTTCAACTCCAATCTCCCAACGCAAACCGTAAATGAAGTTGTAAACCCTCTGCTGGACTCTCCACAGTCAACGCGACAATACAACAAGCAAATAACTCATAAAAAACGAAACTTCCGCCTTTTATTCTCGCCGATCAGTGGCATCACGATTTTTTCAATCGAGTCGGGAAAAAATCGGGATTATAACGATTAAATCCCGACTTTTTCAACTTTCAAAAAATCGGGAAAAAGTCGGCCTATTTTTTCGGCGCCTGCAAAAAATCGGGATTTTTTGAAAAAATCGCGATTTTTTCTCGACTTTTTCCACACCGGAGACATGACTTATAGACACCTTCGTCATTATCTCTCCAAGGTACATACTCCACCCCAGTGTTCCCAAAGTATGACCTTCCTGGACTATTCTTCTCTTGGGTAGCTAGCCCTCAAAGAATATCGGTCCTCGACTACTCTTATCTTGAATGCCCGATCACATTCTCAAAGAGTATCGAATGCCAGATGATTACCCAATCCTCCATTCTGTCTTCCCAAGACCAGAATGATGTGTCTATCTCTCCCTCCTAGGGAGGACCTATGCCACAGGGGAATGTACTTATTCTTATACAAAGAATGTACCTAAGCTCATCCTTAAGAATTACCAAGTTTCCTCCAAGTAAGAAACTTACCATTAGGCTCCCTCTTAACCAGGGACCTCCAGCAGCAATGGTGAGACACCCAGCTGCTCATGAAGAATTCCTGTCCTCGATGTCATGGATTTCGATATTGAGGAATCTCCATATTTTTGGCTTCATAGGGCACAGATTATCCATCATCTTTTAGTTAAGTCAGTTATCAGAAAGTGATTCAACAAACTTCCCATCTGGTCCACTTGTTATGCCATGTAGCTTTACTTAGAATCATCTCAAGGATCATACATCCTTTCTTATGATTAGCAACCCTGCACAAGTTCATCCAGATAAGCATATACATATGAACAAAAGATACCTTAGTGATGATCTTTCACCATGACATTTTCTTATAGGCATCGACATCCTTTATATAGATTGACACATTTACTGATGATATGTTTTTCCAAGGTCTTCTTCTTTACCAGACTTTCGTCAGAGTCTACATATCTTTCCAGGAGATCTCCAAGTCACATTTTCTGGGCCTCTGAAAGGTACCTGCCTCAAGACATGGTTGCATTTCATGATCTCTTCCTTTCTGCACATTTTTCCATTCCTAGGAACTATCAACAGCCACCTCATATACCATGAGGACATATTATTTTCATCTGTCTGTGCACTGAAAGATACCCTTTTATAGATCATACTTTTTAATATAGAAGTTCATTACCTGCAACCATATGACATGACTTCACAGCATCAATGTTAGCATATAAATCTGCATACCTCATACCTATTTTTCGTTGAGTCATCCTGTGGAGGTTTCTCTTAAATGAAGAGCTTCATTCCTTTAACCTGCTTCATCAATATGTCATCACATCTCAAAGCTTTGTACCCATGATGACCCTTGATCTGATGACTTCTTTACTTGAGTAGGGAGGTTTTCCAGAAGCTATTACACTAAGAGTTTATTCCATGCTTCTTTCGAGATGCTTCTTAATGTACATTACTATCATACAAACAATCAGAGATCACTTAAAGAGAAAGATGATCTCAATCATAATAGAGATCTCTTGCTTCCTCCTCCTTAGATCTTTTAGTGTCAGGTTTTTTTCCTTCATACATGACATGAGCTTCTTCCTTTTCTCGTTTTGACATTTCCAGATTTAGGACAATATCTTTTATAATGTCCAAGTTCATCACATCCAAAGCATCGCACATTGTCCATATTTCTTCTTTTATTTCGAGGGCCAAATTTTCCGAAACTTCCTTTCTTCCTGTATGAGGCTGCAAAGGCATGATTTTCTTCATTAGTTTCTGTATCAGCTTTGGCCTTTAGTCTTGTTTCCTCTATTTTACATAGAGACCACAAATCATGGAATGGAGTGGCTTCTTTCTTCCCATATAGACTAGAAGTGAAGCTACCCCATTCCTCTGGTAGAGCATTCAATACCACTGTTGTCATCTCAATGTCAGACATCACTTCTCCTATTTCTTGTAGTTGATCTCTTATTTCAGAAATCCTCATAAAGTATGGGATGATTCCTGCTTCCTTGGATAATTTCATTTTGTAGAGTTCTTGTCTTATTAGAGAGATTGCTTCTCCAGCAGTACTCATAGAGAATAGCTCCACCAATTTCTCATATATTTGTTTTGTAGTCTTTAGTTTTGATACATAGGGAATGAGAGAGTCTTTGATGGATTCTATGAGAATCCTTTGGGCTCTAATTTCTCCCTTCATGTACTTGGCATGGGCTGAAGCATCTTCTTTTGGAGGTTGAATAGTAGATCCTTCGATATAGTCCATTACTTCGTCTTCAATTAAATTCAAGTCTGTTCTCTTCTTCCATGCACTGAATTTTGATGCTCCAACCAGCTTGTTGCTTTCTTTACAAAAAGGCATCTTGATAGATAGGGTCATGAATACTTACTTGAGTGGTCTTGCTTGGAGCTCTCTTTATGTTGATGAAGTCAAGAGTTTCTTTTTCTTCAAAGTTGTTGTTCTTGACCCCTTGACTAAAATGACTATCTTCCGAACTTGTGAACCTCCTTCAAACGATGTTTTGAGTGCAAGGATTAATGAGATAATCTTTTCATATAAACTAGTTGGCTAGTTTTTCTTGTAGATTGTGAACCTCCTTCAAACGATGTTTTGAGTGCAAGGATTAATGAGATAATCTTTTCATATAAACCAGTTGGATAGTTTTTCTTGTAGACTGGTTTGTCTTTTCAATCCAGAATTTTATCCTTGCTTCTTTGAGTGACTTTGTTGACAGGAAGCCATTATATTCAGTACCTTAGCTCTGATACCATGTTGAGAATCTGGAGGGCTATAGATTAATACAAATTCTCTTCTTGATAACTACTTGTGATCTTTCTTATGTATTTCTTCCTTCACTTAGTTAATCTTTCATCAAGTCAATTATCAAAGTACTTAGTCAAATGTAAAGACAGAATTATGTTCACTTGTAACTGAGTATCTTGAAGTGTAGTTAGGAAGGTAAATCTCTTTCCTTACTTGAGGTCTCTGTCTTTTACAAATTCTTTTCTCAGAGATATCCTTATTATATCCTTCAGTCAATTTCTCAAACCTTCAGTCACTTTGCACTAAAGTTTGATGCTCCAACCAGCTTGTTGCTTTCTTTACAAAAAGGCATCTTGATAGATAGGGTCATGAATACTTATTTGAGTGGTCTTGCTTGTAGCTCTTTTTATGTTGATGAAGTCAAGAGTTTCTTTTTCTTCAAAGTTGTTGTTCTTGAACCCTTGACTAAAATGACTATCTTCAGAACTTGTGAACCTCCTTCAAACAATGTTTTGAGTGCAAGGATTAATGAGATAATCTTTTCATATAAACCAGTTGGATAGTTTTTCTTGTAGACTGGTTTGTCTTTTCAATCCAGAATTTTATCCTTGCTTCTTTGAGTGACTTTGTTGACAAGAAACCGTTATATTCAGTACCTTAGCTCTGATACCATGTTGAGAATCTGGAGGGCTATAGATTAATACAAATTTTCTTCTTGATAACTACTTGTGATCTTACTTAAGTATTTCTTCCTTCACTTAGTTAATCTTTCATCAAGTCAATTATCAAAGTACTTAGTCAAATGTAAAGACAAAATTATGTTCACTTGTAACTGAGTATCTTGAAGTGTAGTTAGGAAGGTAAATCTCTTTCCTTACTTGAGGTCTCTGTCTTTTACAAATTCTTTCCTCAGACATCCTTATTATATCATTCAGTCAATTTCTCAAAACTTCAGTCACTTCTGCAATTCCTATCCTTCAGCTACTTCTGTAAAATACGTCCTTCAGTTACTTTCGAAATTGTATCATTCAGTTCTTTCTTCCTTAGGATAAGTCCACATTCAAAACTGTTCTTGGATCTGCTCTCTTTTAAACGCTGTCACCTTCAGACTTGACCGCATGCAATACTGTCCTTGGATCTGATCTGTTATACCTTCTCAAACTAATCCGTAATTTCTGTTCTTTCTTCCACGCTTGTTAACTTCAGACTTGACTGTAATTGTTCCTTTAAATATCCGCACTAACTCAGAGACAAGTCCGCAAATCTGTGTGTTACAAATGAACCGCAGTGTGGACATATATATATATATATATATATATATATATATATATATATATATAAGACTTGAACAGCTTTTAGGCTGACTATCCAGATTGATACCTAGGCCGACTTTATAACCTTAACTTAGGCCAACTTGTAGATTGTTTCTTTGGCATATTAATACACATATATTCCAAGATTGATGAAAGTTGATTCTGCCATATTTGAGCTTGTCTTACAACACCTTTTGGAGGGCTGTTTGAGAGTAACTTTACATGGTCTGGATCCTTCATGACACTTAATCCTATTTATACTTTAGAAGACAAGAACCTAACAGACATCAAGAAGAAGTCTATTTTCATAAAATATTGCTCATGAAACCCATGAGACAAAAATACATTTTTATTACCATTGTCTTCTACTTTTCATAATTACATAGTTAGCATGAAGACCGACCTAGTTACATTTTACAACACTTGGGGAGCAATTAAGCTTCATTAAAGCAAGTGAGCCTCATATTGAGCCTCTCCTTTGAATGGGCCTTGGAAATCACATTATACCTAGTTGTTGATCCTACCATTATTAGTGATTTCCTTGATACTAGGATTCATCCCATCGGTGAAAGTCCGTAAAAAGCAGGGGACACTAATTGAGGTGACAGTGGGTCTTTGTCCCATTGTTGTCATTTGGTCTAGTAGTTGTCTCTTAGGTACCCCTCCTAGGACCCTTGCTAGATTGTGTGGCAACAGGAACAAGAATCCTAGAATTTTTGTGTTATTGTAGCTCCATTGAGCTTTTGAGGAATGGTAGCAAGCTTGAAGTAGAAGGAATTTTTATGTTATAGTGGTTTTGCTATAAAATTTTCATATATAAACATATCTATATTCTGAGTTTAAAAGGAATGTACTACAGAGATACTCGAGATTTGAAGGGCTCTTCATAGATTTCATTCAATGCAATAGATCATCCATCTTCTCAGTAACTTCTAAGGTGCATGGAAATGAGTATATTTATATTTCTCAAAATGCTACAATAATGGAAATTTTGATTCAGTATAAGAAAAAAAATCAATACATTAAAACCAGAATACAACATGCTTCTGAATATGGTTTTTAATCTCAATAAGGACATACATCACAGCCTCAAATAAAAAATTGTCAGTTAACTCAGCCCATGCAAAAGAACAGGAAACTCTACATCAGTGGAAGGATGAGATGGATACTAGATAGACAAATTCTCCTCCATCCATTGTAGGGCAGGAGAAAACACTCAATGATCATGTCTTCAGTGAAGTATTATGTTTTCTAAAGTAACTAGAATATTAAGTATTTTTGTTAACTTGTACACCTATAAGAACCACTAGTATGTACTAACAAAAAGCTTGAGAAAGATCCATACAGTACCTTGTGAAAACTATCAGTTTTGTATGATTTCAAGAACAATAATTCTATATGCTTATTGTCTAGTGTTCAAGGAAAAAAAAAAGAGAAAGAGAAGAGGAAGTCACAGAAAAGAAAGTGAAAAGGCCTAGGGATTTCCAAATTCAATGACGAACTGAGGAACTTTGTTTGAATACACTGAGAAGCTGAAGGGGTTTTGGACCAGCCAGTACTAGGTGTTTTTTTGGTTTATAGGACAACCATCTCATTATTTTGCTCAGGTTCACATTTTAAGAGAGACAAACAGTTTATTTTTATTTAAGGTCATATTTTTAAAAATTCCAGTTTAACTCAGAGATTAAAATCTAATATGAGAGGCATGAACATTGATTTGAAGGGTTCCGAGCAGATTTATTTTGGAATTGTCAATTTTCTCCAACCATGGCACTGTATGGATTAGATTGTATGATTGTATTGATTATACTGAATCTGTATTGCAAAATTATAAACTGTTGGGATTTTATCAGTTTCAGATATCAAGCGTTTCAACAGAAATCTCATTGTAATTTATGTTCCAAGGCTGAATTTCTGTTTTTTCATTGATTTCTGCATTTTTAGAGCGAAATCTCTTTGTTTGAGTAGTTGCTTAAAAGATTTGTGGTGGATAATTTTTTTTCCTGTTTTTCTTTTCAGAAGTTTCTTTGATTTTGGCAGAAATTTCACTGACTAGTGGCAGATATTGGGAGAAACTTTAGGTTTAAGGCATATTTCAGCAAGTCGTGAATGGGTAGGGATTTTTTTGGGGGAGGGGGATTACATGATATGTAGTTTGGAGGAGAAAGGTACATATTTTGTGATGCTTAGTCTTTATTTCAACACTTTTATCTGTAGAATTATTTGCTAACATGACTAATTTGTACAATATCCTGTTGGAGGGTCACCATAAATTATCTGATAAAAATTATAGTACCTGGAAACAACATATGGTAGATATTTTTTAATATGGGTGCAGATGCTTTAACAAAATGTAGGATGATGCCAGTATGAACGATGGCACAATTATTGGAAGCATTTGAAATACTTGCATGAAGTCTTGGAGAAGGCTCCAGCCTTCTCTTTGAAAATAAAATATACTGTTCTAGGAAAATGAATGAGAATGAATATTTACATAATTGTTAAAGATCATTGATATTAGATAAAAATTGAATTGGGAAGAAGATGGAGAAGAAAACATGGTGGTAATTACTCTTGGGATTTTATCGATGGCATTTAATCATTTTATTGGAACACTTAATATTACCATTGCTAACAAAGCCTCAAAGTTTGGTGAGCAATATACAAAGGTCATGTAGTAATATAGGTGTAAAAACCAATTTGGTAGTGGAAGTATAATAACAAGTTTAAAACGAGCATTGGCAACAAATTTCAAGGATAAAGACAAGCTTGCTAAGAAGAAAGATGGGAGAAATAGTCAAGGTAACATGGATAAATCTAGTAATAAGAAAACCTTCACATGTCATTATTGTGGAAAGCTAGGCCATAAAAATAAGTTTTGCAAAAAGCGGTTGTGAAATGAGAAGTAAAAGGAGGATCTTAGTAAAAGGAGAGGGCCAATATTGCAAAACACAAAGAAGAGCCTATTGTCTTCAGTTTCATGGCTAAGCAAGCATATATTAGAAAATAATCAACCTAGTAGATTGATTCTAGTGCATCACATATTTCACCGATAGATGTGATTATTTTGTTAGCTATGATGCTTATGTTTCATTTGTCATTTTCGATGGTGGGAGGAAGAATAGAAGACATAGAAAATCTATGGATCGGTATAGGATGTAAGCAATTCTGTCTCCTTATTGTCTACTATGTGTTGTTGAAAAGTGTAACTAGGTTCGGTCTTCATAATGACTTGTAATTATGAATTTATGTAATGAAGAAGACAAAGATAATAAAATGTATTTTGTAATGCTTGCCTCATGGGTTTCATGAGCAAGGAGTTTTTATTATAGGTCAAAGACTTCTTCTTGATGTCTTTAGGGATTTGTCATCTTGTCATAAATGTCATTAAAGAGTCATGAATATGAAGTGATGTTACACTTGGACAAATTATTGATGTAATTGTATGCTCCAAAGACCGTGTCAATATGCTCATGGAAGTCAACTCAAATGTATTAAAGATATCCCTTGAACAAGTCGGCCCACTAGCTAGAGATCATGTTGGCCTAGAGCAAAAACAATCCCTATATATATAAGGGACTGCGGCCTCATTATACACCAAGCAATTCGGATCAGCTCTACAATCATGTACGAGGTTAAGGACTGAGATCTAGTGCGAAGTAAAGGGTATGTAACACAGTGCGAGGAGATAAGGAATTTCAGTGAAGGGAACTGTGATTGGGTCAAGTTATAAGGATGCCATCTTTGTCATAAAGTCTTCTCATTTCTCAGGAATATACACTCAACATGGAGGACAACTCAAGTTTTATCTTGGGCATCCATACATGAGAGACTAAAGTCTACCACAGCAAAAAGAGGAGTGTATAAGAAGGCAAGTCTGTAAGGTGTAAAGGCAATTATAGTTCAGGAAGACCGAAGGTATATACATTAAGGAAAAGGGCTACTTATAAGGCATGGTCTTGAGCCTTAGAGAAATTTGAAGTGTGCGGGAAAGAGAATATCAAGGAATCTCTTGAAAGCCAAAGTCAGATCAACAGAGGGGCTGAAAGAAAGCACATAGTAGGAACCTAGTTTCCTAGTGTTGGTGCAGTACAGACAGGAGGGATCAGCTAGAGACGCTGAAAAGAGCAGTGACAAGGTCTTAGAGGCATACTAGTGTCAAGGGTCTGTGTCATTGTTATGGTACTCGTCAATTGAAGATCTATAAAAAGAATTACTATCGAGTTTTCCTCTCCAAGAGGGAGAGGTTTTGGCCCTGGCTTGCTAGCCTAAATTTTGTGTCTCTTGTGCATTTGATAATTGACTTAATGAAGAACAAAATAATATAATGAAGATAAGACCAAAGTAAAAGAAGCATAATGAAATCACAAGTAATTATTAAGAAAGAGAAATTTTAATAAAAGCCCTAATTTCTCAACAGGGTATCAGAGCTAAGGTGTTGAAGACAAGAAATGGCAGTTTAGCAAGAAGACACAAGGATCAAGCTACATAAAGAAGATCAAAGGTCAGTTTTCAAGAAAACATTAAGAGAAGGGATCTACGTTGAAAATTCAAAATGCTAGATCCAAGGAAGAAAACCTTCTTTCAAGGAGCAACTAGCGTAAATTTTGTGTCTCTTGTGCATTTGATAATTGACTTAATGAAGAACAAAATAATATAATGAAGATGAGGCCAACGTAAAAGAAGCATAACGAAATAACAAGTAATTATTAAGAAAGAGAAATTTTAATAAAAGCCCTAATTTCTCAACATGGTATCCGAGCTAAGGTGTTGAAGACAAGAAATGACAGTTTAGCAAAAAGACACAAGGATCAAGCTATGAAAGGAAGATCAAAGGTCAGTTTTCAAGAAAGCATTAAGAGAAGAGATCTACGTTGAAAATTCAAAACGCTAGATCCAAGGAAGAAAACCTTCATTGAAGAAGGAGCAGCTTGCAGGGAATTGGTGAAACCATAAAGCCATCTCAAGAAGACTAAAGACCTTACTTAAAGGGCGGCTTATACATCAAGGTTCTCTCAAGAGGAAAAGCATGATCAAGGAAGCGATCTTTATCTTCAAAGAATCTAAAGCTATCTCGTGATTGAAGCCAATTCAACATTGTTGGAGCCATCATCAAGCCATCCTTGATCATCATCATCATCAAGGATCCAAGGTGATCTCCCGCTTTACACCACTCTTGAAGAATTATATCTAAGAGGGAGCTCTTGCTACTATATACATCATCATCAACAAGGAAGTTGGTAGTAGAAGAAAGGCATCTACTCAAGTATATTTATGACTTCATCTGAATCTATCAAAATGTCTATTTGCAAAGAAAACAACAAACTGGTTGGGGTTTCAAACTTTCTTTCATGGAAGAAAAGAACAAATCTAAATCTTATTGAGAGTGAAGTCATGGGCTATATCAAAGGGTCAGCAACTAGACCTTCAAAAGAAGATACTCAAAAGCACATGCCAAATTCATGAAGGGAGACATAAGAGCCCAGAGGATTCTTATAGAATCCATAAAGGACTCTCTCATCCCCTATGTATCAAAACTAGAATCTTCAAAAGAAATATATGACAAATTGGTGGAGCTATCCTTGGTGAGTACTGCAGTATTAGTAATATTTTTGAGACAAGAACTATACAAGTTGAAGTTGTCAAGAGAGGAAGGGATCACTTCATATTTTATGAATATTTCTGAAATACAAGATCAACTGTAGGAATTGGGAGAAATAATGTCTGATAGAGAAATGACTACAGTGGTATTGGATGCTCTACCAGAGGGATGGGGAAACTTTACTTCAAGTATCTATGGGAAGAAAGAAGCAACACTATTCCAGGATCTATGGTCTCTATGTAAGATAAAAGAGACTAGATTAAAAGCTAAAACTGATATAGGATCAAATGAAGAGAATCAAACCTATGTTGCCATGTCAAGAAGAAAGGGAATATTTGGTAAGGTTGGTCCTCAAAAGAAAAGAAGAAACATAGATAAAGATATGATGCTATGGATGTAATGAGCTTGAGCACTATAAGAAAGATTGTCACAAATCTAAGGACAAGAGGAAGAAGGACAAAGCCCCTGTTGTTGGAGAAATAGAAGAACCAGATTCAAAGAAACCTAAGAAAGAAGAAGTGAAAGATCTATATTATGATTGAGATCGTCTTCCTCTTTAAGTGGTATCTTTCGATTGTAAAATAGTATGTTAGGAAGCATTTAAATTAGATAAATGCATAATTTGCATCATGATGGAAGCATTGAAGGAGGAGCACTCGTCATAGGAGGATGTCTGTAGCACATTGATGTGACAACCATGCTATGGAAAGTGGCTCCTGGGAACCTCACTGAAAACAACATTTATGGAAGACAATCATCTAGATCAAGGGTCATCATTCAATAATCAATATGGAAACAGGTGTTGACATTTTCTAATGGAATCCTTTTTGGATTCACTGGTTAGAAAGAAAGCAAAAGGTTTCATCGAGAATTCTAACTTGCAAAATTATGGGATTATGATACGATG
This sequence comes from Pinus albicaulis, assembly GCA_034641835.2. Classification (NCBI taxonomy): domain Eukaryota; kingdom Viridiplantae; phylum Streptophyta; class Pinopsida; order Pinales; family Pinaceae; genus Pinus; species Pinus albicaulis. The sequence continues at coordinate 1,284,869,932 of CM076570.1, forward strand.
ACATATTGATGAAGCAGGTCAAGAGAATGAAACTTTTCATTCTAAGAAAAAAAACCACTACAGGATGACTCAAAAGGAAAAGAGATGAGGTACATGTATGTTTATGCTTACACTGGATGCTATGAAGTCATGTCATATGGTTGCAGGTAATATACTTCTATCTTCAAAAGTATGAACAAAAGGAAAATAGAATTTCCTCTAATGCACAGGTTGCCACACCAGATGAAATCAACATAATATGTCCTCATATGGAATATGAGGTGGTTGAACACAATCAAGGAACTGCATATCGAAAGCTCTTGGGAATGAAATCAAATTGTGTGGAGAAAAAAAGGAAGAGATCGTGAGAAATGCAACCATGATAAGAGGTAGTCAACATCCAAGGAAGCCAAGAAGACTTTACTAGAAAATCTCCTAGGAAGATATGTAGACTCTGATAGAAGTCTGGAAAAGATGGAGAACCTTAACAATACATATATTTAGGAGATGTGTCAATCTATAACGAAGGATGTTGAAGCCTACAAGAAGATGTCATGATGAAAGATCATCACTAAAGTAATTTTTTTATTTAAATATTCATATTTATAATTGAATAATATCTGGATGAGTTTATGAAGGGTTGCCAAAGGGAAGTATATGTCTTCCACAGATTGACAACCATATGGTAGGATGAAAGATCTTTCGAAGAAATATGGTTCGAAGGAAAGCAGCATAACATGAAGCTAGACGAGATGGATCACTTTTTGATAGAAGACATGACTCATGGATGAAAGTGATGGATGATTTGTGCCCTATGAAGAGATCCCAAAGATGAAGACTCCTCAACAACAAAGATTTTTATGACATTAAAAAAAGGAGTTCTTCACGAGCAGCTGGGTGTTCCACCATTGTTGCTGCAGGGCCCTGTTTAAGAAGAAGCCTAGTAATAAGTTTCTTACTTGGAAGAAACTTAGTAATTCCTAAGCCGAGAGGGAGCTTAGGTACATTCCTTGTATAGGAATGAGTACATTCCTTTGTGGAATATGTCCTCTCTAGTTGAGAGGGAGAGATAGACACATCATTTTGGTCTTCACCTGGAAAGACAGAATGGAGGATTGGCTAATCATCTGGCATCTGATACTCTGGAGGATGTATTAGGGCATCTGATAGTCTTGAGGATGTATTAGGGCATTCAAGATAAGAGTAGTCGTGGAAGGACACATATTCTTTGAGGTCTGGGAATCCAAGATAAGAATAGTCCTAGACATATCCTAAGTGAACCCGGGTGGGATATGATCCAAGAGAGACAATGATGTAGGTGTTTATTGATCATTAGTATCGCCAACATTGTAGCTCAAAGATCTCGTGGAGAGATGGAGTTGTTAGTCAAGGCCTTGCACCATGCTGGTTGATATGATGTTATACATATGGGATTACCAATTTGATTCTTCTTATGAGATTCTTCAGATGAGAGTGACCATGTACCATTATGAATACCTCCCTAGTCAAGAGGGAGTGTTGAAAAGCGTAACTAGGTTCGGTCTTCATAATGACTTTCAATTATGAATTTATGTAATGAAGAAGACAAATATAATAAAATGTATTTTGTAATGCTTACCTCATGGGTTTCATGAGCAAGGAGTTTTTATTATAGGTCAAAGACTTCTTCTTGATCTCTTTAGGGATTTGTCATCTTGTCATAAATGTCATTAAGTAGTCATTAATATGAAGTGATGTTACACTTGTAAAGAACATATTATTGATGTAATTGTATGCTTTAAATGCCTTGTCAATATGCTCATGGAAGTCGGCTCAAATGTATTAAACATATCCCTTGAACAAGTCGGCCCACTAGCTAGAGATCATGTCAGCCTAGAGCAGAAACAATCCCTATATATATAAGGGATTGCGGCCTCATTATACACCAAGCAATTTGGATCAATTCTGCAATCAAGTGCGAGGTTAAGGAATGAGATCTAGTGCGAAGTAAAGGGTCTGTAATACAGTGCAAGGAGAGAAGGAATTTCAGTGAAGGGAATCATGATTGGGTCGAGTTATAAGGATGCCATCTCTGTCATAAAGTCTTCGCATATCTCAGGAAGATACACTCAGCGTGAAGGACAACTCCAGTTCTCTCTTGGGCTGCCATACATAAGAGACCGAAGTCTACCATAGTAAGAAGAGAAGGGGTGTATAAGAAGGAAAGTCCGTAAGGTGTAAAGGAAATTACAATTCAGGAAGGCCAAAAATATATACAACAAAGAAAATGGCTACTTATAAGGCATGATTTTGAGCCTTCGAGAAATCTGAAGTATGCGGGAAAAAGAATATCAAGGAGTCTCTTGAAAGCAAAAGTCAGATCAACAGAAGGGTTGAAGGAAAGCACATAGTAGGAACCGAGTTTCCTAGTGTTGGTGCAGTGCAGTGCAGGCATGAGGGATCAGCAAGAGAAGCTGAGAAGAGTAGTGACAAGGTCTTGGAGGCATACTAGTGTCAAGGGTCTGTGTCATGGTTATGGTACTCGTCAATTGAAGATCTATAATAAGAATTACTATTGGGTTTTCCTCTCCAAGAGGGAGAGGTTTTGGCCCTGGCTTGCTCGTTTCCCAAACCGTCGCTCTTCCGACCTTTGTAACCGTCGTAATTCTCGATTTAAATGTGGTTCGACATTTTGAACGTCGCTCTTCTAACGTTTTTATACCGTCGCTCTTCCGACATTTGCAAACTATCACAATCGACGAAATGTGGTCCGACGTTTTGAACGCGCTCTTCTCGATGCTTTATACTGTCGCTCTTCCGACGTTTTGCCGTCGCACCCGACGCCCGTACAAAAAGTGTCGCAAGATCAATGCATTGCAAAAGTGTCGCAAGACCGACTCTTTCCAGAAGCGTCACAATACCGACGCATTCCAAAAGTGTCGCAATATTGACCCTAGGAAGAACTTTCGCAATATCGACGGACGTCACAAGACCGACGAAAATGGAAATCATTCAAGACGTCGGAAGACTGATGCTTACAAAGCGTCGGTATACCGACAGCGGGTTCAATTTAAAAAAAAAAAAAATGAAACTTTAAAACATGACAGTAAATCTCCAATATTTGTTATGAATTGTGGGCATTCCAATTGTTATGAACATAATTCGACCGTGAAATATTAATATAATAAACCACCCCGCAGCAGTTTACCAGAGTGTTTACACTCCAAAACCCGTAGTCGATTGTATGTTTTGGCTCGCTTGTTCTCGGAAATAAAAACCATCTGCAGAAACCCAGGCTCGCTTGTAAGATCAGGCTTGCTTGATTCCAAAATTGGTAACCATCTGTTGCATCCGAGATGTAAGGTTCAGGCTCGCTTGTTTCCATTAGTAGCCCGCTACAGCATCCACCCTGTTCATAGCAAAAATGTTCCTGTAGATATACAGAGAAAGAGTATAATACATAGACCATATAAACATGGCTCTGTATTTCAAAAAACAGGTTTAAAATAGAAACAGGGCAACATTTTTTTTTCCAATTGTTATGAACATAATTCAACCGTGAAATATTAATATAATAAACCACCCCGCAACGCTTCGACTATAAACAATCATATAAACATGGCTCTGTATTTCAAAAAACAGGTTTAAAATAGAAACAGGGCAACATTTTTTTTTCCAATTGTTATGAACATAATTCGACCGTGAAATATTAATATAATAAACCACCCCACAGCGCTTCGACTATAAAAAATCATATAAACATGGCTCTGTATTTCAAAAAATAGGTTTAAAATAGAAACAGGGCAACATTTTTTTTTTTCTAAGTAAAGTTAATCTATTAACAGTGGGAATAAAATTACAGCATGACCGAAGTCAAAAACATTGCCCAGACTTATGGCAAATTTGTCATCAAAAAATAAAAAAAGAAGACTGCCCTCATACGGGGAAACCAGTCTTGAACGTTTACAGAATTCAAAAATATTACAGAGGTCCAACACAGTAATATAATCTAAAACATGCCCAATTAAGTGGGCCGCGAAGCAAGAAAACCAAATTAACCAAACTACTCCTCCGGTGGTTCCTCAACGATTCGGCACCATCCTTTGGAAGGTCCAGGATCGCCAAGTGCTATCTCCACATTCACGCCACCGCTCCCCTCCTGAAGGCCCGAATGTTGGCCGGCTTTTTCTGAGCTCAGGCCCATCGGACGGGTGCATTGCTCCTCCACTTGGGCCTCCTCACGGAAAACCACGGTGATTGAAGTTGTGATTCGTGGGCGGTTCAGAGAGAAATTAAAGGAAAAAAGCGCAGTGCACGTCGTGGGAGAAGGTGAAGTGGTGGGGAAATGAGGAGCAGGGGAGCCCATACGGTGGCCAGATCTTAGAACCCGACCCCGCCCACTTCTAGTGTTTAGATAGCGACCTATGTAATAATCACTGGACTGGCCGAAAGACGACTCGGTTGAGAGGCTGGAGGTAGCGCGCAGGGGTTGACCTCTAGTGCTCCCCCTGCGGCAATGCATCCTTTGACGCAGACAAGGCATGGGTGCAGTCTTAGCAGTGGGCACAAGACGAGACGGAGAAGCAGGATTCCAAGAAATCGAGGAAGACAGACACATACCAGACCGAGAGAAATGTAGATTTGCACCAAGGTCTAAGCAGTAGTTCAGCTGGCTTCTCCTTCTCGTCACAGTGAGCAGGCTGTGTAACCTAGCAACTGGAGAGCATCTGCAATTCAAAGGTTGCGGCTCGTCTGAGAAAGCATAGCGAAACGCCATTTTATCGACTCGACTGCAATGGCATCGAAGAACGCCCGTCATAAATCTCTCATTGATGAGAGCCAAAGGCCGGAGCATATTGGAGCATGCGGAATTGCTAACAGGAGTGGAGGTCCGATCTTGAACAACGTTAAAACTTAATGCGATTGATGTGAAAACCTTGGAACTTAAATATCGGTTGATTGAACAGCGTTAAAACTTAATGTGATTGATATGAAATCACCACATCCATGTCCCATCACCTTAAACGCCATCCAATGCACCTGCATCCAGGAACAGTGAAACTTTTGATTGAGGACACGTGGCATAAATTGATTGGAGTAGATCTTTGTTTGGGCCGCTCGTGCAGTGGAAATCCGGACCCGAAAAATATTAGGGCGAATTTGATAAGAAAGTCGCGTCACAAGTCTCTCTCCGTACGCCAGCCCAAATTTGGACCCGAAAAAGATTAGGGTGGAATTCATTTGGTTTTCGCGTCACAAAATTGGCTGACATCAGCAGGCTATTTTGGAACGTGAATTTGGTTTGAATTATGGTTTATCGCCGTTTGAAGTCCGACGGGCTCCATGGATAAAGGGTTCGTTTGAATTTTTGACAAAGGTTTTGTTATATGTTTTATATAACGCATGGAGGAATAGTTTTATTGTTTGTTAAGGTCCCACACAGTGATCAAATTTGAAGGGCAGGTCCGAATTTCAATTAGAAGGGCATATATCTATGTCGCCCTTCCATAATGAAAAGCTTTTAAAAAAAAACTTTTCAATTGACCACAATAAATTATTTTTACATTTCATTTTCAGAAAGACAAAACCATCAATATTTATATTAATAAAATACTATTACATATACAACAATGAAGAAGGCTCCATCTTTCATTGCTTAAATATCTCATTGGCAATGTCAACATAAGTCTTGAAGACACTATTATAAGAATTTGGATACATACCACCGAGATATAG